>OZ005656.1:292281873-293000873 GCA_963930645.1 Salticus scenicus | reverse complement strand
CGCTTTGTTTTATTTTCTATTTCAATGAATTTTACAGTTCGGGCTAATTATTTAAAAAAGCTACAATAAAAATAAAATCCTATGCTCAGCCTATTAAAATCCGAAACGTGTAATAATTATAAAATGAATCTGAAATTACTGAAAAGGATAATAAATATGACATTCAGTATGCATAAATACATTCTTGATAATATACAGTTTATAAACTCTATTTAAAATAAAGTGTTCTTATAAAATATAGTTTTTTTTTCTTTAAGTTTAAAGTATGTATAGAGTTGTCAAGCAAATGCTTAATTTATAAATTATATTTTAGTATTAAAATTCATTTCAGTGTGGCCTTTCCCGTGTATCCATGTAAAACTACAAGTAATATTAACAAGAAATTTTCTTATGCTTCAATTACGGCACATGTTTTTTTTTTTCTTTCTTTAATATTATGGATCGTTACTAAGATCCACCATTTCGCTTTCCAGATGTTCAGAGATTACACACTATTTTTCTAAATTTGTAAAATTTAATTTCTTTAAGATCTCTTTAATTTCTTTAAAATTTAATTTCTATAGAAGTCCTATAAAATGTAAAAAAGTACCGATGCGTGGTCGCTTGGTTTAGTGCACTCATGTCTGTTGGTTCTCCTGACGAAGGTGCGTGCTATTATTAAGACCGAAATAATTGTTGCATTTTTTTTTTTTTTTCAGTTTAAAAAATTCACATACGAATTTATTTCTATAATAATTTTCAACACGAGTCCTCCAATGCAATTTTTAACTGCTATAGAAGTCCATTGTTAAATGCAACTGATATTTGTGAAATATTTCTTTAATAATTTTATTAAAACAATATTTATATGGCTCTCAAAGCTTTTAACAAATGGCATAAAATGTTAAACTAAACAGAAAAAAAAATATTTTTAATGTGAATATGGGTTCCAAAATAAAAATTATTAGTTTCGGAATTGTTCCCATTTTTTCGTTAGGAATAAAACTTACTTAAAATTGTTTTCATTTGAAGTAGAAATCGATTGGGCTGTACCTAATTTATTAACATTTCTTTCAAGAGGGAAAAATATATTAAAAAAATTATAGTACTGAATTAATCCTCAAGATATTGGAGATACTTTCAATTTGCTTGAGCATATTTAAAAGATATTAATAAATAAATAATATCTATTCTTTGTAATAAGGACGCAGATATTTATTTCGGAATTAATTGTCATTGAATGTTACTTGAGGCTGTTACAGAATGAAATCGAAATCCTATCTTTAAATAAATTAAAATGTATGTATCCGCATTTGTCTAAATACGTTATTTCGAAATTTGTCGTCGATGGTTTAAATTTGAACGATGCTACTTGGAAAGGGATGACACAGAACTTAAATAATTAATCTTCTGTTTTCCGAGAGTACATATTTCAGGACAAACGTATTGGCATAGCAGGAAAATTGGCTCATTTCAGCAATCGATCATAAAATTTTATTAGAAAATTTAAATAGAAATGAAATTTGCTTTTTATGTATTGTTTTTATACGATTACACTAACAATAAGTAAATGTTTCGATGTATATTTTTCTAGGAAAATATATGAAAAATATAAAAGATGTATATTAATTTAATTATATTGAAGAAACATTCGAATTAAACTAAGTAAGACTCAGAATTTTATAAAACATAACTTTTAAACAAGTTATTTCTCATACTACTACTTTTACCCTCTTTCCTTTCTTTCAAGACATAAGGCAGTGGTGCGTCTTTGAACAGTACGTGAGAGGTTAAATAGTATTTGAGTCGCACTAAAGCTGCGCAATGGGCAATGGACGGCGGTGTGTGGAGTTCATGACTATGGAATGGTTTGGAGAAATCCTATCAGATATTTAAATAAGGAAAATTTCAAATAACTCATCGTCGCCAACAAATATTTCCTCGTTGAATTCATTAGATCTGAACATAGTGTCATTTTATGTCTCAAAACTGTCAGTTCTTTCGAGTTATCAGAGAGACAATTTACCACTATTTTGTTACAAAAACTTTTAACGTATTTAATTTCTAGATAAATGACATGAAATGTTTCTATTAAAAAAGAGTGTTAATAAACATTATTTAGAAAACTGAAATGAGCTTGATGATGCACGATTTTAAAACGCAGTGAAACCTGCTAAGTTGACCTCTTTTAGAGTGCCCTAAATGTGTCTGTATAAGAATAAAATAATAATTTATAACCTTACTAACTGTCAGTATTGAAAAGTGATCACCAAAAGCGCTACTTAAAGGATTTACGTAATATAGGAAATCCCTCTGTTACTTGATTATTCATTCTTTTTAAGGAAATAGGGGAGAGAATTGTGTCTAACTTTACCATCCATTTTTGGCGATCATTTGAAAAATGTGTTCTTAAAAAACATTATTTTGATCACAAACATTAAAATTTGTGACTCTAACTGAAAAATTAAAATGCTCAGACTCGCAGATCATTGACGACAGGGAAATATCGTCGACATTTTAGATAACTGAACTTTTTTTTCTTTTTTAAGGATTTTAAGAATTTTTATTGTTTAAATATTGTAGGTATCGTAATCTAAGTATTGCATGAATCGTAAATTATTATTATTGTTAATAGAGCAAAAATTTACAATTGCCTTCGATGCAAATTATGCTTACTCATTGTTATTCAATAAATGGAATATTTTACCTTATAATAACTTGCATCTTTATAAGTTGACCTGAAAATAGTTGCACCGCTAGTGTTTAACTTGCACAGGTTTCACTGTGCTTTCATTGCAATACGCACTGTGAAAGCAGCTGTAAGAACTAAGTACTGCAACATATAAAACTAGCATTTTAAAAATCATTAAATGTAGTTTGCGTAAAATAAGCTCATTTCTATATATGTGTGTGTGTAGGAAGATGTAACCTATCTGTATATTTTTAATGTACTGTTTTTATATAAAGAGCAAATCAAAACATAAGCAAAGTTTTAAATATCAATTTTTTTTTGTTTGTTAAATTTTACAGTCTTACTATATATGTTGATGAAACAATGAGTGAGATTTTTTTTTATATTTTTGTTATAAATAATGTGTAAAGAATTATTTTTATGGTTTAGAGTTTCCATTTAATAGAGTCTATTTTTGAAAGTAAAATAATTAAAATAAGGAAAAATCATTTTTTAAATTATAATGTTTTTTATTTTCCGAACATGCAGTCGGTCGCAAAAGTGCCCGAACACTACAAAAATTCCTATGTAAAAAAAAAAAAAAAAAAAAAAACACTTAAAAAAAAACACTTCTTTGTCGAATCATGTTCTTAGACTGAGTAAGAGCAGGATTCGACAAGGATTTATTTAACAAAACCGTATGAAGTGTACTTATTCTACATAGAAATTTTTGCTAGTGTTCGGAAAGCCTTTTTTCGAATGAGCTAAAATTTGGTATTTATGTTATAGGTCACTGTAGTACAAACCCTATTAATTTTGGGGAATCTGGAACTTATAGTTTTAACAGAAGCACAAAGAAAAATTCTTTGTCATAGGCAAAGAGTTTTACCTATAGGCCCAAATTCTTTAAAGGGCCATAGTGTCTAAACGCCTTATTCATTTGAGTTGAAAATTTATGCACATCTTATAAGTCACTGTCGCACGAACTGCATATTTTGGTGATTTTTTTTTTTTTTTCAGGGATTTTTTTACTCTTTTTTTTTTTTTTTTTTTTTTTTTACAGGAACACAAAGAAATTTTTTTTTTTTCATTATGGCCAATATGCCCAAATTTTTTAAAGTGCAATAACGTCTAACCACCTCAGTCGTCTGAGATGAAAATTTATATACCATTCATAAGTTACTGTCGCACAAACTTGTGTAGATATTAGTGAATCTAAACTTATTTACTTATTTATTTATTTACTAGCAGGCTTTGCCCGCTTCGCTGGACATTAAACTTAAATGAGTTGTCAAAATCCCATATCTTTATTAATAACCTAACTTCTCGCTGTGATTGGTAGAGGTTTTCTCGCTCGCAAAGTGAGGAGTCTAGGTCTCCACTGTCTTCGGCACAACTTACCCACTTCTTACTTATTCCCCTTCCTCAGCGGGTGAGTTCGAAGTTTTGCAAAATCACACTAATGTACATAATGCGTACACTTAATCAATATACAGTCTGGGTCCCCACTGCCTTAGGCACAACTTACCCACTCGTTACTTTCCCTTCCTCAGTGGGTGAGTTCGAAGTTTTGCAAAATCCCACTAATGTACATAATGCGTACACTTAATCAATATCCGCACACCAAAATTCGCCATTCTAAGATAATTCAAAGCGAATTCAAACGGAAAAACATGTTTTTACATATGTTTATTGGGAACGACTTCAGTATAACCCCACAACGATATTTGGCGATTTTTTTGTTGGCGATTATGGCTAAATCATAAATCTAAAAATCATAAATCATATATGATAAATGATAAAATAATAATCTAAATCATAAATCCAAAATAAGCAACATATTAGGCTGCCATATTATATCGCAAACAGTCCAGAACGACATCGTTATCCTTCAAAACGACGCCAAAGAAAAATCGCCAAATTCAGCTGTGGGGTTATACTGAAGTTATACCGTTTATTGCCCTCCGACTCCCAGAATGGGGGGGGGGGGATTTGGAATTTCGTGAAATCCAGTTACAATAAGTGCCGGATGCAAACAAACAATTTACGCGCCAAATTTCGTGACCACAGAAGTCTTTAATAGAAAATATAAATAAATAAGTACAAAACGCACAGCTTTAGTATGGGAACCCTTTGGTGACTTTAAATATTTTAAGCCATTTTTGCGATGAACTGAATTGGCTATCTCAATTGTGCAATCAAAGATCTTGGCGAGAAACGTCCGAGCTACTTCGGTTCCGAATTTCAAATTTTGCCAAAGGGATCCAATACTAAAGCTGTTCCATACACTAAATAAAAAATAAAATAAAATAAAATAAAATAAAATAAAATAAAAACTCTTTTCTGATATTTACAAAATAAAAATAAAAAATCTTAATAAAATCCAAATTATAATCATTTACAGTTAAGAGAGAACATAAAAAAAACCTCATAAGGTACATAATAACAACAAAAAATTTTGTTTTACTGCAGGAAAGAAAAGTACTGCTTAATTAAATAAAAATATTAAACTAATGCCAAATATCTCTATGAAAATATTTATCCACGTGCAAATTCCTCTTAAAAAAAAAAAAAAAATCACCAACTTTTGTAGGTATTTTTCTCTCTAATTTTTATTATTATTCGCGTGAAATTAAAAATATTTCATTTTATTTCTGGAAAATAATAATTTATATATATTTACCTATATATAAATATAAAACCCTTTACCGAATCCGCGTTGAAAACGGAAAAAGGGTAAAATAAATTAGAAATATCAGACCTATATTTATAAATTTGATACCAAATGAAAGGGGTGATTTTTCTGAATCCAGGGGTGCAAACAGTTTTTCGATGCGACAATTAGCTTTTTAAAAAATAACTAAAGTCTGAAATTTAAGTGGCAACGGAAAAGTGGAAAAAGGGAAAAATAAATTAGAAGTATCAGACCTATCGTTACAAATTCAGTACCAAATGAAAGAGGTGATTTTTCTGAATCCTGGGGTGTAAACAGTTTTTCGATACGACAATTAGATGTTTTAAAATTAACTAAAGTATGAAACTCAGATGGCAAAACTTTATTTCAATCTTTTCATAATTTGTAGTGCGAATCACGCGAATAAAAAAAGTCTTTATCTTAAAAATTTATTTTTGCATTTTATTTTCCCATTCAAAGCGTTTTAGTGAAAAAATATTTATGGCGCATGCGCAGGCGTTTTTTATCCACAATTTAAACACTAATCAGAATTTTGAAAATTTCTATAGATATAATTTCAAGTTGGGTGAAGACCTAAGTTTCTGCCAAGCGCCGTTGAATTCCGTCCAGCCGTTCTCGAGTGATGCCCGGACAAACGTGTTTTAGTCTTTTACCCCCCAGGGGGGAACTGGGGAGAATTTCTGAAAAGTTGATGGATATAATTTTAAGTTGGGTGAATACCTAAATCCTTGCCAAGCGCCGTTGAATTCCGTCCAGCCGTTCTCAAGTGATGCCCGGACAAACGTGTTTTAGTCTTTTACCCCCTAGGGGGGAAACGGGGGGGAATTTCCAAAAAGTTGATAGATATAATTTTAAGTTGGGTGAAGACCTAAATTCCTGCCAAGCGTCGTTGAATTCCGTCCAGCCGTTCTCGATGACATACACACAGACACACACACACACACACACAGGCAAAATTTTCTGAAGTCATTTTCGGCTTTCATGGGGTGTGAAACGTGAAGATATCGCAAAATTTTTCGATTCCGACAAATTTACAGACAAAACTCTGATTTTATTAATATAGATTTTACAGGTACACAAAAAAATATTCTTTAGCATTATGACCTACGGTCCCAAATATTTAAAATACCACAGCATTTAAACGGCTTATGCTATTGATCTGAAAATTTATACGCATGTTACTAGTCACCGTTGCAAGAACTGTGCAGATTTTGATGAATCTAGTCCTTATATTATTACAGTGACACAATGAAAATTTCTTTATCATTATGATCTATGGGCTAAAACTTTTGAAGCGCAATAGCGTAAAATTAAACAACAGAAAAAAAAATACTCAAACACCCTATTATAATTTTCTCTTTTGTTTATTTAACAAGCTGTCTTACTTTAAGTAATTAAGGGTTGTATAAATAAATTATAATGTTCGGAAAGTCGAGTGGAGTCACTCTAGATTTCTTTTCTTTATTGCAGATTTCAGGAGTTTTCTACTTAAACAGTTCTTGAAGTATCAACAAAAAATTAATATGTAAGCTAAGAAAGAAACTTATTTACAAATACATTTATACTTTTAAAAATTAAAGAACACGATTTTATTGAAATGTGAACTAAAATTTAGCGATTAGTATGCAAGTTATTAGTAACATAACTTAAAAACAAATAAAGCAGGATTCTATCTTTATAGTATTGAAATGCAGTATAAGAGAAAGTCGTGTGAGTGGCATACCACATTTTTTACTTTTAAATCTTAAAAAAAAAAAAAAATCTCTCGTCTTACAGAAATATGGCCAAAGCCTGTGAAGCATACGACGAAGTTTTATATATATATAGACTTTTTGTTTGCCCCTGGAACCTGCTCCTGATAAGAAAGGCGCCCCGAAGCACTTGTATATAGTATTGTCATTGACAATGAAGTGGTGTGTAAAATTTCAAGTTGATCAAGCGAACACAAGTGGCCGAAAATTGAATTGGAAGATTCCGTTACATACATTAATAGGTACATTATGTCAAATTAATAAAAGCAGGATAAAAGGAGGATTTATTTTGTATACATTTCAGTTTTGTGACTTACAGCTTTTCTAAATTTTCTGCTGCTTTTCATAACACTAATGTTTTCCTGGTTATAAAATCTGATTTAAATTAATTATTGAAAAATATATACTTTAACTTATAATTTAGAAGCAATAATTCTTATAAATATTTAATATGTAAATATAGCCCATGTATGTATGTGCATGCGTCATAAAACCGCTATTTTTCCATGTGAATAAAATAGAAAATGTATTTAAAAAGTTTCTTGTGATATATTTTAACAAACGCTTTTGATGTGTCCTCAATCGAAATCATTATACAAGAAATTTTCTTTAAGAAATTCAACTTACGGAATGAATTAATTTTGATTGTCATTATCGGTATCAGAAATTTTAATCAATTACCACCATTAAAAGTTCAACTCAATTAATTTCTCTTGAAATATTTTTCAATTAATGGGATTTTTTTTTTTTTAATTATTTTCATCTGTGCTTTATCAGATTAGACTGCATTTCATATTAGTTACAGATTTCTGCTTAAAATACATTTAAATTTTTTTAATATATTGTTTTACGTATAGGACAAATTTAGAAAACAATCCATTAAATAATTAAATTAGCGAAATGGATATAATTAGAGTATAATTATTTTGATTTTTTTTTCATTTCTTTTTCGAGGAATAAAAAAATTTAATATAAAAAATATGAGAGTAAGATGTTTCTTTTTAAGTGATTTGAGTGGATAACATCAGTTGATATTAAGTGGACTATATGATACATCGCATGTCATTAAATATTTTTCAAAAAGTGACTCAGTAAGATATATGACAGTTCGAATAATAAATATCAAAACCTTTTTAAATACCAGTTAAAATTCAAATGCGATACCTTTCAGCATTTTATTCGTCATTATTTTCAAAACCCCTCTTCTTCCCCTTTTCAATATTGTTTACCAACGTTCAACGTTGGATGAGTTGATTTGTATACGTTGTATTCGTTGTAGTCTGTGAGAGAAATATTTAAAAGCTCGCGTACTAATAATAATCACGTAATAATAATCATCCCTAATTACATCCCTAATAATTCCTAATTACATCCCTACTACACTAATTACAATGGAATTTACATACATTTTTTTCAGTTGCTTATTAGGTTGAGGATCACTATGCGCTGGTTCAATCCCTTTTATTAAATAATATCTTCGTACTGTATGACCCTAATGAATGAATAATCACAATGAACACTACTTTAGGTTTAGTGTAACTTTAAACATGCGAGTAGCCATTCCCTGCCGACTCGTTCGTTTCTACATCACAACACAGCTGAGAAAGAGAAAACAACGCAAAACTGCTCACAATTTACTGGGGTGTGGCACCATCTGGTGGTTAGACCACTTATTCTTAACCAGCTGCACAAAAGCATGTTTATTTTAGAAAACTGTATGAACAGCATTAATATAATTGTTATACAGTCCGCCAAGAAAGTTATTGAATATCATCGAACATTCTAGTCATTTGCAAACGTTTAAGACCACCCACAGAAAAATCAGATTTAATGGAATTCCGCAAAAATAACATACATATTTTACATATAAAAGAACAAAATAGACTGTACATGGCTATTTACTGTAATTAAAGTCAGTATTTTGTAGGACCTCTTTTGTTTTTAATAACTTGTGCAATCCTCTTAGGCATGCCATAAATAAGAGACTTGCAGAAAGCTTTAGAAATGCCTGTGCACCAGACAGGCTTTATTGCTACAAGAATTGCCGTAGCAGCGGATGGTTGCTTTTCAGCGAATCTGGGCTGTCATCTGGCCAGTCATGCACTTTCTGTGTCCTCAGATATTTCTTGACAGATATTTCTTTCCCTCAGATATTTCTCTCTCCCTGTCACACGGAGCCTTATCATGCATAAAAATTGAACATATATGAACACGCGTGTGAAACTTCAACTTCTCATGTAACCAATTAAGGTACCGCATTCCGTTCATAGTGTTTTTAGGTGGAACAAAATACAGACTAGCAGTACCGGACACAGACATTGCACCCCATATGCTCGGAGGATGTTTCACAGATTGAATCGTATATCTCTCATCATATCTCTTTCTTCTTGGGTGGCGAACACTTGCAGCGCGTGCAAAAAATTGCTGCAAACTTGACTCATCCGAAAATAAGACCCTACTTAACTGCTGTACTGTCCAATTCTGATATTGTCAGGCGAAAGTCAGTCGTTTCTTTTTCATACTTGGAGGAAGTCGAGGTTTCCTTGCATGTTTATGGGATTATAAACCAAAATCTTTGGCCAAACGTTTTGAAATAGTTCTCAAACTGGTGTTGGTGTATTTTGCAGCCAGAGAATGTCTAATCGTATTGCAGGAGGTTCTTGGATCTCGTTCGACCATCCTTCTTATCACATGATCACCACGTGTACTCGTTTTTCTAGGGCGACCGTTTCTCTTAAGTTCCACAAATTTTCCCGAAATTTTAAATTTACTAATAGCTTGATGCACAGCTGTATTGCTCCCATTTACCCTCGAACCTGTTCAGAAAATCCAATTTTAGACATGGTCAATAATTCTGACCTTTCTGTAACAGTAAGTGAAGTTTTTTCACCCATTACAGTAATTATACAACAGCACTGTCTACGACAAAATCTAATAAACAACTGGCGATAAACGTGCCGTAAAATGCGTCTGATGCATTAAACAGATTGCGCAGATGACGCAATAATCTGCGCAAATGATGCAATGAGTTAAAATACCAAAATCGGCTACTGGTTTAAACTTTTGCAAATGACTGTAAAGAAAAATTTGTTGACAAGTAATTTATTGTAAGAAGATTTATTATTTTCTATAATCTTACAGGCCTGGATAGTTACAGATTCATTCTTCTGAAATAGATAACGATAGATAAAAATAAAAAAGAAATCAGATACTTGTTTTAGTTATCGGATGGAGATGAATCGATAGTTTAGCTTCAATTATCTGATGAACTTATTGCATTTCTTTAATTATCTAATGTATATAGTTCGAATGCCTTGAAGCACTTTAATTTCGTTTGCTCTGATGACGATAAATTCATTACTTTGAAATGTTCTTTAATTATCTGATAATATATGATATTGTGATAATGATAAATAATATATGATATTAATCATAAATTCATTATTTTGAAACACGCTTTAATTGTCTGAGGAAAATAGATCAAATACTTCTAAACGCGTCATAATTTCTCTTATAAAGATAAATTCCTTTTTTTACTTCAGTGATCCAATGAAGATAAATTCATTCCCTCATTTACTTCAGTGATCGGTTGAAGATAAATTCCTTACTTCACTTCAATTATCTGCTGAAGATAAATTAATTCTTTTGGCTTTAGTTATCTGATGAAGATAAATTAATAGCTGCGGTGAAATATTTTAATAAGCATTCAGTCTATCTGCATCAGAAAATCGAAGTGAAACGATAGAGGAAGGAACATTCTTCAGATAATTGAAGCAAATCAATGATTCTATCTTCATCAATCAATTGAAGAACATTGATAAAAAGATACATTAAATTTATTGTTTCTTATTACTTTCTACTATATTGTATAGAATGTATTATTTTGGGGTCAAATTTTCAAAACTGAGATCGATTTTAATTTTTCTTGTTTCTCTTTGTGTCTGTGTGAATTTTTTAAACATCATTTTAAACCAGGAAGTTCAAATTCAGTATTCTAAATATTATGTCATATGAGAATGCTATTCGAAACATTTTTATTTTAATTGAAAACAGGTTTTGGCACATGGACATCCAAGACAATTCGAATGCATAACGTCTAGACGTAGATAATCCTCTCACCTCTCGCGAAATGGCAACTAAACACAGAACGCAACACTTAAAAATACTTTCGGGTGTCCGTGTATACAAACCAGTGATGGTATTTACTCCATTTTAAATTATAAACATCCGATAGTGAGCTTGAATAGAATATTTCAATTTCATTAAGATATGTGTACAGTAACGGTAATAAAATATGGTTTATAGAAATATGCCTCATAGGACACAATGCTCCGGAATACTTTCGGGTGTCCCTGTACACAAACCAGTAGAGGTGTTCACTCCGTTTTCAATAGGGAATATCCGATAGTAAACTTGAATAATATATATCAGTTTAAAGAAATTCCATATATATTTACGGAAGTTAGAGCGCGGACAGTCAGACAAACCGAAGTCATTAACACTTTTCAATCTTATTGGGAAGTGTAAAAAACATTTAGAAACTGATAAAAACAATTAATATAAACGAAAATGCAATTCTAGCAAATTTCCAATAATACCCATTAATGTAACTGAATATTTTTGCGTAGCCCTGCAAATCTAATGCTAACTAAACTGTATTCTATGGAAGGCATTCTTTTGTGCCTATGAATAATATTTTTTAATTTTATTAAGATTTGTGCAAAGTAAAGTTCTTCAAATTTGGTTTGTAGAAATACCTCTCATAGAACACTATGCTTAGGAATAGTTTCGGGTGTCCCTGTATGCAAACCAGTGATGATATTTACATTTTCATTGAGAAAAATGCGACAGTGGACTTGAATAACGTATTTCAATTTCATTAAGATTTGTGTAAAGTAACGGTATTAAAATAGGTTTTATAGAAAAGCCTCTCATATAGAAATGCCATAGGACACAAAACTTTCGAGTGTGCCTGTACGCAAACCAGTACAGGTGTTCACTCCATTTTCAATAGGAAACATCCGATAGTAAACTTGAATAATATATCTCAGTTTTAAGAAATCCCATCAATATTTACGGCAGTTAGAGAGCGAACAAACTGTAGTCATAAACACTTTTCAACTTTCTTGGAAAGTGTTAAAATATTTTTTCTAATTTCTGGGATTTGAAATTAATTCTTTAATGTACCTCAATATTTTACTTCTGTGTTGACCATTAAATACCATTGGCAACATTTTTCTAATTTCTGGGATTTGAAATTAATTCTTTAATGTACCTCAATATTTTATTTCTTTTCATTTGAAAGATGGGTGATTTATTTAAAGAATATTATAGAAAATATTTTGTAAATTCAATTATTTTCCTTTTCGTCAACTATATATTTATATAAATTCAGACTCTATATTGTTAAAAATATCAATTTATAAAATCTTTTTTTATTTATCTACTTTTTATTTATTTATAAAATCTACTGTTTTTTAAAATTGAAAGGTTGACGGGTATGTTCATTGAAAATCAAATGGTAGTGCAGTAGGAAAAAATTAAGTAGATTAAATTTTAAATTTAGAAACATATTTGTAACAGTTCTGTTTATGTATAATTTTTATAGTATAAAAACTTTTTGCTTCTCGTTTTTTTAATTAATTACTTTGAAAAAAAAAATTTTTTTTTATTTATAGTATTTACCGGGCAAAAAATTGTAGTATATAGCAGAAAAGATTAAACTGATTAAAATTTAAGGTTAATTAAAATTTATTTGTTTTTTATGCATTTAATTCTTTTTAAAAGAAAATCTACTTTTTTATTTATTTTATTGCTCGGAATCAAAGCGTAATATTGTATAAAGAGCAAGGGCTGTAAAATACATGGTTAAAAAACTAAAAGATTTAATAGATGCTGAGATACAATCATCTTTAAAATCGCAATTATTAAATAATAGCAGATCTACCTGCCGTCGATATATACCCAAATTAAAGTGCCCGGGAACGGTCTTACTGCAGGCAGTGGGAACCTGGACCTGATGCAGTGAGGTCGGAAAAAAAGCTGACATAGGCAATGGGTACCCGATTCCTATCGTCCTAATAAAATATTTTGTGATTACAGTATAAAAGAAAATAAATTGAATTAAATTAACTTCTGATAAAAATTCAAAATTAATTTTGAAATAATACTTCAATTATCATTGTAATAAATGATTAAAAAAAATCTACTTAATTTCACTTGCTTTATTTTATCTTTAAGCTAAACAAATTTGGGTAATTTCATTCTGTGATTTAAGGCAAAATAAAAGCAAAATTTTAAGTCATTCTCTCTAAACAGCTGAACAAATGAGTGCAAGATAAAATAATACAATATTCCAAAATAAACTTTAAATGTTAATCAAAGGGAAAAATTACAATAAATAATTCGACAAAATCATAACTAAGATTATGCAAATTATTCTATAAAAGAAGAATGCGTGATTTATAGAAAATTAGTTAATATTCAGGTATTTGGGAGTGAACTTGAAGTGAAAACAAATTCCTATTTTAAAAGTTTCAAAAGGAAACCTAAACCACCCACTTTTGTGAACTTCTGCAAAAACAATAACTAAATAAGAAAATTTATATAGAAATATTTTGCGGTTCCCAACTGCATTTTTAAAAATATTGTATTCAGGAGTTCGTATCTATATTAAAAATAATTTGAAAAATGTGTAAAATATCGGCAACTTGAGTGTTTTTCAACTCAAGCTTGTAAGGTTTTTCTCGTGGACGTTGGCATTGTTCCAACAAAAGAAAAATAAATATCGATTAACCATTGTTGCATCGCTGTAACTATACTTTTTCACTTTAAAAAAAAAGTGTTCGTTAACGTCAACTTTTGAAACTTCTCTTGTCAAGATGAATAAAAGAAAAATGTGCTTAAAAGTTTCCTCCATTTGATTTTTCTTCCTAGGTGAGACTTAAAATTTAGAAAAATCTGAGTTATTTTAACCGGAAAAATAAGCATAAATGCTTTATTTTATGAAACAGACACTTATGCAGGAAAATTGATATTAAAAGTATACTTCAAGACTAAAAAACTATACTCTTCAACTGTGTTGGACAGTGTTTATGAAACATCACTTGCCTGTCAGTCTTAATCTCTAAAGGCAGATTCCTACATTTCAGACTTGCATGTTGTAGCCACCAGAAGACTTTTTTCTATATTTTTCTATACAAATTAATTAAGTGCAAATTATTTATTAAAACTACTATTTATTAAAATTATCTAACATGATGAATGCAAATGATTTGCCTCATAGAGAAAACTGACACTAAACATAAAAAAAACGACAGTTTTATTGTCTATAAATAACATCTTAAATAATCTGGTGTGTCACTCACACGATATTCTCTTACCCTGAAATTTAATACTATAAATACAGTGTTTGAACGTAGCTTTTGGTTTCGTTTCGCCAGCCCCCCCCCCCCCGACGAGTAGTTGGCTCTTTGCCAAATGAGAGGTGCTTTTTTCTCCATGAGAATGTTACTTTTTTTCTAGTTTAGTTTCTCGGCCTGTCTTAAACAGGAAGTATAATTTTTTCTCTTGAACATGAAAGTTATGATTTAAATATTATGATCTTGGCTCCTTTATGGAGAAACAATGTTATCCTGAAATATACTGAATTAAGTTATAATTGTGAATTCTTCAAAGTATACTGCAAATAGTTTTTTATTGTGTGTTTAATCGCTAAATAAAGTTAATAAGCTCTCCCAACTGGTGCAAATTTTATGACTGAAATTGAACACGTGAACACTAGAACTATAGATTTCTAGATTATAAAGAGTTTGTGATTACATGATTCTGCAAATTTTCATGGTACGAATTTTCATGGCGCAGAAATATAATATTTTTTCATGGTGAACGAAACTCGGGATATGTGAAATCCCTTAAAAGTGAAATTACCCTTAGATATTAATTTATCTGGATTTGGATTTGAAAGCTTGGATAATTTATTGTGAAAACGAAACTGAAAAATAATAATGACTGGAATTCCGGAATTGTTATTGGATAGCTGCCTGGATATGGAACCAGGTAAGCAAAATTTAACTACTATTTATAACATTGATTAAATGAAATTAGAAATTTTAATTATTTGAATTATTTTGCTTGATTATTTGCTCGCTATGAATATTGAAAAGTTAAAAGCTAAGCGTTCTACGGAACGCTCAAATGTAACTAAATTAATAAATAAATTAGAGAATTTATTATTGGACGATCTAGAAAATACAAAATCAGACGAAATCATCGAAATCCAGGAAATGATAGGTGAAAGAGAAATTGCATTAAAAAATTTAAATAATGAAATTGAAAATTTAATAGTAGATATTAAAGAGTATGAAAAAGATATCGCGACCAGCGATAAATACGGCGAGCAAATAATTTCTGCCAAATGCAAAATGAAACTAAGATTAAAAAGATTATGTAATAATAAAGATGAAAGTAGTTCAAACTGTTCTGTCAGTGAAACCCAAACAAAAACTGGTTCGGCAGTGAGATTGCCGAAAATTTCCTTACCAAAATTTGGTGGACAAATAGAAAAATGGAACGAATTTTTCGATTGTTTCGAAAATTCAATCCATTTAAATGAAAATCTTACAAAGATTGAAAAATTCACTTACTTGAAAACGCTTTTAACTGACAAAGCGTACAATGTTATTGAAGGGTTTTCACTTACGGAACAAAATTATGATAATTGCATAGAAATATTGAAAACACGTTTTGGGCAAAAGGATATTATCATTAATGCTCACATGAATAAATTGATAAACTTAGAAGGCGTAAAAAGTTCATCAAATATAACTGCTTTGCGAAAGTTTTATGACGCTTGTGAAGTAAATATTCGCAGTTTATCTAATTTAGGGGTGACAAAAGGCCAATATGGTCATTTACTGAATCCAATTTTATTAAAATTATTGCCAAACGATCTAGTAGTTGAATATTACAGGCAAAGTGATAAAAGGAAGGATGAGTCTGATGTGACTGACTTAATTAATTTTCTTAAAGTAGAACTTGAATCGCGTGAAAAATCACTTAGTATGATTAATTATAAAAATGCTTCGGTAATTGTAAATAAAAATAAAGCCGAAATTAATGACAGAAAATTTCCAAATAAAATGAATTCATTGAATGTAGGTGTAAAAAATATATGCATATTTTGCAAGAATTATGATCATCATTCTCTTGAATGTACTAATTTAACTGATGTTGAGAAAAGGTTAAAATTAAAGAAGGATGGCAGGTGTTATAAATGTTTTCTAAAATCTCATCTGTCATCACAGTGCAGGGTGAAATCGCAGCCTTGCGAAAAATGTAAAGCAACAGATCATAACAAATTATTTTGTTTTTCAAAAAACTTGAAACCAGAAGTAGTAGAGAACACTATAGTATCGAATTCACATTTAAAAAACAGTAATCAGGCAGCGTTATTGCAAACATGTTGCGTCATAGCCCAATCTAATTCTAGATCAAAAACTGTCAGACTCTTATTGGATTCCGGAAGTGAAAAAAGTTTTATTACTAAAGAATTGGCCCACGAATTAAAATTAACCCGTGTAAGAACAGAAAAGCTAACTGTTTTTGCCTTTGGTATAAATAAAGGTAAAGAAGAGGAATTCGAGGTTTTTAATATTGAACTGCGTAGCAAAATAAATCCTCGTCGGCTCATCCATGTTGAAGTATTAGCTACAGACTTAATAACCGCGACTCCCTTGAAAAGCCCAAGGGGCGAACCAGAAATTGAAAGTTATATTAAAAATAAAAACTGGAAATTGGCAGACAATTCATTAAGTGATTCCAAAATTAATATTTTGCTAGGAGCTGATTATTTTTGGAAAATACAGAGAGGTATCATTGAAGAAATCGGTGATAATTTATATGTTGCTAATACTATTTTCGGATATACTGTAGTGGGGAAATTGAATAATAATAGTACAGAAGTAATTAATTCGCATTTTGTATCTGTAAATAAATTTGACAGTTTTGATTTGCAGCGTTTTTGGGATTTAGAATCACTTGGAATATGTGACAGTAAGAATGATTCTATGTCACAGAGAGATATAGAAATTATTAATTCTTTTAATGAAAATTTAAATTTTGTTAAGGGAAGATATGAAATTCAATTTTTGTGGAAGGAAAATAAAAATGAATTAAAATCGAATATAGAAATAGCCAAAAATAGACTTTGGGGTTTGAGAACAAAACTGTCTAAAAATGAATGGCTTAAAAATGAATATGAAAAAATTCTTGAGGAACAAAAGAAAATGGGTATAATAGAGGAGTGTAAAATAAACAAAAATGAAACTGGTGTATATTATATGCCCCACAGACCGGTGATAAGAACAGATAAGTCCACTACAAAGGTCAGAATAGTGTTTGATGCTTCTTCCAAAGAAAAGGAAGCAAAATCTTTAAATGAATGTTTATTTGCAGGCCCCAATTTAAATCCTAATATTTTGGATATTATTTTAAAATTCCGCCTTCATAAAATTGCCTTTGTTTGTGACATTGAAAAAGCTTTTCTGCAAATACAGGTTGCAGAAAATGATAGAAACTTTTTGAGATTTCTATGGTTTGAGGATATAAATAGTAAAAATCCTCTATTAAAGGTTTTCCGCATGACTCGTGTAACTTTTGGTGTTACAACATCACCCTTTTTGCTCTCAGCTACCATTAAACATCACATAAAGGGCTATAGGAACTTGTTTGAGAAAGTCGTAAATATGCTTGATACTTCCTTATATGTTGATGATCTCTTTCATGGCGCTAATTCTGTAAATGAAGCATTTATTTTATCGTCTGGTGCTGTGAAAATACTTAAAGATGCCAATATGACATTAAGGAAATTTAAAAGTAACTCTTACGAATTAAGCAAATTGTGGGAAAAATATGGAATAAACGTTGATGAAGAAATAAATGAGGGAAATATCTCTAAAGTATTGGGAATAATGTGGTCAACTAATAATGACACGTTAAGAATAGACATTCAATCTCTGTTAGAAGGGTTTGATAATGAAATTATCACTAAGAGAATTGTTTTACAAACTGTAGCAAAGGTGTATGACCCTGTAGGGTTTATTTCCCCTTTTATAATAAGAGTTAAATTTCTAATGCAAGAACTATGGGAGCAGGGTGTTGATTGGGATTCTGCTTTACCTGATGCTTTAACACAAAAATTTAAGAAATGGCATCGTGAAATACAGGATTTAGAAAATTTTGAAGTGCCTAGAAAATATTTTACGAATTTTGAAAAATTAACTCCTGAAACTATTCAAATTTGTGTTTTCTGCGATGCCAGTTTGAAGGGATATGGTACAGTAGCTTATTTTCGTGATCCTTGTTCCCGTGAAACTTCATTTATTATGTCAAAGACAAGAGTAGCTCCTCTCAAAAAACTTACTTTGCCTCGACTTGAATTGATGGGAGCCTTAACAGCTGCTCGATTAGCTCATTATCTTGGGCAGCTATTTTCAGTTCCCGTCAAAAACATACTATGCTTCTGTGATTCCCAAATTACCCTTTATTGGGTCAAAGGAAGTGCTAGTAACTGGAAGCCCTTTGTAGAGAACAGAGTGCGTGAAATTCAACGATTAGTAGCCCCATCTCAGTGGAGATTTTGTCCAGGGGTTAAAAATCCCGCTGATGTGTTATCTCGTAGTTGCACAGCAACTGAATTGTTGAAAAATGAAGAATGGTTAAAGGGACCAATCTGGTTGAAAGAAGAGCACTTACCGACACCACTACCGGAAAATGAAGTCAAAATACCTGAAGAAGAGATTTTGAGAGAACAACGGAAAACTACTGTTTGCTCTTTAACTCATGGCAATAATGAATTTGAATTATTATATAAGTTTTCATCTTGGTCTAAATTAAGACGTGTTACAGCCTGGTGTCTTAGATTTATAAAAAATACTAAATGTCGATCTGCGCGAAATACTGGCTTTTTAACTATACAAGAACTTGATGAGGCAACTAAAATTATTGTGAAGTTGGTTCAAAGACATGAATTTGGAGAGGAAATAAAGACTTTAAAATCTGGAAAAAACCTGAATGCTAGTAACAAACTCCTTTCTTTAAATCCTTTTCTAGACAAAAATGAAATTCTTCGTGTTGGTGGAAGATTAAGACACGCAAACCTACCTGAGAGTCAAAAACACCAAACGATACTTCCTAAAACGCATCACATTACAGATTTAATTATAAAGTATTTTCATGAAAAACATCTTCACAGTGGAACTCAGTTAACAATTTCAGTCCTGCGACAACAATATTGGATAATTAATGCAAGAGACGCCGTGAAAAGGAATCTGCGGAACTGTATGAAGTGTTTTAGAACCACATCGAACTTAGCCTCTCAACTGATGGGTGATCTTCCAGCTGCTCGTGTAGTGCCATCGCGAGTGTTTTCGAAAGTCGGGGTTGATCTTGCAGGCCCCTTTCTCATCAAACCTCGTAAGGGCCGAGGTGTTAGATCTTATAAAGGTTATATTTGTTTATATATCTGTTTTTCCACAAAAGCAATTCATTTGGAAATACTCAGTGATCTCACCTCTGAAACATTCCTCGCATCCTTGAAGAGGTTTGTTGCTCGACGAGGAAAACCTGAAGAATTGTTTTCAGACAGAGGAACGAACTTTGTAGGTGCCGACAACGAAATGAAAAAAATGATGTCCTTGATCTCTTCTGACGAAAAGATCCACAGATATTTGTCCGAAGAAACAATCAAATGGAATTTCAATCCCCCATCGGCCCCCCATTTTGGAGGACTTTGGGAGGCTGGAATAAAACAGATGAAGGGTCATTTAAAAAGAACTATTGGCGAACAAATATTAACTTATGAACAGTTCCTTACTTTAATTACTCAAATTGAATCGTGCTTGAACTCCAGACCTCTTGTTGCGCTCTCAAATGATCCAAGTGACTTAAATGCTCTAACTCCAGGACATTTTATCATAGGCACTGCCTTGACTTCAATACCAGAACCTGACTATTCTTCAGTTAACCTAACCCCGCTAGAAAGATGGAAACTTCTACAAAAAATTTTTCAAAGTTTCTGGAACAGATGGTCTTCAGATTACCTATCAGACTTGCAAAGGCGATCAAAATGGTTAATAAATAAACCAAATTTCAAGAAAGACGATTTGGTTTTAATAAAAGATGATAATCAGCCCCCTTTGAAGTGGAAACTGGGACGCATAATCAAATTATTTCCTGGAGCAGATGGCAAGATTCGTGTTGTTCTACTGAAAACTATTTATGGAGAGTTGAAGCGTCCGATCGCCAAACTATCACCTCTACCATTTTGAACTTTGAAATTTTTATTTTATATTTATTTTATTTTATTTTATTTTATTTTATTTTATTTTTTTTTTTTTTTTATGTTCCTGTTTTTAATCCATTTATGTTAATCATCTAGTTACAATGTTTCATATGTATATTAATCTCTTTTTTTTTCTTATCTATTTGCAGTTGAAGACCAAGAAAATGAAAACCTGTAATAACACTAATGTTGTTATTGTACTTGTAGAATATTTTTATGAACCTTCGTTCATGGGGGCGGAGCATGTTTGAACGTAGCTTTTGGTTTCGTTTCGCCAGCCCCCCCCCCCCGACGAGTAGTTGGCTCTTTGCCAAATGAGAGGTGCTTTTTTCTCCATGAGAATGTTACTTTTTTTCTAGTTTAGTTTCTCGGCCTGTCTTAAACAGGAAGTATAATTTTTTCTCTTGAACATGAAAGTTATGATTTAAATATTATGATCTTGGCTCCTTTATGGAGAAACAATGTTATCCTGAAATATACTGAATTAAGTTATAATTGTGAATTCTTCAAAGTATACTGCAAATAGTTTTTTATTGTGTGTTTAATCGCTAAATAAAGTTAATAAGCTCTCCCAACTGGTGCAAATTTTATGACTGAAATTGAACACGTGAACACTAGAACTATAGATTTCTAGATTATAAAGAGTTTGTGATTACATGATTCTGCAAATTTTCATGGTACGAATTTTCATGGCGCAGAAATATAATATTTTTTCATACAGGTTGCAGATTAAGAGGTAAGATAACGAGTACTGTTATGTAAACCTGTGTTAAACAATTCAAATTAGGCTTCGGAAGAGTTTTATATGATAATTAGTTCTGTGGGGGGGGGGGGGGGCTGCCGCCCCTCTCAACTCCCCCGTTTCAGTAATGTACCTACATTTATATAAAATTTAATTCCGTTGTTAAAAAATAATTCTGTTTTTAAAAAATAATTTATTAAAATTATTATTTAAAAAAATTATCTTTTATGATAATGCAGACGATTTCCATATTAGATATTATAACACTAAATATATATATAAAAAAAAAAAAAAGTTGAATTTAATCTCAATATTGAAAAAAAAATTAAATTCGATAACTTTATATTAAATTATCGCAGATCCATGATTCAACCATTCGTTTTAAAGGTATTGGCGAGCTCTTACCCATCAGGAAAATTTACTCCTCTCGAGGGGGACTTCCCCCCAGGGGGAACGGCGAGGCTCCAACATACACATTTTTTTTTCCCAGTTGACTATCTCTAATACAAAAAATATGTACTCGTTTCATTTGGTTTAGTGCAGTCTATAGATGTTAAACTCTACTTACCTGCAATTTCCCCCATAAACGTAATGTATTTGAATACTTTTGAGTGTCCCTGTACACGAACCATTTGCTTCATCTCAACGAAAGGCTTACTGTAGCATCCCTATATAGTACACATTTAGAATACCGAGGTTGGAATTTCTGCTACTATTTGTTCTTGAGATATGGTGATAACAGACACAGACAGACAGAAAGACAGGCACACAGACCATTCGCTAAAAATATGATTTTCGTATTCAGGGGACCTCAGAACATGTAAATATAACAAAAACTCACGTTGGAAAATTTGACCCTAAAACAATACTTTCTCGACCCTATGGGTAAGAGAAAGTAAAAATACGTTTTTTAAATGGTTATCTCACACATCAAGATTCGCACAATTATGTGCCATACAAGTTGAGGTATAGCCTTTCCGTTAACGAGAAAATTTCCAGTTACGTATTGGCTAGTAATCATCCAAATTGAATTAGCGTAATGTCTCAGATTTAGGTTAAGGTGCATCTACATATACATTTATATGCAATTTTGTGCAGGAGCTCTTGAGATATAGCCTTCCCTTAAATTGCAGAAATCGCTGTATAGCAGCGCCACCTGTGCCGATAAGCATTCAAATTGAATTAACATAATGTCTCATAATGACCTTCTTACGTATCAAGTTTTGTTTGATTATACGCAATAGAACATGAGATGTGGCTTTCCCTTAAACTGCGAAAATCGCTGTATAGCAGTGAGCGGTTGACACCAAAAGTTAATAGGCACTAATTTAGCTCAAGGTGCATTTACATATAAATTTATATACAATTCTGAGCAGTAGTTCCGATACAGTCGTCACAATATTTTTGTGACACACACACAGACAGACGGATAGACAGACATTTTCTAAAAATGGTCAAATCGTGTTCTAAACCTCTCAAATCGTATAAATCTGTCGAAAACTGGAAGTCGAAAATTTTTACGTATCCAATACTTTCTTCTATTGAATATAGAAGAAAGTGAAAATATAAAATAAAAAATGTTTGAAAAATTAAATTTTTTCAAATGCCTTCCGGTGTTTCTGTGACCACTCTATGAATTGTCATAAAATTTTTAATCACAGGTAACTTTTGAAATATTTTACGTAAAACCAAGATAAGTAAAGTTACAGAGATAGTTTTTGGAAGATTTATCGTCCATAGCTAAAAACAAAATGTGATATACGAAATCAACCTATAAGCATTTGGACACTTGACACTTCCGATTTTAGACGTTTTGTTAAATATCTTGAAAAGTTTATTAGGAATCATTAAGAAACTTTGATAGTGTAAAGAATATGTTATACCTCATATATTTCAGTAAAAGTTGTGTCTTGAAGAGGTAAAAACGACCAGTAAATTTAAACAAAAAACAAAATGTTTTGGATCACCTGTAAAAAATTATGCTTTAAATGTATTTTAGCTGTAGCATGTAACCAAGTGAATTTTTCTCATCATCTATATAAATTTTTATGAAGCTACAACATATATTTATGGAGATGCAACTTTTTTTAATTGCAAAAAAAAAAAAAAAAAATGAATAAAAAAAAAAATAAAAGAATACACTTTCTTAATTATGATACGTAGGGTATCATTCATCCCAGTGCAAAGTCATTTTCTGGAAACTTGGTGTTCTACATTAGACACAGCATGCTGCAATCAGAATGCAAAAATATTATACATCTTACGAAACATGAGCATTTTCACTAATTAATTTTTAACTACGCATGCGCAAACTTAAAAAAAAAAAAAATCAATAGGCAAAGGTATTGAGCTAATTATACAAAACCCCCCAAACAAATATCGTGTAAATTCAAAACTTTATGAGAGATAGAATGAACAGAATATGAGTTCCTCTCAAAAGGAAAAAGGAAGGCGATAAGTGATTTTATCAATATTTATTTACTTTAAGCGAACACTGTATTACTAGTGGACGTCGATTGAATCAAAATAAAAATATAAGAAAACCCCTTATAGTTTAGCTTTTATTTTGGGAGAACTGACATTTTCTCCATTTTATCTCTCATAACTTTTTGAATTGACACGCTATTTGTTTGAGGTTTTCATATAAGTTGCTCATGACTTCTTTTGTTTATTAAATTATGCAAACGTACTTTTTTAAAAGCTGGCGCATGCGTAGTTAAAAATTTTTTAGTAAAAATGCTCCTATTTCGAAAGCTATTTAATATGTTTGTATTCTGTTTGCAGCATGCTGTGTCTAATGTAGTATGCCGATTTTTCAAAAAATACCTTTGTACTGGTTCTAATACCCTACGTGTTACATTTAAAAAAGTGGATTTTTTTTTTTTTTTTTTTTTTTGGGGGGGGGGGGGGGGTGGGGGGGGGCAATAATAATAAAAAAAGGACTATATATATCTCTATGAATAAGGGTTGCCTTCTAACAATGTGACCTTTTGTCACATTCTTAGAAGACAGAGATTACAGATTATTTTAGATTACAGATATGAGAAAAATCCACTTAATCACATGCTACAGCCCAAACGCATTTAAAGCATTATTTTTTTTAGAGTGATCCAAATCATTTTGATTTTTGTTTAATTTATTACTGGTCCCCTTTTTCTTTTGGGGACACAACTTTTGCTGAAGTATATAAGGCTCTTCACACTAGCAAAGTTTCAAGATGATTTAAAGAACTTTTCTAGATATTTAACAAAACGTCTAAATTCAAAAGTGTTCAAAATACTTATTGGTAGGTAATGTATATAGACATATTTACATTTACCTGCACTCACGTAAGTAAAATACGTTGCATATATATGTAATGAGGTTCAATTAAGTAATGATGGAAAATAATTTATAATCTATGCTTACTGCATGATTTATCTTTATTATTTATTTATTTATTTTATTTTTTTACATTTTTATAGTTTTTTAATCTACGTGGGATTAAATGTTTTGAAAATTGATAGTTAAATGCTTGTATATGATTTAATGTATTACATTCTGTTTTTATTTTTATGAGAGGAAAACCTTCAACTTTAATTAAAATAATTGCAAAAATGTTTTTTTCTTAAATATCCTAACCGTTAGAAAGTTTTGTGGATGGAACCATGGATAATGATCATAATTTTTTCCACAACGTGTTGTTTCAACTTTCTCGCATGAGGTTTACAGTTTTAAAAATTCTCAAATTTAAGAATTCTATTTTAAATATGTAAAACTTATCTATCGCAAATAAATATAAACTGTATATATATATAATATCTTTATTTTATTCATATATTTAAAATTACATAAATATAAAATGAAATTTCAAGAAAAAAAACAAATATATGACCCTGCAAAGAAATTAATATGTCAACTTCTATGTTTCTTTGCAATATAAATGACTGTGCCCCTTCGTAAGAAGTGAGTTTAATCTTTTCCCTTTGTTTTAGGGATATTTTCCTTCGAAAGCGTATCTGTTTTCAGTGCGATATGCGATTCCGCAGAGTCTCCCGAGATGTGAAAAACAGTTTTCATTTCCTCTGACGTGTATTTTCTTTGTCTACAATATTGCGCCATTGGGTTGGAGATAAGAGAACGTCAAGAAATAAGGTTATTCACTTGAGAAATATAAAACTAAATGTTACATGAAACGCAAATGGGGATATTTTAAAATGTAGTTTTTCCTTTAGATATTAAAAGAAAATCTTCTGAAAGACTGTAAAAGTCAAGCTTTATAATCTAATTTTTCTTTGAAGTTTAAAAAAAAAAAAAAAAATGTATAATGCAAAATTAGTATTAAACTCGCTAGCAGAAGCTAGCAGAGTAATTTATTTTCACCCTGTTTTTATTAACTCGTTTTCTTATTTGTTTGTCCAGTGCAAATCTTGCAATCGATTTTTAACTCGTTTCCCGACTAGCAAGAAATCTGAAACTTTCAGGATATCTCATAACACGATGAAAATGCATTCTTTTAATACTTTTATTCAATTAATAAATGCCTGAAATTTTCTTATAATGTTTTTTATCTATAACATAGAGAGTTTTAAACGGAAATTATTCCAGCTTTCAGATATGTTGGAAAAACACTTATAAAACAATAAACTGCAATCGGAATACAAATATCTTAAATAGCTCATGAAATAGGAGCATTTTTGTGAAAAATGCTTTCACAGCGCATGCGCGAACATTTTTTATTATATAGGTTCAAAGTAAGATATATTGGGAAATTTTTGTAAAGAAAAAAATTCATTTCAATAGAGCAAAAATTAAGCAAATTGTCGGAAAAAGAACGAGCTAGATTTCAGGTATTTTCCAAGAGTTGAAATTTCATAAGGGGTTTTTCACATGCCGCGTTATTAATTTGAAGATCTAATTATTTCAACCGCTTTGCAAAAGTTCTTTTTTGTGAAAAACCCCTTATGATCTCACAAATCTTAGTAAATAAACAAAAATATGTTAGAATTAGCTTATAAGGGGTTTTTCACAAAAAAAGAGAGAGAGAGAGAGAGAGATAATTCTTAAAGATATAATGGAAATCGGCGCTTGCGCCGCACCACCAACCGACCCAGGCTCGCTTAGTAGCCCATGCGGTTCAAAATATATTGTCCCCGTAGGAGAAGTCTCTCCGCTACGACAGCCCCGAACACTTGGTCAAGCTGTCCAGACACAGCGCAACTATGGGCAGATGCTAACAAAGTGACAGGATAGGAAGCTCCCGCACAAAGGCGAAAGAATTCTACCAACTGTAGATTATAAAGTGCTTGACCAATAATAACACAGAATGAGGGCACACAAGACATTACTGTTGACCAGGTCTGTATATTTAATGAAATTTTTATTTTTCCGACTGAGTGAAAATAATGCCTGGACCGGGAGTCGGAAAAATAAAAATTTCATTAAATATGATTTTCTTCCCGTCAGTTGATTGTGATTTTAATAAAAATTGTATTTCTTTCTCCCATTGTTTAATGGTGTTTTCCTTTACCTGCGGCTTATTTCTGTTGAGCTATCTAAATGATAGACCAGATATTTCTCCCTAAAAGTTTGTCTGAGTGAGTAATGCTGACCGGTTTGTCGGCCTGGATAGCTCAATTGGTAGAGCCTTGACCTTGTAAGTCAAAGATCCGGGGTTCGACTCCCGGTCCAGGCATTATTTTCACTCAGTCGTAAAAATAAAAAATTCATTAAATATGATTTTCTTCCAATCAGTTGATTGTGATTTTAATAAAAATTGCAGGTCTGTATAATGGCGCCTTCGAACTTCTCACACAGAGTATTCTGCTAGCCAATGCCCCTTCGGGTTGCAGAAATCCCGATATGCAGTTGTTACTGCATGGTTAGGGTCGCCGGGATGCCCTTCTTTAGGATGCCAAATGTGGCGCACTTTCTACCGCTCGATTTGCAACGCAAAGATGAACCTCCTCGAGACGGTACTATACAACCTCAGCTCACAATCGTACCAAAGTGGCACTATAGTCGCCACTCTGCATCCACACATTTACGCTCATTCCAGGAGACCTTTCCAGCATCTGCAACATGGCTAAGTGAATCAGCCCAGCAAGAGCTTTCAAATAAGAGCAAGCTCCCCATCCCAGATTGAGTCACCTTTACGCCACGCCAGGAGACCTTTCCAGCACCTGCAACGTGTCTGGGTTATCACCGGGAGCGGGACAAAGACAACCAACGACCACACCTTTACGCTCATGCCAGGAGACTTTTCCGGCACCTGTAACATGGCTGGGTGTATCGACTCAGCAAGGTCCCCAACCCAGAATAAGTCACCTTTACACCACGCCAGGAAACCTTTCCAGCACCTGCAACGTGGTTGATTGAATTACTGGGCGAGTGGGGCGACAGGGAATGCAATCTGGCCAGTCTGTCACAATCGCTGTCCCTCCAAAAGACATCCTGCAATGTTGTCGTCCATGGGGCCTCCGTTAGCTGGCTAAGCCAGGAACCAGGGAATACCACAGGCAGGTGGAGGTCCCCCGACGACTGTACACACCGGGCACCTTCCCCTCCTTAAAGATATAATCGCCTTAAAGATATACTCCTGTAATAAATAAAAATTAAGTAAATTTTAAATAAATTTTAATTAAATTTTCAGTAATTACTTAAAATAATGTGTATAATAAGTTTTATAGTATTATATTATATTTTACACTGTCAGCCACCGGTGGTTGACGCGGCCTAAACGGTAAGATCAGTGTCAGCCACCGATGGCTGACATGGCACTCAACGTGTTAAAGATTGTTTTATAAAACACCACATACAGCAACAATACGGAGATTAATGTTTTATAGTTTTTTTTTTCTTTGAGGCATAACTATACATACAATATTAATATTTAAAAGTTAATTACGTTCATTTGTGTATAAAACCATTATAAGCAAGAAAATCGCAAAATTTACTGAAAATCGTCTCGAGTCGCTGATTTATCCGAGCGTAAAAGGACTCGAGGTCGAGGTCCTCTCGGAAAGGACAAAGAAAGACACTTTCATATATGTTTTGCTGAGGAAAACAAACTTAAATTTTTTATTAACTCATTTTACAGATTTCTTTTTCCATTTCAAAAATAATTCTGTTCAGTTAGCCAAATCAACTTGTTTCGGTTCGCCCAATGAATAGGGCTGAAAAACTGACTTCAGTCACTGTGACTGGATAGTTTAATGAGCTATGTCTTAGATTTTTTGTAAACAGCTAATGAGTGAGTGACGTTTTGAATCAATCCAATAAAAAACTTTTTTTTATCTGTCTTTTATACATATATGTGATCTCATATACAGTCTGTAACAAAAGTGTCCGAACACTAGCAAAAATTTCTATGTAAAAAAAGTAAACTTCTCACGGTTCTGTTAAATAAATACTTATCGAATCATGTTCTTAGACTGACTAAGAAGAGAATTCGACAAGGATTTATTTAACAAAACCGTATGAAGTGTACTTTTTTACATAGGAATGTTTGCTAGTGTTCGGACACTTTTGTTACAGACTGTATATATATATATATATATCATATATATACTATATATATATGATATATTCATATTTATTGCATTTAGAAAATGATTCTATAGCAAATTTGTATTATTTTTAAAACTATGCAAAATTCTGTTCACATTATAGGATGCATTCAAATAGTTAAAAGATTGTTAGCTTTATTTCTAAAAACTCATTAGAAAAGACGAAACATTTCAAAATGGACAAACCGCTCTTATATATTATTAAATCCTGTGCACGGATATTTGGAACGACTGCATAAAATATTCGCTCATCATGCATTTTCCTTTCGACCCTAAAATGAAGCAAATGGGCGCGAAATGTTACAAATTGATAGTCTCGTTTAGTATTTTATAGTTAACCGGCTGTAATCGATTCTCTTGCCAAGTGTTGGCGTGAAACATGAAAGAGGTTGTTTTAAGGGAATGCAAGTTCTCGTTAAAAAATATCAATAAAGTCACTCTGCTATACGAAATCATTCTAAAATAACTGCATTAAACGAACTGCCGTTTTCAACGAAATGGGACTACATTTTAATGTATTTTAGAAACGCTCTTAATGGAATGAGTGCAATTCATAAAGTAAAGATTTATTTTTATGTGCAAATTATTAGTTCAAAATTATTTCTTATTTTAAGGAAATTGCTGGCAAAAACTTTGTCATCATGCCCATTCATACTATAATCGAAAGGCCCTTTTATGCAAATATTTCAGACAGAATATTGAAACCCATATTTATTATACAGGGAACGAACTATTCAAATATATGAATTAAGTGAAAAGAAAAAAAAAGTGATCACATGGAATAAAACACATTTACCCTTTAATTACCTAGTTTTGTGTAAAATAAAGATGTTACATATGACAGAAATAAATGCATCGCCTGAAAAATAAATTATTAGAATTATGTTTTGAAATCCTTTACACAATCAATAAATGTGATTTAAAAAATTTTAATGAGTTGTGTCTTATAATGGATCTAAATCAATTTCAAGACATTCTGAAACTATTTTCAGAAGAGTGTGACGGGCATTTGCACACTTTGTATTTTTGTTGCTTTCCCATCCGATAAATTTGCATAAATCCTAGTTCAACGTTCAACTGGTTTTTTAATCGACATTATAATTTTTTCCAGAGCCATATATAAGTTTATTAATTTATATATATATAGACTATAGATAGAACATTGCATATATAAATTCAGTAATTATTTTATACATTTTTATAAAATATAAAGATGATAATAATAATAATAATAATAAGTATTTCAAAATAAAACACATGGGGTGGGTGGTTGTTACGCATATATACAGTTCCCGCCGCTTATTAAAATCATATTCGTTCTGAGCCAAAGTGATTTTATTAAGCGGCTGATATTTATATCCGTCGAACGTTCCTGCACTTAAAGAAAATGTTTTACTTCCCTGAATTTGAAAAAGAAACTGCAAAATTTAACGAATAATGGAATTAGTAAACAATATTAATTAATTTTTGATAGATAATTAATTAACTGTTTGTTCGATATAAGTAAGTAAATTAAATGCATTCCAAGCTCCCCGACGCTTTCCTTTGAGAAAAATCATCATTACTTTATCAAAAGTTCACAGTGTTCTTACAAATTTAAAATCTCTCCGTTTAAACCTCATGAATTATAGTAATTTCAAAATAAGAACTAGAAATTGCCTTTTAATAATTAGAAATTTAAAAAAAGAAATATCATTTTAAACCAAATTTGTAAATTATTACTCTGTTTTGAAGAATACGTTTCTCGAAATTGTTGCGGAGATAAGTTATGGAGCGTGTTTAATTCATAACTGCTGCAAGTGTAAAATCTTCGACAATGAGCGATAACGGACGGTTTATTATGGTTTAATTTCTTTTTCTATAAAGAAAAAAAAATCATAATGTAAAAAAAAAAAAAAAATTAGTGTGCATAAATGACATTTTTGGCTGCTGAGGAGATATTTTTGATCTTATTAACCGGCGATGCTGATTTTATTAAGCGGCGGCTTTAAAAGTAATTTGTATTGATTTAATTCCGGTCCTGGCAATTTGATCAGATTAAGCGACTGATTTTATTAAACAGTGAATTTATAAAGTGGCGGTTACTGTATATATATTGAAGCTCACGAAATGTATTGTTTTGGATTTGTGATTAAATGCTGCAGGTATTCCAGATGACCTACCGGAACAAATTAGGTGGAAACGCTTTCCCACATTACGTTATGAAATTGCAACTCGTGGCAAGTGAAAATAATGAAGAAATATAATTTAACGGATTTTTAGATGTGTATAAAACAAATCCGTAATATAATTTTAAACGAAATCGATGCTCAAAACTTTGGTGTAATAGGTCGATATCCGTGATTGCTTTCCTATTTCAATACAAATTCAGTAATCATTTTATAAAAATGTATAAAATGATTACTGAATTTGTGTGTATTTACTGAAAGGGATAAACGCTGAAGTTATGAAAGATCCATTCTATCTTCTCACCCCTAAAATACAAATCATAGCAAACCTAAAAAATAATTCTGACTTCAATTAGAAAACAAATAGCTTAAATGTTTATCTTTTGTGCAAGTCAATAGAAGGGCTGAAATACTTTATCATTTATTATGCTATAATCGCTGCATAGTAAATGCACATTGGATTCGTCTTCGATGCCTAAACTCAAACAGTACCGCACTTTTGACAATTATATATTATAAACAAGGGCGTACCAAATTATTCGGGGGCATTTTTATATAAGATCAGACTTTGCCCGGTTCATCGATCACTCTACTTCAAGGAATTAAAAACAGAATAACTCATTTTACTTCCTTGTACAAAGTATAAAGAAGTATAGTAATCCCGATTGTCGAAATGGATTTTGTATTTCGCATAGCTTAAAAACAAATTATTGTAAAATGTTGCAAATTTATATGTGTGACTGTCAAGGTGTCTAGTTGTACACCTGCAACTTTGGTTTTTATAGAAGCTACCGTTTCAGAGATATCAACGACTTTACATGAATTTTTGACGCCTTTATGGAAGTATGTGCGTATGTATCTAGCGTAACTCAAAAACAGTTGGACGTAGAAAGTTGAAAATTGGTGTAAAGGTTTGTTTTAACATTTAGTTGTGCACCTCCATTTTTTAACTTTCTGTGATTTTTCGTTTTGAAGATATTTAGGAAAATTATATTCATAATGATCAAAAATACAAACATTTTGGCCATTATATGCGACCTACCATCATAGATATTTCAAAAGAAGCTCATGATGGAGCCAATAATGATATTGTTATGAAAGTTGAAGACATTTTTTGAGTGTAGAAAGTTATGCTTAAAAACATAATCAGGTTCTAGTCGACGAATGCATTTTATTTAAGGAATATTCAGCCCGTAGATAGAGCCCTGTAATGTTATTGTTGTGAAAATTGTCGACATTTTGGTGTGTAAAAATTTATACTTTAAGACAGAAGTAGGTTTTAGTCGACGAATGCACTTCATTTAATGAATGCTCAGCTCGTAGATAGAGCTTGTAATGATACTCAAAAAAATATAAATAAAAGAAGAAGTTGACATGTCAGCGGGTAGAATATAATTACTAAAGACACAAGCAGGTTCTAGTCGACGAATACACCTTTTTTAATGAATATTCAGCGCTTAGAAGCGGTAATAATCCGTATAATAACCCGTAATGTTATTGCTATGACAGTTGGTGACATTTTTGTCTGCAGAAAATAATTTTTTAGGACATAAGCAGATTCTAATCAATGAATGTATATATATAAAACCGTTTGTCCTGAATGAGTGAGTAAGTAAGTGATTCATCATCGCCCAGCCCATATTCCTGGTCCTAGAAGCATGGAATTTGGTGAAAACATTCCTTCTTTGACGTAGACATCCACTAAGAAGCGATTTTACAAAATTCGCTCCCCAAAAGGGGAGGGGGCAAAAAGTGATTTCCGAAAAGCCATTATATCTCAATATCTCTCTCTCTCTCTATATATATATATATATATATATACTCTCTCTCTCTATATATATATAGAGAGAGAGAGAAAGAGAGATACCCGTATGATTTTTGATTTTTTAAATATAGCATACAGAAACGCCCTAAAAACCAATTTCTTGAATTTTGGAAATTCGGCCACCCAAGGGGGTGGGGGCAAAACGTGATTTCACATAACCCTACATCTATACATACACTACGGGTGAAAAAAAGCCGCACTTGGATATTTTCTCTTTCAGCAACCGCCAATTTTTTATCATTTAAAAAGCAAATTTTCGAACAGATTTTATTACATCCCCCTCCATGTATATTTTAGGATTGAGCACAGTGTTAAAAACAAAATGCAACTCTCAGGAAAATAATAATTTTAGAATGTATTTCAAAAATGGCAATGATAAAGCAATTAACAATAACACAGAAAGTATTAATTTTAGAATGAAAATCAAAAAAATATTTTAATATGTGAGATAACTTGATAATTAAGTCTTAACGAAATATTGCTAAAATGATTTTTTAGCAAGATATAAAATTTTTTGGCTGTTTAAACGGGAAATTTTTCTTCAGGCTGCCATTTTGCTCATCCAAGCGAGATGACCGCAAGTTATCAAGCGAAAGCTTAAAAAATTGTTTTATGCATATTCATAACTTAGAAAAGATTTTAAAAAAGTTTATAGCAAAATACTTTCTTCAAAAACAGTGCGGGAACAATTAAACAAAGTATGTTAAAAACCATAAGATTTGCAAAAATAGCTATTACAAAGGAAAAGATTGAAAAAGGACTTCAATTGACCCAAAATTAAAAAATTATATATATCAGTTAATTATTGCCCTGAACTGGTTTTCTCTCATGAGTCAAATTTATTTTAAGCTGATGAAAAAACTAGCAGGACGATAAAAATATGACCGACTTATTGAAAATTGGATTCTTAAATCAGTGACACGGGACGGAGATGCATAACTTTTCAAGAAGTCAGGTAAAGTTTTATGCTCAAGGGATCAATTAACTCGAAATAAAACGCCGCCATTATAAAAATGGCGCCTGACCGACTATTTTGAAGGTATCTCAGACTTTTCAGCAAACAGCATTTCAAGATGATATTGTATCGTGCTAAAGGTCGTCTGTGGTGCTTTAATTCGATTCAAATTGTTAAAATTACCTATCCATTCCTATGGGCACCTGCAATTCTGTAAGTAATCGTAACTTTTTTTAAACTTTAAGTTAAATTCCACAGAAAAATATCGTAGATTTTCTTCTTCATCAGACTTGGAAATAGTCCTAATCTCAATCTGCTCGAAAATGTTTGTTCTATAAAAAGGTGCGGGGAGTGAGGAGGATTCAAAAATTACAACCTACAACACTGCAATAACTAGAAAAATTATTTATGATATTTGGCACAGTGAAATTTCTGATATTTTTATTAAAACACTAGATAATACTATGTTACGTCGCTTTAAAACAGTAATTTCATATAAAGGTGGAATAAACCCAATGCAGAATACGTATTTTTAATAAGTAATTGTTCAGATCTAGCAAATAAATAGTTTTATTTCATATATTAAAATATAACTTGTTTATATCATATAATAAATCATAATGCAGTACAAAGTATATGTTTATTATATTTCGTTTAAAAAAAAAGTTTTATGTAATTTTTTTATAATTACTTCATAGAGTATAATAAAGGGAATTACTAAATCAAAAATGTACATAGGTATCATTTCATCCCTTCAGTTTTATTTCTTTCAGTCATCAGTTTTGAAGTTATTACAAATTAAAAAGGTATAAGTCAATTTTTCTGCAGTGCGGCTTTTTTCTTTTTTCTTTTCTCTCTTTTTTTTTTTTTCTTTTTCTTTTTTTGGTCCCTTAGTGTATAAAAGAGTAACCACTATGTCAACACTGTTGTGGAGATACTGCGTGGGACTGAGTCACGAATTCTAGTGTGAAGCTTGGTTCTAGGGGCCTGGCACACACTAAGACGGGGTTTTGTAATATCTCCCCCTTTCCCCCTTGGGGGCGGACGACAAAACAGGTTTGAGAGCATAACTCAGCTCTGTATTACTTCACGAAGAAATTGCACAGGGGGGAGACTGGACTCAAAAAAAAAAAAAAAAAAAAAAAAAAAAAAAAAAAAATCATATATTTACGACATGAAGGGGGATTTTTTGTGGGAGGAGACATGAAAAATCTGGACTCTTCCAAAAATGGTTTGATAAATATCAAACAATAAAATATACAAAAACGCTAAACTTGAAACTCAGTTTTGTATACTTGAAATACGCATCACACATAAATAGTTAAAAATTATTATTAATTATACACAAAGTTTTAACACAAAGTTTAATACACAGAGTTTTAACTTAGTGTATTAGTAATTAAATTTTTAATTCTTTTTCAAATGATTTACCAACTGTGTGACAATAAAAATTTACTTTATTTCAAAACTTAAATATGTTTTGCATGATTTTTAGATGAATTATTAATTTTCATTGAGATTCGGGTTTCGGGTAAAAAAAGTCGGGTGCGGGTTGTCAATTTTTTTTTTTTTTTTTTTTTGTGGGCTCGGGTCGGGTTGCAGGACTCTAAGTAGCGTTCAATAAAATTCTCTAGTTTGACCAGCCAGAGTTGAAACAGGGTCCGCCACACAATAGGCGACGATGAATCACTGAACGTATCACTGAAACGCATTGTTTGGCAACTACTTAGCACCTTCCAATCCTACAAAGTTCCTTGTAGGCAATTTGGAAACGAAATTGTAACCACTACATAAAATTAGTATTAAGTATTACAAATTTCATCTGGTTACACAATCTTTTAAAATTTAAGTTCGAAAATAAATTTTTAAGAAACTCATATCACAAAATAATTTTCATTCAGTTTTTATTTATTTGATAATATATCTTGGGATTTCTTATTGTTTAAAAACTGACGAAGAATTCACCCATCAAGGTGTATCTCCCAATTCATTCCCTAAATGAGAATTTTAAACACATAAAATAATACATGAAATAGATTTTCCTTCATCAAAACGTAGAAGCTATGAATATTTAAACTTGAAAAAAAATTATTTCTATTCTTCCGTTTAATTTGAAATATTTATAAAAAATTATTAAGATTTGATCTCTTGGGATGTAGTCGTGAAAGCGACGTTACAAAAATGTTTTTTTATATTTCAGGATTTATTATTATTATTATTATTATTATTATTATTGGAGCTGAAATAAAAAAAAAATAAATGAATAATAATAATAAAAACTAATAAGTTTTAATTTTTTAGAAAAAAAAAAAATCTTGAGTTTTATCATCAATGTTCTAAAAAGTTCGTTTACATTTTATCAAAAAATAATCTTTAGATATTTACATAAAAAAAAAAAAAAATCACTGGCGCTTATTGTATGCAGCTCGTAATGATATTTTAATGAGATATAAATGGCAAGAGATACTTTATTAAACGATGGTTGCAAAAGATAAACTGTTAGTTTTGAAGTTTTAACTACAGTTCTTACAGATATTTTTAGTGTGATTATGTATTACACTCTTTAATTAACTTCTAACTTGCATTTCAGCAATCTTTATTATAACACTTTGAAAGAAGGTTATTAATAGAAAAGTGTTTTAAATGATCGGATGGGTCGATTAAAGTTTCAAACAAAATTATCCAAATGATCCGCAGGCTTTTGTCTTGATATCATCTTTTAAACATTTCGTGCCATTAATGTAAAAACAGAAGCGATTTCTTCCATTAATTACATTGTGAAAAGTTTAAAATTTTGTTATAAAGTTTGATGAGAATCTTAGATAAAAAAAAAAATATTAATGCATTCGGGAAATTATTTTTATGACATAAATTACTTCTAATTATGTGCTTTTATATATTTACTTGTAATCACTTATAATCTATATGTTTACTGCAAAGATTTATACTCTATCTTTACAGTGAAGCATTTCTTCCTCTTAGTGAAAAAAAAAAAAAAAAAAAAAGTTTCAATTTGAATTATTTAATTGTCTGAAAGTCTTTATTAGACAATTTAGTGTAATGTTCCTTTTCATTTAAACATATTTCATTAAATATATATATATAAATAATTGCGAAAAAATAAGACTTCTTTTTTACTTTTGTTAGTTATTTTTTCTTTGTATGTTGCTGAATTTTGAATATTGAGTGAAAAATTGCTTCCAGGATCTCAATCCATTACATCTAGTATATCCCAAAATTCTTGGATTAAAATAATACTGAATTATATAATTCAAATGTGTTAAAACACGATATTTACTTTAAAAAAAAAAACTAAAACAAGCATGTCTATTTTTAAAATGTCATGTCCTTATACATTGCTTTGTATAAAAAAAAGTCCCATAGTTTAGTATTTTTGCTTCCCAATTCGTTTCATGTATTTGAAATTATTGTGTGCGATTAAGATTATTGGCTCTGGAATCTTAATTTTAAAAATCCGAGATTTTGACCACATTTACCTCATAATTACCCTTAAAAATGTATTGTATCTATATACTTTATATATATCTATATACTTTACACCTTTTAATGTTTAATTCAATATAGAATAGAATGTTTACTTAAATCCATAAAATTTAACGTATCAGGGGGCTCTGTCTCCTGCTCGCTTCGTTCATCAACCCCTGAGGCAGCTTACTTAGGCAAGCTTTGCCTGTTTCATTGGTTACAATATTTAAATGATTTTTATTATTATTATTATTAAATGAATAATTCAAACGTTTAAATAAATATATTTCGATTGTCGACTATTTTCAACAATTCAAAAACCATTATACAACCATTATACATTATACAAACCACCAAAAGCCTTTAGTGGAATGTAAATGACATTTAATTATCTGTGTTTAATTATATTAATAAGAAACACGGAAGATAAAATCAACAAAAATAGAAGAAATCGTATAAGGTCATTGGATGAATCAAATGAATAGAATATTTAAAGAATAAATAAATCAAAATTTTAAAGCTATTATGACAACAGTTTTATCAAAAATTTGTTCACACGTAAGAAAATGTTTATTTTTATTTTAAAATGAATAAATAAAATAAAATAAATTGCACACATTTCATTTTCGGTAGCATCGTCTTGGAAAAAAAAAAAAAAAAAAAAAAAAAAAAAAAAAAAGTTTTGAAAAAACGCAAAAATCGTACGTAACATAAAAAAAAAATAAAAAAAAAAAATGTCTAAATCAAAAAAAAAAAAACTTTACATACTGCGCCCCATGATTAGCTGTTGTATATAACTTTTTCAAAATCGGAGTAGGTTTCCATGAATAGCTTTTGAATCTGTAAAACCTTCATAACTGAAATGTTTTGAACTACTTCAACATTAAATATCTCCTAAAATCATGCTTTAATATACAAACGTTTTGTTTCATCAAGTTAATCAAACATTTCGCTACAGAATTTCCAAATTAAGAGAGCGGAAATGACACGAGAAATTGAAAAACGCCGAGGGTAGTCTTTTTACTTTCCGAACACTATACTGAGGAAAGTATTGTAATCATGTCAAAAATCCGAATCGAGATTTTGGAGTTTCTACACGTTTTTAGGTTCCCTGAATTCATATTTACTATTTTTACGATGATATATGTGTGTATGTATATGAGTGAACACGATAGCGCCTAAATGTTTGTTCGAATGAACTGAAAGTTGGTACGTATGTTATAGATCACCATACACTGTAAAAAATAGGTTCTTAAAAATAAGTATATATTGTCTCAAAATAGCCCCGAAACAATATACATTTAAATTTGAAAACCCATGTACTCATTTTTGAGTATATTGACATGCACAAAATTGGGGTTGATCAATAAGAATCCCAATATTCACATGTCTCACATGTCAATGTACTCAAAAACGAGTACATGGGTTTTCGAATTTCAGTATATATTGTTTCGGGGCTATTTTAAGACAATATACACTTATTTTTAAGAACCTATTTTTTACAGTGTAGCACGATTGATTTTGGTGAATCTACCACTTATAGTTTTTTTACAGGGGCACAAAGAAAAATTCTTTATCATTATGATCTATGAGCTAAAAATTTTTAAAGTGCGATAGCCTATAAATGCCTTATTCGACTGAGCTGAAAATTTATACACGTGTTATGAATCACCTTCGCACGAAATATATAAATTTTGGTGAATCTAGTGCTTATAGTTTTTTTTACAGGGACACAAAGAAAAATTATTTCTCGTTATGGTCTATATGGGACCAAATAATTTAAACTGCGACAGCATCTAAACACCTTATTTAATTGAGCTGAAAATTTATATACATGCTATAAGTCACTCTTAAACGAAGTAAATAAATTTTGTTGAATCTAGCACATATATTTCTTTTACAAAAGAAGAACGAAAATTTTTTTATCATTATTCCCTATGGGCTCAAATTCTTTAAAGTGCGATAATGTCTAAACACCATATCGGATTGAGCTGAAAACTTGTATACATGTTATAGATCACCGAAACACTAACTATATCTATTTAGGACCATGCAGCACTTATAGTATTTTTAGAGGAACAAAAAAAAAAATTCTTTATCATTGTATCTTATGGGCTCAAATTATTTCAAATGCGATTGAGTTGAAAATTTAAATACATATTATAGGTCACCGTCGCACGAACTGTATAGATTTCAGTGAATATAGCACTTATAAAGTTTTACAGGGATACAACGGAAATTTCTTTATCATTTTTGTCTATGGGTCCAGATTTTTTTAAAGGTCGATAGCGTCTAAACGTCTTATTCGATTGAGCTGAAAATTTATAGGGAAGAGTTGTCTAAAACGGGGACGGCGGGTCAAATGGGGACGTCCAGTTTCTCATTGATTAGTGCTGTCCTCTTTGAATCCAATAGTCTACGATAAATCTAATTCGGCTATAAGCAAGTTTGAATCTAGTTGTTGACATATTTTACCGGATCTGTTATATTTTACAAAGTTTTCAAACTTTTGCGATTTTCATTTCGATTGTGGCCGTACACTGTATTGTATCTTATCAAGTGACCTTTGAACATTCGATTTTGGTAAGTACATTATGGAGTCTGACACGTGTGCGAAGAGACGCCACGTTTTTAGCACACGTCATGGTCGGCTCAAATGGGGACATTGACGGAAGTCCAAAACGGGGACGTCGAACCCCAGAAATGTTCAGCTTTTAACACTTTGTCTAAAATAATAATGCGTCTACCACAAGAAACTGAATGTTTGAAAAAAAGAGTGAATGACAAGAGGAGAGGTAAAACTATCATACTCACTTCATCACCTTACAAAACAGAATTGGAAGCTGTGGAACAGGATAAAAATGCAAAGCAGAATGAACAGAAAAGGAAATTGGTCAAGAAATCCACCGAACCTAATCCTAGCTATCCAATAGCTAAAAAAGAGAAGAAAAAAAAATCAAGACCCAATGTTATCATTTGATGAGAAACAGAATAGCGAGGACGCTTTCATTTTTAGTAATGAACTTTACATCGACTCGAAAGACAAAGAGGTGTGGATTCAATGTAGCAGCTGTCGAGGTTGGGCACATGAAGCCTATTCAAGTGTTGAAGAAAGCGATATCAATTTCACATGTGACTTGTGTCATGCTAGTAACTGTTGAGAAAGATAACAAAATACTTTATCTGCTATTTGATTTTGCATTAACTTCACTTTTTCTTTGAAATCCAAGTTTTTCTAATAAGGAGGTTTATTAAGTTCTAATTCGCATTAGGACTTGAATTTGCGCTATTTCTTATGAGTACCCCATTTTACCCAACCGGTTGTCCAAAACGGGGACTTTGCACATTTTTCAGAAAAATGTTTTTTCAGCCTATACTAATGATATTTTTTTAAAAATAACTTTGCCATCTGATAGTCCAAGACATGCTCTAATCAGGAAGGGCTTTGTCGAATTTTCATCATTTATAGACTTTCTTTCGCGGACAGAGATATGTTAGCGTCCCCGTTTTGGACAACTTTCCCCTACATATGTTGTAGGTCACCGTTACACAAACTACACTGATTTTGGTGAATCTAGCACGCATAGTTGTTTTTACAGAGACACAACGGAAAATTATTTATCATTATGCTCTGTGGGCTCAAATTCGTTAAAGTTTGATAGCTTCTAGACTCTATATCCGATCGAGATGAAAATTTACGTGCATATCACCTTCAAACGAGCCGTATATCAATTTTGTAGAATATAACACTTATAGTCTTTTAAAGCGACACAAATAACATTTCTCATATCATCATTGTGTCTTATGGGCTCAAATTATTTAAAGTGCGATAGCCTCTGAACGCCTCATTCGATTAATCTGATGATTTATATAATTGTTATAGGTGACCGTCGCACGAATTGTATAGATTTTAGTGAGTCTAGCAATTATAGATTTTTACAGGTATACAACGAAAAATTTTTTTATCATCCTGATTTACACTATACTCAAAATATTTGAAGGGCGTTAATTGAAAGAACAAATACTTACATGCCTTATTATATTTTTCTCTTTTGTTTATTTAACGACATCTCTTACTTTATTTATACAACCGTTAATTATTTAATGTTCGGAAAGTCGAGTAGAGTCATTCCAGATTTTTTAATTTCCGAACACATTAGTGAGGAAAGTATTGTAATCATTTCAAAAATCAGAGTTTCCAATTTTGGTGTTTCTACGTATTTTGAGGTTCCCTGAATTCGTTCAAATGAGCTGAAATTCGGCACGTATGTTATAGGTCTCCATAGCATGAAACTTAAAGATTTTGGTGATCCTAGCACTTATAGTTTTTTTTCTAGCACTTATAGTTTTTTTTTTTTTTTTTTTTTTTTTTACAGGGACACAGAGAAAAATACTTTATCATTGTGTCTTATGGGCTCAACTTATTTAAAATGCAATAGCATCTAAATGCCTCATCTGATTGATTTAAAAATTTATATGCATGTTATAGGTAACTATCCTACGAACATTATAGATTTTGGTGAGTCTAGCACTTTTGGATTTTTACAGGGCCACAACGAAAATTTATCATTCTTCTGCCGATTTATTTTGCTTTAATTTATATATACAGCCGTTAATTATTTAATCTTTGGAAAGTCGAGTGGAATCAACGCAGATTTTTTTTTTTTTTTTTTTAAGTATGGAGGACTATTAGTCTCAATCTACAGATTTTTACGATACCAGTTTTACGATAGTCGGACGTTTATCTAAAATATAATTGAATAATTTGAAAGCAATGTTATAATTTGAAAAAAAAAAAAAAAATGTAATCTCCAAGGGGGTCCCATAATAAAGCTGTATCGAAAATAGTCGCCAGTCGAAATATATTTAAAAGTTTGAAGTACTCAAAAAAAAAAAAAAAAAAAAAAAAATAGATAGATAAAATAATAATAATAATAATAATAATAATTAATTAAATATTTAAACCTGATCATGGTACAGCCTTAATATAGCTTCCCTTGCCGACTTTTGAATTTTTATCACCATTTTAGACAAAAATACATAAGTATGCGATTTTTTTTTTTTCCCCTTTCCTTTCTTTTATATTTTTCAATAAATTATAAAATATTGAAAAATAGGAAAGAAAAATTTCCAACTCAAACTTAATTATCTTGTTTCATGTTTTAATTCATTTTGCACGCATGCTTTTTATTTCCTAATTCAAAATTTAAAAAAAAAAAAATTGATACTGTCCGTTTCGAAACTGATTGTTATTAAGTTTATTTGATTTTTATTTCCTTTTCTTTTTCTTAAAAAAAAAAAAAAAGAAAAGAAAAAGAAAGAAAGATTTTTATGAAATTCTGAAAAAAAAAAGCAGAGTTTAGTTTAGTATAAAGGACTATTAGTTTTTTTTTTTTTTTTTACCCATTATTTACCCATTTTATTTTATTATCTAAACTATCCTTTTCATGAAAGACGAAGGCAGAAAATTATTTTAATAATTATTTACTTTGATTTCAAAATACAGTATAATTCAATATCTATGCATAATTTTTGCAAAGTAATGATTAGGAATAGAGAACGTAATACAATCATTTATTAGTGCGTAGTGGAGATGTTATATTTCTGGTTTTTATGCTAAAGCTAGGAATGCCTGCGCAAAATATAATATAATGATATAAAAATCTAAATATTATTTTTTTCTAAAATAGCCATAATGAATTTAGACTTCATTTGTTTTTTATGCATTTCCATTGTTATTTTGTTGTTGCGCTTTAATTTAATCAGACAGACAGAAAACAAATAAATATAAAAAAGTGACTGTTTTGTGCAGTCCGTTTTTACAGGATTGTCGTGATTAGGTACATGGATAGGAGAAATTGTTGTTAATATTAACTAAAAATAAATTGTTAAACATAATAATCTGGCTAAAATGACAACGTTGAAAATTTTAGTAAAGAAACATCATTGTATTTCAATCTAATGTTTAAAGAAATAAAAAAAAACAAAAAAACTAGTATGTTGTGGCCACCACAAGACTTTCTTCTATATTTTCCTATATACACATTCAATCAGTAACAATATTAAAAAAAAAAAAAAAAATACCATTTTTTTTTTGTAAGTTTTTTTTTTTTGTTAAAAGTAATACATATTCAACCAGTAACAATATTAAAAAAAAAAAAAAAAAAAAAAAAAAATCTTTTTTTTTTTTTTTTTTTTTTTGTTGTTGTTGTTGTTGTTGTTAAAAGTAAAAAAAATCGATAACTTAGTTTTAAATTATCACAGATTTATGGTTCAACCATTCGTTTTAAAGGTATTGACGAGACCTTTCGAAAGATACCCATCTTGAAACTTTGCCCCCCCCTCCCCGGGTGGGTACTTCCCCCCGATGCCCCCACATGCACGAAAAATTTTTCCCAGTTAACTATTACTATTATCAACGAGACCTTTCGAAAGATACCCATCTTGAAAAATTACTTCCACGGGCGGGTACTTCCCCCCAGGGGGAGGGGAACCGATGCCCCCACATGCACAATTTTTTTTTCCTAGATAACTACTACTATTATCAATAGTTCATATTAATTTTACAATCACAAGTCTCATTATGCCCATTTATACGGAATTTTGTCCTATGCTGCCATGTTAAAAATTTGCATAAAATGCGATCACAGCGCCATCTGCTAGGCGATTCATCCCAAAATCTAATCAGACCCTTTCCATGTCAGGGTCCAACTATACACCAAGTTTGGTTCAATTTCACTTATCGGTTCGTGAGATACGGTGAAAAATACGAAATTTTGCGATCACAGCGCCACCTGCTGGACGATTGATCCCCAAATCTAATCAGCACCATGCCCCGTCAGGTTCCAACTATATACCAAGTTTGGTTCAATTTCATTCTTTGGTTCGTGAGATATGGTGAAAACACTGAACCACAGACAGACAGACAGACATTTTCTAAAAACTATTAATTCGTGTTCTCCATATCCCAAAACGTGTAGATCCGTCAAAAAGTGGACTTCGAAAATTTTCGCGAATCCAATACTTTCTCTATATTACATATAGAAGAAAGTAAAAAGAAGAAAAAGAAGAATTAAAGGATTTTGATAATTAAATATTAGAATAAGTTAAAGAAAGTCCCGATAAGATTACGAAATAACATTAAATTACTAAATTACACGTGTAGCTTAAAATTTATTCATTTTTATTTATTTATTTATTTGTTTTAAGAATAGAGATGCTAAGCAACGAGTGTGAATTATCCTTGTGGCTTAGTCGTAAGAGTAGCATGAGTTCTTCTTTATAAGTAAGTGCCCCTATTTCAAATAAGATGTGGATCGCGTTCATTTATAAACTTTGTTCAGACTCTGATACAGACAATGTACATACCAAGTTTTATGGAAATAGGCATGCTAAATAAAAGCACTTTTCTTTTCTTTTTTTTTATATGCGTATGAAGATTATAAGCGTCCATTATTTTAAAAGAAAATAATGGATTAAGTTTATTAATAATCTTATTTGAGGCACTGTTATGGGCTATGGGTTTACAATTACATATTGAATTGTATCCAAATCAGTTCAAAAATACATTTTGATGGGAGCCTGGGATTTTCAAATGGCCGCTGTTTTGAAACTGTATATAGGGTCGAGTTAATAAATAAACATGATTGAGATATTGATATTGGCAATTTATAGTGAGAGTTCCGTAAGACTGAGTTTTTCAAATGATCGCCTTTTCGGAACAAGATGGCAGATCACGTTAGATAGTCCATGATATTTCTGTGATATAGCTATTGCCCAATTTTGTTCAAATTACTTTACTATTCCGGAAGTTATCGTGAGGATATTTTTTCTGTTACATATACAAAGTGTAAACAAAAAGAGCTCAATAATCCGATTTCTAAAAAATCAACCTAAAAGCGTTATGTTTAATTTATAGTTCTACAATTTATTTTCTTTTAGATTCCCGAATTTCAAAACGAAAAATGTGAGGATGTGTAGTATGCATGTTTTTTTAGAAATTTAATATTAAGGAATGAAAAAAGTAATATTGTAAAATAAAATATAGACACTACCTCATTTCTCTGACTATTCAAATACTTATCTCGGAGACCTGTTTCAAATACTAAGCATAGCTTTTTGTTCTCATAAAATCTGTTTAATTGAACATTCCTCAAAACGTTAAACTCTCAATAACATTGAAATTTGATCTTTGGATTAAAAACATTTTGCATCAGCAGGATTATCGTTCGTTTCAGCAACTCAACAAAGGCAGACTGGATTCTATATGCAAATGTTTAAGCCGATAATCGAGCGAGCACTCCATAAATTGAAATACGCAGATGCCAGTGGAACAAACTTTTTATTTAGAAAAGATGATCAATCATTTTTTTTCTTCTCTACCTCGTTAAATCGGATTTTCAAGGTAACTTTTTTCCCGTGTCTTTTTATTTTCTTTTTTCTTACGATGAAAATTTAATGCGCTTCGTTACAAGCATGACAAGGTCGGTTCAAATCGTATCTAAATTTAATTTATGTTTATTGAATAGATATTTCCAGTTACATAAGAAAATAGTATGTATATTTTTAATGTATGTTTTCTTTGCTAATAATTTTAGAAAAAAAAATAATAATGCTTGTTTAATAACATGAAATAGGATATATTACATTTAAACGAATGGAATCGAAATTTTCTGATCTAGATTCATGTAAATTTTTATTTCCTTAACAAATTTAATATTTTATTTCAAACAAATCATGGCAAAGGAATAATTTTGAAACGTGTAATTTATTTGTTCAATTTTATTATAGTTTATATACAATAAGTTTTTTTTTTTTTAATGCATATTTTTTAATGAACAAATAAAATAAATTAATGAAAAGTCTTATTGTTAAAGGCGAAAATAACATCTGTGCCTCTATCAGCTGTCTCGAGAAAAATCTACCGCACTTACAGATGTGACAGTTGGTACACACGTATTCTTGGATATCCATAAAATAAAAATATTTATAAAATAATCTTGGATATCCATTCTCCACAATGCTGTGTGCACCTTGAATCTCAATCTAAAAAGTTTTAATTAGAAACGAAATTATTAATAATTAAAAACGTTGTGTTTTATGAGATTTCTTTTGCATTTTCCCCTGATATTTTTCCTTGAGTTGCAATTTTAGACTGTTGCCAATAAAATTAGGTGTTTACAGCTTGTTATTTCCTTTACTTTTTTAAGATATAAAAAAATATTTCTTTGCACTTGAATAAAAAACAGCATAAAAAGGGGGGGGGGGGTAAACGTGTATCATCAAAATTATTTGATAAAACTCAGACTTCCTCCTTATTTGCTTATTTTTGTAATATTAATTCCAGTTAGTCAAATAGTTTTATATGATTTTTTTTCTTTGATTTTTGTCCTCCACAATGCTTTGAGTACAATGCTTTTTCCAATTTTGGCGGCAAATTAAAATGGTTATCACGATTACGTAAGTAAGAATCGTGTAAAGAAGTGTCCGAGTTACTTCGGTGCCAAATTTCAAATTTCGCCAAAGCGGTCCTATACTAAAGCTGTACTTTAATGTGATTAAAAATTGAGTTTATGTTAAATTAACCTTGTTTCTAATCAGCAGCATAATTAAATGTCATTTACATTTCCTTAATGGCTGTTTATCATGGTACTAGGCTATGATTTTGATTTGCTTAAATCAGTCGCCAATCGATATATATTTATTTAAATGTTTCAATCATTCCTTTCTTAAATCATTTAAATAGGGTAAATAAAAGTGATTAACTATCGAGGATTTTGGCGAAGTTTTTCGCCGCGAGACTTTTACCCCTCCCACCTAATAAAAAAAACTCGGATATTCTGCTTCTTCTTCATTCAATGCGCTATAAGATGCATAAAAATGGTGTGCATAATGTGTATTACCCTATAAAGTAATGGTATATCACCATTATTTTAAACTTACTATAAAAGTTATTATATAATTATATTGGTGGAAAAGTCATGGATAAATTATGTCGGCAGACACCCTGCAGTGACAACATTCTAAACGTGTAGAGAAAAAGCGGCTTCATTTTCGGTTTCAATACACCAAAAAAAACAAAAGGATCAGCGAAAATTACCAAATAAAAAATTTAGATGTAGGCCTGTGTAACATATAAAATAATGAATTATAAATAATGAAATAACTAATAAATTAAACTAAAAGAATAAAATTAAGAAATATAACTAATGAAGTAAAGTAAATAAAGAAAATGAAATTAACTAATGTTTTGCGTTTTTTTATGTATACTTTTTATCTAAAGTTTAGGAATACAAAAGTTTACGAAAAGTTTTTACAAGTCGCAAATGATAAATAATAAAATTTAAAATGATATTAGCTATTTCTATGTTTTGATAACCTGTATTATTAACATTTTCACCTAGAAAATTTGAGTTACACTGGAAAGAAAATATTTTATAGTTTAAACACACATGCCAAATTTAACTTTTAGGGCGATTATAAAGGTATTGTGTATTAACGAGATTAAAATTATTGATTTAAACTCAAACAATAGAATCAATACAGCTTCGGTTAGTCCTTTATTCTGAAGAGCCTTATGTTTCCATTAAAAAAATCTTAATAGAGCCAGAATTTTCTTTTAAATGATAAATATAATAATTGTTTTTGAAATCATTTGAGTAATTTAGATATAAAAGATACACTATCTAGAATCTAAGAGAGGAAGTTAAAATTAATTTAATATTCCTTAATAAATTTTGTATAATTCAACGTAGAAAAAAAAAAAAAAGATTCCACCACAAAACTAAAAAGAAAATTAGACAGCGTAAAATGGGTCAAACCCGTAAAGGTTGGTGAGCGAAAACCGTAAAATAATAATAAACATCCTTTAATCAGTATAGTATCACTTTTAATTAACTTTAAAATCTGTGTTTTAATAGAAAAGTATACAGAAAATTAAAAAGATTAGTTAAAGCCTGAAAAACCTTTATTTTTAGTCAATTTTTGAAAAAGAGGAAACAAGTAGAATATATATTTCATAAAAGATCTGTATTGGCATCCAGAAATCGTTTCAGATTTTGTTATATTTATTAAAATTAAAAATTTTATATACCCTTAAATTGTACTTTTTGTATATTAAATTTTGATATTTATTACAACCCTACTCACTATTCAACATGTTTTTCATAATTAAAGGAGTCATAAGCCTGTAAGTTGTGTCTTTTCGTTTTAGTGATGCCTCAGAGATATGCTGTCGAAATGCACGACGAATTTGTGCTGAAAGGAAATACAGCTGTTTTGAAATGTCACGTGCCTGGATTTGTAAAAGAATACGTCACTGTGGAATCTTGGATAAAGGAGCCGACGGAAAATGTTGACGGTTCCAGCAAATCTGGTAAGCATTTTAATTGACATAAATTATATATTTTTGAATTCTAGTCGATTCAATAATTGAGAATTTAAACAAAATAAATCATATTAATACAAATTCGAAGGAATCATTGTGTCATGCACTGTAAATAATAGGCCCGGTATATTCTTGGAAAATTTGGATCGATTAGTTACCCAATATTTACCAGTAATGTTTCTTGAATACATCAGTAACCATCGAATGTATCATTAAAAATATTACAATATTACATCATTCAATTTCTGAAATTTGAAAAGTTTTGTAAAAGAAAAATAAATAAATAAATAAAACCTCATTTTAGAAACCTGCTTAAACCAAACAAGCAACCTTTATATAAAAACAACGCTACCCTCCCCCCTCCTCTTTTTTTTTAAACAGTCGGATGTAAACGAATTAAATTTGTACGATTTTTACATTTCAGAATCGAAATAGAGCAGCCAATAGGAATTTAACAGACTGGAGATTTTAGCGAATAGGAAACTGGAATGTAGAAAACTAAATAAATGGTAGGTGAAAATCAAGAATAGGTGGATCGTATGTAATACTTCTAACAATCGGGAAAGCCTGTCTGTTAATATTAAATTGTTACTTTACAAGACCATGACCCGGCTCATCCTGACTTAAGGGTCCGTGGTGTTCGGAGTTCCTCAAAGAGAGCGCTTAGTATTCCAAAATAAACAATTGCGTCTGTATACTCATGATTTTCGCTATGTTTGGAATGATGTCATTCACAAAGACCTGAAAATTAGGCCCATTTACTCTAAAATTAAGAGACTTGCGGTTTCCCATATCTATCCCAAATTTATTGTTGCCATATCTGGCGGAATTTTTATTCCGCCAGGTCTGGCAACATTGCCCAAAAGTCCAGAATCCTGTGTTAAACGCAATCCGATGGTATAATGCTAGAAAACGGCCACTTATCATCTTATTCAGGGCGGATGGGTTTGCTCCCATCACCAAGCGTAGGAGTCTTGACCTTTCTGGCGTTACATAACACAGAATTCTCACTCTAAATTAATTTTCCCGTATGCTAAATAAAATTATTCATCTACTTTTGACTTTTTCCGCGACATCTGCAACCTACCGTGATTTTATTCCTGCGTGTAAGGTCAGTCTTCTTATCAGTTACCTTACCCGTAAGGATCTCTTCCTTTTGTAAATATTCATTTCTTGTAAATAATATTTCTAAATAACTCTGCAAATATTTTTTTGTATTTTTGTACTGCTTAACAGTCTCGTTAGGCTTATTTTAAAACTTATGTCAATTGTATTTTAAAACCCCTTTTTTAGTTTATACACACACACATATGTGTATGTGTGTGTGTGTATAAACTAGATAGATAATTTTAGTTTAGTTGTCAGGAAGAAAAAAAATTGTGTTGGGATAATTTTGTTTTGTAAACTAGAATGTCTTTACAGCTTCTAGTTTAGCTTCTCCCAAGACTCTCCCCTCTGCTCACAGACGTACAATGCCAATTAACTAATTACGCCTGAGTTCCCTTGGAACTCAACCAGTTAAAGTTTCCGGCCATCTCGAACAGGCAGCTCCTTTCAAGGTCGTTCTTCTTCCTCAGGTGGAGGTAACCGATGGTTGCAACCATCGTAGGAGCTCTATAAAGCAACGTGATGGTCATGATGATCTGCACTGATGACGGTGCACTTAACGCTATCGGAACAGCAGTTTCTTTATTTAATTATTTTTACACTGGCGTGTTAAACTTTGTATAAGTATTTATTTTATACCTTGCTTGATTATAGAAATTAGGAATCGGGTGAATCTAAGTAGGGCCAACACTGAAATTTCAAATAGGAAGGGTGGGTTAACTCATTGAAATTTCTTCTAATGACAAAAGTTTAAGAAAATTTATTCATTGAAATAAATCGTGCTTGAGATCAAGTTTTGCATCAATAAAACGCATAAAACTATATATATATATATATGAGTGTATGTATATAATATATATATATATATACATACAATGCAATGAACACTTGACAAAAAATTAGAACAAGTTTAAAGAATAAAAATAAGAAAAAAAAGAAAACTTTTCAAATTAAATAATTTAAAAAAGAGCTAAGTTATCAAATCCTTTGATCAAGTGTAATATACATTAGATCCAAAATGTTAAATACATTATTAGTGCTGCTTAAACAATTTCAACATTGATCAGTAATCTATAATAAAAAAATATGGAGTGACTCCACTCGACTTTCCGAACATTGAGTCATTAACAGTTTTGTAGATAAAGTAAAGAAAGAGGAGTTGTTAAACAAACAAAAGGGAGAAAACCCTAATAGAATGTTTGAGTTTTTTTCTCCATATATTACACGATGTTTTATTGAACGCTACTGAACTTTGAGCCCATAGATCATAATGATGAAGAATTTTTCGTTGTGTCCCTGTAAAAACTTATAAATGCTGGGTTCACCAAAAATGCTTATAGTTAGTGCAACAGTGATTTATAATATTCATATAAATTTTCAGCTCAATTGAATAAGGCGTTTAGATGCTATCGCACTTTTAAAAATTGGGTCCCATAGGCCATAATGATAAAGAATTTTTCTTTGTGTCCCTGTAAAAAGACTGTAAGTGCTAGATTCATAAAAATCAATAGGGTTCGTGCTACGGTGACTTGCAACATGCGTACCAACTTACAGCTCATTCGAGCAAAGCGTATAGACGCTAGCATGTTCACTCTCTCTCTCACACACACATACCTACATCATCGCAAAAATAGTGAAAACGGACTCAAGGGACCTCGAAACCTATAGCAACATCAAACTCTCAAATTCGAATTTTTGACATGATTACAATACTTTTCTCACTATAGTGTTCGGAAAGTAAAAAGGAAGTGCAACAGAACTACTATTACCAAAGTAGAAAAATATATAACCAACCAAAAAAAAAAACTAAAAAATTTTTGGTTTAGTTAAAACCAACCAAATTTCTTATGTATAAATGTTCTGAATAAGATGCACTATGTAGCTTTTCTTCTTAATTTTCAGTTTAAAAATGCATGTCTTCTCTTCAGATTTTTTCAGGTATTTTACACTGTGAAATGTAACAATTATTTTCCCTGATAAAAATTAAATGGAGTACAAACCTCTATTTACACCCCCCAAAATCACACATAACTACCCTAAACAGGCCAAACTTTAAACAAAGAAAAAAAAATGTAAATGCAAAGCCTTTATAAATGCAACTATTAAAACAATAAAATTTCAAGCCTATCAAGCTGTTTGGTACGTACTAAAATTTCTTGTACCACCACTGTATTTTTTTTCTTGGAAAAACATTCAGGAAAACATTTTCTATTAAAAAAATTGTAATAGTTGGGAATCAGCACAAAAATTAATTAATTAATTAATTGATTAAAACAAATTAAATTAACTAAAGGAAAAATGCATTAAAAACAAGATGCAAGAATAAACAAATTAAAAAACAAAAGTGCCACACATGATACTAATAGTATACAAACAGATGTTGGACGAAACACTTTCACTTTTTTATGTTTTGTCGAATATCTTGAAAAATATTTAACGTGTTGTTCTTGAATTTTGAGAATAAGAGAAACATGTCTTTGCTCATATTTTTCAGCAAAGATTTTGTCACGAAGACCCTTAGGGGACGTACAACTAATCCAATAAAATGAAAAGTATTTGTGATTACCCTGTATATGAAAAAGCACCGACTGATCTGCAAATTTGAGATATAGTTAAAAATGCTATATTTTATACGCGTACAGATTTTTATGAGGATGTCTTGAATAAGCCTGTTCTCAAATTAAAAGTTGAATTTTGGGCATACCTTCTGACATTAGATAAAAAAAGTTTTTACTTTCACAAACGTAAGAAATTTAGGCCTACTAGTTCAGTTTCCAGAAAATGGCATGAGTTTTTCCTTTTTCCTTTAAAGCAAATACTTTTATCAAAATTTTTTTTTCAAAAATTTGATTTTTCCATACTTTTAGTGTGAAGTTCTGACATATTCCTGGACAGAAAAACAAAGTTAGGATTAAAAAAATACATTCTACATATACGTATATATTATTTTGATCGAATGACTTTTTGAAAATTTTGATTTAAACTTTTAAATATTTTTAATATTTTATCATGTGGGAAATTTACTAAATTTCAGTGATTTAGTGAATTTATTATTGTGAATGAATTTATTATTTTATAGTGAGTTATTCAGTTATTCAGTTAATTTCAAAAATTGAACGTTTCACTCGTTTATTTTTAAAAAACTGGCTGAAATTTAATGAATTTCACACATGATAAAATATTTTTAAAAAATTTAAAAGTTTAAATCAAAATTTTCAAAAAGTCATTTGATCAAAATAATACATACGTATATGTGGAATGTATTTTTTAATCGTAACTTTGTTTTACTGTTCAGGAATATGTCAGAACTTCACACTACAAATATAGAAAAAGTCAATTTAAACAAAAAATTTGGCAAAAGTGTTTGCCTTAAAGGAAAAAGTCATATGATTTTATTGAAACTAGACTAGTAAGTCTAATTTTTTTTTACGTATGTGAAAGTAGAAACTTTTTTTAGTCAGAAGAAAGTATGCCCGAAATTCAGCTTCTAATTTAACAACAGCCTTGGAGTTATTAATATTTTATTTAAAAATGCAAAAGTTTTTACTTTACACCTCTAATGGTTTTTCTTCAAATTTAATACATTATACTATAGCTTAAAAAAAACATATTTAACATTCAAAGGGATATGTACAGTTGTAGTAAAAAATTTATTACTACGCAAGAGCGGACTGTAGAAAAAAAAAATGACATAGTTTAATACTTAAATATATAGAGCACCTTTTAAAAAAAGTCCAGTTGAAAATCACAAAAATTCATAAAGGTATCCGTGATTAAATGAGATGTTTTACAGGTATTTTCTAAAAAGGTCTTTACGGTAAGGGATCATTCACAAATTAAAATTCGTATCCTAAAAAATTTCATTTATTCTTATTAAACAATTTATTTTTCTTTTCTTTATATATATATACATATATTATTATTATTATCTTTTGCTTAAAAAATAAATTATTGATGATTAAAAAAAAAAAAACTTTGCAAAAGTTAATATTGTGATATAAGTACTGCGATAAATTCGGAAATAGTAAATAATCGGAAATAAACAAGAACGAAAAATCATGCCGATCGCATAAATTACGGCTACATACATCCCAAATATATGTAGTCGTTGCATCGTTTAATCTCTAATGCACTTTGCCTATTTGATCGCACAGATCGGACAAACTAATTGTGTGAATTCGTAATCAGTCTTAAATATTCTTGGAAAATACTATCAACGCTTAACACAAACGAGAGTGCAATTACAGCAATGTCCAATAGTATCCTTTCATGTATGGGAATATTTTAATGTAGCCTTGTAAAGTTTAACGCTAAACATACCATATTCCATTAAAAGATAAAAGTCAAATTCATAATGACCTGGGCAGTACTGAATCATTTCAATATGATTTATAAAAATACGTCTCACAGCGTCCCTAAAATTTTAATGGATTTTTATTATAGTGTCATAATTTGGTCCATAAAAAAATTTTCTTGCATGTTTTAATGTTAAAGCGTACGTAAACATTACGTAATAAGCTATTGTTTTTAAATAATAGTGACAGTATAATAAAATGAGCGTAAAATTTTAAGATCACTGCGAGGACTGCTCTCTCAGAAAAACGCAATGCATTGGCATTATTTTGGGTGTTCCTGTAAACAAACCAGTTGTACTAATTATACCATTTTAAATAGGGAGCATGATATACTGAACTTGAATAACTTATCCCATTTTAAAGAAATTATGAAATATTTACGGACAGTCAAATGGACAGAAAGATTAATTTAAATCACAATTAAAACACACTCTTAAAAGCACATAATGAAAATGAAAAATGCAATTGTAGTCATTTCCAAGTGCAGCTCTTAATGTATTTGAATATATTTGTTGGCCCAGTAAATCTTCATGCAAATCACACTTTGCTTTATCGAAAACATTTCTTTCTTTTTTTTTTTGTGTACATATATGAGTATTAAATGTAAATTTCCTTATTATCCTTTATTCCAAAATAAAGGTATTAAAATCTGGTTTATAGAAATACATCCTCTTGACCGTAATCCTTTGGAATACTTTCGAGTGTCCCTGTACGCAAACCAGGGAAGGCATTTACTCCATTTTCAATAAGAAACATTCCATAGGGAACTTGAATAACACATATCAGTTTCAAGAAATTATATGAGTATTTACGTAAGTTAGAGGGCGAACAGACAGACAGAAGTCATGAACATATTTCAACCTTATTGGAAAATGTTAAAAATGATAAATTAGAAAAAATATGACACCATTATCGAAACAAAGAAACATAAATACATGTGTCTGTACGTGAAAATGCTATCCACGGGGAAGATACACAAAAGGAACAGTAATGTCAGGTAAAACAAAAAGAAAGCGCTCTTGTCCAAAACTAAATTTTGCTTAAAGCAGAATATTAATGCATTACTTTGTTACCGGTTGATAAAAATTTGAAAGGATTCAGTCATTAAATAAAATTATTAGGATATTATATTGTATCCTTATTTAGGCGCAACTACTACATACATTTCTTCTCGCGGAGTGACTTCGTCTGATTCTTTGCTGAAACTAATTTACGCGTTTTAAAATCACCCTCATTTGTGCAAGCAAACACATCTCTCATGTTTTCTTAATAAATTTATCTCCAACTGAGATTTAAAAGGTCTTCCAAATCTAGAATAATAGTTATTTTAATTTGATTTTCGACCGAAAATTTTAATTTTCCCCGCTGAATTGAATACTTGTTGACCAGGCCTATACACAATTTATACTTTAAAATTCCATTTAGCATGAGATTATTTAAATTTTCTCTTTGACTCGAAGTGACAACTGTCCTTTCCTATAACTGAGGATAATGTGAATGTGTGCTAAGATTTCCCACTTCTGAATGTCGATATTTAAAGGTGAATTTCAATTTATACTACGATAATTTAGCAAATAATCGAAATCTAATTTCTTCTAAATGAGTAGTGTTTATATAATAATATAAAAATAATCTAACCAATATTAACAATTAAAAGCTAAAATTGGCATTCTCGGAAACGATGCTCAATTAAATAATTCCTGGAAAATAAAGTTAGTGCTGTAAAGCTTATTAAATTAAAAAAAAAAAATCTATCAACGATTATTGCAAAGCTTTATGGATAAAAATGTAAATTTGTGTAGTTTAAACGATTTAATGTGTTGCTTAAATCGTATATTTTCGCATGTTCGCCATTAAAGGGTCAACCCTTTAAAGGTTCGTTTTTCTGTGTTCCAGTGGGTGGGTCTTTTAACACGTTGACAAGGTGTCGACATCCCTACTTTGTTTCAAAATGCATGCATCGAATTTTTAAAAATTGATTCCTTTTTTTAAATACGTCGATTCAGCAAAGGGTAGTCGATGTCAGTCCCAATCAACGTCTTTCCCTAAACATGATTCAAATAAATCTATTTTTTAAAAAACTACCGTATAATATGTTTTTCAAAGAAAAGTGAAATACCTTCTCTGCCCATCGAACAAAACTTTACGTAGAAATAATTTTTTCTTTAATATAATAAAATTAAAGAAAGAAGAATAGATTCCTTTAAGCTTATTCAATATATTAATATTCATAGAAATAACAAATTTCCTAGAAAACTAATTGCGTCAAAGAGATTAACGTAGGCTCAGCACCGTGTAGCATAAATAAATCTTTTCTTGAATGACGCCGCAGGATTAAAAATTAATTAATGAAATGCGACACTCGACCACAGGTCTTCATAAAAATAATATTTTTAGCGGCGCATGAAACAGATGGTATCATAAAAAAATAAATCTTGTTCTGTTCTTAGGGGAGTCTGTGTAGGAAGAATTGAGATCTTAAAACGATTCTTAACGAAATCTTTACAAAGATTATTTTACGAATCATTGTGGAAACAAGAAATTGAAAGAGAGGCTTCACGGGATTCAAAAAGTTAAATTCAGAACAATAAATTATCTATACATTAATAGGCAAGCATGAAATTTGTTGTCCCTTTTTAACATATAATTATGGGAGTAGAGAGTCGAAAGTGGTATCATTCGAAAGGTATGATGAGCCAGATTTGCAGAATACAAAAATTATTTTCTTACGATGTCAAGAAGGTAATTTAAAATATGTACTTTTATTTTTTATGCACTTTTTCATTTTATACACATATTCATTTGTATTAAAAAATTCCCGAAAGTTGTTAAATCTGGCAATAACTTGAAATTTAAAACAAAAATCATGGACACAGTAATTTGTATAGATGCTGCATTCTTAAACTCTCGACTACAGATTTTTCCTTCTAAGAGGCAGTGGCCATTAGAGTGATAAAAGTGATTATGAGTAAATGACTGGTAGATCGAGGTATTATACAGTCGGTAACAAAAATGTCCGAACACTAGCAAAAATTCCTATGTAAAAAAAGTACACTTAATATTGTTTTGTTAAATAAATCCTTGTTGAATACTCCTCTTAGTCAGTCTAAGAACATGATTCGACAAGGATTTATTTAACAGAACCGTATGAAGTGTACTTTTTTTACATAGGAATTTTTGTTACTGTTCGGACACTTTTGTTACCGACTGTACTATTCAACATATACCTATTATACATTACATGTGTATTATTAATGTATATTATGTGTATAATATACATTGTTATACATTATATACATTCTCCGAAACGATGCTAAATTAAATAATTCCTGGAAAACAAAGTTATTGCCGTAAAGCTTTTTAAATTAAAAGAAAAAAAAAAAGAATCTATCAACGATTATTGCAAAGCTTTCCGGATAAAAATGTAAATTTGCGCAGTTTAAACGATTTAATGTGTAGAATTTGTTGCTTAAATTGTAAATTTCTCATTGTGTAAACAAGAATTTGAATGAGATTCATCACAGGATTCAGAGAGTTAAATTCAGAACAATAAATTATCTATACATTGATAGGCAAACATGGAATTTACGGCATTACATGTCTTCATTACACATCTTCTGCAAATTAAAAAAAAATATTTGATTTATGAAAGTTCTGTTTTTTTTTTTTCTAAATTGTTCTAATTGCATTTCTAATTCCATTTCTTTCTTTTTTTTTTTTTTTTTTTTTTTTTTTGTTATTTACGTCAGCTCTAATTTGAAGAAACATTTTATAGCTAAAACGTAATGCATTTTAACTAGCTGAAATTGACTACGCATTTTTATTTCTGATACAATAGTATAGATATTCTGATACAATAGAAGGCTGATTTTTACCAACTATGTGAAAAATACCAGAGCCGGGAATCGAACCCGGGCCTTCCGCATAACGCACGAATGCTCAAACCATTGAGCTATTCTGGATGATAACCAACTCGGCATTTCTCGCATAATATACGTTGGCAAGGTCAACGAGTCTGCATTAAAGCAGCTTTATCAAGAGACATCTATATTCATTTTTTTTTTTTTTTTTTTTTTTCTCATTCATTTTTTCCTCTCTTTAAACAAAAATTTTTAAGCAAAAATAGAAGTAGTTAATATCAGTGTACAAATTATTCACGGTGTCCTTTTTACAAATATTTTGGTCAGTGATTTGACCGCGAACATCATATTAAAATTTTATGTTTATATGTTAAAAAGTTTCCAGGAAAGGAATTGGCTGTTGCAGGACATTTTTTTTTTTTTTTTTTTTTTTTAATGAATGTAGCTTTAAATATAGGATTAGATTAAAAAAAAAAAAAAAAAAAAAAACACTTAATAGATGAAACTTAAAGGATTGCAAGAGTAAAACAAATGTAATCGTGACTATTAGAGAGAAACAAAATGTCTAACTACTGAGATTGGATATTTTATTTATATTAATTTTATGACAGTTATTATTAAAAATGTATAAAAAAAAATACTTTGTAAGCCAGAAGTAAACAAAATCTCCATCTTTCATAATTTAAATGAAAACTTAAGTATAAAAATTATCCATAATAACGTAGCAATCCACGTACGTTGACAATAGTACATGAATATATATATATATGTATTGGGTTGTTCGATAAATAATGTCGTTTTTTAAAACCTTTGCTTCTAAAAACCAAGGCTTCTTCGAACGTGAAATTTTTCAACTTACCGAAAGATGGCAAAAGGTCAAACAAAATGGTCAATATGTCATTGATTAATGTATGTTGTTAATATAAATAAATTTACTTTGAAAAATATAAAAAAAAACGACATTATTCATCGAACAACCCAATATATTTGAAACGTTAGTGATTGTGTTGCGTATTCTTCTAACAAGATTCTAATGTTCATTTATAATTGGTTTAAATATTTCAGCGCATGCAGAGATGTTCCCATTTTAGTCTTAACAAAATATCCCTGTGCTTTAATAGCTAGCAATTTGATGGGCTTATCGATACTTTTCAGAGGTATATTATTAAATCTATTAGGGAAAAATCTTTTTCTGAAATACATATTTTATTAGTCAAAAAAAAAAAAAAAAAAAAAAAAAGTCTGCCTGTTGTTTTGGAAAATTGAATTAAAAATTCACTATGTATTTTAAATTTCTGCTGATGATTTGGCTCATACCCTTCATAAAAGAAAATTTTTGAGTTTTGAGGAAAGAATTTCTATACTCGGTGTTTTACAAAAGCGACGCCAATTTATCTGGGACCAATACTTTTAGAAATTTAGTACAAAGTTAACCCATATTGGTAGTAAGCGCTACTAAAGAAGAGAAACTTAATAGCAAATATTTAAAAATATCGGTTTCACAGATATTAGCACCATTTTTTTTTTTTTAACGTTAAACTATTTTTCATAGTGCATATTTCATATTTGGAACCCTTTCTTTTTTACTTTCTTCTATCTTCAATAGAAGAAAGTATTGGATTCGTAAAAATTTTCGATTTCGGGTTTTTGATGGATTTACACGTTTTGAGAGATGTAGAACACGATTTTACCATTTTTAGAAAATGTCTGTCTGTCTGTCTGTCTGTCTGTCTGTCTGTGTGTGTGTGTGTGACAAAATTTTGTGGCAACTGTATCTCTGGAACTACTGCACAGAATTTCATACAAATTGGTATGTAGTTGCACCTTGACATAAATTAGTGCCTATCAACTTTTGGTAAAAATCGTCTTACAGGTTGCGTTGCCATCCCGCTTTTTCTAAATTTTCAACAGGGTGATAAAGGCAAAAATTTTCAAGATGGGTATCTTTCGAAAGGTCTCGCCAGTACCTTTAAAACGAATGGTTGAACTATAAATCTGTGATAATTTAAAACAAAGTTATCGATTTTTTTTACTCTTTACGAAAAAAAACTTAGAAAAAAAATCTTTTTTTTTTTTTTTTCCTCTCTCCCCTTAATTTTAACAAACTCCCACGGTTTCCGTGTTCTGACAAACTTGAACTAATTTTTGCTTTTTTCCCCTAATTTTGTCAAAGTCCTACGGTTTCCGTGTCTTGACAAACTTTAACATATTTTTGCATTTTCCCCCTAATTTTGTCAAAGTCCCACGGTTTCCGTGTTTTGACAAACTTTGGGTAAAATGTGAAAATTATTCTAAATTTGTCAAAACACGGAAACCGTGGGACTTTGACAAAATTGGGAGGGAAATGCAAAAAATTTTTTAAGTTTGTCAGAACACGGAAACCGTGGGAGTTTGATAGAATTAAGGGGAGAAGAAAAAAAAAATGTGGGACTTTGATAAAATTTTGGGTAAAATGTGAAAATTTGTTAGAGTCCCACTTTTTTTTTTTTTTTTTTTTTTTTTTTTTTTTTTTTATTATTATTGTTGCTGAGTGAATTTGTATAGGAAAAGATAGAAGAAAGTCATGTGGTGGCCACAACATACTAGTTTCATACATGTAACATGTATGATTATGTAATTACAAAATATTAAGTGTATATAAAATACACTTTTCAATTATTGAATTTATATTTGCATACATAAAATCTGACCACTTCAATTAGAATAGTAATTTGAATATATATATATATATATATATATATATATATATATATATATATATATACTAGCAGGCAACGCCCGCTTCGCTGGTCCCTATTTTTAAATGAATCACTATAATGAATTCTCAAAATTGCATTAATTTTTATCACGTGAAAAAAAAGAGAAACAAAATCTGAGTAGGAAAAATGTCGCACCGGGTTCTCACTGCCTTCGGAAAAAATTCCCAAAATGCTCTAACCCTTATTTCTATTATTTTCCCACTTCACCCCCCCCCTCCTGTTTATCCTAATAATTTTACAAATTTGAAAATATCCGCAATCGATTTGTAAGTATGCACCAGTTTTGAACGATATATCTCTATTTTCATTTTTTTGCCGCTCTACTCCCCCCCCCTTCCCGCCCTCCCAATAATTTTAAAAATTCGAAAATATCCGCAATCGATTTGTAGGTATTGGAAACCTCCATGTACCAATTTTGAATGATCTAACTCTATTTTCTTTTCTTTTTTGCCCTTCTGCCCCCCCTTCTCGGCCCTCCTAATAACTTTACACTTTCGAAAATATCCCCATTCGACTTGCAGCTAGCAGGCCTCTAAAACCTATCTGTACCAATTTTGAACGGCCTAACTGTATTTCTATTTCTTTTTGACCATAGCCCCCCTCTTCCCACCCCACCTAATAATTTTAAAAATTCGAAAATATCCGCAATCGATTTGTAAGTATCGAAAACATCTATATACCAATTTTGAACGGTCTAACTCTATTTTTATTTTTTGCCCCCCTCTCCCCTCCCCCTTTCGGCCCTCCTAATAACTTTACACTTTCGAAAATATCCCCATTCGACATGCAGGCATCTAAAACCTATCTTTGCCAATTTTGAACGGCCTAACTGTATTTCTATTTGTTTTTGCCCCATAGCCCCCCCTTGCCGCCCCACCCCCTTTCCCGCCCCTCCTAATAATTTTAAAAATTCGAAAATATCCGAAATCGATTTGTAGGTATCGAAAACCTCTATATATCAATTTTGAACGATCTAACTCTATTTTTATTTTTTGCCCCTCCCCTCCCCTTCCTAATAACTTTACACTTTCTAAAATATCCCCATTCGCCTTGCAGGCCTTTAAAACCTATCTGTACCAATTTTGAACAGCCTAACTTTATTTCTATTTGTTTTTTCCCCATAGCTCCTCCCTTTGCTGCCCCACCAGGGGGCTGAATTTCTAAAATTCCAGAAATTGGTTTTTAGATATTTGCATTAGCTATATTTTAGAGCAAAAATTTCACGCATATCTATTTTTTTGTTTAAGATATATAGGATTATGCGAAATTACGTTTTGCCCCCCCCCCCCCCCGCCCCCCTTGGGGACCGAATTTTGAAAATTCCAGAAATTGGTTTTTTGACATTTGTATTAGCTATATTTTAAAGCAAAAATTTTACGGATATCTGTTTTTTTTTTTTTTTTTTTGAGATATGAAAGATTTTGTGAAATCACGTTTTGCCCCCCCCCTAACCCCCTTGGGGAGCGAATTTTGTAAAATTGCTTCTTAGTGGATGCCTACGTCATAGAAAGAAAATTGTCACAAAATTTCATGTTTCTAGGTCCAGGGGTTTGGTCTGGGCGTTGATAGATCACCCCCTCACTCACTCACTCAGGAAGTGTTCTTTTATATAATATAGATATTTTATATTTACTCAAAATTCAGTTGATGTATGAATGATCGCAAACAAAATTTCTCCTCAAGCAATATTACTTGTAGTTTATTCCTGTTTATTTATTTTTCAGGTCGATACACCATTTTTCCGACAGGTGAGCTTCACATTAGACATGTTCAACAAAGCGATGCCCTCAACAGTTTCAGATGCCGAACTAAACACAGACTCACTGGCCTTACAGTCACTAGTTCCAATCCTGCCCGGATAATTGTTACAGGTAACATTCTCTCTCCATTCAGTTTTTCGTTGCCTTCTACACAACGAAACATTTGTGATAAATTTCCTTTTAGCCTTAAATGTAATTTCCAAGCATACATATATATATAAACAATAGAAAACTATGCGAGAAATGTGTATAAAATTTTCATTTTAAAATAAGAGAAAAAAAAAAGGAACATTTTGCCAAATATATATGCATAATATAATCTAAGTATTTTACAAATTAGTAAGAAAATAAATTTTATTAACATATAAAATGTCGTAAAGATGACACAATAACTTTTTGTACTCATTCATTGCCCCTTCATCTCTCTGTGAATAGAAATATCATTATTAGTCACGAGTCTTGTTTTAAAAATGTATGCACATCAAGGTATAAAAATCAAAACACCAAGAAAATTAAAAACTGCTAAAATTAAAGTGGTTTTCCCTAAAACACATTTCCATTAATGTATCAATGATTGTCGTTGTCCTATATTATAAAAATGGTTTAAGTAATTTTAAACTTAGGGGAGACCAGAGTACAATGGACTCATTTTGGATATTTTAAGTGTTTACTCACAAAGTAGTAATTTTTTGCTATTGAAAATATGTGTGCATATTTATTGGGTCTTATGTTGCACTCAGTCAAAAGCAATAATCATGTTTACTTTGTTTTAATATAATTTTTTTAATAGCAACTGACAAAAAAGACCATTGTACCCCGATCCCGGGGTACAATGGTCCATGACACGGGGTGCTATGGACCATAGGTCAAATTTAAAAAGTGCACTAATGTAGCGTGTTATTTAATAGTATCAAATGTAGAATATATTATATTTGTTTATTTATGTCTTCGATTCATGCAAATTAATGAGCATTAAAATTAGAAAATGATACACCAGACGATTTTTGTGTCACTGAAAGTCTGTTGTTTTCTTCTGAAATTGTAGAGTCTGGAAGACTCATCATTATAATAGCTTGTAAATTTACAAGAGCTATATCAACACTCTCAGAAAAAAAAAAAAGTAGAGATCTTGATTAGATTTTCGTTGCATGAATATCACCAAAACAGGTTCTTTATCTTTTATTTCTGTGATTAAACCAACAAAATGTAAAACTGTCTTTTTCGTCAAATTTATTTGTATTATTATTTTTTAACTGCATTATTTAAGTTCGTTATAGCTGTATGATATTTGTAAAAATATAATAATACTGAATGTAACTGAATGTTTATTAAAAATAAATGAGAAGAAACCTCAAAATAAATTGCGTTGAAGACATAATAGATCTAATTAAGATCAACTATGAAATTTTTAAGTATAATTTATAGCTAATACTTCAAAATGTATATTTCATAAATCAGAATATTACGACAGAGAATTGGGGTAAATGGTCCATTGTACACCGGTTCTTAATGGTCCATTGTACCCCGTGTGTACATCTGACAGCAAATGTAAAAATAAATAAAAATAAACATAACAAATCATTTTTAAAATTACTTTAGCCAGATTAAATATAATAATTGTTGACCTTACCTCTATTTTATACTATATAACATCTTTCAGAAAACAATTCTTGAATAAAGAAAAGAAAATATCTTTAGCAGAAAATATTTACTTTTGGCTTTCTAGAATAAAATGGCTAAATTTTCAGTTAGGCATGAAGTTGCTGGCTAGGTTTCATCACTGTAGTGCTGCTACTATGCACCAAAATACGAACCATGAAAAATATATATAGATAGATACAATTATAGGGAGTGGTTCATTGTATCCCAGTCTCCATACGTCTGCACATACAAGTGTATATCCAAAAAGTTAATAAAAGAATTTAAATACATTAAAAAGGGTGGCGTTTGGGCGGGTAGATGCTTTATTACGGAGGTCAGGTAATGTTGTAGTTTGTTTGGGGGGGGGGGGGAGTTAGATGTTGTAAAAAAGAATCCATAGAAGTATTGTTGCATTTACTATGACAAAATTGTAATATGTCAATTCATTTATGTTTATTATAATTTAATTGTTTATTATAGTTTAATTTACTGAATTTCGTTTTATTATTTTATATTATATTAAAATATAAAACTCAGATTAATTTTATTATTCTAGTAAATATCATGCATACTATATTTGTTTTCATAATGTAAATTCATAATGTACCAAAAATTATTATTCCTTCCTTTAAATTACTGTATAATAGTTTGTATAAAATATGCTGTGTATCGTATGTGGATAGAAATTCCATATATTTTTAAGTTTAAAAAATAAGAAAACTGCCATTAAATTCCACATTACATAATCCATTATTAATAATTTTACACATAATATTATCGTAATATTATCGCGCATATTTCGTAAGATATTTAACATTTTTGCATTCTGATTGCAGTATGCTGTGACAAATGTAGTTTGCCAAGTTTCCTAAAAATATATGTTATAATAAAAAATTATGTGTGATTCCACTTGACTTTCGGAACATTAAGTAATTAACGGTTGTATAAATAAATTAAAGATGTCATTAAATAACAGAGAAAATTATAATAATGGGGTATCTGAGTATTTTTCTCTACACTGTAAAAAATATGTCCTATTTGCTGCCAGAAATTCTCTGTAATTTGAGAAAATAAATTTACGTTTTGTCCCTGTAAAAATCTGCAAATGCTAGATTCCCTAAAATCTATACAGTTCTTGCGACGGAGACTGTTCAAGGGCGACCTATAGCATGTGTATAAATTTTCAGATCAATTGAATAAGGCGTTTAGTCGCTATCGCAGTTTAAAAAATTTATGCCATGTAGATCATAATGAAAAAGAATTTTTCTTTATGTTCCTGTAAAAAAAAAAAAAAAAAAAACTATAAACGCTAGATTCACCAAAACTTATTAATTTTGTGCGATGGTGACTCATAACATGTGTATAAAGTTTCAGCTCAGTCGAGTAAGGCATTCAGACGCAATCGCACTTTAAAAATTTGGTCCCATAGACCATAATGATAAAGAATTTTTCTTTATGTCCTTGTAAAAATGTTGTAAGTGCTAGATTCACCAAAATCAATAGGGTTCGTGCTACGGTGATCTATAACATACGTACCAACTTTCAGCTCTTTCGAACAAAGACTTTAGAAGCTATCGTGTTCAATCACATACATACACACATACATCATCGAAACAACAGTAAATATTAATTCAGGTGACCTCTAAACGTATAGAAACACCAAAATCTCAAACTCAGATTTTCGACATGATTACAATACTTTCCTCATTAAAGTGTTCGGAAAGTAAAAACGTGGCTTTTTTTTTTCCAATATTTTAAAGAAAGCATTATATTTCCGTGAATATAGGTGGTAGACTCATAAAAAGTTATACAGATAATTAAAACAATCCTCAAAATCACATGGTACAGCCGAAATGCATATCAAGCATTACGTTTTACAGGGTGATCCGAAGCATTTTGACTTTTGTTTAATTTTCTACTGGTCCCTTTTTTCTCTTCCGAATAAAACTTTTACCGAATTCATATGCCCAAAGCTTCTAAGTAATTCCTCGTAAAATTTTCTAAATATTTGATAAAACGTCTAAATTCGAAAGTGTCCAAATACTTATTGGTAGATAGTGTATAATTTCAATTATACATACATATATATAAATAATATATTATCATCACAATAACTTCTGAACTACTAAATCAATTCGAATTAAATTTGGACAGTGGACATACCTTAAAAATATTTTGTAGGAATTTAAAATCAGACGTTGTAATCTGGATTTAAAATGACGATAATTTGAAAATTTTGAACTTATGTGAAAAAGCATTTTAGATTTTATTGAAATTTGGTTTTGCTATGTTTTTGTTAGCTGAATGCATTGCTTACATCAAGATTGCAATCGAGTTTATTAACAAAGCCATCTTGTTTCAAAATGACAGCCAACTGATAATTTCGAACTCCAATAAAATAAATAAATAAATAAATAAATAAAACCATGAACCTGTTTTGCTTGAAATTTCATATGCGAACATAGTAATGTATCAAGATATTTATTAGTTAACTTAATCCAATAAATCTTTTTTTTTTTTTTTTTTTTTTTTTTTCAAAAATAGTGGGCCTTTAAAATCTTCAAATTTATATAAAAAACACATTTATAAACATGCATGAAATTGTGTATCTATGCAGCCCACGATCGATCTATTTTATTAATCAACTTAATCCACCATTCTGTTTGATTGTGAAAAAAACAAAGAAACACAAAAAAATAAAGAAATCAGAGTACTTTTCTGAGTAAGCCGAAAAGATTTTTTTTTTTTTTTTTTTTTTTTGTATTTTCTTATATTTAGTTTTTACGAACACTTCGATATAACGAGTGAATTGTGGTGGTCTATTTATTATTGCTCATTGTAAACGAGTTCGACTTGACTTTATTTCTTTTTTTTTTTTTTCGAACATGGGCAATACAAGGAACACATTCATGAAAAAGTTTCACTATGAAATTTTGTTGTACTTATATATTTTGAGGTCTCTTGGATTCATTTTTATTATTTTTGCTGATGTGTGTGTGTGTGTGTGAACGCGATACTTCGTGTTAGCATTTAGAACGCGATACTAAATTCAGCTCAAAAATTGTATGTTATGAGAATGGCCCCCATCGTATGATCTGTATAGATTTTGATAAGTGTAGGACTTATATCAAGAGACATGGCCGTGTCTCCGTGACGCAGCAAAGCTCAAACGAAGCTTACCTGCGACATTATATATACAACTAATGTAACATGAAAGAAATTTGGAAACGCCGACACTTAATATCTCAGCAAATTGCAGATATTCTGATCTAATGTTTTTCAGAATAATCTTTTATCTTCTTCCTGGTGCTATCCTGAAAGTTTCACACTTTCATATTCTATATATTTTGAGATCTGGAATTGCAATTTAGGACTTCAAAGGAAAAATGGTTATTGAGTAACTTTTTTTTCTCGAAAACAGCTCGGACAAATTTCATGAAATTGTTATATGATATGAATTTTTTTGCCTGAGAAGCATGACGTGCCCCGTTTTTCCCCCCAAAAAAATCTCGTTTTTTATATATTTCACTTTAAAAATGGAACTATATTACGTCACGGATTACACTCTTTTCTTTTGCATCGCTCAAAAGAAAAGAATGTAATCCGGTTTGGAATGTTTGCGGATGCATACAGACTTCGCTTCTATTTGAAATATTCAATCTCAGATAGGTAATTTGGTTCCATCTATCGGCAATTAGTGTAAAAAATAAACTTAATACAAAAATAAAATAATAATTATAATATATCAAATCCAAATCTAAAATTTCATGTTTTCTGTTATTTATTTATTTAATTTTTACTTTTATAAAATAATATTGTAATAAAAAAAAAGAACTTGGTTACCAAACACTTAAATGCATTGGAAAAACTCTGAAAACAGAATTAAAATTAGTAAAATAAGTATTAAAATAAAATAAAGTAAAATAGTTCTTTATTTGACTTCAATTTAAACCCATAATATATTTTTAAAAATATTAATTAATGTGTTTTCTTCGCATTATAATACTTAATTTTACGAAACAATACATTTCTGCAAAGCATGCTGGTAAAATAATCAAGAATTATATAGTCTATTATTTTATAAATTATTCTGTTCATTAAATTTCTATTAAAAAACTATGCTACTTAAATATTTACCAATATAAAAGTTTCACATTTTAAAGATTTTTCTATTTTTTTTTATTTTAAATCAAATCTATACCTAAAAAATAATAATTGTTTCTTTTTTTATTTCTTAAACTTAACAGTAGGGAGGAGGCATGGATATAACAATAAAAGCTACTTTAGAAGAAGAAAAAAAAATCCTCCTTAACTTGTATAAACTTATTTCTTAGATATAATCTATATTAATAAAATCAGAGTTTTGTCTGTAAATTTGTCAGAATCGAAAAATTTTGCGATATCTTCGCGTTTCACACCCCATGAAAGCCGAAAATGACTTCAGAAAATTTTGCCTGTGTGTGTGTGTGTGTGTCATCGTGTCCGTATGTCGCTTTTTTTGTCCGGACATCACTTGAGAACGGCTGGGCGGAATTCAACGGCGCTTGGCAGGAATTTAGGTCTTCACCCAATTTAAAATTACATCTATCAACTTTTCAGAAATTCCCCCGTTCCCTCCGGGGGGTAAAAGACTAAAACACGTTTGTCCGGGCATCACTCGAGAACGGCTGGACAGAATTCAACGGCACTTGGCAGAAACTTAGGTTTTCATCCAACTTAAAATTATTCCTATAGAAAATTTCAAAATTATGATTAGTGTTTAAATTGTGGGTAAAAAACGCCTGCGCATGCGCCATAAATATTTTTTTCACTAAAACACTTTGAATGGAAAAATAAAATATAAAAATAAATTTTTAAGATAAAGACTTTTTTTATTCGCGTGATTCGCACTACAAATTATGAAAAGATTGAAATGAAGTGTTGCTATCTAAATTCCATACTTTAGTTAATTTTAAAAAATCTAACTGTCGTAAATCTAATACGACAGTTTGTCGTATCGAAAAACTGTTTACACCCCAGGATTAAAAAAAATTACCCCTTTCATTTGGTACTGAATTTACAACGATAGGTCTGATATTTCTAATTTATTTTTCCGTTGCCACTTAAATTTCATACTTTAGTTATTTTTAAAAAATCTAACTGTCGCATCGAAAAACTGTTTGCACACCTGGATTCAGAAAAATCGCCCCTTTCATTTGGTATCAAATTTATAAATATAGGTCTGATATTTCTAATTTATTTTATCCTTTTTCCGTTTTCAACTCAGATTTGGTAGAAGGTTTTATATTTATATATATTTTAATTTTCCAGAAATAAAATGAAATATTTTTAATTTCACGTGAATAATAATAAAAATTAGAGAGAAAAATACCTGCAAAAGTTGGAGATTTTTTTTTTTTTTTTTTTAAATGAGGAATTTGTATGGTGGATAAATATTTTCATAGAGATATTTGGCATTAGTTTAATATTTTTATTTAATTAAGCAGTACTTTTCTTTCCTGCAGTAAAACAAAATTTTTTGTTGTTATTATGTTGTAATTTTTTGTTGTCTTATGAGGTTCTTCTATGTTCTCCCCTTGATTGTAAATGATTATAATTTGGATTTTATTAAGATTTTTTATTTTTATTTTGTAAATATCAGAAAAGAGTTTTTGTTTTATTTTATTTATTTATTTATTTTGTGCATGGAACAGCTTTAGTATCGGATCCCTTTGGCAAAATTAGAAATTCTGCACCGAAGTAGCTCGGACGTTTCTCGCCAAGATCTTTAATAGCACAATTGAGATAGCCAATTCAGTTCATCGCAAAAATGGACTAAAATATTTAAAGTCACCAAAGGGGTCCCATACTAAAACTGTGCTTTTTGTATTTATTTATTTATAATATTTTCTATTAAAGACTTCTGTGATCACAAAATTTGGTGCGTAAATTGTTTGTATGCATCCGGCACTTATTGTAACTGGATTTCACGAAATTCGAAATCCCCCCCCCCTCTTTCTCGAAGTCGGAGTGCAATAAACATGTGTAAAAACATGTTTTTCCGTTTGAATTCGCTTTGAATTATCTTAGAATGGCAAATTTTGGTGTGTGGATATTGATTAAGTGTACGCATTATGTACATTAGTGGGATTTTGCACCCGCTGAGGAAGGGGAAGTAAGAAGTGGGTAAGTTGATGCCGAAGGCAGTGGGGACCCAGACTCCTCACGCTGCGAGCGAGAAAACCTCTACCAATCGCAGCGAGAACTTAGGTTATTAATAAAGATATGTGATTTTGACAACTCATTTAAGTTTATTGTCCAGCAAAGCGGGCAAAGCCTGCTAGTATTGATATAAAATGAAATTACCATGCATCTGCAGCCTTTAAATTAGAAATTAATAATATATTGCAAATTTTGTATACACTACTCTAAAAAGTATGTCATAACATTTTCAGGATTTTTTTTTTTTTTTGTGAATTATATTATTCAAACTATTAAATTGGCATTGAGGTTCAAATGGGATTCAAGGTTGTTTATTTCCATTACAAAGGAGGGATTTTATTTATTTATTTATTTATTTAACTATCACTTTTTTTTTTTTTTTTTAATATAGCCTTCCTACACAATATCCATAAAACATTAAAAGTGTTACGAGGCAAACTGCTGACTGTAAATTGGGGTAATTTTAATTTTTTAGCTAAAACACAAACAATTAAGTAAAATTACAATAAGTAATTGTTTTCACTTTGCAAAACTAATCAATTAAAACTTAAAAGTCGCCCAACAATAACAACGATTGATAACCAAACCAACAACAATAACGATTATTACTTATACTAAATTAAATGATTGTGCCTTGCTTAAAATTACTGATAACACAAAGATTGTTACAGGAACTTGTGTTTGCATTTGATTATAAAAATCGCAAATTCTTTTAGGAAAACACCTTTAAATCAAACTGATTTAAATTCATTTTGTATTATATAAAAAGCTAATAAAGTTGTTCATTTTTTCATTAATTTAATTTAATCGATTTTAGAAAAATGTGTTTCCGAAGTTCATACAAAATCTTGAAAAACAGTGTCGAATACGAATTATTCAATTTGTTTTTCTATATCCAGTAATTTTCGGAATTTCCAAAAATTGTAAAACACGTCTTCGACAATTTTTACGAGAATTTGTTTAGTTAAGAAGGAAACAAATGTGTATGGTGGGGGAAGGGGGCACAAGGAGTCAGACATGGGCAAATTTTAATTTTGTAAATGTAAAAATTGGGGGGAGGGGGGAATCTTCTGTTAGTTTGATGGAAACACCGTTTCAAACAACATTTTAACAAAAAATGTTTTTCTCTATAATTATTCGTTAGAAGAATATGAAAGAAAATTTTTAGTTTAAAGTCTTCCCCCCGTGTCTCGAGAATACCTTGGGAATTCTAAAAACCTAAAATAAAGGAGGGAGGGCTTAATGAGTTTGAAGGATCATTGTTTTGTTTGGAAATTTTGGAAAAAATTTTGGAAATTTGAAAACAAGGGGCAGCAAAAGGCGCATCTTTGAAATTTTAAACAAATATAGTTCTTTTTTTTAGTTTCTCGGAAATGTCTTCTATGAAAAATTTCTTAAAAAAAAAAAAAAAAAAAAAAAAAATTGAAGCTGTACTGCGATAGGGGTAATCGTAGAAAGCAAACAGTATAATTTCAAATAGAAGGGGATTAAGAGCTCATTTAAAGTTCTTACTTGCAGACTCATTTAATTTGCACGTTTTTTATAATTTTCAAAAATTCCGTGGCGTTTCCGATAGATTTTGGGAGGAAGATGGGACTTTTAGAAAGAAAAAAAATTATAAGTTCCTTAAAAATGCCCCAACAGCGGCCGAGCGGTTCTGCGCTCAAAGCTGGCGGATGAGAAGTGCCGGATTCGATCCCATCCCGCACTCTTCGACCTAGCCGTTCCTTCCGTGTTTTTCTCCGAAACTCGCTTAAATACGGGCTTCGACCCCTTAGAAAGACTTCCTGGAGGTCATTCTACCGATAGGCCTTGGACCCTAGCGTAGTCAGTTGGCCTTAAAACCTACTACCAACCAACCTTAAAAAAGTATCGCTGGAAATATTTTAAGTGATTGTATCTAGAAGATTTCTCGAAGTTCTAAAAAATCCTTATAATTTAAAATTTTAAAGTTAGATCTCTTAGTACACTTTTTACCCCCATAACCCAATTTTAGAAAATGAGGCAATGTCCAAAATCCCTTCACCACGTTTTAGAAAATTTTCAGGAATTCTAGCTTGATTACGAAATACTAGGAAGAATGTGGGAACTATGTACAGTATATTTAACCAGATAAAATAAAACTAGATTCAAAAAACATTTTCTAAAAAACGTTTTCCCGATTAAAATTTCAAAGTGGTCTAACTGATCGCCCCCTCCTATTTTTCCCATCTGAATTAATTTTAAACCAAACAAAATCTCTCTCAAATTGATTAAGCATCTTTTTTAGAATTATCAGAGTTTCCAAAGGAGGATCTGAACCCACCCCCGTGGTGTTAGGTATTTTGGAAAATTACTGTCAAATCCTTACAACATTTTACTTAATTAAAAAATAACAAAATATTAATCTTTTGTTCATTCGATTGTCCACTTAAAAACTTGTGTTTAATATTTCTTATCTAACCAAAATCTATACTGTGAATGGAGCTCTTTAGAAACTTATTCATAACACTTGTAAGTAAAATTTATGGAAATGTTTATTTTGTGCAATCTTATCCAAATTAATTGAAAACGCATGCAAATAGATAGTGTCCTGCAAAGAAAACATTTGAGAAATTTTTAGTTGTAGTTTTGGATGGCGTGACGCAAAAGAAAAAATAATTCATTGAAATAAATACATATCAGTACATATATAAACTTAATGAAAGTGATACATTTGACTGCGTATTAGAAAATTAAAAGCAATATTTCAGTGTGCAAATATACTTTAATATGCGAAACAAAATAATTGCAGTGGAATTTAAAAACAAATCATTTAGTGTAAATTCACTGCGTTGCTGGAATTTCATATCATTTCATTTAAAACGCATATTTTAATATTATAAGAGATGTGAATGAAAAGGTATCGGTGAGTAAATGTTATATATTATTTAATGTTGAAAATAACCTTTACACTGTAAGAATAAATAGAAGAAAAAAGCAAATTCAAATAAGAAAATCTATGTAATTTTTTATTAATAGCAAAGATTCACTGAAAATTTGATATCATTATTTTTAAGACCTGTATTTCTAATTCTTATAGCCATAAAGTACAGTGCTGCGTCACAAACTTTTAAACCGTTAAGGGTTTTTTCAATTGATTTCTTTTACAGAAACGAAAGAAATATTTTTTATTGTTATGGCCGATGGATTCAAAATATTTGAAGTACGCAAGCATATAAACTTTATCTCCTATTAAGATAAACTTTGGTAGGTCAGTTACAGTCGAACGTCGCAAGAACTATATAATTTTGTATAAATGTGGGATTACAGTTTTTCGAGGACACGAAATAGAATTTATATACATTTTTATGGACGCTAATTAATTGAATTCGAGTACATTGCCCTCCGTTCTACAAATATTCAAACTTGAGGAAATATACATCCTATTGTGTTACACATTTTTGATTGATTATTCGATATTCAAATATGATTAAACGATTGATAAATACTAAATGTTTGGTATTTTTTTTAGGCTTTTTTTTTTTTTTTTTTTTTTACGTATATTCATTTTATTTGTTATTTTATGCATTCCGTGAAAATTCTTTATATTGAAAAAAAAAAAGAAAAGAAAAACTTACTGCATCTATTACAAGGACACCCCTTTTTCGTATTCCACTTTTTTTTTTATTTTTGGTGGATACATAGTAAATCTGCAAATGGAAAGATTTCTTGAATATTTCATGTGCACTGAGCTAGCGAATCTTTTTCCCATTTTGCCAGTCTCTTGCATGCAGAGACATTTTTGAATATTTTAGAATTTCATATTTGCAAAGCATCCTTCGTTCTTACATTTCATATGTTAATGAAAAAAAAAAAAGGGGGGAAAAATATCTTGAAATCAAAATAATAATTTTAGATCAAAACTGAGATTCCTCAAGTTATTTTGAAATGAAACCTGACAAAAATAATCATTAATTAATACAAAAAAATTATTAAAAAGGATAACAAAATTAATAAAATTAAGATAGTTTTTATTCGACAGAAATAAAATTTAAGGACGTGGAACATTTTGCTAGTTATAGGTTAAAAATTTAAATGCATATGAAACATACTTTTTTTTTTTTTAAGAAAGTATGAGGATTGCTCGACTTTTCAAGGAACAGTTTGACAATTTTTTCTTAATCTGATAGTTTAGAAACTGTATGTATTATCTTTTAATGGGAGTGGGAGGGAAGAGAGCTGCTGCCACTTAAACTTTCCTACCTTCATACAACATTTGTGTTTAATATTAAACTAGCTGGAACCCGTCGAATTCGACGATCACTTTATTGACCGTAATGTTTCAAAAATCGTCGCATCATTATTTAAATGTATTTCAAGTTAAAACATCTAATATAATTTACGACATTTCACTTAAAAAAAAGAAAGTCGGAAAAATGCTTACAAATAGAAATACTATATATGACATCACTTTCTACAAAGTACTGTCAATGTGACGTCAAACTGACTCCAAATAAACAATTGCTATCTTTTATTTTCTACTAGCCGCCTTCGGCGACCAGCTGGTTCGCGATCCCTGAAAAATCCGACTTTACGAAACTCCCGCTCGGTGGCGCCTGCGGCGCCTTTTTCCCGTTTCAGGTCTAATAACAGCTTATCGATATATCGTGAAAATACCTTATTGAAAGCGCAGTAAATTCCCGTGCGGAAGCGCCTTCGGCGCCCTCTTCCCTTTTCAATATCTGAAACAGCCTGTTCGCTCACCATGTTATGATCTTTCAAATTTCTGACTTTAGCTAAGTCCCGCTCGGTGGCGGCTGCGGCGCCGTATAACATTTTTTAAAAAGACTTGTGTCTGATTTATCTGTGGTTTTTCTCCAAAACGTGCTTAATTCCGGGCTATATATCGTTAAAAATTATTAGTACAAAATGTGAGCGAAAATCTGAATTTGAAACTCTGTAAAATATAAAAGAATAAAAATTTTCTGGTTTTTCCGTAGTTTTCTCCGAAAGTTTCGTACAGAATTTGAACGGCTTTGGGTGAAAAACAAAAAAGCAATTTTTCCAGACCTCTAGCACCTGGCACTGAAGAATCTTATTCTCTCTTCTCTGTCAAGGTCAGTTGCAAGAGTTTCAGAATTTCATCGAAAACTGCCGCGATACTGAAAATTAAAAAAATTATAACTCATTCAGTTTTTGAAATTTTCTCTCAATCTTCTGGGTATTCAATTGTTGAAGCGAGATCTATATACAAATAAAAAAGAAATGATTTATCTCTAAACGCTTTTGAGTTATAAGATGTTTTGTGAAAAAATCGATGTTTCGTAAAATCTAAAAATATGGATCGCTAATCCGTATTTTGTAAAAATGTTTATATGGTTCGAAAGAGGATTAAATGTCCTTTCCAAATATACCAGTTTTTAAGAAATGGAACAGTTACTCGGTCGTACAGGGCGTTTCAAAAACGACAATCGAGAAAAAGAGAAATTTTCGACCCTTTTTAAAACTTTTTTTAAAAATATAAAAAATCCGTATTTTTTTAAAAAAATTGTACTGTAAGAATCGGTAATAAATGCTCTTTCTCGTGGTACAGGTGTATTTTCGATATTTCCAACACATCGGAAGCGATCGCTTTAGAAAAACCCGCAAAATTTTCCTCTCTCTGCTTTCTCTTTTGAGGAACACGCTGAAGGGCGAAAATTACGATCCGCTCGCTTTTTAATTGGGCATTGGTCGACGTTTTAATTAATATCTCCGGAACTAATTAAAATTTTTAAATTCTGTTTTCACTATCAACTCGGGAAGGCTTCTGAGCACCCGTATGTCAAATTTTATACTTCTGCGTTCAGTAGGGGCTGAACGTATAGATGCACAGACAGACAGACAGACAGACAGACAAACATCTTCTTTTATTATTATAGATTTCGTTTAATACTAAGACTACATGTTAGCTGACCCGCCCGGCGTTGCCCGGGCCCATGGTAATAACCTTAAATGAACCTTAAATTTGTATGATTTTGTATCCTTAACTCGATTTTGTTTGAATTTCTATTTTTAAATAAAAGCATTGCGAAAAAATAATCAGCTGTAATTAAAAAAAAATTACCTCGAACCAAACGAAACTCTGCCTTGTGACCCCGGTTCCTCCGGCAGCGCATACACAGGCCGCTAATAACATGCAAAAATTCCCAAAAATTAACATGGAACTGAACAAACCCGCCCGGCGTTGCCCGGGCCCATGATAGTAACCATAAATGAACCTTAAATTTCTATGTTTTTACATCTTTAACTCGATTTTGTTTGAATTTCTATTTTTAAATAAAATCATTGCGAAAAGAAAAAAAAAAAATCAGCTGTAACAAAAAAATTATCTCAAACAGAACGGAACTCGGATTCGTGACCCCGGTGCCTGCGGCAGCGTATATGCGGGCCTCTAATAACATGAAAAAATTCTCAAAAATTAACCTTGAACCGAACGAACCTCTGACTCGTGTTTCCGCTGCCTGTGGCCAAAGAATCTCTAATATCAAAGAATCTCTCTCCGGTTTAGAGATTCTTTGCCTGTGGCTGCGACACCGTATAGGAGGCATGCTTCGCACGCGCTGCTAAATCCACTTTCCTCCACCAGGGGGCGCAGTTTGTTGTATACGAACATCACCAATCGCCTTGAATATCGCCTTTCAAAGACCTTTCAAATGGTAGTGTCAACTGCAAAATCCTTTAGTTGCACTTTCCACCGCCAGGAGGCTCAGTGTATTCTGTACGAACATCACCAACGGTCAGGAAGTACCAGACCTAAGGGGTACCATGATAGGGCCTACTACAAAATCATCTAGTTCCATTTTTCACCACCAGGGGACGCCCTCTATTGCATACAAACATCCCCAATCAACATGAAATTTCAAGACCTTTAAAATGAGGTGCTACATGTGTGGGTCTAGAACGGATTTAACTCTCAAACAAATATCCCCCTCCAAATCTACTTTCCCCCTTTTCCCCCTTTAAAATAGAAAATTCCAAAATTGCAGAAATTGATTTTTTAGTGTTCGAGCCTAGTTCCCCCATGTACAATTTCTTCACCGTGAAGTAATTTGGAGCTCAGTTGAGCTCGCAAAGGCGTTTTTAACCCCTGCCCCCCCCCCCCCCAGGGGTGGATCCGTTCGACTTTTTTTAATTTTCTATTTTCAGGACACATCTACAGACCAAAACCTTTTTTTAGAGACCTCAACCAAATTTTTACACCTAGCAGTTCTCTCAATTTAGTGGAGACAGACAAAACACGTTTCAAATTAATATGTAGATTAAAAAATGTTTTGACATTTTGACATATTTTATACATATTTTGAATTATTCAGAAAAATTTCCATCTACACTACTCTTATCAATTTTACAAAGCTATGCTGATAACAGACCACTGCTAGCTAAAAGCTTGATTTCCATATTCAAAGCATCTTCAAACACGTAGTTTAGTAAAAAATCAATATAAAAAATTAGACTACGAAAATACTTTTGTTACTTTTGTCTGCCATATGAGTAATAGAAAGGAATTATCATTCTTAAATTAATTTCTCGAAATAAAATTTTCTTCTAGTTGAATTTTAACAAACGTGGTACAAAGGAAGTTCAAAACGGCCGTGCGTTTTCTTAAAGATATTTTCGAAAACCCACATTGTTTATTTTTGTACGATTTTCGATTTTATCTTCTAATTTTGGCGGGGGGAGATAGGAGGAGATAGGAGGTTGCAAATTTGAAAAGCGCGTATTTGCGTTGAATTGTCCAAGGAATCTATTGATGCTGCGGTAACGAATTTTGTATGCCTGGTTGCTCATGTGCAATGGAAACCATGGATAAAGTTTACTTATTTCATACCAATACCTTGTTTTAACCATGGCATTGTTTTTGGCATTGGTATCTAGAAACTTGGACTTTTATTATTAAGAAGGTGAGAAAGAGTATGTTTAGTTTAGTATAATAAAATTAAATATTTTTTTTAAATTGTAAACCCATGTTTGCAATAAAAGAAAAACTGTGAGTATTGAAAAAAAAAACTGTACATGATGGGCGAAATTGGAGGTCATTTTTGGATTCAGCATCCGCGAAAACATAAAATTTGCAAAACATATTTCACACAGCTATAATTTTTCCCCCTTGAAAACCTGCGTTATTTAAATAAAAAATTAAAAAAAAAAAATCACATTGTATGAGTCGAATTATTCTTTATTCGTGTTGAAATGATCTTCCTTAATAAAATTATTTAATAATACGCGAAAAGAATAATGAAACTAAAAAAAAAACTGGGGTGACTCCACTCGACTTTCCGAACATTAAGTTATTAACGTTTGCATAAATGAATTAAAGTTAGAGAAGTCTTTAAACAAACAAAAGAAAATATTACAATAACGTGGTTGAATATTTTTCTGCGTACAGTATGTTGTTTTTAATTTAACGCCCTTCAAATAATTTGAGTCCATTGTGGTGTTGATTCTTGAAATTCCAGTATAGGCGCGTGATCTGTAGTGATGCAGGTTCGTAATGTACAATCAAACATCATATAAAATAAATAACAGCAGAGATAATGAGGTGACTAAGTGAAGTATTTATTTTAAATACAATATTTAGTTCAACAGATATCGAATTCCAATTAAATATGAAAGCAAATATTTAAGTACTTGATTGTACATAATTAATCTTAGGGATATGCCTTAAAAAGGAGGTGAGAGAGAGGTAAACTTTTAACGTCTATTTTAGATCAGATATTATCGTAAAAGTGTTCGGGGAGAGTGAAGCTAGCGCACGACTTGCCCAGCCAAATCTGGCAAGCCTCCCAATCACCCGATCCTGGCGTCGCCAATTAAGCGCCAAGTGATATTCTTTGTTTGTGTATTGAAATGTATGTAAACTTTCAAATTTTGAGAGTCGGTTATAACATATTAACCCTATTGTTGGCGCGCTTGTTTTGAGCCAAGAGAATGAGGTGATTTACGAGTATTTCGAAACAGGAAATATATAATTACTTTAATATGAGTCACTTAAAATCTATTGCATCAGGTTGAGTAGAGAATGACCGTTATTAAACTGAAATCATTATAATTGCGCAAATACAAATAAATTATTATATGTGTCGAAATACATTAATTCTGGAATATACGAGAACAGCTTTTTTTTTATAATAATATAAAGCTAATTTATATCTCTTAAATGATAAGTTATTAAATAAATTATTACATTTATAGTGTAAATAAAAACGACATCTTTAATTTATGAGTACGATTAATAATTTCAAAATAAATGAAGTTTTGATTTTAAAAAGTTTATTTTAACATGGTTTACGCAATTTAGTATGTAATATAATTAATTCATTTTATTTTATGAATTTAAAAAGGAAAATCCATTAGGATTCGAAAAACTGAAGTGAAATATAATTAATTTTAAAATGTAATATTCTCATGAAAAATGAAACAATTTGATTATTCAGATTTTAAAAGGAAATAGATTAAAAGTGAATGTATGTGTGAAGACTCCTTCACATCCATAGATTATAATTATAATCATGAAGAAGTTTTCGTTGTATCCATTTAAATCTCTATCACACAAAATCAATACAGTTCGTCTGACGGTGACCTATAGCATATGTATAAATTTTCGGCTCATTCGGATGAGGCGTTTAAACGTTACAGCAGTTTAAATAACTTGAATCCATAATCCATAATGATAAAGAATTTTTCTTTGTGTCCATGTCAAATCAATTAGTGTTGATTCTCCGAAATTCATACAGTTCACATCTATAACATGTTTAGAAATTTTCAACAGAATTCCGTGAGGCTATTGCACTTTAAATAATTTGTGTCCACAAACCACAGTGATAAAGAATTTTTCTTTGTGTCCCTGTAAAAAAAACTATATCTGCTAGATTCTCCCAAATTCATGAAGTTCGGGTGATTGTGATCAATAATATGCATATAAACTTTTAACTCGATCGGATAAAGCGTTTAGAGGCTAGCATAATTTAAAGAATTTGATCCCGTAGGGCATCATAATAAAGAATGTCTCGTTGTCTCCCTGTAAAATAACTAATTGCTAGATTCATCAAAATTTTTGCAATTCGTCCAATGGTGACCTGTAACATGTGTGTACAGTTTTAGCTCAATTGAACATTTTGCTCAATTAATTCAATTATTCAGACGTGATCGCACTTAAAAAAATTTGAGCTAAAAATAAGGAATTTTTCTTTATATCCCTGTTAAAAACTATTAGTGCTAGAGTCATCAAAATCTGTACAGTTTGTACCACGTTAATACTACAAGTGTATAAATTTTCAGCTCAATCGAATATGGTATTCAGACGCTATCGCATTTTAAAGTATTTGAGCCCATGGGCACACATCAATTGTACTTACGTTAATCCCCTATTGTTAAAAATGCATCCATTGCGCTCGCGAGAAAAATTACTGATAACGTTCATTGTCATCCCCCCCCCCCACACACACACCTTGTATACCGGAAGGTAACGAATGATAATTTCTAGGAAGGAAAAAATACTTTACTTATTCTCGTGATATATCCTGGGTAACGCGAATAGGCTTCAATAAATTCACAAGGTGTTAATAAATTCAAAAGAAATATATATATTATATTATTTATTTAAAGAAATATTTATATTACACAAATAAAACTTATATAGATTTAAAACTTCTTTTCACACCATAAATTTTTAACCAGCACAGCCTTTCTTTATCAGGTGCAAAAGAACACGTGCTACTGCCTTGGAGGCAAAAGCAAGACTGAAAGCAGGGCAAAATCCAGAGGGGAGGAGCAACATAAACAACCATTAGGAAGCATCATGCAGGACCAATCAGAGAGGAACACACACACACACAAAAAAAAAAAAAAAAAAAAAAAAAAGAGGGGGGGGGGAAAGAATAATCAATTAAATTTTTTTGTTTTATTTATTTCATTAATATTATACTAATAAGTAAATTTAATAAAATTCATTTATTTATTAATTTTTTTAAATTAGAATTATTTTATTATAACTATTATGTTATAAACATAATGAAGGAAATTATTTAATGGAATTAAACAAATTTTTTCAGGCTGGAATCATTTTTACAGACTGGAATCAGAATTTACATTGGCAATTTTATCACGATTAATCGTGAATAACAATGATCTCGTGAATATAATCGTGAATAACTTTGACTAATTTAGCTAAATAGCTAAATTTTCCAAAAAAATCCAGTTCGGAAACGCGTTTGGTATGAAAGATAATTTTGGCACTCTTAAAATTAAAACTATGATCAAATTCCCAACTATGCTTCGCAATAGAAGATTTAGAAATTTCTTGATTAACAACACGATTAACACACAAGAATGTTCACGTAAACGGCATTCAAGATTTCTTTTTGTTTGACCAATATAAGATAAATCACTATTAGTACAAGGGACATTATAGATACCCCACTTATGAAGCTCGGGAACAGGGCATTTAGTTGAAGGGAATTGGAATTTATTGACAGGTTTTAAAATAACGTGAAAATTGAAATGCTTCAAAACTTTGGCTAATTTAAAACATAAGGGGGGGATAAAAAGGCAAGACAACAAGATTATCAGGTTTAATTTTAACATCAATGGAAAGAGTAGAATTATAAGTTGGCCTACTGAACTTTTTGAGAGCTTTATGAATTATAGAGGGTCTAAAACCTCTGAATAATTTGTTCTGGTATGCAAAATATTTTTTGAAAAACAAATTTATTCTTGAAAAGCTTTCAAAAAATTAAAACAAACAAATATTAATGATTATCAGAAAGCTTTATCGACAAATTATGCAAATTTGAATAGTCAAAATCATTTAGAATTGTTTTCCGATTTAAGATTTTCTGAAAAACGTACGAGCGCAATTAATGCGTTTATGCTTTTTTTTTTTTTTTTTTTTGGGGGGGGGGGGGATATGATCTCAGCGCAACTGATGCCTATGAGGATGAAGGCCCTGAGCGCAATTGAGTAGTACCACCTATTCTTAAGCGCAACTCAATAACACCCGGGCCCATGTGTCATAATGATAAAGAATTTTTCTTTGTGTCCATGTAAAAAAAATCTTTAAGTTCTAGATTCACCAAAATCAATAGGGTTCGGGCTACGGTAATCTATAAGGTACGTACCAACTTTCAGAACATTCGAACAAAGCGTTTAGACGCTATTATGTTGACTCGCATACATACACACATACACACATCACCGCAAAAATAGCAAATATGAATTCAGGTAACCTCAAAACGCGTACATCCAACAAAATCTCAAAGTGGGATTTTTGACATGATTACAATACTTTCCTTACATATGTACGTTCAAAAAGTTAAAAACAAAAATGCTTTAAGGATATTAAAACCCCTTAAACGTATTTTTATTTTCATTTAGGTACTTATTTATTTTTTTAGATTAAAACTAAACTTTCTTCTCTTTTCTGCTGTAATGAAAATAATATTTTTTCTGTCCTAATAAAATATTTTTTTTATCGATAGATAAATGAAAATTTTTCTAAGCAACAACCTCCTATATTTTCTTTCTTTGTCAACATAACATAAAAATTTAAGTCAACCCATCTTCTTCCGTTTTAGTAGTTGACAATTTCCAAACACTCCGAGATGAAAATAGATGGATTTCATTACGTATTCCGACAGCGTAGAAAATCAATGCATGCTTCACTAGAAGGAATTTAAAACATGTTTACCTTGCAGAGAATTTGTTATTTTTTCGAATAACACTTTCTACGACATACAGGAACTATTTTGGTTCACATGTGAAGAATGTCTTTTTCTTTTTTTAGGTTTTATTTTTTTTCCAAAAGTACAAGCTTTAAAAGTATTTGCGGTATTTAATACTGGATAAGAAAGAAAAAGGCGCCTTTGCCAGTCAAACGCCGCTTTGAAAGAAAGTTTAGAGAACCGCATACATTTTTGTAAAGAGTGAAGCAATTCAAAATATAGATAACTTTTGAGATGTAAGTATTTTTTATTTTTTGAAGAATTTGAATTTAATTCGATCGTAAGAGCTTGTTCGCCTTTTCATAGGGACTCTCATTTGTTTGAAATTTTTTAATTTAAGGGTTATAAAGGACGATCTAGTGTTACTTGAGTATATATTTAAAATGCATTAAAAAGTTTTCGCTAACTCATCTTCTTAGCAATAAAATACAAAGTTTTCCAAGAAGTAGTAGTTTGAGGGAAGTCTTCAGATATTAGAATGCTTCTGTTAGTACATTCAAAACTGATATGATGGGATAAGGAAGATTACAACATGTGTTTTTGCATTTAACTGCTTGCGTATACTTCTTACATAGTCGGTAAGAGCAGCGAGTTCGTGATCGAAAGATTGCGGATTCGGTCCTCGAGCCGGCCGAAGACCGTCGTGTACGCTAATGACGACTGGTGCACGTTAAATTCCGTCGTGGTCCTGCAAGTTCCCATCAAAAATTATACCGCTGGGGGTACCCGAACTCGGTCCTGATCCGGATCAAAATTCGAGTTCGGCTGGTGCTGCCATCTTTCACCAGCTTCTGGAGCTAAAGTCGTTCTTCCTCCCTATGTGGCACTCCTAGAAACGGAAGGCGCATCCCTCTTGCCTAAAATCCGGATAGTTCCACTACCAGGCCTCGGAATTTTCGAGTTGCATACGACAACAACATTTGATTTGCCCTATATCTGATTGTAAATTTAAAGTGCACTATATAAATAAACAAACGGTTATAGCATAAAATCATTCTTTGTTATCAGTGTTCCATATGTTTAATAAGATGATTATTTTTTCCGTACAGTTAAACTTTGGAAAGCTCTTCTCCAGTTTCTTTGTTTTTACATTGCGTGCATAAATGTCAATTTCATCTCCCCTCCCCGAACACCAAAATGCATGTATTGGTTTAAAGCATTGGTTCTCACTTGGTCTTCCCCTGCACCATTAAGCTGTCAAATTTTCACGAGTACCAACTAGTTACCCGTGTCTGTTAATTTAAATAGGTTGAAGATTCCTTTAGTTAAAGTTGATTCCTTTAGTTAAGAAGATTGAAGATTGAAGATTCCTTTAGTTAAAGTTGAAGATTCCTTTTTCTTTTTTGTTACTTATTGCAACTGATTTCATGTTAATAAAAAGATAAATAAATTAAACACATATATATGTTTATCAATTCTTCATGTGACTAAAGTTAATATGGAATTCAATAATTAAAATTAAGCTAGAAACGAAGAACGCCCATGGGTATTTCATCCTAAATTGGGTTGAAAGCCAAGAGATAGGCACAATTGCCAAAATGTATTTTTGAATATCAGCTAAGAGAACCTACTAAATGTAAAGTATGCGCTACAAGAATAATTTAAGAAGTTAAATTTCCTGGTTTAGTAATTAAATGCAGGATTCGTATGAACGTTATATAAATTTTCCTTTTGATTAAAATTTTGCCGATTTTTAATATTCTACAATGAATTACAATTCTATCCAAATTAATAACATGGTTTTACTTAACAATATGTAAGAAATAATTATAAAAATGAAACAAAAAAAAAAAGCCTAAAGGGTTATCTCATGCTGTATTATTCGAAATTAAATCGAACCGGAAAGAGTTAAGATAACGTTTCAGAAATAATGGAATTCATTACATTTGAATAATTCATTACATTCGAATCGAATAATGGAAATCATTATGAATAAACTTAAAATCATGTCAATGGTATAACTTTATTATAAGTCATAAAATCAGGTCGTTACCTCTTGAGAGCAATGACGTCTTTTTAAATTTTATGTATCAGCGAATAAAAAGGACCGAAAAGCAATTACAGGAGAGCAAAAAATTGACTTGCCTTTTAAAGACTGTAAAGTTATCCCTCATTATCGCAAGGCGATTCAATTTTCTATCATTTTCTACTCATCATCATTTTTTATGTGTAGCGTATATGTATAGGATTATATTCGGGGATAAATTATAATCCGATACTAATTTAGACTATCTGAAAAATACCCGTAGTTAACATCATTCATGATGACTCTGAAAGATTCCTCAGATGATATTTTGATTATTAACAAAAAAACGAAAATATTACACAAGCGAAAGGAATTTTTGATCATATTATTTTAAATAAGATAAATAGTATTAAATGACTCATTACTTGTTTTTAAGTTATTCCCAATAAATATGTATTTCTGGCATCATTATACTCGAAACGAATTTTTAGATAATATTTTGATCATTAGATAAATAAATAAATAAAAGGAAAACTTTGCACAAACCAAAGGTAATTTAATGATTTTTATCATCATAATAAAAATCTATCGCATCGCATTCATTAAATTTAATCACGATTATTTTTGATAAACAAATAATTCATCTTAAAAGTTCATACACCTGAATCTTTAAGCCTTACATATTCACGTGTAGAAAAATCTTTTAACCTGCGTGTGTTCTGCAGCTATAATTATGTCACGTAGTATGAGAAAATGCGTTTATCCTATTTTATTCCCGATGTTGAGTTTAATTATATTTAAAACATTGTAACACATTTCTTGAACGATTTACATGCATTTTAATATTTCAATGACTATAATAAAAATATTAAATAACTTTAGACATAAATAAATTTCCACATTATATAAATATATTGAACTCTTTCTTTATACTTCATGTATTTCTTTAAGAAACAGTATTTAAAAAGACATTCACTGCTCATTTTCTGTTTTTTTAACTACACTCGTGATTTGTTGACTCTACTGTTTTTTGTCAGTTGTTTATAAAACGTTTGTTATTTCTCTCTCTCTCTCTCTATATATATATATATATATATAATAATCTTTGATAGTTTACTTTTATGATTTTTGAATGTCCTCAACATATTTTTTAAACAATGTATAAATTAATTATTTAATTATATATATCTAAAAAAAATATATTTTCTGTGTCATTTAAAATAGGATCGACAGTTGGCACCATCATTACGTTATTTTGTTGAACTAAATGAAAAGTGATCGAAATTCGTTCAGAAAGGAGCTGACAGTTTAACGATCCATTTGACTGAAGAGATGTTTGATCAGAAAAGATTGACTTTACTAAAATTTGATTTTTTCCTAGAAATTCCTCTCAAATTATGGCTAAAAATATTTCGTTCGTTTTTCAGTAAGCAAATTCGGTCACACATTTTAAGAGAGTATTATTTTTTAAATTTAGTATTCTAAATATTTTAAATAATTTTATAAAATTTTGTACCATTTTACGGAATTTTAAATTTCATATTATTTAATATTAATGCGGAATTTTAAAATTTAAATTTAAATGTAAGCCAATCAATAATAATGATCATTATTTAAGTAACATAAGGCATTCTCTCTCTCTCTCTTTTTTTAATCATACTGTATGTCTGAAATGGTGAATAAGTTTTTGCTATTACCTTTATAAATTTATGAAAAATGTAAGTTTCAGCTGAATTTTTACCTATTATTTGTAGTAATAAATTTGTAGTGCAAAAATGTATAATCCAAATATAGAAATGAGCCATGCAAGAGGTACTTCTGCGGATTTTCTTGTTTTAAATGCGAACTCTGTTTCACGATTACTCGTAGTTAAAATTTGACTTCTATAGTTTGCATTTTATCTATCGAGAAATACATAAGGAGTCTGTAATAATTATTTTAAAAGATAAATTTGAGTCATTTAGTCCCTTTTTCCATGTTCCTATTTAATATAAAACAGCGAAATCTTCTTGAAATGTTACACAAGAAAGAAATATTTGAATATCCTAAAGCATCATGGTGCATAATGTATTTAAAAAAAAAAAAAAATCTGTTACGTGCATCCATTTAAAATAGTAAATTTTGTAAAAACTAAAGAAGTATTTTAACTTTAGCAAATTTCCGTTCTTTTATATTTTTTAATTCCTAGACATGTATATTAGAAGTTTCGAATATAAAAGTAATTAAAAGAGAGCGAGTCTAATTGCTTTCGAGGAGAAAATTTGATAAAAGAATCCTTGCATTAAATAGATTTTTTTTTTTTTCCCTAATACGAAGAGAAAATTTTACATCATTCTTTTCAAATTCCACTTCATTTTATATTAGTTGAAATAGACTGTGAAAAAAAAAAAAAAAAAAAAAAAAAAAAAAAAACCTTTATGTAACGATGGAAGTTCTGCAAAGTACGTCATCGATTTTTCCTCCTTCGATATTAGTGTAAGTTCTGATACGTAATTGGAAATAGAATACTTTTAAGGCAGATTCTTTCTTTCTTTCTTTCTTTTTTTTTTTTTTTTTTTCTTTAATGTACTCTTCATGATAATGAGAGATGCATTTTTTTTTTTAATACAAAATAACTTCTAAAAATGCTTACGACTTTCTTCAGATTACACATTTTTTTAATGGACTTATGAGGTACCAGATTCATTAGTACTAATGACTACACATGTATTCCTATTCGCACTGCTTTCTGGAGGAAAAAATATTTAAACTATACTAAAAAGCAATTTTATGCATTCCTGTAACTAAGAAAAATACAAATGCTGCAGAAAAATCCATATTTTTCACTTTTTCAAATGAATGAAGATCTTTAATGAAATGACATTTCCCATTTTATGATTTTAGTTATAATTTAGAAGTTTTAAAATTTAGAAAAAAAATCATGTGGCTTTTTTATTCTATCTGAAGAAAAGTCAGTCAAATTTAAAAAGTCTTTAGTATGGTTGTATTTTAACTAGATTAATTATGTATCACTCACACTATACAGGGTGTATCATTAATAAAAGTGGAAAATTTGAGGATGATTAGAATACGTCAAAAGGATAGAAAAATGCACGGGAATGCATGAGCGCAAAGATTGTATTATTCCTCTAATGTTTTTGATGGTGTCTCAACCGAATAACTCTGCGGTCCTGATATAAGCATGTGTGTTGAATATTAACTTTAAACAAAGCATTTTTACGCGTTAATGCTTATACATAAAGATTATACACAGTACTAATGCTGTTTCTACCTTATTGAATGAATATTCAACCTGTAGATAGAGCCCGTAATGATATTATCATGAAAGTTGTCGGAATTTTTGCTTCTAGAAAGTACATAAGCCAGTTCTAATCGACTCCACTAAAATTATCTTTAAAAAAAAAAAAAAAAAAAAAAAAAAAAAGCCCACTTCTTAAACCTACATATTCTGCAGTAAATCTTAAGATTATTTTCTGCAGATTTTCTTCATGTTGATTTCTGAAAAAAAATTTACAGAATATAATCTTAAGATTTTTTTTTCCAAAATATATAGGCTCATAAAGTGGGCCAAATAACTTAAGATAGTCTGCAGATTTTTTTTTTTTTTTTTTCAGTTTTTTTTTAAGAAGTTTTACTAAAATCTACAAAAATTCTGCAACTTTTACATTTACACAAAATGCAATTTACATAAAATCTGCAATGTTTCACATACATGATAAATAATAGCAATAAATAAATAAATAATAAAATAAAAGTTTTATTATTATTTTTATTATTTTTATTATTTAACATCCTATCCATATATTAGTTAAAATATTTTATTCAAAACAGTGCATGATAATTCAGAATAAAATATAAATTAATTGTCAAGAATTTTTTTTTTCAAGTTTTCTATTATAAAAAATTACAACTTTCGAATTTTCGAAGTAGTTCTGTGCCAGAAGTCATTAATGATTACAAAAAATTCCAGAACTCGACTCCTATTGACGTTACAGTATCCGAACTTTAGAAATACTAAACTACCACTTTCTATCACATTTGAATCCCTAATCTGATGCTAAGTCAACGCTCGCTTTCGTGAAAATTAAAAAAAAAAAAATCTACCATCTGATTCCCCTTTTACTGTAATACCGTATAGAAAAATAACTAATGCTGCACGTAAAGATATAGGCAAGTTCTAGTCTACAATCATCAATAATCATTCTTCTTTTTTATGGAAGATATTTTCTTTTGTATTATATAATATTAATGATAATAATTTATATTATATAGATGATATTATAGTTTTTTAGCCATTTATAGAACTTCTGAAGCATTTAGTTATAAACCAATGAAATTTTCTAGAAAATTCAAGAACTCTGTTCTTATTGAAGTTAAAGCTTCCAAGCTTTGGCAACCCTAAAATGCAAATTTTCGTCCAATTTGGTCACCCAGTCGATAAATTCGCGTCCAGTTACCATAATCGATGCCAAGACCGAAATCTGCGTTAGATACGAATTTGATGATGTGGTAAGATTAGTGATCAATCTCGGCTGCAAATATTGTTTTAGGATAGCCAGAATTTGTAAACCCTTTCTCCATTTTTAACGGAATTAATTGATTTGGTAAAATTTTTCGTTTCTGTCCACTCATTTTCGCCAAAGAGAACAAAAATAGCTACCTATAGAGTAGATGCACCAGTAACTGACACTTTGACAGATGTTTTATTATAATAAGCTTCTATTTGAGAAATTAAATTAAGTGGTGCCATCGAGCAGCAGTTTAGACATTTTTCTTTAACTTTATGCAGAACTTTTTTTCCACCAGGGGGGCTCTTGATATAAAAAAAATTGAGATTTCCCACTTCTGATTCTCAGTGGTTAGCTTAATGCTGAAATTAAGTTAAGCATATTTTCAATCTGCTTTTGTTTGAAGCATCTTTCCTTTTAGAAATCAATTTAAGCTAAAATGTGTTTGATAACAGTATATAAAATAAGGCTTCAGAATTAATTTTTGAAAAAATATATATATATATTTATTTGAGATGGGCTGTCAGTTACTGGAGCAAAAAAATCAATTTCACCAGTAACTGACATGAGTGTCAGTTTTGGTGTTTCAGTGAAATTCATGGTAATTGCATGACATTTTTAGGAAATAGAGTTTAGGAAATACCAATCAGAATGCTATTGTGTAATTATATTTTAAAAATCTAATTTATTTCTTGTAACTGACGTATACCAGTTATTGGTCTTGACACATGTCAGTGTTAACACATGTCAGTGCATTTTTTTCTTTTAGAAGTAATTTTGGTATTTTAAAATGTATATTGCTTATTTATGATGTAGTAAGATATCTTATTTTTTTTCCTTAAATATTTTTTAAGACTGAGATGGCACCCAAAAGAAAAGAAAAAGCATCCAAATCTCCTAAGAAACAGCTCAAATTTCTTTATACTCAAGAAACAATAAACAATACAATAAACGCTGTAAAAGAACAAAATCTAAGCGTATTAAAAGTCAGCAAGCAGTTCGATGTGCCTAAGAGCACTTTAATAAATAACAAGACACCTAATATAAGATTAATGGGGCCTTCGACTATTCTGACTAATGAAGAAGAAAAAAAAGACTGGTTCACTGGATCTTAAGCATTGCAAAAGTTGGTTTTCCACTAGTACGAGAAAACGTATTGAATACAGTGCAACATATTGTGACAAGAAAAAAAAATTACTTCATTCACAAATAACAGACCTGGTAAAAAATGGTATAAGTTATTTTTGACGTCCAATATTAGCAGAGCGAAATCCAGAGAGGTTGACCGCAACTAAAGCTGAGGTGACTGAAACAAAAATAAGGGTCTGGTTTCAGGAAATAGAGGACTGTTCATGTGCCAGTGACTATGAAGATATTCTGCAGTAATCAGAGCGAATTTTAGGTAGATTCCTTATAGGAGATCTACCTATTGCAATGGTTCTCATGACACGACTTCTGGAAAATTTCTTCATATCTTCACCGATCATGACCCCTAGAACCCAAAACCACCCTCCGTTCAAAAGTTTATATATATATATAGGTATATATATATATATATGTATAACGCTTTTTCCCATGTTAAGTTGTGAACACAATAACTGGAGTAATTTTTATTTAAATTTAACCAGCTCAGGATATGTTGTCAGGACAGTAAAAATCTCGGTCGAGTTCGTAGATGGGATATCCAGCTCAAAGGGGGTGGAAATGGTGGGGGGGGGGGGGTGTGGAAATTTTCATTTGCCCATAATTTCTTTAATATTGAAAATAGGAAATAATTTCAAATCAAGCAAATTACCGCCTTACCCTAAAGAACAATTTTTGTATTTAAACTTTCTCGATAGCTTCAATTGCTTAGAAGTTACAAGCTAAAAAGTGATTTTTCGTCAATTGTTCTATATAGCCGATATTTTCAATATAGCTATTTCATTGCAAAAATTTATAATCTGATGCGTATGTAATAAAAAAGATCACTGAAAATATAATGAAATTTTAATCGTGTTTTTAAACAATATAATAATCTGATTTAAAAAAAAAAATGTTAAATGTGCTTAACAGAAAATATGACGTCACAATTACAACAATGTACTGAAATACTGAGAAAAATGAAATAAAATTTTATCCGTGATTTTAAACAAATAAAATAAAAGTTAATAAATAAATATGTAAATAAAATCAACATATCTTAGGGCTAAGCAGATTTAGACTTAGCTTTATGACATAGATGCTATAATGTAAAAGATAAATTTCATCGTAAAAAAAAAATAATAATAATCGTGTAAATCGATGCTAAACGAATTAAACTGGCATGATAGGAAAAGTAATAAATTTGGGGACATTTAGTTATTATTCCTTTGACAAATAAACTAGGGACGATTTTAATGATGTTTCTGTTGAAGTTTACTTTCATAAAAACTTAAATTCAAACTAAAGTATTTCATTACTCGAATTCCCTTATTTTGATAAATAAAATTATACCATTAAAAAAAATAATAAAGAACACTCTTTTATTGAAAAGTGAACTAATCCGCGATTGTAATGAAATGCTCGCCCTCTGGTGGGCTAAGGTGATTATATCATACCACTGATAGCTTTCACGCTCAAACAACGATAGAACAACAAGAAAGGACAATAAATTAATACACGTGGTTATTATATTTACTAACAACTGCAGTTGAGAAAGCTCCATATATCGATCATTACAAACGCGGATAAAGGCTTTAGAAAACTATTACATACTTTTAAATCTTTATTTTAAAAAATTAATTGTTGCCACTCGACATTATATAAATACATCCAAATCCTGTGTCACATACGGTAGTTTTGTATAAGTATAGATTTTTTGTCTGCCCCTGACGAGAAAAGTGCCTGGAAATACTTGTATCTAGTACTGTCATTGATTATGAAGTCTTGTGCAAAATGTCAGGTTCTTCGGACGACAAGAAGTTACCGAAAATTGAATTGCAAAATTCCGTTACATACATTAATAGTTGCATCATATCAAGTTTATAAAAGTGTGTTAATTAAAAACCATGTTAAACGCTTTAATTAATCATTTAAAAATATAAAATTAAAATAATACGTCAATCTTAATACAAATATCGTTTGTGGTGAATAGTTTAGAATGTCGGTTTAGGCAAGAATTTAAAACTTACGATTATACGTTACAGCTTCCTTTGACTTTTTATCTCGTCGAAACAAGATATTGGTCGATGAAGAAATATGAGGTTTTTGCGTGGAAAGAAAATATAATGATGCCAAAGCTGCCTTTCTCCATCGTCAAGCTCGCCAAATTTTGTCGTCAGACAGCGAATTTTGTCGCCAAGTAAAAAATTTCGTCGCAAACTATCAAATTTTGCCGCCAAATCACAAATTTCATTGCTAAGTCGCAAGTTTTGTCGCCAAAATCTCGCCAAATCATACAATTTACTAAATTCATAACAATTAACATTGAAATTCAGCGGTGGCAAATGGTCCAATGTTAACTAATGTTAATGTTAATGTTCCAGTTTATGTAAACCAAAACAGTTTCACTTTACAATTTTTATTCATCTGACAATAAGAATCACAAAAGCACAATACAAAACTTTCAATAATTCAATAAAAATTACAATGAAATAACTATCTAAAAACCGCTACCACTTAACTGTATTTGACTTGACCATAGTAACGCTAGGCTTACCAGTGCTTGACCATATTAATGTCACAAGTGCATTTTCACGTTTCTATTATTTTTTCTTTAAAAGAAAGATATTGAACTTCAGTTAAATGGAAATTAAATAAAAATTATAATTTTGATTAAGCTTGGGTGGGGAGAGGGGTGTAGCCCAAGAGCCCCCTCCGGGATTCACCATTGCTGGGATTGTATATAATTAAGACTTCTATTTGTTGAATGATGATGAGCTTGAATTAAAAAAAAAAAAATTGAAGCATTTACAGACCAATAAATCTAGCCTAAAATTTTAAGTAGATTGAATAAAATCCTTTTTTTAGCTGAAAATTAAGTTTCTTGAAAACAGAATAGCGACGTAAAAAATTCAATGTGTGAGAACAAAGCCATTGGCTAAGTGTTAATGCATATGTAAAATTTCTTTACATTTTTAACATTAACGTAAAGGAATCTACCTTTGCCTTTAAGCTTGCCGAAAAGGGATTTTTTAATTGCGATGAAAGTGACTTTATGTTTTGTCCAAAATAGGCAAGGTGTTAGGTCTGAAAGGAAGTAAGGACATTTATGAAAATTTTCATGGAAATGATAAAGAATCTCTGACAGCTTTAATCACTACCCGAGCAGATGGTAAGGTTTGCCCACCATTCGTAATATATCCGTACACAAGGTTACCCAATTATTTGCTAAATAATGTCCCAAAAAACTGGGCAATTGGAAAAAGTGATTCTGGACGGATGACTGGTGAAACATTTTACGAGTTCGTAACAAATATTTTTTATCCATGGTTATGTTAAAATGACACACAATTTTCTGTAATTCTGTACGTTGATGGTCATAAATGTCATTTGACACTCCACTTAAGTGAGTTTTGTAGTAAACATAGCATAATACACATGTAGCACTTCCTCAAATACAACCCATATTTTACAGCCGTGTGATGTGAGTTTATTTATGGTAATGAAACAGAGCTTTAAGCTGAAACAGAGATTTAAGATAGCATGACACATGTTGTTTATGAGTGGAGAATAAAGAACTTTCTTATACCAGTTACGAAAGTAAATTTTGCCCAACTATTTGAAGCAGTAATAAACAAAATTTCACCGGAAATAATGACCAGTGGCTTCAAGCGAGCTATCTTAAATCCTTTTGATGTAGATTATACTAAATGCAGTCACCAATGATCCTCAAAATGCCTACAGACATACTGAAAGAAAAAGAAAAGGTTGTAGATTCACTAAAAGTTATGGAATCATTTATTCCAAAGGATCTCTTAGAGGAATTTTATGCCCATTTTTTGCAGAAAAAGAATCAGGAAGGGTCTAATGATGCTATTAAATTGTATGAAATTTGACATAAAATGAAGTATCAAACGTTAGAAGGTAAGATACCACCAGACACAATTAATTCAAGTACAGATTCTGAACAAGAAAATAAAACAGAAATACAAAATAATGTACCTTCAACAGAAGATTATGATTTTGTGGGCTGCAATGTAACAATTAGTAGTTTTGGAAATGAAACTCAATTTACTACAACCCAAATTCAAAAAAATAGAATACTTGTCACTTTTCAAAATTAAGTTTAATCTAGCAAAAAATAAGTACCAAATAGACATTTAAATGAACGTGTAACCTTTCTTAGGCTTTAAAGTATACATAGCATTTGATATACACTTAATTCAAATTAATACTAGACTGAATTATCAAAAAGGTTACAGTGATGATGGTTTATATAGAGTCAAAATATTAGAATATTAAAACAAAAATAATAAATAGATAAAATTAACTTAGATAAAATTTCAAACAAAACAATATTAATACTTAGTCGCGTCACCTTTTGCTGGAATCACAGCTCTGATCCTTTCAGGCATGGATTCCACCAGCTGTTTACATTCGTCGTTACTGATACTGTTCCATGCACTCTTTTAGTGCAGCAATGAGTTCAATTTTGTTAGTGGGAACTAGGTCCTGAACCTTTTTTCTTTAGATGATGCCACAAATTCTCAATCGGATTTAGATCCGGAGAGTTTCTTGGTCAGTTTAATACCGAAATCCCTCTTTCTGTTAGCCATTTACGAGTCGATTTTGAAGTATGACACGAAGCGGAATCTTGTTGAAAGATAAACGCGCCTTTGCATAAATCCTCAGAGGAGGGTATCATGTAGTGTTCCAGTATACTTCGATACACTGCGGAATTTACACGTTGTTTTAAAATACATAATTGTCCTTTTCACGAAGCACTCATGCATCCCCATACCATAACGGATGTCGCAAATTTGACGGAACGCCTTATAAAGATTTTTCAAAAGCTTCACCTTTTAAACGCCAAACCCGAACACCTCCTTCGTCAACAGATATTTGAAATAACGATTCATCACTGAATAAAAACACTTTCCCAGTCTTGTTGCCTCCAGAAGAGCTTCTCTTTGCTCTAGAGCAGTCGTGCACGTCTCTGTTTTATGTTCAGCTTTGGCTTTACTTTGGGGACCCGCGATTGAAACTCCAATTTATGCAATCGCCTAAGCGTAGTTGCCTTTTACACGGCAACTCCAGATTCTTTCCAACATTTATTGTAATAAGAAACACTTTTAAAGCGATTATTTTGGACGATTCGTTTTAATTTGCGCTCATCTCTGGCAGTCGTTACAAGCTTTCTACCACATTTACTCTGTTTATTTTTTAGTTGTCCGGTTCTTCTATATTCTTTTAAAACCTTCGAAACCTTCCCTTGATCCGAGATAAACTGTTGCTTTTTTTCAGCTTTAAACAATGATACAATTCACGATTTCGTTGTTTCCGAAATATCGCGTTGACGACCCATTTTAAGCGAATGACTAACTTCAGATCTTCCGAACGCCAATCTTTACACTTGTCGCAACCTATCGGTTTACAGATATGCAAATTTTCCTCTGCTTTTTAAATTTATCTATTGAATGATTTGATTATTCTAATTTTATGACCCATATAAAAAGTCAACATAATTTTTAAATGTGTTAAAGACCCTTAAATTATTAAAATATTATCTATATAGTTATTGAAAATTGTTTTGCCAATTCCTGAGTAACATACTTCACATTTTTAATTTACGTACTCTCGTTTTACAGGACGCATTGGCAAGTTTTGTTTAGAAAATACTGTTATTCTATTATTTTGAATCTTGGTTGTATAACTGTATCTGATTGTATGCCTACAAGTAGTCAGCTGCCTGTTACTTCAGAAATTATAGATGAAACAAATTCATCTCCATTCAAAAAAGCCTTATTTTGGCCTGAACCAAAACAAAGGAAAATCCCAGCAGTTGCAATATCTAACGAATGGAAAAAATATTACAGGACAAAAGAGGAAGAAAAGAAAAAGAAAGAATTACGAAAGCAGCAGCGTAAAATTGAAAGAGAAAATCGGAAAAGAAAACAGTCTAGAAACAAGATGATGATAGTAAAAAAGAGAAAAAAGTAAAGAGAAAAAGAAAACTGTCTGTAAACAAGATGAGGATAGTAAACAAAAAAAAAAAAAGTAAAATATTTTCCTTTGATAAAATATTTTTGCATTTTGAAACATTAAGATTGTATTAAAAATAAATGAGTGTTTTCTATGCATTTCATAAGTGTCAGCCTGAAATGTCGTTATTGGTGCTAAAATTTTCTCTTGGTGTCAGTTACTGGTGAAACTACCATTATAATAATAATAAAAAAAAAATTCTACATTTTTAAATAAATTACACTGTAAATAAATTTTGAAACCTCACTTAATTTTTTAAAACAAGACGTTTCTTCCGGGATAACTTTAGTAAGTAGCAATTGCTAGTTAATTTAGATATTGCTCTTAAAGTGTCAGTGACTGGTGCACTTACCCTACTCGAATGATTTTCATTGAACTCTGAGCCGTGCGTTTGCTAATGAGATAGTCAGTAATAAGCAGAGGAGTAAACTACGAAGAATTCATGAAAAAACTGCTATATCTGTCTCGGCAGTATATATAATCCTATTATCGTGATTTGTTTTTTTTTTTTATTTTTATTTATTTATTTATTTTTTTTTTTTTTTTGGGGGGGGGGGGGGGAGGACTTGTTTTCAGGAATATCAGCGGACCTCACACAAAAATGTTAAGGTTTTCATAACAATATGTATATTTCAAAGGGCGTATAAAGAAGTCATGTGGTTGTGCACATCAGATATTTTCGATAATATTTCTAATATTATTGAATAAACTTTCACAAAATTGTTATGTAAAGAGATTTTAGAATGTTCTAGTTATTCAAAGCACAATGATGTAAGTAGTTAAAAAAATAAATAAATAAATAAATAAAAACTTCAGCATGAGATATTTTTCTTTGATTACAGTTATTAAATTTGGAGTACTTTATTTTCAAAAGATCAGGCATTTATCCTTTCGAAAAACCTGAACTCCAGACAATGGAATATGTTTCTGCAATACTTACCATAACTTTAAGTTTTCTTGTGTATGGATTTTTTTTTCTACTGTGGAAAGAGCCTTTTGAATACAACAACTAAATTGGCATGCTGCTTTGTTCCAAAAGTATTTGAATAAAATTACTTGAAGAATTATAAGATTTTCTAAAACGAAGAATAGCATGACAAAGAAAATAAAATCAACTGAAAAGTTTAACAATTTGCTGACTTATAATTTCTTGTTTTTAAGAACTCTGATTTCTTGTTTTTTAATACATTTCTGTACTTCTATATTCTGAGCAGTCACTGTTATGTCCTATAAGATATATATATATAAATATATTACTGTGGCACTGAAACCAATTATAAATGCTGATCATACCCTATTGCATATGAAACATAATTTTGCTCATCTAAGTATTGTATATTAATTTCATTGTTTTGTGAAATAGAAAAGGTAATAATCCATTACAGAAATCTCTCTTTGGCTGTAATCTATTCGAAATTTTTGTTTCTTTACTCAACTACCTTTTTTAAATGTACGATTTTTAATAGGAGACATGCGGCAGAGATTCAAATTAAAGATGTCGATTTCTAAAAATACACTATAAGAGACAAACAGAAGCCGCAATTGGATTTTTTTTTCTATCACAACAACCCATTTTAACATTTTAACTGCAGGGATGAAACAGATAGTGATTAATCATTAACCGTTTCATCCCTATTTGTAAATAATCAATTCGGCCGTTTTTTTTAAAAAAAAAGTAAAAAGAAAATTATCCAAGTGCAGCTTTTTTTTTTTTTTTTTTTTTTTTTTTTTTTTTTTGTCCCTTTGTATATATAGGGCCGCGGTAATCCAGTTGGTCCGTTCATCGATGGTACAACCAGTTCGCAGTTGGGGAATTGCAGGTTCTATTCCCAAGCCTGCCGCAGACTGTCGTGTATATTAATGGTGGAGGGTGCATAGAAAATGTGCCTCTGCTTCGTTGTTCTCCATGCTCTAAGTGATACAGAAGTGGGGATACCATCCCGTTCGCGAAGAATCAAGATTTTGACGAAATGTCTCCGGATAACCTCTAGAACGGAATACTTGATTCTCTCTAACAGTTCACTTGGCAGTTCCAGAGCGACGATAAACTCACTCGACCTCAACTTCTAAAAATAGTGAGCGTTTAGACAGAAGAATCGAATGCATGGATGCTTTTCAAAGTTGTTTATATATATATAAAGACTTACATTCCACAAATTTGAAATTTTTTTATTTAATCATATATGATTAAAGTTGTATAGAATAAGTATGGTTCATAGTTTTAAAACTTTCTACTTTTGTTCTGAACTTATACATATATATGTGCGTGTGTGTGCATAAATATATATATGTGTGTATTTCTGTTTTGTTTTATATAGAACCTTACGGACAAGCACCACCCCGTATAACACATACATTGCCTCGTGTTCTTGTCCAAAGGGGTGAGACAGCTCTTCTTCCGTGCGCTGGTCAGTCTTTCCCACTGCCAACCTATCGCTGGTACAAAAAAGACGGCGGTATATCCATCGTCCCTGTTCGGCTCGGACACAGAACAGAACTGCTGGGTGGAACTCTGATTTTCAAAAATGCCGAAATAAGAGACAGCGGCCGCTACGTGTGCGTTTTGCAAAGTTCTGGAAATGAAGACAAAGCAGAAACGGAATTAGTTGTTACAGGTAAGTGAACATTAAACTTATTTTGATTTCATCGAGGAATGAGTCGCACTGACCCTGTCCCTTCGGGCAGCTCAATGCAGATTAGCCTTTGAAACATAGTTGTCAAGAGGTAAAACATTAGAAATAGTGTTGGCCAAAACAGCAAACCGTCCTATGATTAAAATTCAGTCTACTCAGGGGAACAGAGGGGAGAGTCAGGAATGTCTTTTATACTAAAGGGCTGCCCCGGCGAGATCCGTTACTCATTTAGCATTACCAAGGAGCACGTGTAGCTTAAAGAATGCTACCAATGAACTCTCAAGAGCGTAATTTTCTCAACATTAAACCAACATCGTATTAATGTTGCTGTCGGAAAAACACACGAACGTTTTGGACAAGAAGTGTCCAATCAAAATATATAAGCTTTAAATAGCGCGTTCAAAAGAAAAACGCAAAAGTATAATTTTCGCTTAAAAGAAGAGAACTACAATGTGAAATAGAACATTTTTTTATAAGCAGCACGTCTTACAACACTTACGTACAAAACGGTAGGCAGATTTCACGCACAAGCTATGATATAAATAAAGAAAGATGTCCATAAACAACGCGTAATATAAAATGTACATAGAATAATCGCAAGACGCATAACACAAAATTTTAAGACGTTTTCATAAGGTAAAATTTCTCACCAGACGCATATACACTGTAAAAGAAATCTTTTTATATTACAGAAATATTCTGACAGCAAAGTTGCCAGTAAATATCCGTATGCTATTGAGAAAAGTGCGTTGACAGAAATTTTCCGAAACAATGCGCAAAATATTCTTACGCAACGGATTTTTTTTGTAGGGCACGCGCATTTTATAAACATTCCACATTTCGACTAATCTTAGTTTACCGCATACTAGTCGACGATATTATCACTCGGCCACAGAACAACATTTCATGTTGTTACTTAGTGCTTCCAATTCTGCTTTGAACCAAGTTTTCCGTATGCAAAAGAGAAAAAAAATCTGTAACCACCGGGTAAAACCAGTATCAATGGGTAAAGATTTTGTTTGCTTACAGTAAATAAAATGTTGACGCTTGTGATTTTAGAGTAATTTTCTATTGTTTTAGAAAACAGAAATCTTCTCATTTTTAACAGAATTTTTTTCAGTGTTAAAAGCTTTCGTGCATGGAGAAAGGAAAAGAGAAAAGTTCTCATAGACAGCTTATTATAAAATGCATATATAAAAGCACCGATTTCACGCAAAAAGAAAAGAACTGCAGTGAATAATAACACAGTCCGTGATCAAGTTTTGCCAAATTTGGGGTCAATTTTTATTCGATAGTTACAACATTTATCACAAAGTTGAAGCATATACTAAAAATTAAGTCTAATTGATTGTAGAAAGGGATTGAAATAGTTTTACTTTCTTCTATAATCAATAGAAGAAAGTATTGGATTCATAAAAATTTCCGACTTCAATTTTTGGGTGGATTTACACATTTTCAGAGGTCCAGAACATGATTTGACCATTTTTAGAAAACGTCTGTCTGTGACAAAAATTTTGTGGCGACTATATCTCAGGTACTACTGCACAGTATTGCATATAATTTTATATGTAGATACACCTTGACCTAAATGAATGTCTATCAACTTTTGGCGTCAACTGCTCAACAGGTGGCGCGATTTCCGCAATTTACGAGAAGGCCATATCTCAGGAACTACAGCAGAAAAATGCATATAAATTCACATATAGATGCAACTTGATATAAGATATTGCTTATAAACTTTCAGTGCCAACCGTTCAAGAGGTGGCGCTGCAATGCAGCGATTTCCACTATTTGAAAAAATGCTATTTCTCAGGAACTACTGCACAAAATTGCATAAAAAATTATATGTGGATGCACTTTGACATACGTCAGTAAGAGTAAACTTTTGGTACTAATTAATCAGCAGATGGCGATGCTATAGAGCAATTTACTTAGTTTCAGGGAAGATTATATTTCAGGTCGTAATGCGTATAATCAAACATACTTGATATGTGAGAAAGCCATTATGAGACTTTATGGAGATTCAGTTTGGATGTATATCTACCAATAGTTTGTGCTGCTCTAGTGCAATTTTCTCCGAGAACGGGAATGTTATATTTCAACTTCCATGGCATTTAATTGTACGAAACTTCATATATGACCATTATAAAAACGCATTTTTTAAGATGTTACTTAAACTTTCTTTGTTTGGCTAATTTGTGTTAGTTTTCTTTAAGATGAAAATCATCTGCATTCTTCTTGGCAGATAATAAATAATAAATTTTGTAAATTATTTGAACTGAGTGAATTGGAATAGGAAAATATAGAATAAAGTCTTGTTGTGGCCACAACATACTAGTTTCTATTGACTTTTTCCTTGTTACCTCTGTAAGATGTAAGCCTCTCGTATTCAAAAATTTTATTTCTTATTAGGTATATACCCGCAATGTTTTAAAAACGTTCGCTTAATAAATTTGAAATATTTTAAATTAAAAATATAGCACTTTGTAGTATCGAACATTTTATATCAAACCACGTTAAAGAAATTTTAACAGATGCTTTTTATTAAACATCCACCGAAATTTCTTTACATTTAGTATTTATTTTATTATTATTCATTTCGAATCCATTATTCATTATCGTATTATTCATTCGAATTATTTCGTCCATTTTATTTTCAATCTTTGTTTCAATTACGTTACGTGTTCCGAATCTTAAAAATTTTGATGTATTTTCTTATAAATTTAGAAAATAGCTTCAACTTAGATTGATAATACAACTTTCGTTTAAAGAAAATATATACGCCATTTATCATGTATTTTTATGTAAATTTAAACAGGATGATGAAAATTAAAATTCATATTCGATGAAAAATATTTTGAATTTATTCTGAGTAACGATCGGTAATGTAGTTTAAAATAAATAAAAAATATTAATCTAAATTGTATTTACGTACATAAATATGAGGTAATAAGTTCGAGGGATGCTGCACTGTTAAAAGCAATTATTCATTTTAGTTTTGCTTTAAAATTATTTACATATATTTCATTCCACGTCTAATATAAGGCGCAGAGTAATTAAGCTTATCCTATTTCATCTAACGATTGCAGCTCTGTAATTTCCCTCAATGTATCGTAGGATTTTAACCGTGTGTGAACGAAACACCTTGTCGACGAAACTTGGATCTGATAAATTGTTCTCTTTTACACGTAAAGAAAATGAAACTAAAAAATAACATATTTTTAAATGTGAAACTCAATTTAAAATATGATTTTTTTTTGTTTTAGGAAAACACACATTTTTATGACTTTGAATAATGGATCTTTTAAAAAATTTTACGCTATATAATATTTCTCTTAACATAATACATAATGTAACTAATATTCAAACTAAAAGGCACACTCTATGCATAGTTTTAAACAGTATATAATTAAAAATTTTAACTAATATTGTATTCCTTTTATCAGTTCTCATGAAAAATAACACTCTCAGCATTCATTATTAGTCATTTTAAATAAAGCGCAAAATTGCATCGCGTAATCCGGTCTTCATAATTTATCGGTAATATTCGCGGGGAATTTTTATTGATTATTCTTTCGCGTTCCGCCACCTTCAATGGCACGAGTCCATTTATTTTCCTTTAATGATTGGAGAAATTGACTTCTCGCTTGATAACCGTAGTACTGAAAGTTATTTCTCAGGAGCGGAAGTGGGTTTTAATCTTTTTTTCGATCCCCAATGAACTAACAGAGATAAGTACCTCCTGGACTTCTTGGGTGCGAAGAGAAATCTGGGGAAAATGATAAAATGCTCTTCTTAAGAAGAATTTTGAATAGAAAACATGAAATATATTACATATTCATTTGCTTTCAATGCGTTTTTTGTAATCTGCAAAAGAGCAATATATGTTTTATATCAAAAAGTCACTCGTAACTAAAAATTGAAGTAAAAAAAAAAAAAAAAAGCTTTTATATAATGTATTAGATAATTGTTACACTTACATACAAAACATTCAATTAACTGCATATATAATACAAATTTACGTATACAATACTCATTAAAAAAAAAAAAAAAAAATGTAAATCGTATACTATTGTATAGACTTATAATCCCTTATAGGTTCTCATGAAAATTGGTACCCGATAAATGCACTCATAATTACAAATATGGATGCAATTTTGAATAAAATACAAAATTATATCGCATAATCCGATCATACTATTTTATCAATCATTTTCATGAAAATGATAGGGGAAAGTTAGAATTCATATGTGTGTAATAGATTAATAAATAGATTTTCTTACTTAAAACTGAGTTTTTCTCAATCTTTTAATAAATGGTCCAAGGTACACTACCTTAAACCTAATTGCACATTTTTTTTTTTTTTTTTTTTTTTTTTTTTAATATAATTCATATAATTTTAATAAAATTTTGGAATACCTTCGACATAAGTGTGCCTCGGACCCATGCCATTTCTATCTCTATTTGTTGAGATATATAAACAATATCAAATGCAGTTAAAACATTTACTCTTAGGGGTCTCAGTGAAGTAATCTACGTTTGCTTGGAAGCTCAACTTTTTGAGGACTTCTTATAAAAGTAAATTCACCTTGCAAAAGTAAAATTTTCTCAGATACCTTTATGTATTTCTATACCCACACATACATTATATATTCTGAAATGTGTGTTATGCATCATGAAGTGGCTTTCTAGGTATAACCCATGTTCTTGTAATCAAGTTAAACCCAACTTGAACATCATGATTAGCAATTTCGTTTTTAGTTACAGAGTGGTGTACACTTTGTACCCAGTACAAGTAGTGTTCCTTGTACTGGTCATATTGTGTGGTGGAACAGAAATACAGCTCCAAAAGTTAACATTTGGAGTTAATCTATCCAATTACAATCTTGATTATAAATAAGTGTGAGGATTTTTACCAATAATCACAATAGGAATTAATGTAAACTTTTTAAAATTAATATTTGATATTTTCCACTTATTAGACTTAATAATAACAATATGATTGTGACAGATTAATGATTTTGAAAAAAAAAAATGTTTATTTAAATTCATACGTGTGTAATCGATTAATAAATAGATTTTCTTACTTAAAATTGAGTTTTTCTGTATCTTTTAACATAGGGTCCAAGGTACCAGTGGTGTACCTCGGACCTAATTGCCCCCCCCCCCCCTTTTTTTTTTTTTTTTTTAATATAATTGATATAATTTTAATAAAATTTTGGAATAAATGTATGTTGTATGAAACATCATACGGTATTTAAAAAAGCTATTTGTATTTAGTTTTGGCGAATAATTACAAAATTAAAATGGGGAAAGTTAAAATAGGTCCGAGGTATCCCACCTTCCCCTACTGATTATTCTTTTGCATTTCACACCACACAAATCCATTCGTTTGCGGTTCTCTCTAGATAACCATACTATCAAAGTAAATTTTCGAAAACGGGTGATTCAGATTGAGTAATTTTTGACACCGCACTGCCAATAAGTGACGGGCCTTCGGGAAAGCAAATGGGCTCCAAGAAACTTTCTTTCGACGTGAATGAACTGAAACAAATAAGTACTTTCCAGATTTCTGGAGTGCTGTTGGGCGGAATAAATTTACTTTGGATTTAGGTCTACATGTGGAGCCTACGACTGTTAGTATGTTTTCCGTGGGGATCACCCAAACAGTACCTAAAAGATTCTATTATAAAAGCTGGGAGAGGGCGGACTCGAGCCCAGGTCGTGCTCGTTGCCGAGATGTCCGAAATTGTCTGTACATTTCCTTGAATCGCACACAAACATTAAAAAAAATTCCCAAAGAAGTGTTTCCCAAGCTTCAATATAATATATATATATATATACCGGGTGTCCCATAAATCTGTAGATATTTTAAAAATTCATAAAAAAATAAAAGAATTGGTAAAATTGGTTTGCTAAAAATTAATTCTCATGAAGGAGGATTCTTTGTTCGTAAAAAAAAAAAAAATAACAGTTAACATTTCCGTCGATAGAAGGCGATGTACGTAAATAAATCACACATTTCCGTAAAAAAACTATCTTTATTTGCATGAAAATCCTATTCTTTGCGTCCGTCATCGCTACAAATTACAGTTTGAGAGCGAGTTACAACACCGAATCTCTAATTGTGGCTTCAGTTGGCGTTTCTTGCGTGAAGGAAAACATCTTCACCCATAACGCTTCATCCACCAAGTCAACATCGTAATTGAAACTTCATGTATGCACGAGTAGGAGGCAAAATAAGAAATAAGCCGTGTTAAACAAAAAGAAAAGAAAACGTACAATTTATAGAACTGTGATTTGCATACTTCTCGTTAAGCCTCCATGCAGCGCCCTCTATCGACAAAAACTTTAACTATTTTCTTTTTCATTGCCCTCCCACCCCTCCCATGATTCTGTGCAAATTCAAAGTTATCGTATTTTTCCTTGTTGTGGAAAAATGGTGTTGGTGGAAGCATTTCCTCACATGGTGTCTATAGGACACAAAAGTGTCTTCATTTGGACATTTAATTTTATATCTATCTAAGAGATAAATCATCCTCATTTCTATGGGAAAGGATTATATATATATATATTAGTTTACATTATTATTATTATTAAATTGAGTATATTTAATTTATTTACTTTCACTGACAAAAAATTTTTTAATGATTTTTAAACTTTAAAATGATATAAACAATTTTTAATAAGTTTTCGGTATTATTGATAATGATTTTGTTATTATTATAATTATTATGCTTTTTAGCAAAATTGGCCGTGTCCATCTATCCAACAGAACGAGTGGCAGATATTGGTGAAATGGTGACCCTCAACTGCAGTGTTCGAGGATATCCGATTTCTACAGTGAAGTGGGCGAAGAACGCCCGGTTCTTGAAAGACGACAGCCGAATTCGTACAGTTTCGAAGAACCAGCTGATTTTAACGTCCATCCGAAGAGAGGATCATGGACTCTATCAATGTTTTGCAGGAAATGACGGAGACTCGTCGCAAGCTTCAGCTTTGATTATGATCGGTGGTGAGTACAAAGCAATTTCCTCCCTCTCTATCGATAGAGAAGGTTTGTTTCATTATTCTTTTCCGAAATCTTCGTCAAAATCCTCTGATTCTTTAATTAAATTTACCAGTCTATCTACTTTTGTATTCGGTGGGACGGTAACGTCTAATTCTTCGCACAGTAACAATAAATCCCATTTCTTCGCTTTCATTAAACAGGACATTTTTGTTTCACAATGAAATAAACTAACCTTTTGTTCAGATAAAGTAAAATTGCGCAGCTGAGTTCTTGACTTATACAAACTTAAAAGAAATTCAATCTTCAATCCCGGCTGAGAGCCAGCATTTGTGAAAAGCAGATTTCAATAGTAATAATGCATTAAACACACACGACTAATAACTAATATCGAAGTAATAAAAAAGATGGTTTTTTAATCCGAAACAGTACCAGATGAACGCATTTGGATAATTATAGCCCAACTCTTAATAAAATATTACAACTGACAGAAGTTTTGTTGCTACTTGCTTCAAAATCTATAGAACACTCAATTTTTTAATTCTTTACACCTCACGCTTTCTTACTACGACATGCGCTTGAGATTGTCAAAAAAATGTCCTAGTCATGTTATAATAAAATTCAGAAGTTTGTGCCTGAGTTTGCGTCTACCCACGCCCACATATATATACACATAATATATGATTTACTCGCTACACAACCAGGTCCATTTCTGTCTACACCTATTTGTATAGTATTATACAGTTTCTTGTACCTAAAAATATATATTTCCTTATAATTCACAGGCTTGTATTAATACCTTATAACTCATAATTACTTGTATCAAACTTCATGTCAGATGATTGTATAATTGGGAATTTTATGACATATATATTAAACATTAAATTATTACGTCATGAAATTATTTTGTGTGTCCCTGTAAAGGAGCCATGAACATTATGTACACCAGTAAAAACTATTCAACCAGTAAACTAATTACCATTTCTTTTTCAACCAGTTTCCGCAGAAAACATGCTTTTAAACATTCTAATAATGTAAGTTTATTTCATTATAATCAATGGAGTGTAGCCAAACACTTGTGAGAAATACCGCTGTAATGGTACGCAATTCTTTTGTGTGTCCCTGTACTAGAATCCCAGTTATCATACGCATCCATAAAAAGCATGCAACAAACTCATTGTAACTCATTAATAATTGAACCAAATTTAACATCATATTAAATGATTACAGAATGCAATTGGAATTGTTTTGAACGGTCCTGTAAATAAATTATTTAGTCTACACATATATTTTTCTACAGGATGCTTTTAAGCCTCTCAATAATGTATGTTAATTTCATTTTATTGAATGCATTGTAAACGCGTTCAAATACACTTGAATAAAAAATTGTCCATAGGCTGTAACGTCAGGAAACTATTTTGTGTGTCCCTGTAAAGGAGCCATGAACATTATGTACACCAGTAAAAACTATTCAACTTATTCTTTGTATCTCATGAATAATTGTATGAAATTTAACAGAATTTGGATGATTACGGGACATTGTCAGAAAACTTTTGTAAGGCCCTGTACATTGATTATAAATCCTAAGTACACATTTTTTTCTTCTTTAAAGCATCTCAATAATTTCGATTTGTTCGATGCATAGTAACCATGTTAAAATGCGTTCATAGGATATTCGTCCATTGGCCATAATGAAAAGAAAAGCTTTTGGGTGTCCCTGTATGCGAACCATAAGCGATATAAATAACAAAAATTATACAGCTATTCCTGTATAGCATTTAAATATGTGCAACAATTTGCAAGTGAATTGGAGGACTTTTGCGGCTGCTATTGCAGTACGTACAAATTCTGTCCATAAGCCGTAATGAAAAGAAAATCTTGGGTGTGTCCTTGTACACGAACTACAAATAGAATAGTCACCCAAAACTACACAGCTCATTCCGTGCGTTTCATAAACTCGTGTACAAAATTTCAAGTCAATAGCATGATTTTTGCGGCCGTTTTCGCGAGACGGGCACACAGCTAGAACCCAAAGTTTTCTTGATTCTCCAGATGAAGGCCACCACTGACGTTTTAGCAACGAGTTTCTTATAATTAATTTTATAGTTGTTTTGTAAAACGTCTCTTATAGGTAAATTGCATATATGAAAAAAGGATTAATTTTGAATTAAGTAATAATTGTTCCCACTATTTATTTAAATATATATATATTATTATTATTGGCTGATAACATAAGTGTTTGTATTAATTTTGTATGTTTATTCGAATTATTATTTTTTCTTTCATTTTAAGACAATCCTCCCCAATTCCTCCATACTTTTGAAAACGCAACTGTGGAGGCAGGATCCTCCGTGTCATTGAAGTGTGCGGCGTCTGGCAACCCACTGCCTCAGATTACATGGTCCCTGGACGGAACGCAAGTAGGTTTGGTTCCTCGATGGTTGCCTTTTTATTAAAAATGTGACATTCTAACAATATTTTTTAAAGTATTGAAATAAATTATATAATAATGTCAGTGTCTACGTAGGTGGTGTATGCATTAAGCTTCTCTAAAAAAGGCTGTAAACTTACGAAAGAAATGCTTGTTTTCACAACCAATGTACTTTTGTAAAAATACAACAAAATTATGTATTTTAAAATCATTGTATAATTCTTTCTTTCTACTCTTTAGAAGCTAAAACTATACATTCTCAGTATAGAATAATAAAGAGGACATTTTTATCATTCTCGACAATAGAGTAAGCTGTTTGCGAAACATTTTTGTTTTGAAGAATGTTACAGTATTTCCATTGTGAAAAATTCAATTCTGATTGTATAGGGAGTTTATTGTAAGTAAACATGTAGATGGTTTTTCAAGGTATTCAAATAAATGTTATAAGTTTTATTATTAACAAGTCGTGTTTAAATATATAGGCTGTACGTGCTTACGGACGCTTGGCGTTGGTATTTTGTGTTGTTGTGCATTGAAATAAATGAGAACACTGTTTTATAAACTTAATATATTTCTTTTATTTTAAAAAAAATAACGCGTAACTTTTTTATTTTACACTTTAACCCTTTAACCGTTGCAAACGGCTTTTTCCGTCACTTAATAGTTGAAATAAGAGGCTAATGTGGCAAATTTTGGAAAAGTATGATATTTTTTCCTAGGACATAAGATTAATGAATATCCATTGATTTCAAAAACTATTATGCTTTATTCCTGCTTCACTTAGTATTGATTTTATGAGTTATTAAACAGATATGCTAAAAAACTCGACACGGTTAAAGGGTTAAACGGAATTCCCCCCCCCCTTCCCTTTTTTTCTTTTTTTTGTGTGTGTAGTATCTAACAACACAGTTTAAAAGAACACGGAACCCATTAATCATGTTCTTCGGTGGTTACCTGTATATATATATGCATAAAGATAAATAAATATTTATTTTTAAAAAAGTATTATTCCTTTAGTTATGAATTCCTTATGAGATTTAGATTACAGGCTGCTCATCCAATCATCAGATTCTGACCAAAGGTCATTTCAAAGGCCCATTCCATTTTGCCGCTCACGCTCAGCCTACTAAAACATTCGATAGCGTTGTTACTGAATGTCTTCTGTAGTTACGATTTTGGCTTCATGTTTTTTCAGACATGTCAAACTCTTATATCGTGTCTGTAATCTCTTATATCACCTTCCTTCAAGCTTGGAACAGGTGCAGTTTTTAAATTGACATGAAACAACACTTTTTTTTAATTATCGTGTATTTATTATTAATTGAAAGTCCCTAATCTATTTAATACCCTAATCGACAGGGCTTTATGCTGAAATATAGTATTGTAATTTAGGAGCAATTTTGCCAATTATGTTGGACCAATTTCTCTAAACGATATTTTTTCTTTTCTTTTTTCCATCAATCCCATGACTACATTGCAAAAAATAACGGTAGTTTGTACAGCAGAATGGGATGGCACCACTATTGCCAGCACATTTTGCTGAACAAACTACCGTTATTTTTTTACAGTGTAACAGAAATTTAAGGTTTTTCCATTAAATACATTTTTGCTAACTGTAAAATCAGGAATAAAATTAAACATCTATCTGCAAATTGTGCAATTTAAAATAAATGGTTGTTAATGACAAAAGAATGAGAAAAGGAAACCAAAGGAAAAATATATAAAGATACATACATAGACAGATAAATTAAAAGAAAAAGTATTACTTCTTCAATTATCAGTTTTCGAAATCTACAGGATAGCTGATATATAAAACCCCATATATTACTAATATATTATTTTTAGTTTTCCTTTTCGGAACTAGATATGTATTCAGGTATAGGTTAAAAATTTTTCTTGTATCAAATACAGATTCGTGTCCCGTACCTATATAGAAAAGAATATTTTAACCCATTTTATAGTGAAAGGACGTGGAAATAAAGTATTTGTTTCATTTTCGCTCATTTTTAAATGAGGAGATTCAAGAGTATCCATTGAGAGAAAATGACTCCTCACTGAAATGTTATATTTAAACTTTGTTTAGATAGAATAAACCTTTTTAATAGGTATTTTTAGATTCAATCAATTTAATCTTGGTGTTTCATACAAGATTAAGAAATATGTATTTATAGGCTATGAAGGAAAAGTATTTGTAAGGTTTAACATATTTTATAAGCTGAAATATTAATAGGCTAAAAAAAGCATTCTGTTACAGTTCTATTTTATTTTTGGCGTTAAATAATTTTCTTCTTTTAAATGGCGGCCAAGAGGTTTTGCTGTATAAGAATTAGCTTGGAAGCTAATGCCTGAACGATGTAGACGAGACAAACAGACGAGAGGTGCCGGGATCGAGCGCAGATCACACCCGTAAGCCTGGCCGTTTCACATTTTCCATGGTTTTCTCCGAAACTCGCGTAAACGGGTCTTAGGTTTCCTTAAAAATGCTCATTGGGGGTCATCCCACCCAGGCCAAGGCCACAAGTATAATGAATCACCCTTAACCCCGAACACCAACACCTTCTTTTAAATGGCTCAGGAAAATCCTTAGTAGACGATAAAGATGACTGCTTTCAATTGAGCTCTTTTTAAATTGCCAGATTTTCAATAAGGCCGCCACTCATAAAGTCAAACGGAACACATTACGTGTTATACTAGCAACTCGCGGAATGTGAGAATGAAGAATTCATTCATGTATATTTGCACATGTAGAAGAGGAATCCCTACTAGGTAAAAACATCCACTTCTAGATTTTGAAAAGCAACTTTCCCTATTTCCTGCGAAAAAAGAAATATCCATTGTAGTTGAAACTAATAAAATATGTTGAAGAAAGATTTGATTTTGGATTTACATTTGTTTTAAAATTTAATATTAATTTATCTTGAAATTAATGCTTATGATGAATCGTTTCAGGTTCCAGAAGATCAAAGTTTCAGGTCCGGCGATTACGTAACTCTGGAAAACACGGTCGTCAGCTACGTCAACATATCGAGAGCGGGAGTGGAACATTCCGGAGAGTTCACGTGCACGGCGAAGAACGACGCGGGAGAAATCCATCACAGCAGATGGATTCGAGTTCCCGGACCCCCTTTCGTACGTCCGATGAAGAATCAAACCATCGTGGCTGGAGAAAATATGAAGATCCGGTGCCCCGCTGGTGGCTATCCCATTCACAGAATATCTTGGGAAAGAGGTATGTTTCGGATGCATGCAGTTTTATTAGAACGGATGATATTACAATTATCAAATCTAATTTCTAAATGATAATCTTTTACGAAATCAATCATCCCACAGATTTTTAATCGTATTCTTTATGAAATTTGTTGAAGTATAAGTTGCAAAATGTATCACTATTTTGCAACCCTTTTGCAGAATATTTAATAAAACTAATTTATACCTAAATATATATGACAAAAAAGAAAACAAAAGGTAGAAAATATTGTAATAAACATATTTTGTAATGCAACGTGAGAGTATGTCAGAATAAATATCACTCACACGGTATTTCTGAAACATATAGCAAATAATAAATAAAAGAATGTAGAGGGGATGTTGTAGTTACTAAAAACAGGTTAGGAACGAATAAACAAAAGGTGAAAATAAAAACAAAATTAAATAAATCTCAAAATGGAAAAAATAAATATTTTTAATGATTCAACGTATTATGAGAACTGAAAGCGAATCAGATTAATTGAATGGACCTATCAGAATTATCTCTAGTAAAAACTAACAGTCTGATTACTAAATTGCATACATTCGAACAGGATGAAACTTTGAAATGATACCAAAAAAAAAAAAAACTAACCTTTTTTTTTTTTTTTTTTAATTCAATGTAGATTCAAAGCATCTTGCTAGAGGGTTCGTATTCAGTACTGAAGTTTCTATGTAACCAAGATTGAGGATGATTTTCGTTGGTCTCATTTCAGATCTGTTCGATTTGCCGCACTTGACTCATTGTCATCTATTTCTCTTCCATACTTGGCTTATTGTAAAACAATTTTTCCTCTCTCTTTTTGTCTTATTAAGTTGTAATAATTTATAAAAATACAAACTGGATTGAATATTCTGGAAAATTAAGTGTAATTTATTAATAAAAATGTAAGTAAAAAAACATTTTTTAACAGTAGAAGCCCTAAAAATCATAAAATAAAAGTTTATTCTTGCAAAGACTAAAAAAAATAATAATAAAAGTTTCGAGTCTAAGAAAATTTTAGAGAAAAATATAGATATTTCACTTTTGCAAGTGAAGAAAATTTTTGAATATTCAAAATATTTTAAAAAGCATTCGAGACCAATATTCTTACTTTTTAGTTTTTTCATAAGTATTATTTGTTAAGACATACATTTCAAAGGTCTCGTAAGCTTTTTAAAATATTTCGAATACTCAAAAATTTTCACACTTGCAAAAGTGCAATATCTATTTTTCTCTAAAATTTTCTTAGATTGAAACTTTTGTTTTTTACTTTTCAATAGAAGAAAGTATTGGATTCGTAAAAATTTTCGACTTTCGGTTTTCGATGGATTTACGTGTTTTGATATGTCTAGACCACAATTTTACCATTTTTAGAAAACGTCTGTCTGTGTGTGTGTCACAAAAATTTTGTGGCAACAGTATCTCCGGAACTAATGTTCAGAATTGTATACAAATTTATATGTAGATGCATCTTGACCTACATTAGTACCTATCAACTTTTGGTGTCAACCCCTCAACAGCTGGCACTGCTATACAGCGATATCTGCAATTTAAGGAGAGGCTATATCTCATGTTTTATTGCGTATAATCAAACAAAACGATATGTAAGAATGTCATTATGAGACATTCGATGCTTATTCAATTTGAATGCTTATCGGCCAACAGGTGGTGCTGCTATACAGCGATTTCTGGAATTTAAGTGAAAGCTATATCTCAGGAACTACTGCGCAGGATCGCATATAAATATATATGTAGATGCACCTTAACCTAAGTTAGCGCCTGTCAACTTTTGGTGTCAGTTGCTCAGCAGGTGGCGCTGCTATACAGCGATTTCTGCAGTTTAAAGAAAGGTTATATCTCAGGTTCTGTTGCGTATCATCAAACAAAACTTGACATGTGAGAAAGCCATTATGAGATATTTTACTTATTCAAGTTGGATGCTTATAGGCCAATAGAGGGCGCAGCTATACTGGAAAATTCCTCGATAACGGGAAGGCTATATCTCAACTTGTATGGCCTATAACTGTACGAAACTTAATATGTGAGATAACCATTATAAAAATGCATTTTTTAAGATGTTATTTATAGACAATAAAACAGTCTTTCTTTGGATATTTAGTGTTATTTTTCTCTAAAATGCAAATCATTTGCATTCATCATGTTAGATAATTTTATAAATGATAGTTTTAATAAATTATTTGCTCTTAATGAATTTGTATAGGAAAATATAGAAGAAAGTCTTGTGGCGGCCAAAACATACTAGTTTTAATCATATTTGCAAGAATAAATTTTTATTGTATGATTTTTAGGGCATCACAATAAAAACTTCTACTGTTAAAAAATGTTTTTTTTTTTTTACTTAATTTTTTATTTTGTGATTTTTAATTACAAACAAAAATTTTCTTTAAAAAAAAAAAATAAATAAATAAAAATAAAAATAAAAATAAAAAAATTTTGGGATACTGTGTAGCCACTGGTAAATTTTCTTTTAGCAACTGACACCTTTTCTTTTATCTGCAAAAATTAGCACATTGGCCTTTGGATGATTGAACCCACGACCATCGCGTTATTAGCAAGACGCTCTAACCAAAACTCAAAAAACAGTTAAAGAAAAATCATAGAACATGCTATAAAAATCTAACAATTACAAACTAATGACTAAGAATATTGCTCTCGAATGCTTTTTAAAATATTTTGAATATTTAAAATTTTTCGTCTCTTGCAAAAACAAAGTATCTATATCTATATTTTTTAAATTTTCTTTTTATTATTTTTTTACAGCTTGTGTCTGTAAGAATAGATTTTTATTTTATGCTCTTTAGAGATCCAAAATGAAAGTGTTAATCTTCTTTTACTTATATTTTTATTTTGTGCATTTTAGTTACTAAAGAAAAAATTCTTAAAAAAAAAAAAAAAAACTAGTTAAAATTTCTTAGAATACTGTGTAGACAATGATATATATATATATATATATATATATATCATTTGACATCTCTTCAAATAATTATCTACAAAAAAGTAACACATTGGCCTTTTGAGGATCGAACCCACGACCATCACGTTATCAAAATGGCGCTCTAAAGTGTGACGAAACACGTCGCTTGCATTTATATTAAAGTGGAGACGTCTTGTTATTTAGAGTGACACGAAGACAAAAGTCTAATTTCAATAAAAAGCTTCTAAAATATTTATTTATTATTTTATTTTATTATTATTATTATTATTTTATTTTTACTTAAATTTTTATTTATTTATTTATTTATTTATTTATTTATTTATTTTTTTTTTTCGTTTGTAAAAAACACAAAACTTCTTAAAAATAATTTTCAAAAATTCTTAGGATACTGTATAGACAATGAAAAATTTTCTTTTATCACTTCACACTTTTTTTTTTTTAAACTATCTACAAGAATCCTTCAAAAATCGAACCTACGACCATCACGTAATGAACACAAAATTTAATTTCAATAAAAAGTTTCTGATAATTGTAATTCATAATACGTTTTAACATTAACGTATAGTACCTGAAAATAATTGTCGTTTTCTACAATGACTTAATTTTAAATAATATGTATATATATGTGTGTGTGTGTGTGTGTGTGTGTGTGTGTGTGTGTGTGTATAATTGTGTCCGAAACAGAATTTAATTTTGGATGAAGTCTTCTCCCTCCCCTTTCGTATGATTATGTACGTTTTTCCAATATCGTAGTAGTATAAATGTATTTTATAATTATAATTTGGTCGTAAATATAGTATAGTTTTACAGAGTTGATCCTATTTTAAAATACAATGCATGCGATCGATTTAGTTTATATAAATTTATTTTATAAATATCAATAATTATTAAATTGTTTAAATTGTTCATCTTATAGTATAAAAATATATAATATAGTGTAATATCTTAGATATTATTCAATAATTTTGATAAATTTTTGCTTGATTATTTTTTAACTTAAGTTTAATTAATTAATTAACTTTTTACAGTGATTATTATCGTCATTTTAACTTTTTCTTTGCTATCCTATGACCTTGCAGACTATATGGTAAATGTTGGAACCCAACAAAATTGTTTACACCGCTCGCCCTATCTTGAGCGGTGGTGGCCTGTGCTCCTTCTTATATATTTTTATTTGTTTTTTGCCCTTGTTTCACATGGTTTTATACCAAATATGTACATATATGTGCACGTGGGACAAAAATGACAACAGAGCTTCAGATATCAAAAATAAGTAAATATGTAAAAAAATAAATAAATGAATAAATAAAAGAAATAAAAACACTTGTTAACTTTGGTGGATTCTGCTCAGTTTCCATCCTATTCTTGTTCTCTTTTCTTTTTACCGCTTTTTACCAAGTCAAATGAATATACTTATCACTTGGCATAGTCTCAGGACCCCCATTGTCCCACCCACTAAGCTACCCTAACAACGCTTCGATATTTATCCTAATTTTTCGACCTTATCCTAATTTTTTGTTTCTTCTTATTAGAGCCAGTTTAATATTTCAATTTCCTAATCAACCCTATAATATTTCCTCACAATGCAAGTTTTCGTAAAATATTGCTTTATTAAGTAAAAAGAATATTAAGTAAAAAGAAAAGAAAAAAAAAACATAAGATAGCAGTATTACTTTTCACCATCAGTCCTCTTGCGCATTTTTTACATTTCTTATTCTGTGATGTTTAGAAATCGAAAATTGCGAATAACTTAGAGTTTTCAAAGTAGAATATCCATAGTTAAGGATTTTCTTGCTAGTATCATAAAGGATATTTTGAAACCCGTCCAACGTCGAAAATAATTCTCATAAGACATGTTCGGGCGAAATTTTGCTGTATTCTCCGATGATAAGAAAATTGTAAATTTCGAATAATTTACGAAGTTTTCATATAGAATCCCCATAGATTTAATGGGGTTTTTTTTGCCAGAATCATAAATAATATATTAAAACGTGTGCAATATCTTTACGATGAAAATAATCCTCATAATACACATTTATACGAAATTTTCCTTTCCACTGTTAAGAAATTCGGGATTACTGATTATGTTAATACATAGGGGCAAAATAATTTGAATGCTTGAAAGTAAGTTGGGGAAGAAGGGGGGTGGATGATATGTAATACTTAAAATATATATTATAAATATATAAAATATATATAATTATGTGAGAAAAACTGTCAAGTCACGTATTTTTGCAGAATTAACGACTTATTAAAAATTTATAGCAATGGCAATATTTTTATAAAATTTATGACACGTAATCAGGAAATAAAAGGAAATGTGATTTTTAAGGCTATTCTTAAATCAAAAATCGTTATTTTCAGAATAATTCCGAGGTCAGTTTTGTGTATAAAAGCAAGAAATTGGCAGATATTCGTTATTTATATATCGAATTTTTATTTTTTTTATTCCATATAAAAAGGAAATTTTCGAGTAAATGAAAAGATAAGACTTTTTTTTAGCCGTTATTAGGCTGTTTTTGTTAATTTTTCTATTAAATTAAAGTAAAAAAAAAAGAGAGAGAGAGAGAGGGGGGGGGTTGGGGGGGGGATAATAAATGCGTAGCATGGAAAATTTAATGCCCGATAAATAATGTAATTTTTGAATTTATGCTTCTGGTAAAACGTCTGTTGTCATTTTACAAAATGGATATAAATTGACTTTAAAATATTTGAACAATTTTAATTAATAAGAAAACTCTGTCACTTTGTAATGAATTTTGATTTAATGCTTATAATCCATTGTTCTTTATTTGCAAAATATGTTGTTTATTGTTTCTTTTTAAAAGATTGAATAATTTACTAACAATTGCATGACATGATTTGTTTCTAATTTTTGTTTTGCACGTACTCTTCATAAGAGATGATAACCTTTGACAAATATTTCTTTGCATCCAAATTCGTACCAATTTTCTTGGCGCATCAGGATGATATAGCTAAAATTGTGACACTTCTCGTCCGAATGGGAGTCGAAGATGAGGTGAAACTTGAAAAGCGTGTAAAGTTAGAAGTTCAACTTTTCAGCAAACTCTGATGCGTTGATTCTGCCATCTAGCGGCATTTTAAGATATTTTAGCTGAAAATAACCAATCAAAAAGTAAATAAAAACCTTCGACGCTAGATGTCAGAAGAGCGCGCCAAATTTTGTTGGAAAGTGCACCCTACTTTTAGGCGCTTTTCAAGATTTTCCATTGAACCGTGAGTTGAAGTTAACAAGAATAAGGACGTAAGGGTACTTCAAAAGCTGAAAAAACACATATAATGTGGTTTCAATGCCAGCTGGTTGCTTCGATGAGGAATGCGCACTCAAGTAAATTCTTCAGAACTGAAAATCATTCTCAAATGATTTTTGAAGTAACTGCTACACTATAAGAAATTTCCCGGCTAGATGAACTGCAAAAAGGTTCCTTTGTGAAGCGTTGTTGCAGTTTGCGACTATTGTTTCCGTTATTTTTCTCACCAATTTTTTTTAAACAGTTTATTAGAGAAAACAACACTTCACTGTGTTCTTAAACGAATGTGTTTTGTTGATGGCCAATTTAGCTTCTGCAACAACAGTTATTTTTAACAAGACATTATTAATCCTTAAAAAAAGGAGTTGATGATCGAATAAGTTTCATCTGATTGTAAACTACAAAATTATTCAATAAATTTATCTCATAAAGTATGTGAGGTAATTATTTCAGATGAATTCCAGGAAGATTCAAAATATTGTTTATTAGTCTATTTGCGATAAACGTCATTAAGTATTGTATTTCTTTATATTCATTTCGCATTTTTACTATTGTCCCGTCAGGTTTTATAAATTTCATAAGAAAGAGGATAAAATATTTCTTACCTGACAGGTCTTGTTCTTTTTCGCCGGCTTATTCTAAGTAATCACAAAGTAGTCGAAATAAACACAGCTCAAGTTTCACGACACAAACGTTTAATTAGACGCACTATTTACATTTATAATACATAATTGTTTCATTAATATCTGCAGCTATCACAATATTTAATATTAGCTGTCGAGCGTCAGAACGCTCTTTCATATCCTTACGGATTCACATTCCTTCTTTTTTTACAACAGTAAACAAAACTTTTCATCATCAGAAAAAACCATGTTGCCAATCAAAAAAACATAAAAAAAAGGCAGTCGATTTCCCAGTGGAAGAACAGCCCGCCTCCTGACGGCAAGAATGGGTCATCCTCCCACCTTTGATTCTGGCAATCTTGTACAAAATCAAACTAAAAAAGAGAAAAAAGACATATTAATAAACATTACATAGCAAAAATGAAAAGGAACAGAGAAAAAAAAAAAAAAAAAAAAGTAAATAAAACTTCTATCAGTCAATTATAAATTCAGTCTATCTGGAGCTCTAATGGATCTACCCCTCCTGGTAAATCGTTGTTTTTCGTCAGGTATCCCAACAGATTTCTTGACATTCTTTGAAACAGTTCTAGACAGTTCAGAGGGATCAGGGCATCTTTTCGGTGTAGAACGAGTAGGTATCAAAGTTCCATTTGCAGCATACTTTGCACGAAAATCACTAGATTCATCAGAAGAGATCTCTAACGGATAAAGTCCTTGAACTGGGCGTATCAAAAACCCATTTTCTGTCTTGATTTTTGCCACTCGAACTATTCCGTCTTTACCAGGATAAGTTTCCACAACTCTGGCTAATGGTCAGTTGATTCTTTTTTGATTATCATGACCGACGAGAACTATGTCTCCTACAGCAATTTTTTTGTCAGTCTTAGCGATACCCTTTGAATTTTTTAATTGTCCTAGATATTCAATTCTGAATCTTTTCCGTAAATCTTTCTTCAATTTTAGCAAATATAGAAGTCTTCTTTTTAAATTCACATTTTCGAAGTTATCTAGGTCAGGAAGACCAGTTTCTTTAATTCCTTGCAAAAACATGCTCGGAGTCAATGGAATTAAATCATCGGGATCCTCAGAAATAGTAGTTAATGGTCTGGAATTCATCAAACATTCGATATCACATATAATTGTGTAAAGTTCTTCAAAATCTAGAGCTGCTCGTCCTAATACTCTTCTCAAAATTTGCTTTGTACAGCCTATTAAGCGTTCCCACCAGCCACCCCACCATGGTGAAGCTGGGGGGATAAACTTCCATATTATGTTCTGTACTAGGGCTTCCTTCCGTATTTTTGCAAGTATAGGATCAGTAAATAGCTTCGAAGCTCCTGAAAAAATTGTGCCTCGATCGCTGTATATGACAGAAGGTCGACCCCTTCTCGCAACAAATCTTCGCAGGGTTTGCAAAAATGCTTCAGAGGATAATGATGTTAATGATTCAAGATGTACCGCTCTGTAAACAGCGCAGGTGTACAGCACAATCCAACATTTTTTACCATTTTTCAAGTACAAAGGTCAAGCTAAATCAACCCCGGTAATTTCAAAGATAGCAGCATCTCTGATCCTGTCTTCCGCCAAGGCGGTGATTTCAGGCTGAACAGAATTTACGGTGAAGCGTTTGCATCTTATACAACGTAAGTTAACTTGCCGTATGGACTTTCTGCACCTGAGAATCCAATATTTTTCTCGGAGATGGTTCATTAATATTTGTACTCCTGCGTGGTTTAATTCGTTATGTTTCCATTCTATCAATTTCTGCACGATGTAATGATTTCCTGGTAAAATGATAGGCAAACGAAAGTCTGTATTATCTTTACTTCTAAGTATAAGAGACTTTACCCTTAGAAGGCCATCTTTGTCAACGGTGGGATGAAGTTTTCGTAAACGATCATCTATTCCTTTAGGAAAGTCTTCCCTTTGAACCATCTTTAACAGGATTCATTCAGCATGTTTAAGTTCTTTATTTGTAAGATCCCCAGAATTTCGTTTAGAATGATTTCGAAGATTCGTGATGAATCTGTATATCCATGCAGTAACTCTTAATAATTTCACGTAAGACGAGTATCTCTCATAAAACTTCTTAGTAGTTTCAGTACTTAGAGCAGAAATGATCGACCTTTTTTTTTTCTGAATTGACAATCTGTATTTCGGGTGAGATTTCTTGTCTCGGCCATTGACTCGTTGGTGTCTTCAAAAATTCCGGACCCTCCCACCAAAGGGATTTGAGTAAAGCATCAGCATTGCAACCTCTTGATGGAAGGTTAGCTGGATTTAAGTTACCCGGGACGTATCTCCAGTCGTTGGGATGACTCAAAGATCTTATTTCTCTGGTACGATTCAGCACAAATACTCCCCATGGTTCTTGATTTTTTATCCAGAACAATGCGTTCATGGAGTCAGACCAATAGAAAGTTTGAACTTGGCTGTCACAGAAGTCTCCTTTTATAGAATTCATTAATCTAACACCTAAACAACATGCTAATAATTCTAGTCTCGGTATGGAGACTGATTTCAAGGGTGCTACTCGAGCACGAGCTTGAACCAATTGACATCTCACATGAAAATTATTTTCTTCTCTGATATATATACAAGTTGCATAAGCGTGGCTTGATGCATCACAAAACACATGGAATGACACATTTGTATTTAGAGCATGATTTTCTAATATCCTTCTAGGGATTCTAATGCCTTCCAAGCATTTTAATGTATTTTCCCATTTCAGAAATTTTTTCTCGATGTCATCTGGTAGCTTGGCATCCCAGGGCAGTTTCCTACGCCAACATTCTTGCATTATGATCTTCGCAATTAAAGTGACAGGACAGAGAAACCCAATGGGGTCAAAAATCTTACTTGCTAAGGACAGGATAAATCGCTTACTTAGATTTGCATTTTCGCACTCATCAAACTTTAAACTACAGTATAGAGTATCTTCCAAAATATTCCAATTTAAGCCCAAAACTGAGACAGTCTCTGGAAAATCTTCTTCAAGAATTCCGTACACACTTGGTGGTAGACCATTACCTATCCATCCTCTAAGATCAAAACATCCCGCTGACATGATTTCTTTAGATTGTGCCATAAAATTAACTACTACTTCTTCGGAACTGCAACTTGTAACACAGTTGTCGACATACATAGAGTTTTTAAGTTTAGAAGCAGTCTCTTGCAAATAATCTGGAATCTTAGGTGGAAATTTAGAGTAGCTCCTAAAAGAAATGGGCTGCAGTTTACCCCAAATACTACTCGACGATGTCTGTAAATCTTCACTTTATTAGGATCACCGCCCTCCCACCACAGAAATCTTAGAAAATCACAATCTTCTTCATTTATTCTTATTTGTAGAAATGCTTTGCGAATGTCTGATACTACCCCATACTTGTTCAAACGAAATTTATTCAAAATGTTAGGAATCAACTCCATGTAGTTTGGACCTTTAGCTAGGCAATCGTTCAAAGAGTAACTGTTCTTTTCTTTTGCAGAAGCATCGAAAACAGGACGAATTGTTGTCGTTGAATGCTCTTTTATAACTGCTCTATGAGGCAGATGATGGCAATCTATCTTCTCGAATTCATCAGTATTTACTTCTTCAATTATTTCTTCACCAAGCCACTGACAAAAAACTTCTTCATAATCTTCAATAAGACCCTTATTCTTCAGAGTCCTCACAGTTGATTTTAGCCTTCGTTCAGCAATTGTTTTGTTATCTGGGAGTTCTTGGTGTCCTTCTATCCATGGTAATTTTACAACATAGCGTCCGTCATCATCTCTACTTAGAGTTTTCTCAAAATGATTTTTGGATGCTTCTTCAAGTTCTTCCTTTGACTGTTTCTCTGCAGGATCCTTAATTCCTAGGACATCTAGTTCCCACAGATCAGAAATTTTTACTTCTCTAGCTAACATCGAAGTGACTACAAGGTTTTCAGTATCTTCAGTAAACTTCTTAGTGCGTCCCATAACAGTCCAACCTAGCCTTGTTTCAATAGCGGTCAGGCCGGATTTCAGATTCTTCAGCTTTCCTGTCATTAATTTGCCAGCTACATCTGCACCTATAAGGAGCTCTATGGGGTTAAGGCAATCTTCTAAATACATCCCCGTACCTGATAAATCATCTTCACACAGTTCTTGAGTGACCGGTGGCATAGTAAAACAAATTGTAGGCTGACTCAAAACTTCAAAATTGCAACGATAAGTTTCGCTGACTTCAGAAAGGTAAGCTTTGTAAACATTGTGTGTCAAAGTATTCGTGTTCGAACCACCAAATAAGTAATGCTTCAGTTTTTCTTTTCTTATTGGCTTGTATCCAATCTTTTTTGCAGTGTTTTCTAAGATGTAAGACCTTTGGGAAGCGGAATCAATAATCGCCCGAATTTTTAAAATTCTGTTTTCACCTCTTAAATTAATCACGAGTGTCTGTAGCAAAACACTGGGAGTTGATGAAACATTTGATAATGTTGTATCTTGATCGGAAGTATTCTTGTCATTTTTAACCCTTTGTGCGTGCGCAGCTGATCTCGGATCATTCTTACAGAGAAGAGTATGGTGGGGTTTCCCACAAATCGCACAGTTACATCTACTTCTACACGAACTAGAAATGTGGTTCAATTTTAAACATTTAAAGCAGCCTCCCCGTTTCATAACATTTTGTGTTCTTTGATCATAAGTCAAGTTTGCTACTTTTCTACATTCCGCACTTAGATGTGGCTTATCACAGAACACGCACTCTTGCTCTCGGTTTTGTTTACTTTGGGACGAGGTTAAAAGTTCCATACCTGTTGGAATAATTTTATTGTGTGTTAGAAAATTTTTAGATTTCATTGTGTTAAATTTCTTGGGTTTGTTTTCAAAACCAAATCCACTTGTCGCTAAATTAATTTTTTCTTCACCTTGAATTTCATTACGTAAAAACTGCATTAAAGTTTCTATTTTATTAAAAGATTTATCTTCCGAACTAAGAGAAACAGAATTCAAGTGTCTTTCCCAAATACGCAAAAGATCTATTGGTAAACAAGATTCAACCAACGGGTATAACATTGAGGCATATTTATCGCTTGTTACACCAAGCATTTTTAAAGATAGTAACTGTGTTTCTAATTTATCATAAAGCTTCACAATTGGTAATTTATGTTCCTGATTTACAGTATTACTTAGCACAAGGCTTAATAATTCCCTAACATAAACTTCAATTAGTACATCTTCCCTGCCAAATCTTGTATGTAAACAATCAACCGCTTGTGAATAGTTCTCAGCTGTTACGGGAAAAGATTCTACGACTTCTCTGGCTCTAGACCCCTTTTGAGTAGATTGAAGTAGATACTGAAATTTATCTACCTCCGAAATATTTGGATCTTCATGAATTTTCTTAAATAATCCCCAAAATGAAAACCAGTCCTTTAAATTACCATCAAACTTTTGTAATTCAATTTTTGGTAACTTAAAACTTCTTTTAGAATTACTCTCGTTTTCAAGTACACTTGAATTTAAATCCGAAGGTAAATTTATTCTACGTTCAAGTTTTGTTTTTAAATCAATGTAAGTACTACTATAATTATCAGCACTTTCGATTTCGCTATCCAACATGGTCTGAGTACATTTTTCATCATATTGTAAAATTTGAAGAATTTCTTTATCAAGCGTTTCAACTTTGGAATATTTTTCTTGTAACTGTGCTAAGAACCCAGCACAAGAATCAATGTCACAAGTTTCAGTTTCGAAAAGGTTTTTTACCTTTTCAGTAAATTTTGTAAAGGTACCTCGATAAGAACCGCGTAATTTAGTTGCGGCTTCCATAATTCAAATAAAGACTGATAAAATAATAAACAAACACTTCAAATCAAAGCTTCATAAAACGAGAACAAAAAATATTCCGAAATCGAAAGTAATTCTGGGAAGAAATTTTAGAATTCTAAATAATGTTTTGAGAACAAAAACATTCAATTTCCGAAACACTTTGATTCAAAATAACAATTTTCATATAAAATAATAATCTTCTTTATTAAATCAAAATATGCAAAATCAATGTAAAATCAAAATATGCATTCATAGAATATGTATTAACATTTTCTTCAACATAAACAAATTCTTCATATTGTTCCAAATATCAAATGAGCAGTTCAAAATAAACATACATTTTATGTTTTCAAAATTATTCTCAATAATACTTACAAAAAGTATTTCAAATTTTTAATGTTATCTTCTCATAAAAATGAGATCATATTTCAATTAGAATAAATTATATTCTATTTCTATACTTTATTCATTAGAACAAATTAGAATTTATTACTTAGAACAAATTTTTCTACCGGCGTCCCTGTGAACGGGCGCCATTAAATGTCCCTTCAGGTTTTATAAATTTCATAAGAAAGAGGATAAAATATTTCTTACCTGACAGGTCTTGTTCTTTTTCGCCGGCTTATTCTAAGTAATCACAAAGTAGTCGAAATAAACACAGCTCAAGTTTCACGACACAAACGTTTAATTAGACGCACTATTTACATTTATAATACATAATTGTTTCATTAATATCTGCAGCTATCACAATATTTAATATTAGCTGTCGAGCGTCAGAACGCTCTTTTCACATCCTTACGGATTCACATTCCTTCTTTTTTACAACAGTAAACAAAACTTTTCATCATCAGAAAAAACCATGTTGCCAATCAAAAAAACATAAAAAAAAGGCAGACGATATCCCCAGTGGAAGAACAGCCCGCCTCCTGACGGCAAGAATGGGTCAACTATCATTATTATTGTTTTTTAATTATTTCTCTGTATTCAGTGCTATAATTTTCAATAATAGGTAAACATTTTTACTTTTATTCTCATTATTGACCTGAAACATAAATATTTAATTTTAATTATATATTTACTGAGATTCTTTAAATTAGCCTGATGCTTTTTTGACAGTGGCTAATAATAGGAACTCAGTAGTACGTTTAATTCTTGAAAAACTGTGACTACAAACTAATGATTTATTTAAAGCACATAGAAAATAAATTATTATTGACATTAATTCAAAGATCTACAAATTAAAATTACAGTAGATTAAAATTCTGTTCCTTATCCACTTATACTGTATAAATCTTGTTTTTGTTATAAATATGGATTATTTTTCAATTAGCATTTGTACAGACGAGGATATAGACAAGATGAATATCCTTGTCTATATATATTTCTATTTAGTTTGAGAGAGATAAAAAAAAATCGAATTTTAAAAGCTTTCATTATCAATAAAATTAAAAAAATAGCATTTTTTAGATTTTAGAAGAAATAAAATGTTTCTTGGCTAAGGCATTTTTAGGATTTGTGCCATCAGCCATTTCTGTTTATTTTCGTGTCATTTATTCCATTTCTTTTTAACTCATTAGAATTCTCAATAACACGATTTCTGATAAATGGAACGGAAAACAAATAATAAAATTGTTTACTTCCAAAACTACTTGTTTTTTTTTTCTCTCTTTGTCGCAGCATTTTGTCACTTTCTCTCAATTTTTCTTCTTTTATTTTCAAGAAATTGTCAACACATTCCCGTAAATTGCTCAACTTAATATTTTTACTTAAAAAAAACAAAAAAACAAACAAAAAATAGATATGTTATAAACAATGGATAGATATGTTAGACAAATAGATATGTTTCCGACCTGCACTGTAACAAAGTTTTTATCTGACATAAATTTTTTTGCAAATTATTATTCGGTCAATTTAAAACCCTTACAAATGATTTAACTAATAGCAGTTCCGTAAGAGATTTTTTACATGTTTTAATACGACATTACATTAAATGATTAATCTGAATTAATTGAAAATGAAGAATAAAACATTTTTCTTACTTGAGAAGTAATTGTCCAAATAAAAATGTTTTGTTTTGCAGACGGTGTACGACTTCCTGACAACCACAGACAAAGTGTGTACCCGAACGGCACACTCGTCGTGAGATTGGTGGAGAGGACTGTCGACGAAGGAAAATACACCTGCACCATCAGGAACAAAGAAGGAGAAAGTGCCCGAGGAAGCGTCTATATCACCGTCAGAGGTACGGCTGCTTCATTTTAAAGATTTTCGACGCGAAAAGGCTTTCTAAAAGTTTGCAGGAAAAGACTTAGCTAGTTTTCGATGAGGAAAAATTCACCAAAAGTAAATATCGAACCAATAAGAAATTCCGAGAAAAACTCAATAAAATAACGTCTATCCTTCGAATTTGGATCAGTTTCTAAAATTCTTCCGATTTAACTATTTCAGGTGAGACATTTCGTATGAATTACCAATGAGATTTTGAATAATGGTCCAGTTATCAGATTTCGATGAGAAATCATTCTAGGGTCGATTACACTTTTCTGCTAGGGATGTGTTTGAGATAACATGCTATGTGAGAAGACATTATGTAAAGACATGTGTGTAGACATCATGTGAGAAAAATTAAAAATGGTCATGGTTTTTTGAACATTGTGTACATTTTTACTCTTTTTTTTTTTCTTTTAAATTAAAATATTGACTGAAAATTTTATTTTCAGTTCGACCTGAAATCGAAGCGTTCAATCTACCACCGTCTGTGCAGATGGGCCAAAGACTCAGCATCACGTGTACCGTGGTGAAGGGCGATCCCCCGATATCGCTTCGATGGCTGAGGGACGAGTACACGCTGAAGAAAAATGGCGATATCCGGATTCACGATTTGGCCGATTACTCTTCCACCTTGCTGTTTGATCCTGTGAAACCAGAACACAGAGCCAACTACACTTGTGTGGCAACCAACGAAGCAGGATCGGACAGGCACAGCGCTGCAATGGTAATTCATGGTATGCATACTTACACACTGACAAGCTAATGTGTTTCTTGAGACGGCATTCATGTAGTACGCTCATTTAGTTATTTCTTAGATGTCATCTCCACCACTTGCTGTTTGTTTATTTTTATTTTTTAAGTAGGTCTATTTTAGAATATCAGATTTTAATTAGAAAATATTTTTATATTATGTTTTAGATTCAATTGCTAACTTCAGGTCACCTAAAAATAGGGGACAGATAAATTAATTTAAAGTGCAAAATGCATGGTAATTTAAATGTTGTGGATGCGAGAAAATTTATTAAAAAGTTAAAAATTAATTTTCAGTTGTAACAAAAATTCTTCCCTTTTATATGTTAATTCGGGGACGGTGTTGACCGCCAAAAGACTTTCTTGAATATTTCATTCATTTATTAATTTTTTTTTTTTTTTTTTACTTAACTATAGTACACAATCGTTTTTATTTATTCATTTCCAATCGTATTTATTTTCTCATTAAGATAGAGTTGGGAATTATTTTCAAATATTCATTAATTATTTATCCAGTTATTTATTTTTATTTTTCTCATTAAATGTAGTGTTTACATAGGTTCAAATATTTTTAAAATGTTCCATTAATTTAACTCTTTTTCATATTTTCCTCTCAGTGGCGTCGTCTAAGAAATAACTAACTAAATCGATAGATCTACATGATTACGAAAATATATTTTTTGATCTTTTATTTTTTTACGTATCGTAAATTTCTCCTGTATTGATTTAGGTGGTTGGTTGGGTTTAACGTCGCACTAATACTGCGCTATGGCTTAATTGGCCGAGGTCTGAGACGTACCCCTAAGGATGGTGAACAAACCATATATTAAAAAGAAAAACTACGAAAAAAATATATTAGAAAACTTTAAACTGAAAATTAAGTCTATTTTCTATAATGTAAACATTTTTAGATATTTTAACTGTAACACAGGTCTGCAAAAATGATGTTGACAAAATTTCATTTGATAATTTTAGCTGATCTTGATGCTTTTGGATGTGCTGAAACCAAAAATGCATCCAGTTTTGTCAATACAGGCTGTTCACCGACACAATTTCTTGCGTATACCATCCTAACAATAGGTTGGTTGGTGTGGTTTTACAACACACTAGTGCTACGCAATCACAACAATAAATATCTATGATTAACACTTTCGCGACCGTTAACGTAGATTCACTTCATTTGAAAATCTCTAACTCCATCAGTGGGCGTTTCTTTCACAATTTGTATGTTATTTCTTTTTAAGAAATATACCTAATATTCATATTTGTACTAGCAATACATTTTGGATATAAATGCTTTGATTAGAAAGAGGGTAACTATAATGTATATCCATTTGTAATATAAATGTGAATACGGAAAATTTTGTTCTGAAATAGTGTAACTGGGGAGAATAACGCCCACAGGCGGACCTTACTGTGAAATAGACAAAAATATGTGGTCGCGAAAGTGTTAATGAATCATGAAAACATACTATAAAATTTGCCCTATAATTATATTGGTGGATGAGTAATGAAAGAAATTGTGTCGGTAGGCACCCTGTATTGACAAAAATCTATATGTGGTAGTGAAAAACTGGCTTCATTTCCGGTTTCAGCACATCAAAAAACATAAAGATCAGCTAAAATTATAAAATCAAAATTTTACGTGCCGACCTGTGTAATTAATCTGATTCCTTGGGAAAGTAGTTTTACGTTTCAGCATCACAAGTATTTGTGCAATCAAAACCTGCGAATTTCATTATAAAAAGAAATTTAGTTATTTACACGTGAATGATAAAATTAAAATAAAATTTATCAAAATTAAAGTTGCGCGTACACAAATACCCGGGTAAAACTGATAAAATATTTACCTTTAATGACACATGCCTTTATATTTTAGGAAATCCCTACAATGAAATGAATTTTGTTTATTGTGATATATTTACAGTCCAAAAAATCAAGTTTAAAATTTTATTTGCCTCTAAAAGAATGTTTGATATACTAGAAACAATGTAAAAGAACTTGACCCTTTAAACTCACTACTGTGTATTTTTATGTATAAAATAAAATAAAAAAATATATAAATGTATTTTTTTTTTTTTTTTTTTTTTTAAGGTGCATAAAATTTTTAACGCTCTATCTTCTTACCTTTAGATAGCGGGGATAGTGGTTTACTTATATATTTATATCGACTTTTCCAATAGTGAAATTAATGCAACCAATTGTAAAACGCAAATTAAAAGGAGAAACGTTTATTTTTTAATGATAACATTGTTATTTGCAACGAATGTAATATTAAGCAATTTTTTTTTTTTTTTTTTTTTTTTTTTTTTTTTATAAATAGTTATAAAGTCAGTTAATCAAAAGATTATTTTTAGGGTGCAATTTGAATTTTTGGATTCTAAAAAATGAAGCTAAAAAAAATTATACGAATTTTAATGTAGGGTGAAAATTCAAAATACTTTTGATTATTTTTCCTGCTTCAGGTGATAAACGATCTGTGCTACGAAAAGAAAAGACAAATCACGACTGTGGATAGAAAATACAAACGAAAGAAATATTTTAGATTTAAGTTTAATAATTTCAACAACCGGGACACATAAAGAATTTCGCTTTAAATGTGTTTAATAGAAATTTTAATTTATTAAACAGGGAGTTATTTTTAAAATAATTCAAAAAAAGATTCCATGTTTGATAATATCTTAAATTATAATATTAAAATAGAAGAAAAATAATGAAAAACGTTTCTTTCTGCATAATCGATCTCTAGTATTTTATTCAATACATTTATTATTTTAATGTATTATATATATGTTGTTTTAAATGAAACTGATTCTTTTATCTGCATAAATAAAAAGTTAATTCTGCATTAAGAATATTTCATTTTGACATTTCATAAAAAAGTAATTTTTTTCGACGTTTTCATTATTTAGTAGTATTCTTTCTTATAACAGTTTTATAAGCCAGAATAGAAAAGGCGGACTCTATTTTCCTACCTAGAGCATAAAATCCCGTAAAACCAGTTTACTGTCTTCACTTGTGCTCTTGTCCCTAAAACACTTTTTTATGTACTTTGGGTAGTAAAATTGTGAGATAAAAACAGAAAGCTCAGACTGCAGGATGGATGAGTTGTTATATTCTGTAAAATCCGTTCAATTGAGTGCCTGAAAACATCGTTCCGACGCCTTTTCTCCACTGTCTGCAACATAAATTTAGTAGAATTCTTAAAGATTTTAGTGCATCATATTTATTTACTGTGTAAAGTTTTAAATTAATGTACACTGGAATAATCTCAGTAAGGAAAATTGTAAAAAAAAAAAAAAAAAAAAAATGTCGAAATTTTAAGGATGAGTCATTCCTTGCATTTTAGAAAATTTATTAACTTTAGTACATCAAATTATTATTACAATTCCTTATCTTTACTTTTACTAATTAAATTTTAACAGATTTAATGAAGAATTGAATCAATTTTACTGAGATATTAAGCAATATTTTAAATTAAAGTATAAAGAAATAATCTAGAACGTGGAAATTGTGAGTTAAAAACAAATCAATGAGATATCGAAAAATGAATAAATTCTTTTATTTTATGAAATCTGCTAAATTGAGTACATCAACACATTGTTTAGGACGTTTTATCTTCACTTTGGTGAATATATTTTTAGGAGAATTGTTTAAGAATTTGGAACACGATATTAATATCTTCTTTAAATCGACGTGTACTGGAAAAATCGTGAAAACAAAATATGAAGTTAAAGAAAATTGCCTTGGCAGTAAGGAAATGAATTAGTTATTAATAACAATGAATTAGTTATTGTACTCCTTTATGTCTTTGTATAAAATGAGTACACCAAAAGGGGAAACTGAAGAGACTTTATTCCCTTCCGTTCTTGATTTTTAACTCGATAAAATACGTTTATTTATTTTTTTAAACGAGTATAAACTGCACAACTGTATATTTACTTTCTCTTACCCCTATATAGGGTACATAAAGTTATATTTACGCGTTTTGAGGTCCCCTGAATCTGAAAATCGTGTTTCTAGCGGTGAACAAATAGCGGTAGGAAGTCCGAACTCGGTATTCACTCGGCTGCACTAAATTTGTGATTGCAATCAAGCAAAGAGTTCGTGTACAGGGCCATCCAAGAGAATTCAAATACATTACGTCTATGGGGGAAATTTCTGTTAAGTACAATGTGACATTTATAAGCTGCCCTAAACAAACATGGAATTAACTTTTATTTGCATGAAAAGTATATTTTGTGTAGATTGCATATGAAAATCGTTCATCCTACGTTTACAGGACTACCCAAAGCGTCTGAATGTATTTTTACTATACTTGGAAATTGCTGGAAGTGCATTTATTTTATTATTATTATTTAGTTTGTATTATATGTTTTTCATATAAGATAAAATTTAAGTATACAATGTGATCTGTATATAATTTATAGACAATATATGGAACGTTTAACTTAATTTTAGGGCTACCTAAAATAAAGCTAAATGCTCTTTTTTACTGAAAGTAATTGATTGAAGTCCTTTGCTACATTTTACAATGTCGACGAACGCTACTCATGAAGGAAAATTAATTTCTCATACTCACACTGTTAAAAAAAGTATTTTTTGGAGTTTAATTTTCCACTCTGGTTTTTGTATACTATCACGTTTTGAAGTTCCCTGTCTGCTGAAATAACATGCAAGATTTTAAATTAACATATACTGGAATAATCTAGAAAATAAATATTGTGATTTAAAAATAATGTGTGCGATGTAAAAGGGATAGTTTAGTTCTCCCATTTTATAAATATCTTTTAAGCTTAGTATATCAAGAATAATTACTTGTTTGGTTTTGACATTTGTAAATTTATCTTTAATTGAATTTCTTAAAAAATTAAAGCACAATAATAAATTAGTCTTAAAATGATGTTTACTAAAAAATCTAAGAAATAAAAATTCTGTAGGCTAATGAAAACTACCGAGCTTGAAGTAAGAGTTATTTCTTATACTTCATAAAATATATTTAAGCTAGTGAATCAGCGCGTTATTACAAGGTCTTATCTCTTCTTTCCTTAATATATTTTTAACAGAAATGTTTAAAATTTAACATAAAGTATTTATTAGTGAGCAAGTTTTAAAATAATAAAAGTAGAACAATTAAGTTACAAAAAGTGGTAAGATAAATGAAAAGAGCTAAAATGGGAGATTAGTTATGATATTTTATGAAATCTATTAAAAATAGTGCATCAAAACATCATTAAGATATCCTATCTTCTCTTTGTTCAATATATTTTGACAAAATTAATTAAAAATTGAGTACACATTGTTTATTTTGCATGCAAGAAGGTAAAGTACGCCAGAATATTCAACTGGTTCGGTAGCTTGGTCAATAGGGAGCTGCCTTCTGGAACACCAGATCCCGAGTTCGAATTTCGAGTAAGACATGGTTATGTGTGTAGTCCTGTCCTTATATGTATATAAGAAACAGTGCCATGTCATTGGGAATATATATGTAACATATTCCAGACAAAAGTCTTTGTAACTGTAGCTCTCCAATCTGTCAAATAAATAACAAATAGTAGAATAATCTAAATATATATTTGATAGCTGTTATCTCTCAAAATGACGGAAGACAATCTCAGACCTTTTACTTAACGTTACTTAACTAAATACCACAGCCTTTTGCAATTCATAATAAGAATATTCTTCTCTCCTAGTCCAACCACGCTGGAAAACGGAACCGAACGATGTGGACGTCATAAAGGGGAAAAGTGTCATGATTGATTGCGAAGCCGAAGGTTTCCCACCTCCCAGAGTCATATGGAGAAAAGCTGAAGGTAATGGAACACTTCAGTTTCTGATCGTTAAACTCGTTAATATAATATATTGTTTTTTTTTCCTATTTTATTACATAAAGTATCTTATACATTGTGTTTCAAAATTCATCGGCAAAAATCTAAGGGGTGGTAGAAAACATCTAAACAAGCCATTTTCCCATGCAATGCATGGGCGGAGAGCAAGTGGTGACCGCTAGAGGGCACTGTAATGGAAAGTATTCTTACACATCGTCATTTCTACCGTGGATTTCATCAGGCATGGCGACATAGAGTAATCAGGAAAAGGCGGACATGCATTTTATGTATGGTCTGGCGAATGAGAATGCTCTGGAAGCCGCAAGACTGTTGTGGTATTTTTCGGTCTGGCACGTGTCTTCCCGGGAAACGTTGCCTGTAGAGTCTTGCGGCTTCCACGGCATTCCCATTCACCAGACCATACATAAAATGCATGTCCGCCTTTTCCTGATTACTCTATGTAGCCATGCCTGCTGAAATCCACAGTAGAAATATAGACGATGTGTAAGAAAACGAGCGCTTTATACTTTTCATTACAGCGCCCTCTAGCGGTCACCATTTGCTCTCCGCCCTTCGAAAATGGCTTGTTTAGATGTTTTCTACAACTCCTTAGATTTTTGCCTGTGAGTTTTGAAACACACTGTATTTGTATTAAGATAAATAAATGCATATACCCACAGAAAGGACTAGATTAAAGCTATAAAATGTATTTGGTAGAATTTAAATCAAATGTTAATTAGTAAGCAAAGACATGATTCTATAAAATGTTAACAGTTTTGGAAAATTTCAACAAAATTTCATTGTATTTCCTCATACGAGTAAAAACAAAACTGTGAAATTTCACTTTTTTTTTTTTTTTTTTTTTGTATATTTGCAGGGATCGCAGCTTCCTTAAATTTTATACCTGTTTTATTGTTATTACTACTATTACATACTTTAGTTACTGCATTTAGGACTAAAGCAAAGGTATCAATTTTTCATCCATTTCGGAATTTCGTTATATTAGAGCTTCCAATAAAGGAGTTTACTTTTCTTTTGTAATGTTGCGAAATATTGACATACTTAAGTACATTTATAAATAGATAATATAGTACATTCATTCATTTCAATCTCTCGTTAAATCCCAGCTTGCACTATATTGTAATGATTTAAAATATTACACAGTACACGGCCTCCGTGACTCACGTCCTTTTCCTTCCAGGCAGTATTCCGGAGAGTTACAAACCCATCAGCAGCAGCTCCCATCTGCACGTGTTCGAAAACGGATCCCTCACCATCCTCGACGTCAGTGAATACGACGCCGGATATTATCTGTGTCAAGCGTCTAACGGAATCGGGTCCGGATTGAGCAAAGTCATCAGTCTCACAGTCCATGGTAATTAACTGAATAATAATTTTTAATGTATTGGACTCTTTTCTAAACCCTAGCCAAGAAAGATAGATTTAAAATCATAGTCTGTGTGCTTTTATATTTGGGGCATTATAGTTTTCAAACAGATGGACCGATTTCAATGAGGATTTTTTAAAATTAGATTGCTGGTTTTATCGAGATAGTTCTGACCCATGTTGGATGAAATTTTGTTTGGAAGATTATATGACTTCGATAGCGGACATTGCCCGATTCGCTGGTTACTCTGTTTAAATGAATCCAATAAATATAAAATTTGAAAAAATATAATTCGAAAACGAAATTTCTATGAATTCGGTCCAATCCTCGATACGAAACGGCGTTGTTTTTAAAAGCGTCTTTTCTCAACTTTGCTTGCGCTGTCGATACACGTTGCTAATTGTACACGTTGTTAATTGCACATGTTGACGTACTACTTTGTTAATTTGTCGATACGCACGCGAGCAGATTTTTTTTTTTTCCCCCCACAAGAACCTTGGTTGGAATTTCCACCATCTAAAAGAAAATCACCTGTCTATGATAGAAGGACACAATAAATTTTTGAAATAATTTCAAAGCGACTGGTTGAGTATAATGAAAAGAAAACACAGAGAGTAAAATAAACAAAATTCTGCTTAAAAAATTTCATTACTTTTTTTTTTTTTTTAAACCATTCATCGTTCTCTATAAAAAATAACGTAATATCTTTATTAGTATAGGGTCACTTAACCTTTTTTTTTTTGGTATGGTTCGATAAAATGCGTAATCCAATAAAGATGTCCCGTTGTTCCTCGAATTTAAATACTTTTCATTTATTTAAATAGTTATCAGATTTTTAGAAACTAGGATTTCTTTACTACAATATTTAAAGAAGAAGTGACACGTGTGTTAAAAATTTATTTACGACATAACCTTGCTTTTTCAATTTTTGTTGCATTATTCTAATCTGCATCACTTCGTTTTCTTTAAGAAATTTGTGATCTATACACAACGTTCTAAATAAAAAGTAACCATTTCAATATTTTAAAACTTATTTAAAAGTCTGTTTTATTTAACATTAAATTTTAAAACTTAATTTAAAACTTATTTAAAAGTCTGGAAGAGTTTAAGTCTGTTTATTTGTTTTGTAACGCTAATCTATATGATCGATGTTCGAAACTTTAATTAATTATTTCTCTTATTTTTCTTTACTTTTTCTTTAATAACTTACCAATTTAACGTTCCTGATTAAATTTGTGATTTATATATGTATTTTGCATTAAATTTTGACTCATATTTAATGCTGAAAATGCGATCCTAAAATCTTGCAATTTTTTTTATCTTAATCCTCAATGCTTTCCTTCTTGATTAACTTGAATTTACTATTAAAATTTTAACATACTCAGAACCTTCTCACCACTTCGTTAAAATATATTAATTTTTTCAGTAATATATTAATCAGTATATCCCCACAACGATATTTGGCGATTTTTAGTTGGCGATTATGGCTAAATCATAAATCTATAAATCATAAATGATAAATGATAATCTAAATCATAAATCAAAAACATAAAATAATAAATCCAAAATAAACAACATATAGGCTACCATATTATATCACAAACAGTCCAGAGCGACATCGTTATCGTTCAAAACGGCGCCAAAGAAAAATCACCAAATTCAGCTGTGGGGATATACTGAAGTTATAATTATCCGAATATAATTACTGAAGTTATATTATAAGTTACAGTTGTGGGTAACAACTATAGTATTTCCCCACAACTGGATTTGGCGATTATGGCTAAATCATAAATCTAAAAATCATAAATGATAAAATCATAAGCTAAATCATAAATCTAAAATAAAAGCATGCAGGTTACCATATTTTACTGCAAAGAATCCAGAACGACTTCATTATCGTTCAAAAAAGGCGCCAAAAAAAAAAAATCGCCAAATCCAGTTGTCGGGAAATACTATATACCTTATGAAATTACCAACGTATTACTTAGCCGCAGCAACGCGTGGCCGGGTCTGCTAGTATTTAAAGAAGAAGTGAAATGTTTCATTCCTATAAGTCATTGTTACACAAAACAAATTTTTGCTCAAAAGCAAACATACAAAATTCACAAGAAAATTAATTATTGAAAAGTAACAACAAATGTCTGCATAACACTGGATAATACATATAGAGTCTATAGTTATTGACCAGTCTAGTAGTTAGCTGCTGAAAATAATATTTGCATATTTAAACATATTCTCAAAAACATTTTGCGTTCATTCTTAAATTTAAAGCATTCCAATTGTTTGTTTTTATCGAGCTGTTTAAAAGAGATGCCAATTCATTTTTAAGATTCAAGATCGTGTTACGTTTGAAGAAGAATTAACTGACTACATATATTATATTCAATTAATATTTAGAAACAAATAAGCGTTTTGTTTATAAAATAGTTGTGAAAGTTATCCTATGCTATCATACGGTTTTATTCTTCCAAATTTGTGCAAAGGAAGTTTTTATGCAAAAATTTCATAAGTGTTAGTATCTCATTGAAACGAACTGTGATTCCCTCCCCTCATCGTAATCACCATCATAATAATTAATAGTATCTCATTTATCGAACGACTATCAAATGATTATTCAGTAATGCTGCTGATAAACGTAGAGATCGCTAAAATAGTGATCCAATAAATTTTTGAAATAACTTTACTTTTTAGAATAACTTCTCAGGTTTATATCTTACTGCGCCCTTTTATAATCATTGTTTGTGTAATATATATATATATATATATATATATATATTTAATAAAATTGTGTACAATACTATTAAATATAATTTTACAGTTCTGTATGTGTTTACTTGCGTATCAATTACTGTTTATTTTTTTTTGATTTTGTAATATTCTGGATTTTGATTCTTATCTGTAGTGGCTGCTCATTTTACTACCAAATTCCATGCCGAAATTGTGAAAAAAGGACAAGATGCGACTTTATCTTGTCAAGCATATGGCGAAAGACCACTCAACATTGTTTGGACAAAGGACAGGCAAGAACTGAATGCGAAACTGCTAAACAGGTATTTATTTTACATATTGTCTGTCCTATTATGTCTTATTTTCTATCCTAAAATATATACATATTATACTTATGAAAAAAAAAGAAGAACACTGCAATTCAACGAAAAAAATTCTGTCAAATATCAAAATTTACTACTTATAGAGTTTTCATGAAGTAAAAGGTCAAAACTTTGAGGGAAGGCAATTTAAAGAAGCGATTTTCGTACAGTCGGGTCGAGAATAAAAAGTTTTGGTGAAAAAAATAACAAATGCTGAAGAAATGATACCTGTTGCTTCAGAACAGTTACAGTACAAACGGAAAATATTTCATTGAGGTTCTCATTAAAGTCAAATGGGACGAGTATCTATCAGAAAGCCTTGGGGTGCCACAATTAAAAAAAAAAAAAAAGAAACTTGATAAATTGGATTACATGTGAATCAAAGTCACAAATCCAGATCTTCCTGTACATTGAGGGCCAAACTTGGAGCGTGATCAAAGTAATTGCTCGCACTAATAATAAAATAGACTAAAGTCCAGTCGTGTTGAGGGCACATTGGCATTTAAGTAGTTACTAACACATTATAAAGTAATTATGGCAATTACCATTCCAAAAACATTCCATCGGGCGTTGACATCGATAGGGTAGGAATTGTGGACTCATTAAGCAATCATTCACATAACCTGGATTTAAATAATACGGGCTCGAGGTCACGTGGGTATTGTACAGATTAAATACTCCGTCACATATTAAGATAGCGTTGTTTCTAAAAAATAATTCAGCATTTTATGGTTTTCGGGTATACGATCTCCTATTGCTCAATAAATATCTTTTTCTGACAAAAATCAGCAAGAGTCTGATCTATGAGTTAAGGAATATTATATACTTTTAATATTTATGTTCCAATGACTAGCTTTATATAAGCTCGAGAAAGCATCATGATAAGGTTTTTAAATTTAAAAAAGTAAATTAATAAAATTCAGGGTGTTTTTTCATTTCCTAAATATTATTCCCCATGAAATATTTTTGCTTTAAATAAATATATTATTCTATCTTTTTATCAGATACAGACAAACAGAAACAGTTTTTAATAATGGGACGTTATCTGAACTGACAATAGAATCAGTGGATCGCGGAGACTCTGCATTGTTTACCTGCAATGCCTCGAATGCGTATGGGAAAGACGAAACTAACATACAATTGATAATCCAAGGTAAGTAAAATACAACAATACACAGTCATAAAACATTTGCTTCTTCTTATTTTTATTTTTTATCTGCAGCTACAGTCTCCCAATATAATTTCATCCATTGAAATCATTGAAAAAACTAGTGTGTTGTGGTTACCACAAGACTTTCTTCAATATTTTCCTATATAAATTCAATCAGTTACAAAAACTATTATTTATTAAAATTACCTACCATTATGAATGCAGACGATTTTTATCTTAGAGAAAACTAACACTAACTATCCAAAGAAACACAGTTTAAGTACAGTCGGTAACAAAAGTGCCCGAACACTAGTAAAAATTCCTATGTAAAAAAAGTACACTTCATACGGTTTTGTTAATTAAATTTTTGTCGAATCCTCTTCATAGTCAGTGTAAGAACATGATTCGGTAAGGATTTATTGGAACAGAGAGTTAATTGTCAGAGCTGTTTTTCGAAGCCCTCATTTACGAGCTCTATAGATGTAAATGAGATGATCTATTTAATCAGGATGCTTTTAGCATTGTAACAGCCAAGTAATACATGCTAATGGACATCTGAAAAAGGAAGATTTTGTTGCAAATTTGAAGAAAATCGTTAAAGCCATTTTTGAGATACCGACTTTCGGCCACTCCAAAACTAGATACCTTATCTGTTCACCGGAACCTAACAATTACATACAAAATGATATCTGAAAGGCAGTCAACAGGGCGAATTTGAAGTAAATCCGTAGTGCTGTTTTTAGAAAAAAGTACTTGCGAGGACTAAAATTGACATATTTATACAGGGCATCTGTCAGTTTTCCTGGACTAACCAACTAATGCATACAAGAAGATACCTAAAAGGGGGTTTATAGATCAACTTTGAAGAAAATTATTAGAACCGTACTTCAGATATGGACCTATGGTCCCACTTCCGGTTTTTCCTTTTTTCCAAAAGTTGGACAAGTTATTGGTACACTAAAATCTGTCTTTAATCTGAACTTCTGTCATTCTATCTTTATTAGTTTTGCTAATAGGATAATCTGCTTCCCCGCCCTACACACACACACTACCAGTACTTGCCAAAAACCTTTTTTTTTCGGGGGGGGGGGGGTCTTGGAAGAACTTAAAGCATGTAAATCAAGTGAAAATTCAATAACGTAATTTCTGACAGCTACGGCAGTTGGGCAATGAAAGTAAAAATGAAATGATTTTTAAAAACAAAACTTTTGAGAATTGAAGCCAATGATAATATTCCTATCGTACCAAATGAATTTCTATTTTATTTATTTAATGAATGTAAAATTTTTACGAGTGATTAATTAAAATGTAGCAGTAGTTGACTAATAATAAAACAAACCCTGGTATCTGGCAGAATAATTTGTAATAATGAAAAACGTATTTTAAAATCAAATATAATTAAAAAAGAAATATTAAAATCTTTAAAACTCGTATTTATATTATAAATAAATTAAGTAAATTGATAGTGTGGAAAAGTTTTAGAAAAAAGCACATAATATTAAAAATAAAAAGTAATTACTTTTCCAAACAAAAACTTACGAGAGGTACAAGTTGAGGGAGAGAAACTCCAATTTATCTCTTCCGAACACAGACTCAAAAAACGAGTCAACCATGAAACATTTTTTTGCATGCATTAATCATTTTGACATCTCTCAGTTTGCATGTACTAATAATCAATTATTTTTCGTTCACTATCTCTTTCCTCAAGTGATTTCTCTTACAAATATTTTCCTGTTTTTTTTTTTTTTTTTTTTTTTTTTTTTTTTTTTGGTGACGCCGATTCTTTATTATATATGGTTTAATAATTCAAGTAAAAAAAAAAAAAAAAGAAAAAAAACTATATTTTTATGGCAAGGTTTTTGGAAGGGGAAATTGTAATGGAAATCCAAATTTAATTACTACGAAAACAAAAATGCAATTAAAAAGAAAATCCATTAAAAGATAAATCGACCCAAGAAACTTATTTACTTCTTGAATTTATCGAGAAAAATCTGACAAATCATGCTAGTTAATAAATAATCGTTAAAAACTAGACTGAATGCATACAGAGATTTATATAAATAAAAATATCTGGGTCTGATTTATCTCAAAAATATGTTCTTATTATATATATATATAATTAGACTTTCAAAAGAAGTGCTTTATGAGCAACATGGGCAAAATTCATGATACTTACAATTTTGCATCTTTTCAATTTTATACGCCATGATGGATTTTTTCTTTTTCTTTTTTTTTTCTGGCAGGCGGAGGGCTTTAAGTTAAAATTAACAATTTAAAATCGATTTCAAAAATGGATGGTTATGAAATGAGCTCTATTTATTTTATTGCTACTTTCAGCGAAAACTTGGTTCGCGATCTTTGAACATCCTTACTGTATCGAAATTTTACTTGGTATAAATTATAGCAAGATCACACACTAATATAAATTTAATGTAACATTTTAATGTTATATATATATATATATATATATATAAAATAAAGTGCCTGCGGTGTTCGCAACCTCAAGTGTTGCTTTAACCCTACAAGACTCAATTTTTTTTTTTTTTTTTAGTGAGCGACAAAAATATATAAGTTGTAATTAGTGATCAGAAGATAGGGAAAACTTATAAAAATAAAACCATATTTTACGGATAAATCAACTTTTTAGCTCAACGTACCGTATGTGGAACATACACAAAAATATGATTTACTAATACATTTACTATTGCAATATATGTATATCTATCTATCTATATATATATATATATAAACTTACCTCTGCAAAATATACACTTCGTTATAACACACAGTATTTTTTTTTTCGAGTCAAACTGGTCAATAACTATTCTTTTTTTATTTTTGAATTCAGACAAACGACTAACGTATCACTTTCATTCAAATTTCACACTGAGAGCACTATAACAAAAACACGAACGACATCTTTAGGTAAAGATTCGTATTGCTACATTGCTAAATATCAGTAGCTTCTATCAAGATGTCAAGAGATGTCGCTACTAACAGTTTTATAGCTATAGAAACGATTAAAGTCGGTGTTCCACATATGGAACTAAGTGCCTTGTAGGGTTAAACATTTTTTTCATGGCAAACACAACAAGGATCTCTTATATTTGAGAAATTCTAAAGATAGAATAAATTTTCGCTCACAGGATCCTGGATTGCTCTCCATGGCAGTCACCACCATCCTGTTCTAGTTTCGTAAAAATCTAACCATGAAAACTTCCAGTTGGTGGCGTTTTCTGACCAAGGTTCACTTCTTGCTTGCTTACTTTCTGAAATAATATTATTAATAAAAATAAGTTGTTTATTATCGGTAAAGTTTCAATTCTATACATATTGTTCAAATATGAATAAATAAAAACAAAAGGATTTTTTTTAATTATTATGACACCAAATTCGCAACATGTTTTTCCATATTCAATTTTCACATTATAAAGCGCGTCCGCGATAAGAATGAGACACCTTGATTCTCATTTATTTTCAAAAAAATTTTACTCACACGAATGCTACTTGCATAAAATTGACAAACAAACATTTTTAATCACTTTTGATACTTTAAATTGAAGAATATACACCTTTAAGTCCCATTTTGCGAAGATTGCTTCTAGCCGTCGTCATGGCGTTTTGTAGAGTTTCTTTGGTTGCTGATTTAAGGAGACGATGATAAAAACCCTCTTGAATTGGGCCAAGTTTTTGGTCTCCTTTTCCTCGTAGGAATATTTACATTTCATAATTCCCCAGACATTTCTTTTACATTTCTATCCCTCTTGCTTGTGGGACGTTAGGCGCATTTTCCGATTTGGGTATGAAATCGATCTTCTGGTCCCTCAGATATTCGATCACTTCTTTTGTGTAATGACTGGTTGCCATATCGGACCAGAACAAAATATCTTCCTTCCGATGATGCTGGAAGATGAAGGGTATAAGTACTCTCTTTATACATTGTTGCAATTAAATTCTACCATTCACAGTTTCCTCAAAGAACACCGGTTTGGACACATTCCCATCCTCATCCATGGCGTGCCACATCATCACTTTTCTGGCGAATTTCTCCTTAGGTTTGATTCTATATTCTACGGGAACAGAATCTGGTGAGGCAGAATGGTAGTACTTACTACTACCACCAGCAATGGGATCATACATGAAATAAGACTCGTCATCAATGACGAGTTTCAGTCCTGATCCAGATGGAATCAATTTCCGATAAATTTTTAAGCAGTTCTTCTTTGCTCGTTGCTTTTGATCTCTTATGTATTTTAGAACCGCCTTCTTCTTAAAAGCTTTTAAATTCAAATCCTTTTTTACGATTTCGTGCACATAGGATTTAGATATCTTCAATTTCCGGGCGATTTGGCGCACTGAAATATCAGGTTTCTTTTCCACGATTTTCTTAACCTTCGTTACAAGAGTTGGGTTCTTCTTCCGGATTCCTTTTCCGAAATTTCGAGAAACTTCAATGTTTCCTTGTTCGTCGTACTGTTTTAAAAGACGATATATCGTTGCTTTTGGAAATTTTCCGCTTTTTAAAATGTTTAAAGAGTGCATTCTTACATCTTCCGGCATCGAAATTATAGAATTGTACAATTTCTTTTCGAACAGCGTTTGATAAATGAGCTGGCTTGGTGAACCTTGCAGCAGCAACAATCAAAGTATTATCTTATTTTAAAGTGTGCGTGACCTACTTTCTGCTGATAGTGTGAAAATTTGCATGTTACAAATTTCTCTCGTTAGCTTAGCCAATCGAATTGTCTCATTCTTATCGCGGACGTGCTTATCTGAACCATAACGCTACTTTCTATAGATCCGACAAAAATCTGCAATCAGATCTGTTGCTAATTTCACAAGACACTTCGTCATGTGCATGTTTCCCATGTAAATATATATATTGCCTCTTTACTAGGACATAATTTTCTACAGTTTTTGGAAAACATAATTCAAAAATTAAATAAAAAATCGCCCTTTGTGTACGGTCACTCTGGAAGATATTATGAAAGGAAGGAAGATATAGTCAGATGTATCAAATTTCGATACATCTGACTACGAAATTTGATTGATCTAGGTCATAAATTTTTATACAAAACCGTGAAGACAAACAGGCTGACATTTATTCAGCCTATTTTATTATTTGTAGAGTTATTTATATTAAATGAAGGAAAATTAAGTTATTTAAATTATAGAGTAATTTAATCATTTGATGAATAAAAAATTATTGATATTTAGGTATCAGATAACAAATTCTCTTAATTTGAAACTTTGCTTTATGTTCCAATTTGAAGACCCTGTGGAGCGAATTTTTTTTATCATTATTTTATTTCATTTTTACATGGCTTTAAGAAAAACTTCGAAGAATTTTTATGAATATGAAATAGAATTTCTACATATTTTTTTTTTAATTTCTATCACACCATGCGAAAAAGAAAAAAACGGGGGGAGGGGGAAAAAGAAAGGAAGAAAGAGTATAAAATCTACCCTCATACATTTTGTGTGTTTGAAATCTTTCTAAATTTGGATGTATTCTGCCATAAATGGAAGATTTTTGCTCCTATGCGTTTCCTTTCTCTTCATGGTAAGGACCCATGGGTGGTGATTACTTGATGCACATTACAACTAAAACGCTTTCTAAAGCGACGAAACTGCTATGAAAGGATTTACTACTGCGCATTCTCACTCGAGAAAAATCGGTGCGAATAATAATAATCGTACAGTAATACTTAAATGTATATATTTTCGGGAACACACACAAATGCATCTTATTTGGTACAGAATAGGAATGGATTAATTACATTATAGATTATAAATAGATTTAGTTACTTTAAAGTATTTCTAATTAAAATTTGTAATATATGTCATTAAGGTTCCATACAGTATGGGAAAAATAATGAGTTTAGCCATCTTAACACCGTCGTGTGTTTACATATCCGTCCAGAGAGTTGCTGCGTTTTCCACAATTCACTTATAATTTAAAAGTACATAATGTTGGTTTTTAGCTTGTTTAGCTTGGATTTTAATATAGTCATGAGCGTTATCGTTATACGCAAAGTTATAATCTTAAGGTGAGATACACAGTGTTATTGTATAAAGTTGTCTTTTTTTTTTTTTTTTTTTTTTTTTTCTAATTATTAATCATTTATTTAAGAAACATTTTCAACCGTATATAACTTAAAAAAACAGAAATTTAGATTTTGTATAGTAATATATTTATCTTATTTTTTTTTATATTAGAAACGTTTTTGTAAAGATAAAATGTACAAATAATTCAATGTGCTTCATTATTCAGTTTTTAATCTCTGTAATTTTGGGTTACTCTTTGTTTTTATAGTATAAAACAAAATAAACTTTTTTTTTCTTTAGATTAACAAATTTTAAAAATTGTATTATTTATCAAATAGCACGATTTCTTCTTAACCCCTTGTCCACTCAATTTATTGCGGATAGGAAGGTCAATAATCTGGTGCGTCACTCGAATTTTTCCTACCTTGAAATTCAGTACAGTATAAATACAGATTGGAGATTCAAACATAAGATAGCGAGTACTGGTATGTAAACCTATGTTAAAACAATTAAAATTAGGTTTCGGAACAGGTTTATTTGACAAATAATTCTATGGGGGGCGGTGCCCCCTCACCCCCCCCCCCATTTCATTATTGTACCTACATTTATATAGATCTTAAATCTCTTAATTAATTCAAAAGTTCATTTGAAATTATTCAGCCAACTTTCACACGCAACATTCCTTGAAACTTATCAATCTTGATCAAACTTTTCTAGTAACAAATGTATTAAATTCAAAGTACAACAGTTGAAAAGTCTGAAGTTATTAGTTTTTAATTAAAGAGCCTGAAATTAGTAATATTTATTTATTTTTTTCTAAGAGACAAAGATCACACAGACGAAGATCAAACGTTAAAAACATGACTCCGGTATTCAGGAAACCTCAACACGTGTAAAATATACAAAAAACCAAAATATTTAGCTTAAAAAAAAAAAAAAATGCATTTTTTACCATATGGCAATGAGGAATAAATTTCAATTTCTGAGCAGCTTTCCTGGACACGGTAAAATATTATTGTAAAACATTCCACTAACAATAAAAAAAAACGTTATGGATGAGGGTTATGTACACACCACATGGTGTAAATAAATATATTAATAACCCATATTAATAACCCTATATTAATAACACGTAGCACAAACTGAAATACACTTCAATCCATTTTCAAGTATTGTCGCACTATAACCTAGTTCTTTGGTGTAGCCCTGTAAACGAACAGTGAATGACTTTCATACCATATTCTACATGAAACATATTTTTGCGCATATAAAAAGTATATATTCATTTCATTTGGTTTAGTGCAGTCTATAAATGTTAATAACTCTACTTACCTGTAATTTTCTCCATAGACATAATGTATTTGAATTATCTTGGATGTCCCTGTACACGAACCATTTGCTTGAACTCAACAAAAAGGGTAGTGTAGCACCTCTGTGTGATACACATTTAAAATACCAAGTTTGGAATTTCTGCTATTATTTGTTCTTGAGATATGCTGATAGCGCACAGACACGCACATATAGACACACACACACACAGAGAGACCAACCGCTAAAAACATTTTTGGATTCGGGTCACCTCAAAACATGTAACTATAACAAAAATTCAATTTCAAAAATTTGACCCAAAAATTATACTTTTTCCACCATATATCTATATATCTATATATATATATATATATATGAGTAAGAGAAAGTATAAGGTGTGCCCAAATGAAAAGGAGACTAAAGTGAAATTTTGATAACAAATTTTGACATTAAATCAATACATAATTACAGTTCAAATATAAATAATTGCCATTGCCATTGGTACACTGATCCCAGCTCATAGGAAGGGAATGGATGACTCAACAGATAGGTCAGGCCCCTTCTCTCCGTCTTCTGAACTTCTGATTCTCCAACAAATGCTTGGACACCCATTGTGCACAAACGTTGCCATAACCAAGCTTTATGTGGATTATGTGATGCACAGTTCCTTTGTTTATGGACAGTTCAACAGCAATTTCATGTGTGGTGATCCGGCGATTCTGCTGTAGTAGCTCATCCACGGCCGATCTCTTTGTGCTAATCTGGAGAAATCCATCATGCAACGAAATGCGGAAACGACTCTCTCAGTAAGAAGGATACTGATGCGAAGCCGTTAACTACGCATGTGCATCTAGCAATACTACAATGCCATCCATCGTCTGACACATTAAATTATTAGGATTTGATATAACGCTGCTACATCTAAAATCTCTTTTTGATTTAGGCACACCTTATAAAAAGTCTTTTTTTTTTTTTTCAAAATTATTTTCAGATATAGTTTTACACACACAGAAAAAACTAGTATGCTGTGGCCACCACAAGACTTTCTTCTATATTTTCCTATATACATATTAAATCAGTAACAATATTTAAAAAAAAAAAAAAAAAAAAAAAAAACTACGATTTTTTTCTAATACGATTTTTTTTCTGTTTTTTTTTTTTTTTTTTTTTTTTTTTGTTAAAAGTAAAAAAAATCGATAACTTTGTTTTAAATTATCACAGATTTATAGTTCAACCATTCGTTTTAAAGGTATTGACGAGATCTTTCGAAAGATACCCATCTTGAAAATTTACTCCCCGGGGAGGCACTTCCCCCCCAGGGGGGGAACCGGTGCCCCCACATGCACAAAATTTTTTTCGTAGTTTACAACTACTATTATCAATAATTCATATTAATTTTACAATCACAAGTTTAAAATAACGCTCATTATGTACATTTATACGAAATTTTGTCCTATGCTGCCATGTTAAAAATTTAGAAAAATGCGATCACAGCGCCACCTGTTGAGCTATTGATCCCTAAATGTAATCAGCACCAAATTATGTCGGGGACCAACTAAATACCAAGTTTGGTTAAGTTTCGATAAAAAAAAAAAAAATACGATTTTTTTTTTTTTTTTTTTTTTTTTTTTTTTGTTAAAAGTAAAAAAAATCGATTACTTTGTTTGAAATTGTCACAGATTTATAGTTCAACCATTCGTTTTAAAGGTATTGACGAGACCTTTCGAAAGATACCCATCTTGAAAATTTACCCTTCCCGGGGGGGTACTTCCCCCCCAAGGGGGGAACCGGTGCCCCCACATGCACAAAATTTTTTTCGTAGTTTACTACTACTATTATCAATAATTCATATTAATTTTACAATCACAAGTTTAAAATAACGCTCATTATGTACATTTATACGAAATTTTGTCCTATGCTGCCATGTTAAAAATTTAGAAAAATGCGATCACAGCGCCACCTGTTGAGCTATTGATCCCTAAATGTAATCAGCACCAAATTATGTCGGGGACCAACTAAATACCAAGTTTGGTTAAGTTTCGATAAAAAAAAAAAAAAATACGATTTTTTTTTTTTTTTTTTTTTTTTTTTTTTTTTGTTAAAAGTAAAAAAATCGATTACTTTGTTTGAAATTGTCACAGATTTATAGTTCAACCATTCGTTTTAAAGGTATTGACGAGACCTTTCGAAAGATACCCATCTTGAAAATTTACCCTTCCCGGGGGGGTACTTCCCCCCCAAGGGGGGAACCGGTGCCCCCACATGCACAAAATTTTTTTCGTAGTTTACTACTACTATTATCAATAATTCATATTAATTTTACAATCACAAGTTTAAAATAACGCTCATTATGTACATTTATACGAAATTTTGTCCTATGCTGCCATGTTAAAAATTTAGAAAAATGCGATCACAGCGCCACCTGTTGAGCTATTGATCCCTAAATGTAATCAGCACCAAATTATGTCGGGGACCAACTAAATACCAAGTTTGGTTAAGTTTCGATAAAAAAAAAAAAAAATACGATTTTTTTTTTTTTTTTTTTTTTTTTTTTTTTTTGTTAAAAGTAAAAAAATCGATTACTTTGTTTGAAATTGTCACAGATTTATAGTTCAACCATTCGTTTTAAAGGTATTGACGAGACCTTTCGAAAGATACCCATCTTGAAAATTTACCCTTCCCGGGGGGGTACTTCCCCCCCAAGGGGGGAACCGGTGCCCCCACATGCACAAAATTTTTTTCGTAGTTTACTACTACTATTATCAATAATTCATATTAATTTTACAATCACAAGTTTAAAATAACGCTCATTATGTACATTTATACGAAATTTTGTCCTATGCTGCCATGTTAAAAATTTAGAAAAATGCGATCACAGCGCCACCTGTTGAGCTATTGATCCCTAAATGTAATCAGCACCAAATTATGTCGGGGACCAACTAAATACCAAGTTTGGTTAAGTTTCGATAAAAAAAAAAAAAAATACGATTTTTTTTTTTTTTTTTTTTTTTTTTTTTTTTGTTAAAAGTAAAAAAATCGATTACTTTGTTTGAAATTGTCACAGATTTATAGTTCAACCATTCGTTTTAAAGGTATTGACGAGACCTTTCGAAAGATACCCATCTTGAAAATTTACCCCTCCCGGGGGGGTACTTCCCCCCCAAGGGGGGAACCGGTGCCCCCTCATGCACAATTTTTTTTTCGTAGTTAACTACTACTATTATCAATAATTCATATTAATTTTACAATCACAAGTTTAAAATAACGCTCATTATGTACATTTATACGAAATTTTGTCCTATACTGCCATGTTAAAAGTTTACATAAAATGCGATCACAGCGCCATTTGCTGGGCGATTGATCCCAAAATCTAATCAGCACCATGCCCCGTCAGGTTCCAACTATATACCAAGTTTGGTTGAATTTCATTCATTAGTTCGTGAGATACGGTGAAAAATACGAAATTTTGTCCTATACTGCCATGTTAAAAATTACATAAAATGCGATCTCAGCGCCACCTGATGGGCTTTTCATCCCCAAATCTAATCAGCATAATGCCCCGCCAGGATACAACTATATACCAAGTTTGGTTGAATTTCATTCGTTGGTTCGTGAGATACGGTGAAAACACTAAACCACAGACAGACAGACACACAGACAGACATTTTTTAAAAACTATCAATTCGTGTTCAGGACATCCCAAAACGTGTAGATCCATCAAAAAACGGAGGTCGAAAATTTTCGCGAATCCAATACTTTCTCTATATTACATACTAGCCGCCTTCGGCGACCAGCTGGTTCGCGATCCCTAAAAAATCCGACTTTACGAAACCCTCGCTCGGTGGCGCCTCCGTTTCAGGTCTAATAACAGCTTATTGATATATCGTGAAAATAGCTTATTGAAATCGCAGTAAATTTCCGCTCGGTAGCGCCTTCGGCGCCCTCTTTCCTTTTCAATATCTGAAACAGCCTGTTCGCTCACCATGTTATGATCTTTCAAATTTCTGACTTTAGCTAAGTCCCGCTCGGTGGCGCCTGCGGCGCCTTATCCCCGTTTTAGAACAATAAAGGTGTTCTGGGTATTCCGTTGTTTTCTCCTAAACTCCCGTTCCTTTTCTACATCTTTGCCCCTTCGCTCTTCCCCCCTCCCTTTCCGCCGATAATAATAATTTCACACTCGAAAATATTCGCATTCGATTTACCTTGCCTTAAACTCTAAATATACCAACCAATTTCAAACGCAGTAACTCTTTTTTTTTTTTTAATTTTTGCCCCTTTTCCCCCTTCCTCAAGCCCTCCCTAATAATCGTACTCTTTCAAAAATATTCACAATCGAATTATCGGGCATTAAAACCAAATACTACGAAATTTCAACAGCATATCTCAATTTAAAATACTGCAAAGTATAAAAGAAAACTTAATCTTTTTTCAATAAATACGTCATTTTTTTTATTTATTCATATATTTTCATGAAAATTGAACAGTAGCTTTATAATATGCTGTCTAGGCCAAATATTAATTCAAATGTAACGTGAATGAAAATTTGAGAAAGGTTGAAAATTGAAATTTTTATCCCCACTATGAAGCACGTGATATCTTAATTGGTTACATTCATTTCCTTTTTTATCGCAGACCGTTGTCTCCATGTGTTTTGTTTCCGATCGAGACAGTTTAGAAAATCGTCTGCTGATAGAAAGATTCTTTTTCTCGGTCATTTTTCCATCGACATGGGTCGACATTTTAATTAATATCTCCGCAACTAATTAAAATTTTTAAATTCTGTTTTCACTATCAACTCGGGAAGGCTTCTGGGCACCCGTATGTCAAATTTTATACTTCTGCGTTCAGTAGGGGCTGAACGTATAGATGCTCAGACAGACAGAGAGACAGACAGACAGACATCTTCTTTTATTATTATAGACTAGCCGCCTTCGGCGACCAGCTGGTTCGCGATCCCTGAAAAATCCGACTTTACGAAATTCCCGCTCGGTGGCGCCTGCGGCGCCTTTTTCCCGTTTCAGGTCTAATAACAGCTTATTGATATATCGTGAAAATCTGAAAATAGCTTATTGAAATCGCAGTAAATTCCCGTGCGGTAGCGCCTTCGGCGCCCTCTTCCCTTTTCAATATCTGAAACAGCCTGTTCGCTAACCATGTTATAATCTTTCAAATTTCTGACTTTAGCTAAGTCCCGCTCTCCCCGTCTTAGAACTTACAACACCTTCCTCGCTCATTAGAATTTGAAACATTCAAATTTTAAAATATAGCAGCGCCATCTGGCGGTAGAAATTTCTGTAATATATTGTTCAATTCCAAATCAACAAAGCTTTCAAATGATGTATTACTTATGAAAATATTTTAATTAGTAGCTGAGATACAAAAGAAAACCTAAACAGGAAACCTTAAAATGTGTAAATCGGGTAAAATCTCGAATAATATTTTCGATAATATAAAAGAACTTTAAAATATCTTTCGAATGATGTATTAAAAATAATATAATCATAATTAGAATTTGAAATATTGAAATTTTAAAATATTTCAGCGCCATCTGGCGGTAGAAATTTCTGTAATCTACTGTTCAATTCCAAATCAACAAAGCTTTCAAATGATGTATTACTTATGAAATTATTTTAATTAGAAGCTGGGATAAAAAATAAAACCAAATACCTTGCCTTAAAATCTTAATATGCCAACCAATTTCAAATGCTGTAACTCTTTTTTTTTTTTTTTTTTTTTTAATTTTTGCCCTTTTTCCCTCTCCCTCAAGCCCTCCCTAATAATCGTACTCTTTCAAAAATATTCACAATCGAATTATCGGGCAAATACTGCAAAATATAAGACAATCTTTTTCCAATAAATATGTCATTTTTTTAATTATTTATATATTTTCATGAAAATTGAACAGTAGCTTTATAATATGCTGTCTAGGCCGAATATTAATTCAAATGTAACGTGAATGAAAATTTGAAAAAAATTTAAAATTGCAATTTTTCCCCCCAGTATAAAACACATGATATCTTAATTGATTACAACCATTTCCGTTTTTATCACAGACAGTTGTCTCGTATGTGTTTTGTTTCCGATCGAGACCGCTTAGAAAATCGTCTGCCCGTTGCCAACTAAATTTCATAGTTTAGTTAATTTTAAAAAATCTAATTGATGTATCGATAAGCCGCTTGCACTCTTAGATTTGGAAAAAACTCCCCTTTCATTTGGTACCAAATTCGTGATGATTGGACTAATATTTCTAATTTATTTTCTATTTTTTCTGCTTTTAACTCCGTTAAAATATCTACTTTTATGTAATCTTGGTGAATTCTGAGTCATTGAGATCGCTTTTTGATTAAGACATAGGTCTACATTTTAATTAATATCTCCGCAACTAATTAAAATTTTTAAATTCTGTTTTGACTATCCCCTCGGGCAGGCTTCTGAGCACCCGTATGTCAAATTTTGTAGTTCTGCGTTCAGTAGGGGCTGAACGTATAGATGCTCAGACAGACAGACAGACAGACAGAGAGACAGACATCTTCTTTTATTATTATAGATAGATAGAAGAAAGTAAAAACGCACTCGTATGTTTTCCTTTTCTTTTTCTGAAACCCCCAATTTTATCGTTTAACAAACAGATTTTATTACATCGTCCTCCACGTACACTTAGAATTGATCCAAGAGTTAAAAATAAATCTCAATTGTCAGGAAAATTGTACTTTTAGAATGTATTTTAAAAATGGCGAAGATAAGGCAATTAATGATGCTTCCATAGACCTGTTATAGAGTGGACGGGACAATGGCAACCTTTTTTAGTGGCAAAGATAACTCATAAAAAGGTCATGTGAATATTGATCTACAGGAAGCCAAACTGGCCAATATTGAAATTTACTCGCCATGCTCTAAACTCTGCTTTTTATTAAGCAGACGATATTTTCCCTTTACCTTTGAAAGTTCTTTTTAAAATTTTTATTTCACCTTAAAAGTTAGATTGTTTTGAATATAAAAAGAATTTTACAGCAAGAAATAGTAATTAGATGTACTTTAAATACCCTAGAAATTACGTAAAATAAGGATTTTATTTTACAGGTATAAGATTCTTTTTAATATTTTATTATTTCGTTCTTTTTAAGTAATTATTTTTATGAAATGCTTATAATTGCTATACTTATTTCTCTAAATTGGATTAGTTTAACTATATTATATCTTATATTATTTCAAAAATATCCATAATTATTTATGAGAGTTAAAACGAGTATAGACAAACCAAAGTTATGGAAACTTTTGAACTTTGTTAGATGTTAATAACAACGTAAAAATAAATTTCAGCAGCTGTAATATTTTACACTAGTTTTGCTTGTTGTATCTTTTAATAATATATTTATATTCAAAACAAAAAATTGCCAATAACGCGATAAATGCCAAAAAAGGTATCCTTTTTCAACATTCACATGGTTTCATCTTTGCACCTTTTCTTATATTCCCTTAATAATGGAATGTTCCGTCCACTCTTATAATAGGTCTATGGATGCTTCCCTTTTTTTCTTGGGGGGGGGGGAGGGGGAGGGGTAGTATTACATCTTCTAACGAAGCATCTTTTAATATAAAAGGTATGCTCATACAAATAAATTTGTATTTATGAATTTTTGCCAATCCAAAGATCTGTTTTACTCCCCCTTCTAATCAATGATTATTATTTAAATTCATTAAGAGCTTAAAAATTTTTCAATTCATTATAATTTTCCCTTAAAATTTAGTTTGGATAAATTAACAAAAGGTGTACTGTTCAAAAATTACTGTTATACAAATGTATTTTTTTAAGTTACACTTATTTAATTTAATTTAGTACATAGGGTGAAAATTGTTATTTGATAAATTTGATAAAATCAGTATAATTAAAAGTAAATTGTAATAAAAAAAAGTTTTAAATTTTCAATATTAATGTGGAATCTACACCGAAATTTAAATTTAAGTTTGAAATAATTTCTTTGAATTTAAATATTCATCTAAAATTACCGATTGTGAAATCGGCATTCTTCGAAAGCACAAAATAGCGCACTGGTAAGTGCTGTTTACCATCGTTTCATTTTCAAAGTGTTGTGTACGTTCTTTTTAATTTATTATGCAGTATAAATAAATGTGCGTACCGTTTTACTTTAAGCCTCATTTTATTTAAAACTCAAGTGAAGCTTAAGCTTAGTTTAGGTATTTCACGTTAAACTAAAAGTTATATCACGTTTTGAGATGTCCTGAATATGACATTACAATTTTCAGCGGTTGATTTGCGTGTGTATTTGTTATCAGCATAACTTAAAAACAAATGACTGAAGGAAGTTCACATTGTGCATAATGCAGTGTGGTACTTCGAAGTTCGAATTAGGTTGCCATTTGAAAAATTTTATCAATGCTAGCAAATTTGAAAACGAATTAATAACAGCGTAGTTATACTCAGCTAAAAAAATATCTGCAGAAAAACTATTAAAAAAAACTGCCGACAATCTGAAGGTATTTGGAACAAGAATCATAAAATCTGCAGAATAACTGCAGTTTGGAAGCAAATAATTTGCAGATTTTTTTTTTTTTCCTCTTGAACTTATTATTGTTCCAAATACCTTCAGATTATCTGTAGTTTTTTGCAGTTTTTCTTAATTTTTTTTTTTTTTAGATATGTTTTAGTTGGGTAATAATTTAATGGAGGGGGGGGGGGGGTGAGGGGGATGTAACAACCCCCTCCCCCACACACACACATACACACAGAATTATATGTCAATTAAAACTATTATTAAACCTATTTTAGATTAAAAGTAAATTTGAATTTTTTATTGTACCTTATTGATCTTATGGCTTATTCTGCAACCTATCTTCATAGTACTGAAATGCAGGGTAAGATAAAGACCTGTGAGTAACACACCAGATTATTTTAACATAACACCATTTGTATGCACATAATATATGAAAAAATTTAATATATATAATTAAAAATTACCTTTAAAATTGGCTTTTTGCATTTCACCAGCCAGAGCCCAATTCGGGCAAAGCCGGCAAGGGGTTAAAGGGGATTTTTGCTATAAATAAAGTTATTATTTATAAAGTTATTATTTATAAAATTTTAAATTATAATCATTTTACTTCTATTTATTATTTCCAGAAAAACCGGATATACCACAGGAATTAAAAATTACGCGCACTACGAGCCGAACAATAGATATATCGTGGTCACCTCCGTATAGCGGCAACAGTCGACTGCTAAATTACTTACTGCTTATCGAAGAAGAAAAAGAAAACCACAATTCAGGTATTGTATACTTTTTTATTTGTAATAATAAAGTATATTTTACTAATTTATAACTGAAATCGATAAGCTATAAAATAATAAAATTCTTCACACGCTTCATATTCGTAAAAGTGAATCTATATATACAGCTTTTTTTAACTTTAGAAGAAGAGATAACGGCGCGATTTCGGTTTAGTTAAAGTGTCATTTCAGTGAGCAATATTCCGATTTATTATAACTTACTGATACATTGTGTTTTCCAAAATAGTAAGGAAAGTAAACAGATGAAATATGACTAAAACAAGAAATTACCAGAATTTTAATAATAAAAAAAAAAAATTATGATTGTGTCAGTACACTCTAGGACCAAAAAAAAAAGACGATATGCATACAGGTTTCGATGGAAAATGCAAAATTTTAATGTTTGGCTGCCATGGAATGAGTATGTGATGCTGCGGCGAATCTTAACTGCGCAACTGACAGAATATTAAAGAGGAGTAAATTTGATTCCAGGTCATAAATTCTTCGCGAATTTTATATCCTCTACTCAGATAGAGAGTAACTATGCCTCGGATACAAGTGCGCAAACAATATGAGCAAATGTTTGAGAGAGGTGTGTAGTTGGACTCAAAGAAGCCGGTTGGTCTAATTTGCGAATTATTTAACAATTGGATAGGAGCGATAACACTATTAAATGATATAGGCAGGAATGGGTGAACCATGGCCGAACACAGCGTCATGGAGTTAGCAGTTGGTCTAGAGAGAGGACAAAACTCGAGAACTGATTGATCGTCAGAGCGGTACTGAAAGCCACAAATTCATCATTATCATCGATCCTACGTGCAACTGGTACTTCAGTGACTTCAAAGACCATTAATAGGCAGCTCAGAGAAATGGGCTTGAGCTGACAAAGCCACTTGTGCGGACTACTATTAAACTTTGTATACCGGAAAACTCGTTTGCACTGATATCGGGCACGTTCGACTTGGAATGTCAGAATAGAGTAGAATTGTCTTCAGGGATGAGTCTAGCTCCGATTTGAGCCACGATGACCAGTAAAGACGCGTCTGGAGACGCCCAGAAAAAAAAAGAGGCGGGGGGTATTCGAACCTAACTGTTGCCAACCATACGGCCCAACACACTGTAAAAAATGGCGGTAGTTTTTACAGCAGAATGCGCTGGCACCCATATTTCCAGCACATTCTGCTGTTAAATAAGGAGATTTACAGCTGAAATATCTGTAAAGAGAGATTCTTTTACAGTTGTTTCTGCAGTAAATTACTTCTTCCTAACTGCGGAATGTGCTGACACCCATATTTCCAGGACATTCTGCTGTAAAAACTACCGTTATTTTTTACAGTGCAGGCAGGAATGATGGTCTGAGGTGTCATTTCATTTTATAGCAGGATTCCTTTGGTTGTCAAAGTCTGTACAGCACAGTAGTACGTCGACGCCATTCTACGTCCCTTTGTGTTTCCCTTCATATCACACAATCCGGGTAGTATATTTCAACATGATAATGTCTCCCGCCTACAGAGATGCGGGAGACATTATCATGTTTCTACTGCTTGTTTTCTTGCTTGTGCAACATTATTTTAGCCAGCAAAGTCACCGGATCTCTCTCCCACTGAGGACGTTTGGAGAATCATGGAAAGGCTCCTACAACCAGCTCAGGATTTCGCCAATCTAACGCACGAGGTGGACAGAATTTGGCACGATATCTTGCAGGATCACATCTGTCAACTCTATCAATTAATGACAAGCCGACGGCCCGAAAAAAAGTGAGGATTCCACCCTGACTGTCACCAGTCATACGGCCATTTCATTTCATAGCAGGACCCCTTTGGTTGCTATCCGCAGCATCTTTAAGCAGATTGGTACGTCGACGAAATTCTACGTCTCGTTTTCTTGTCCTTCATATCACGAAATTTCGAGCGTATATTTCAACATGATAATGTCCGCCCACGTACGGAGATAGTTTCTTCTGCTTGTTTTCATCCTTGCTCAACGTTATTTTTGCCAGCAATGTCGCCGGATCTCTCCCACTGAGGACGTTTGGAACATCATGAAAAGGGTCCAACAACAAGCTCGAGATTTTGCCAATCTAACACACCAGTTGGACAGAATTTGGCACGATACCTTGCAGGAGCACATCTATCAACCCTATCAATTAATGCCAACATATGAAAACAAAATGAAAACATAGCCACTGAAACTTCAACCTAAGATGTTTGAACAATTTTAGGTTGAAGTTTCACCGGTAAGGCAACTATCAAGAAATTGAAGTCTCATACTACAATGATACTACAATGCGCTGTCTCAAAGATCCATTGCATCGAAACTAGGAATGACTTCTGGCACTGTCAGTAAAATCATTCATAAAGATTTGAAGGTAATAAAGATGTTTAAACCTTAACTTCATCTACTTTTGCCAAAGCCTGAAAGAAAAACAATTGTAGAAAAATACTTAACTGCTGAAAAATGGAAAATTGTAGTAACACGCGATGAGACATAGGCATATTTAAGTGACTGTAATAATAATTTAAAAAAAAAATCAACTTCTGTTGCTCAGCTGAAAGTAAACCAAAATCAATTCATTCTGCTATCAACAGAATACTTTAGAACCACTTTTTGAAGAAGAAATTCCAGCCTTATAGGAAAAGGACATAGATGGAATTAAGCTTCCTATGGACAAAGCCTCTAGACATACGTCTAAATCAACTGTCGCTTATTTAGCAAAGAAAGAATTAGAAATAGGAATAAATGTATACTAATTTATAAAACACCTGTAAAATCCCCTCATGCTTCTCCAATGGACTTTCGAGCTTTGGGTTTATTTAAACGAGCCCTAGGAAAACGGCATCCAAGAACATGGATGCCGTTCATGAGGAAAGGGATAAAACTGAAATGACAGTTCTAAGAAATACTGTCGAATAACTGTCGAATACTGTGACGTATAGTCACTTTTTAATAGATTTTTTCAATACTAAATATTTGCCAAAAATAAAATACAATAGCTTATATCAATAACAAGCTTTTTAAAAAATATATTATTTAATTTTTGATCGTCAGTTGTATTTAAAAATTTATTTTTGCCATTGAATTGACGCAATTTACATTTTTTTTTTTTTTTTTTACATTACGTCCTTTGGAAAATATATTATTATTATTAATGAGTCTAGTGTGGACAATCACAACAATTTTTTCTTTAACTAAATCATCACAAATGAATGCTTGCTTAGAGTGGACAGTGTAACAACAAAAGCCGACAATAAAAGTATGTGGTAGCAGTGAAAGCACGTGGCTATAGCGGAATAATGTGTAAAGTGTCGATATATAGGAAGCCAATAGTGGAAGTTAACCATGCTCTGACGCTCGAGAGATGGATTATTTCATCAAAATTGCTTTGTAGGTGTATTGCATTAATATTTTCGTATTATACTCTGTAAAAATACAAATATTAAAAGATAACTTATCAATTAAAAATGCAATAGTTTTAAATTCGTCACTAGAAATAGATAAGTTTATGCACATCATTCAAAGCTGAAATCGAATAAATAAATAAGTAAATCTCGCAAAACAACTTTATTTTTCCCAATTAAATATATTTAATTTCGATTAACTTTGGAATGAACAAATTTTTGGACATAAAATAAACATACATTACGCGAGCAAGCATAAGGAATACATTTCAATGTATTTCACCCGTTGAAACCCATTAAAAATAGTAACGTAAAGTATAAAGATTTGTCTCTATGTTTAAAGGTACATTTATTCTAGATAATGCTGTCTAGAAAAATGAAATAATAAGAACTTTTTGGTTGAAACTTACGAATGAATCTCTCTTTTCTATTTTTGCAGGTAAAAACCGTGGCACCAACCGTAAGGAGATAACAATTCCCGCCTCTGAAGTTTCGTGGTCTGTAAAGGGATTAAGTCCAAATACGAAATACTCTCTCCGCATATCGGCCGTAAATGCATTAGGAGAGAGCGAAGCCAGTAATCCTGTTACCATTATTACAGAGGAAGAAGGTAATTTTATCGAACTCATTAATTTTAAGTTGGAGTTCTTCGAAATAATATCGAATTTCAAGAGTCTTAGCTCCTCTCATATCTGAAAAAAAAAAAAAAAAAAAAAAAAAAAAAAAAAAGATTTTTCGTAGATTTTTCGATAAACAATTTGAAATTTAGGGGGGGGGGGGGGAGTAAAAAACTTACTTTATGCATCGAGAATGTTTAATATTTCTTTAAGAAAATGTGCAACTTCGTAATATGCCACTTTAATTTATTTTGTTATTCGAAATAGTATAGAATCCAAAACTAAAAGCCAATTTAATAATCGATAAACTTTTTCAGAGAATTATCTGTTGACTTCAGAAAATTTAGAAAATATAATTCGACCTGAAATATTAGGATAACATTGAAAATGTTTATTTTATTTTTTATGAAAAGCTTAATTTCGTAATGTATGCCATTTATTTTATCTCGTTGGAAGAATACTGCCATGGTTTGCTATTAATATAGAAACAGAATTAAAAATATGTTATTATTTTTGAATTGCAGATCTTAGAGAAATGGTATCGAATTACAGGTTTTATATTTGAAGTTTCTTAATTAATAAAATATTTTGTTGACGACTAGAAAATATAGAATTTCTAATTGGAGTTCGAATATTATGATAGTGCTGCAAATGATTATTTTCTTCTTAAGAAAAATTTTGTTTCTCTCGCAATTTTGTTATTCGAATATTATAGTGATTTGCTTTCAACATACATCCCTAACAGCACACTTATCCATAGTACATCCTGAGGATGTCCCTTAGACGTGCTTGCATCCATAGGATATCCCGAGGATGTCTTGTGGATGAGATGTGCTGTTAGGATATGTAGTATTTCAAACAAAGCATTAACCAAATATTCAAAATAATACTTTAATAATACTTTAATAGGTCATTAGACTGTCTAACGTAGGCATATTTTAAATGTGAATAAAAATAAAATAAAAAGTTTCTTGATTAAAATATTTTAATTAAAGTACGCAGTGACATTTTTTAAACACTAAAATCGAATTAATCTCGCTATTGTAGTTTATCGAACTATTATACCCTCGTTACACACTGAAATATTAAATGAAACCGGGACCCATAAAACTTTGTCATTTGCTGTAATTTACTTTCTTTTACCCATATATGCTAGAGAAAGTAGCGTTTTAGATTCAATTTTTCGAAAATGACATTTTGCTATATTTATACCTTTTTAGATATCCCATACATGCTAGAATATAAAAAGGCAGCTTTAAAGCGGTTGGTCTGCGATTCTGTCATCAGCATAATTTAAGAACCAATATCAGTAGGAATTCACACTCAATATTCTAAATCTGTACCACAAGGACATGCGATACGAAGCTCTTTTTTTTTTTTTTTTTTTAAGTTGCGCAAATGGTTTGTCCACCGGCATATACAGTGCCGGCAAAAAAAAAAAAAAAAAAAAAAAAAAAAAATTACGTGTCAGTTGCCGTCTCCGCCATAAAAATGTGTGGAACCCCAGGGATGGCACGTGATATTAGTCAATCACAGACGACCTTTCCCTATAATATTATCACTCATTTTGTCTCGCAGTCTTTTAGAGTAAGGCTGTATGCTCTTTTCCCCCGACAGCCAGTACTTCGTTCATTTGTTAGAAGCTTGAGAACCTACATTGGTAATACCCACTCCACACAGTGGGTCGGATTAAGCTTAAAATGAAAGAGAAATACCCTGCTTTGCGAATGTGATTGATGTAGCCAGAGATCTGGCAGATGATTCTAGATGTAGCCAGATGCAGCCACCTGGCAGATGTAGTCAGAGATCCATAACTAAACGGCTGCAGATGGTAATAAAATGTAAATGGGAAAGGTCGTCTGTGATTGACTATTACCACGTGTCATCACTGGGTTTTGATACATTTTTATGGCGGAAACGGCAATTGCCATGCAAAGTTTTTTTGCAGCTCAAATGTAAAGATTTTTTTTTTGCTGGCACTGTACAAAAGTATTCAAATTCGTCTTGAAATTTCTAGTAGGTGCAGTTAAAATATTTATTTGCACTGCACACAATAAAGTGAAATGCATTCTTAATAGGCACAAAAGCATGTTTCATGCAAAATAGGATATGAAAAATACTTATCTACAGGGCCGCACAAAAGAATTAGTGCTTTGTTTCGCAGTGGCGCTAAATTTATGCTATACATTTTTTATTTATTCTTTTATTTTTGGTACTGTGTTAAATTTAAATACGCTGTACTTCATTATACGTGCGTAATGGAGAGTTGCTCGGCGACAGTGTTCTGAAATTTTTAAAATAAATTTTACATTTTAAAAGAATCTTCAAATGCTTTAAAAATATAGCTACAATATTCAAATGTTCAAACTGCATTAGTAATGTTCAAATATAGTAACTTACGTGTTACACTTTAAATGTCTATAATAATAATGGGTAAAAGAAAATAGTGTAAAGGCCGTACAAGATTATAAGTATAAAAATTTTGTTCAAACGAAAAAAGGGAAAATATAAAGGACTTGGCTATTTATAAGGAGAAGGTCTTAATTTCCCCGTGTTCCTATGTAGGATGTGTCTTCAAGACTAACATCATAGCTACAATAATAGGTTGAAATAGAGCAAATAAAATTTTATCTGTTGTTGCAAATATAGTAATTAAAATGTAATTCTCGCTTAATAGTCATACGACTTTTTCTTACCCTGCATTTGAGTACTGTAGTTAGATTGCTGTTCTTGTATTTTGATGTAAGATAATAAATACTTCATATAAATTTACTTAAAAAACTGTTAAAAGTAGTTTAAAAGCATTTTTTTACGTATATTTCTGTGCGAGGGAAGAGATATCGCTCCCTTTAATCTCTCCAACAAACATAAGTAGCTATAAAAGTTTTAAGGTTTTATTAAGTACTTTAAAAATTTCCTCCAAATTAGCCAAGAATATTTCTCAAAACGCCACTCCTTGAAACACGCAAACATTTCTAATGGCAACATCACTTAAAATATCTCATTTTAATTTTCTGTAATAATTTGGTAAGTTATGGGGATAACAGACATACACACACACACACACACACATCTACCGCTGAAAATTTGATTCACGTATTCAGGGGACTGCGAAAACGCGTCACTGTAGCAAAAGAATTGTGATAGACATCCAAACTAGTAGTACTTTGTAAACGCTATAGGCATGAGAAAGTCATTATTTCACAGCTAAACAGCGAGATAGAGAAGAATGCCCTCACTCAAAAACACTTCACAAAAGTAAATTTTAACTCATTTGTTAAGCGTTAAAGAGGTGAAAGTAATTTGGATGACCCAAAAATATAAGAGTAATTAGGTTTTGAAAAAAAAAAAAAAAAATCTTGCAATATTTCTCTAGATTTCAGAAAAAAAAAAATGAAAAATGAAAGTGTTTAATAAAATTCGGACATATTAAATTAATATTTTTGTTAAAATAATTTAGGCCAATGATGCCAATTAACTCCTGCAAAGTAACTCCTTACTTCCAATGTTATACGGTTTAAAATAAAAGGTTTATTGAATAATTTTTAAAAGAAATAACATATATTGTATCCTAAATATTTTTATGTATAGATTCGAAATAAAAGTCTAGCTGAAATATCCATTTCATTCATAAAATCTTATGTCTTTGGGTGAAAAAAAAAAAAAAAAGAAATGTACGAAAGACTCAAAATTTGAGAAAATATTTCAATATCTTTGAAAGTTCAATATTTAGAATGAGTCATAAAAATCAAACATTTTTCTGATATTTCTTTTCTCCTTTTTTCAGCACCGGGAGGTCCACCGCTAGCCATAAAAGCTCTGCCTTTATCGTCTACAGCTATAAAAGTTTTGTGGGAAGTAAGTCAGTTTTTATGTTTTAGGGGTTATATTTTTTCCTGAAATAAAGAATTATTTATTCTGAAAAATAGTTACAAAATAATGTGTTTAACTTAATTAAAATTATTAAAATAGGTGTGAAAGCTTAGAACTTTTCTTTTTCGTATGGTTACTCTTAAGGGACAAGAAGCGATATTTTTTTATTATTATTATTATTATAGCTATTACAATATCTAATAACCTTTATCATAAAATATGTGATAATTTAAAAATATTATCATTTTAGAGTTCCACAAACATTATTCAAAAGCTTTTACAAAATTTTAAACCTAAATTTGTTTTTCTTGGGTTCCAAATTTCGGTCATTACCAATTATATTGGTAATGACCCTCCATGCGAAATGAAAAATGATGAAAAATGACCCCATGAAAAAAGACCCTCCATGCGAATTTGTTTTCATTCAATCCTTTTACAAATTTGTGTCACTTTGTAAAAATTTGTGTTTTGTAAAACCAATATATTTGCCACAAAACTAGACATTCATTCTGAAATCAAGAAATGATCACACTGTTAAAAATCATAGTTCGATTTATTAAAAGGTGCAAATTTGAAAAGCAACATTTTAAGAAATTGAGTGCTTTATGTTTCACCTCTGAGCTAGTACTATTTGATTAGTAAGCGCCATTTTAATAGTGCTTATGTTTCAAATGGCACTACTCAAATGATGAAACACAGAGCAACCAATTTCTTAAAATGTTGGTCGCAGCTAAAATTCCTAATTTACACCTTTTCTAGGATGAAGCATCTAGGGTGAGCTATTATTTTTAACAATGTACCGTTATTAGGAACTCCCAAATTCAATCGCAAGACAAAAATTCATGAAAAATTCAAATTTGAAACTTTGTGGTTTAAAATTGAGATATAAAAAATTAAATATTTATATGTGTTCAATTACATACAAAAAAAAAAAAAAGAAAGAAAAAGAAAGAAAAAGGAAAAAAAAGGAGCTTTATTATAATTTAGAATGGGAAAGAGGCATTGGAAATTAGGCATTATTCTGTATTATTTTCTCTGTAAAAGATGCCTTTACATCGCTGAAATTATTTTTTATCTATATATTAATAGGCAAGCATAAAATTTGTGGTCCCTTTTTAACATATTAATTACGGGAGTAGAGGGTTGAAAAGGGTATCATTTGAAAGATATGGTTAGCCGAAGAAGGTGCAGAATAGAAAAATTACTTTCTTACGATTCCAAGAAGGTATTAAAAAATACTTTTATTTTTTATGAATTTTCCCCCATTTTCCCCTTTTATTTCCATTAAAAAATACCTAAAAGTAGAAAGTTGTTAAATCTGGCAATTTCTTAAAATTCAAATAAAACCATAGGCGCAGTAATTTGTATAATGTAGCATCACTATACTTTCGACTACAGATTTTTTATTCTAAGAGAAAACTGCTCTTAAAATGGCAGAAATTTGAGTGCATGAGTGGTAGATCAAAAGTTTATACTGTTCAAGATAAACGACAAATTTCAAATTAAAATTTTGTCAATTTTACAGCAAAATAACTTAATCTGCCACATGTGCACGATAACTAATGTGTAACTATACCCAAATATGGGAATTAAAATCAGGAAATTTTTAATATATATATATATATATTTTTTTTTTTTTTTTTTTTTTTTTTTTTTGCAAAAAATCTGTTGGACGATTAACATAAGAAATCTTTTACTTGGCCCCAATAACGGTCAGTGACGTCACACTTCGCTTACGTATACCTTTTGCATAAAAAGAAAAAAGTATAAGATTTGGAACAAATTTTGATTTCCGGTTTTCAATGAATTTACACATTTTCAGACTTCCTTGCATGCCAATTAACTGAAAACGGCTATTATTTTTTAAAAAGTGGATTTATTACTAGCTTGTGCATGTATAAGAAAAAAGTAGAAGACACGGAACAAATTTCGATTTCCGGTTTTCGCTGAATTTACATGTTTTGAGCTTTCCTTACGTTTAAATTAACTACTTATTTTTAAAAAAGTGGATTTATTGCTAGCTTCTGCATGTGCATAGGAAGCAAGTAGAGTATATGGAAAAACTTTTGATTTCCGGTTTTCGACGATTTTACATGTTTTGAGATTTCCTTACATTTCCTTTAACTGAAATTGACTACTTATTTTTTTAAAAGTGGATTTATTATTCTTTCCTCTGCATATATATATAAGAACTAGTATGTTGTGGCCACCACGAGACTTTCTTCTATATTTTCCTATACAAATTCACTCAGTAAGAATAATTAAAAAAAAAAAAAAAAAGTGGGACTTTGACAAAATTTTGGGTAAAATGTGAAAATTATTCTAAGTTTGTCAAAACACAGAAACTGTGAGACTGACAAAATTGGGGGAAAAATGCAAAAATTTGTTTAAGTTTGTCAGAACACGGAAACCATGGGAGTTTGATAGAATTAAGGGGAGAAAAAAAAAAAAAAAAAAAAAAAAAAAAAAAAAAGTGGGACTTTGACAAAATTTTGGGTAAAATGTGAAAATTTGTTAAAGTTTGTCAAAACACGGAAACCGTGGGACTTTGACAAAATTAGGGGGAAAATGCAAAAATATGTTAAAGTTTGTCAAGATACGGAAACCGTAGGACTTTGACAAAATTAGGGGAAAAAAGCAAAAATTAGTTTAAGTTTGTCAGAACACGGAAACCGTGGGAGTTTAATAAAATTAAGGGGAGAGAAAAAAAAATTTTTTTTTCTAAGTTTTTTTTTTCGTAAAAAGTAAAAAAAATCGATAACTTTGTTTTAAATTATCATAGATTTATAGTTCAACCATTCGTTTTAAAGGTACTGACGAGACCTTTCGAAAGATACCCATCTTGAAAATTTTTGCCCTATATCACCCTGTTAAAAATTTAGAAAAAGCGGGATGGCAACGCAACCTGTAAGACGATTTTTACCAAAAGTTGATAGACACTAATTTATATCAAGGTGCAACTACATACCAATTTGTATGAAATTCTGTGCAGTAGTTCCAGAGATACAGTTGCCACAAAATTTTGTCACACACACACACAGACAGACAGACAGACAGACATTTTCTAAAAATGGTAAAATCGTGTTCTACAGCTCTCAAAACGTGTAAATCCATCAAAAACCCGAAATCGAAAATCTTTACGAATCCAATACTTTCTTCTATTGAAGATAGAAGAAAGTAAAAAAGTATAAGATTCAGAAAATTTTCACATTTTCGGTTTTTGATGAAGTTACATGCTTTGAGATTTTCCGAACTCAATTCGACCATTTTTGCAAAATATCTGTCTTTTTGAGTTCAAGCACTGTACTTTTTGAACAAATGGAATTAATTTAGCCGAATTTGATATTTGATTCAACCTTGGTTTGACATGGTACCGATTAGATTTTGGGCTCTATCACCCAACAAGGAGCGTTTCCACGTTGCGATTTCCTCTCATTTCAGGTAAGGCTCAATATCTACTGCATGTACCAAACTTAAAGAAACATATTAAGTAAAACTCTGTTAATTCAGTTAGAGTGCATATCGACAAATAATTGCCGCAGCTGTGTTGCAATTTAATTTCATTTAGGACAACTTTGCTTTCTCTTACTTTGCAAAAAAGTGGCCGAGTTTCGACCACTGGGCTATACTAGTGCTGTAAAATAGGCTCTATAGATAAAAAAGGATAGACTTTACATGATTTAATAAGCGATAAAATTTAAAATAAAAATAAGTATGTCAACGTTTCTTGTCCCCTTAAATAAGAATAATTTATATGAAGGACTGTGTGATAATGCATATAACTTAAAGTGGCATCCAATATTAAAAAAATGTTTTGAAGACACATTTTAATCATTCATAAATGTGCCACGGTGATGATTTCTTTCAAATATTTAAAAAGCCACTTAAACTCAACGATATTATTTTCCTTTTCACCTTTAAATAATGCTAGATAGTACTCCAATGAAGAGAAAATAATCTTGCAAATATTTTGTTAATTTTTAAGTGTTATAAATGTAATATTCGGAACCAATTAATTTAAATTAACTTATAATATTCCAAAACTCAAAACAGAATAGTTTTTCATTATTCTCATTACTTATCGGTGTGTTTGCTGTTTTAAAAATGTGTGATACGAATTTCGCATTAAATATACACAGGAAACATATGCATCCAAATTGCTATTGTGGATTTTACTGAAATTTAATTTTATGCTTTATTATTTTATTAAAAAAAGAAAGAAAAAGAACTATTGCAACTTTAAGCAAATCGGTATAATTTTTAGTAATTTTCCCTCAACGACCGCTAAGCTATTGGGTAACTCATGCCCACGGCAAGACTCGATGATCACAGTCAATTGAATGAAAAGTTTTTCTTTTTTTCAATTACAGCCAATCATTTGTAATTGAAAAAGAACAATTACAAGGCTATATACATGTAGCAAAGTATACCGAAAATTGTACTGTTTTTTATAGGACTCTGCACAATATTCAAATTTCAATTTTTTTTAAATCCTTTGAAGAAGTGTGCAAAATTTTAATAAGAACGGCGCATTCATTTTTGAAAAATTGTTTTCTTTTTCGGAAGGGATTTTTGATTAAATGTACAAAATAACTTTTGACTTTGACATTTTCATTTTGAGTTTGGTAAAAATCCCCCCCCCCCTTTTTTTTTTACATAAATAAAATTTAGCGTTTTTATAACCCATTATGTGATCTTCTTTAATATAAATAAAAAGGTAAAAAAATATTTTTTGCTGTCAGTTGGAAAGTATTTTCAATCTCTGCAAAACCCACGATTTTTCCGTTTATAAGATATTTGTATTGTTATATTTATATACTATTTATATTTATAAGCTATTCCGTATTAAGCTGTTTGTATTAGTAGTCTAGACACTATTACGTTTTACATGCAAGGGAATTTTTTCGCCTGTGCAAAACTTCATTTCAATTTTCTTCTATCGTGTAAATAATTATATTTCTTTTAATGTCAAGAAAATTAAACAAGGAATTAAATGCGCATGTAATTTTTTATTTTCTCTTAACCATATATAGGGTACAGAAAGTATTGTTTTGGGGCCAAATTTTCGAAATTAAGTTTTTGTTAGGGTTCTACGTTTTAAGGTCCCCCTTGAATCCATAAATCATGTTTCAGCGTTTGGTCTGTGTGTCTCTGTGTGTGTCTGTCCGTTATCAACACATCTCAAAAACAATAATAGCAGAAAATTCAAACTTGGTATTCTAAATGTGCATCATATAGGGTTGCTACACTAAACTTTTAGTTGAGATCAAGCAAATGATTCGTATGCAGGGACACCCAAAAGTATTCAAATACATTACGTCTATGGGGGAAATTGCAGGTAAATAGAGTTTAACATCTATAGACTGCACTAAACTAAATGAAACAAATATATATTTTTTATATGCTTAAAAACACGTTTGATGTAGAATAGGGTATGGAAATCATTCACTGTTCGTTTACAAGGCTACACAAAAGAACTAGACAATACTTGAAAGTGGATGGAAGTGTATTTCCCGTTGTGCAGTATGTTATCAATATAGCATTATATTTATGTGCACCATGTGGTGTGCACATAATCTTCAGAAGATATACAGGGCTGCTAATATTTAAGTCATAACATTCTTTTTTTTTTTTTTTTTTTTTTGTTACTGTAAGTGCTTTACTATATAATATTTTACCATGTCCAGGAATGCTGCTCAGAAATTGAAATTAATTCCTCATATCCAAATGGTAAATGATGTATTTTTTTGTAAAGCTAAATATTTATCGCTTGAGTTTGTATATTTACACGTTTTGAGGCTTTCTGAATACCGAAGTCAAGTTTTCAACGTTTGAACTTTGTCTGTCTTTCTTAGAGTAAACTAAAAACAAATAATTTCAGGCTATCCAAATGTTACATTTTGAATGTAATACCTTTGTTACTAGAAAAGTTTGATTAAGATTGATAAGTTTCAAGAAATACTGCGTGTGAAAGTTGTCTAAATAATTTTAAGTGAACTTTTGAATTTAATAACAGATTTGAATTCCACATAAATGTAGGTACAATAATGAAACGGGGAGTACACAGAACTAATTATCATATAAAACTCTTCCGGATCCTAATTTGAATTGTTTTAACACAGGTTTACGTAACAGTACTCGTTATCTTACCCCTTAGTCTCTAACCTGTGTTTATAGTATTAAATTTCAGTATAAGAAAAGGCCACGTGAGTGCCGCACCAGATTATTTATTAAATTCATCGGAATTCTAAAGCTAATACGAGAATTTCGGCGAATATCATTACAAATAATTGGAATAATTTAAACATCAAACGGTCAATTCGGATTCCATGGATTATTTTCCATTATTTTGGTATAATAAATGGTAGTCATCTGTCAAAAATTACGATTCAGGGACATGGATATTAGTACTAATGTCAAAAAGTAAGTGTATTATTTCAATGTAGAGGATGTCACGAAAAATTATTTTATAAAGTTTTTAACTTCTATTCTATTTGTCACATCAAACATGTTAACAGCTTTAAACCTTTTCCGGAATACGCTGATCATTTAGGGGAAAAAATGCACTTAAATAGGTTTAGTAGTTTTTAAGTATACACGATTTATATATTAATTTAAAGTTATTACAATAATTTTAACTATATTTCTATAGTTGCTTCTAATTTAAGTGCCCATTTCGGGCATAGTTTGGTGTTGTTAAAGAAACCTTTTAAATCATTAAGTGGCCATCCTCAAATAGTTACTTCGTACGTACAATAGTGATGCATACTTTATACTTTTATTATTTTTCAGCATAAAACATTGCGAATTATATCTAATGCAAAATTTATAAATGCATTTTACAAAATAATAATAATAATAATAAAGAAATAAAGAAATTTCACCGTTTAAAACTTTCTCAGAGAAAATTATCATAAAGTAACAAACTATTTTAATTACATATTTTACTCAGTTAATTTTCTCGTTGGATTAGAGCGAAGCCCACGACGAGTCCATTTCAGACAAACTGTTAAAATTAGTTTTTTACATGTATAATTTTTAATTGATTTGAAAAATAAAATTCTTTAATGACAGGCTTATGTCGATGATTATTTTTATTTTAAAATGAATGTGTCACTATTTCTTTACAGCCTCCTGATCCTAATTTACAGTTTGGAAAAATCAAAGGCTATTACGTTGGCTATAAGTCGAAAGAGTCGAGTGATAAATACATTTACAAGACCCTCGAGGATACGGAAAACTTCAGGGAAGAGAGAGTCCTCACCAACTTGCAGCGAGAAACAGTCTACTTGATTAGGGTGCAAGCCTATAATGCGAAAGGCGCGGGACCGCCTTCCGACGACATCGAAGCTGAAACGCTGAAGGAAGGTGGGAATTTGTTTCACGTTTTATTAGCAATAACTTTTCTAAAGATATCAACTAAAATTTTAAAATAACTTAAAAGTTTTTATTTCTATTTGGACAAAATTATTTAGAATAACAACAAAATGTAGATTGTTGTAACCGCCACAAAACTTTTATTCATATTTTCTTCTGCAAATTCGCGTAATTTAGATCAAAGCATTTGCCACTGCATTTTATATTGTAAAGAGGAGGGAGATTTTTTTTTCTTTCTTTTTTCTTTTCTTTTTCTTTTACAAAGCCAATCATCTTATAGGTACAGAAGGGTTCATAAACAAAACTTTTCAGTTTCAGACTGATTGGTTTAAAATAATCCCCATTCTGTATATTTATATGAAATTATGTTCTATAGTGTCAAATTAAATATTATGAAAAAAAAAAAAAAAAAAAAAAGACCACAGTGCCCCATGTTGAACGATATGCACCAAAGTATGCAATAAGACACCCATTTATGTCAAGATGCAGCTAATTAATTTTCATTAGATCATGTTCATTAATTCTTGATGTGGAGCTGGCACAAAAGAATTTTCACACCCATCCAGGCCAACAGATATTTTCCAACCATCGTGTTCATTTCATCTCAAACCTGGCGAAAATTGGAAGTCGATTTATTTCTTCTATTTTAATACTCTATTCCATTTAACAAAGATGAAAGTGAAATAGAAAGAAAGAGGCTTGTCGGGAAAATTTTCTCTAGTTATCCTCGAAAATTTAGAGTTGATAAATCCCATTTATATTTTAAAATTACAATGAACTGAAATGAAATAGTTGAATGGGAAATTTTATATCATCATTTTATTACGGGTTACTGTTTGATTTAATTCTAGTCGTTTTATCATTATAAAGTAAGTTTATACATAAAATGTATAATTTCCTGTAAGACATGAATGATTATTACATTCAACTACCTGGGAGACTATATTATAAATACTGTAGTACACATTCCTGTTTAGATATTAGTCACTTTTTTGACAAAACTAGTGGTCACCTAGTGGTAGAAATTCAACCATAATTCATTAAAATTTTTAAGTTACGCCCTTATTGAAGTTCTTTTATCAAAGAGGTACTCTATAATTATTGCATATGCATTTTTTTCAAACGCGTACAAATACGTCATTATGCATTCATTTTCGAGTGATTTGAAATATACCAGCGATAGGACAAATGCGGTATAGTTTGGCTAAGTCCTATTTTGAACACAATGTCCCGTTTTATGACATTTCCATGAGTTTTCTTTATTGCTATATTGGGTAGGTTTCGCCAAGACTACAAAGATAATTTGCCTACCTTTTACGAATTATTTAAAATTTAAATTAAAAATGAATACAAAAATTCGAAAAAATGAAAAATATATAAAGAGAAACACGTGCTTTGTATTATATATATATATATATATGTTTAATGAAGGAAAAAGTCAAGGCAGTTAAAAAAAAAAAAAAAAAAAAAAAAAATAATGTTGTCCCATTGAACTTAAAATAATTTGAAAATGAATTTAGTGATTCAAAACTTCTGTGTAGACGATTATCTGAGATTCTGTTTTCGGAAATATTTCCGTAGAACTCATTATAACATTATTTTCATCTCCTATTAATTGCTAAGGAATTTCAATTATATTTTCTCCCAACTGAGGGAATTGTAGCACTTCAAGTAATTAGTAATAATTTTTTCAAGAATTCGACAAATTCAAAGTCCCTTGTTAAGGCTCCCCTATTTTGAGTAAACGCTACTTAGTGAAAATAAACAAATTTTGCCTATTCATGACTCAATTAAAGTTGCACATGAATCCTGTGGGATAGCTGGTAAGATTTCTCGAAAATCACCGTGAAAAAAATCCCTGTGATAACGTAGGCAAAGAACGTTGAAGGTTATACGATGTAACGAGTACGTACAGTGGAAAGTGCTAATAATCAATGCGTACCGCATAATTTTTCGTTCATTTTTTTTTTTTTTTTTTTTTGGGAGGGGGGGGGGGGAGGGTTATGTCAGATGGTCAAAACAATAACTTTTTCAAGAAGTGTTATTCTCATTCCAGAATTTTAGTGAGTTCATAATTAGCAAAAGTGAAATTAAAAGTTACATTACTAAAGGACCTTTTATTAGATGTATTATTAAACATTATTTAACTTCGACAACATTAAAAATTTCCTACATATAATAATAATAATAATAATAATAATAAAATATCACTTTTTTTTTCTTCTTTTTTTAAACAAATTCGTTTAATACTCAGCTAAATAGTGTGGCTATTTTCAAGCTTATATTATCTCACGTAATGGGTTATCTTTTATTTATTTACTTTTTCCCCTGTGAATATTATTTTGCTATAAAAAAAGTCATGTTAAGCTAAAAGCTGCAATGTTGAATTCTTGTAACAACATATAACTGATCACCACGCCTGTAAGTTTCTTTTAGGGCTCAAAAAAAAAAAAAAAAAATCCTATTTTGAACCTGCATTGAGACTAAGAAATTTCCAATATTTTATGTCTAAAGAAATAAAGTTTTAACAACTCCACAGTAACCTGGATCACAAATGAATACATTAAGAGTCACAGAGTACTTATATATAGTGTGTTTTTGTTTAACGACAATTGGACCCAACACAGGTTCTCTTAAACTCTTCGAATCGATTTATGTTAAAATTATCCAATAACATTTTGGCAACTTTTTTTTTTTTTTTTTTTTTTTTTTTTTTGTAGACCTGTGTAATCAAAGAAACAGAGGTTCACAGAAATATTTACGCCGAGCTCCAAAATTGAGTGGGGCACCTATAACATATTTTCAGTATTTATTTAAGTCTCTTTTCTTTTAATTAGAACTAATTACCCAGCTTATACGGATTCACTAAATTTGTAATAGTTGGAGCTGAGGCCTCCGAGGTGCTGAGGTTGAGTCCGCATCTGTAGCGGTCGGAATCCAATTTAAACCACAGACACCGGTCTAATGTGGCTTAATGTACAAAAAATAGCAAAGTTCAAAACCTTTTAACAAATCAATGTGTTATATGTGTTATTCTAATATTTACGACAACTGATAATGTTAATGGCATATCTTCCATTATTGAAAATAATTTCTCATAGGGTGAAAATTTTTATGTTCTATTTTTATTTTTCTCCCTACAGATCCTCCTAGACCACCCACATTAGAAGTAGTCGGTTCGACATCGTCCTCTGTAACACTAAAATGGACAAAAATTTCCGGAGACGTCTCTCCGGCAAGCGGTAAGTCTTCCCTCCATAAAAAAGTACCACAATCCTATTTCTCCCATGTTCTCATTTTTCAAACCTTAATTATTTACGAATTAATTTTTTAATAAAAATCCATCTATTCTCATACATTATTGAAAAAACGTAATAAAATACATTTGTCCAAACAAAACAGTATAAAGTCTAGGGGCGACATATTGTTAGAAAAGATAAAATACCATATAATACAAAGTAAAAGCCATCAAAGTGTTTTTGTATGAAGTTCTAAAATTCTCTAAAATGATTGTAAAGCTTTTTCATGATTTCAAAATACGAATGAGCCTTCCTTTATAAACGCCCTGAAGTTTGGATTACCTTTTCTATCACTACAGTGATTTGGCTTTTCGAATAAAGCTTATTGTAAACATGAAGGTTTAGGTAACGGTGAAATGCTCTACACGTGACTTAAACCTACTGTCCTCAATTGTATAACGCAAATTTCGGTGAGAAATCGTTGAAGACTGTGAGCTACTAGGTTTAGTAGAGTGATTCATTGAACATTAAGGGTGATCACATATAATCCTTTCTGACGCAGGCCATACGATCGTGCGCGTAAGACATCCACGACATCCACTTGCATTTTTGCATCTGGAACAGTCGTATGTCATAAAATCAGGAAATAAACGATCGGCTGAATAGCAGAAAGCGTAAAGTACAATTTTCAATCAACAAATGTCGGTTATAGTCCATATTTTTCTTTCAGTTTGCAAAAACAGAGGAATGCAATGTTTTAAGGTAAAAATATTTCGGGTCGGAAAGAGTTAAAACAAAGTATTTAAAATTTGTCACTGGTTCTAGAAAATAAATAAAAATCACAATATATGTCCCAAATAACAGTCCCTAACAGTTCTGTGAAATGAAAGTGAATTTTTTAATTTATGACTAACTAAATCAAATCACAATCTTTTTGCGAAAGAAAAGCACGCATTTTTTGCGTTAAAAAGAGAATATTGTATATAACGGAATTCGAAACTTAAAGGGTAAATGTGGATATAAAATTTGCAAATTACAATCCGTATAAGACTTCCGAACACTGAATCTAGACGTGTCCTTTCTAGGCTATGTGATTCACTACAAAAAAGATTACGGCAACTGGAAATCTGAGGAGGTTTTCGGTGATCTCGATACTTATACTGTGACAAATCTGAACTGTGGCATGCGGTACGACTTCTACATTGCAACGATCAATGGAAACGGGGAACAGAGTGACATCGTGAGTGGAAGGACTAACGGAAGAGGTATTTGCTTTTACTTCGGTTTTCATTGATCTGCATTTAAGTAGATTACTTTTGTGTTTTAAAACTCATATTAATGTATACAAATGTTTAGTTGAGTTGATTGTATAGAGTATTGGCACAAATCAAGATGAGATATACAGCCCAATTTTTAAGGTTTCAATACATCCCAGCTCAAAAAAAAATCTTCAAAAAAACTATGAAAAAAAAAAAAAAAAAAAAAAAAAAAAAAACTGCAGATAATCTGAAGATAATCTGGAATAATAATAAGTTTAAGTGGGGAAAAAGAATTATCTGCAATTTGTTTGCAAACTCCAGTTATTCTGCAGATTTTATGATTCTTGTCCAAAAATCTTCCAAATATTTTCCAAATACCTCCAGATTGTCCGAATTTTTTTTGTAGTTTTTTGGCAGACTGTTTTTAGTTGGGATTAAAGGAGAGTTTACTCATTTAACACTGTACAAATCAAAATCTAACAATTACTTTTTAAACTTACACTCAAAATGAAACGTAAAATTTTTTTAATGTAAATTTTGGTAGGGAAAAGTTTTGTATCTTAATATATCCTTAAAGCAGTAGGGAATTTATTGACAAATTTATAATATCTTAAAATTTGTTATGCATCAGTAATGTAAAAATAATAAAATCTACTTTCATTTAACATCAAGTCAAAGAATGTTATGTCCTGAATTTATTTACATGGTAAGTACTAGTGCAAAAATATAGTACCAGTGCGTTAAAAGTTCATTAAAACTTAAAAAATTCATAAAAAAAAAAAAAAAAAAAAAAAAAAAAAACACCTTTGATGGGAAAATTGGTGTTTGCGCGAATGTCATCAGAAGCACATCTGATTTCTTTTTTAAGAATAAAAAAGTTCTAGTGATAAAAAGACCAATAAAGGGTGCATAAATTAAGTAATTTTATTTAAATAAGACTGTCCGTGAAACATCTGGATGCAGGGGAACTCATCGTTGAAACCGGCAGGATAATATCGCTACTAAACAAAGTATTGTTGTTTAAACTTATTTGAAAGACCAAAGAATCAACAACCGCAGCATTGCGAAATTAAAAAGTGGCATTTCAAAAGCGGCATTTCAAAAGTGGCGTCAAAAAGCGGCATTTCAAGTCTACAGATACTGAAGCTTGTATAGAATGGAGAGAATAGAATTTGCTTCTATAAAATGGAGATTTATACGTATTTGTCTTTCTTATTCAGAGGGGTTTGCGTTCCGGATTTTTTATTTTATTTCCCACTAGTAATTATGAATTGTATTTTTGGTTATATTTAATTGCTAAACTTTACTAGAAATCTACCAATAATATCACCATTAAAAAATTCTGGTAGCAGTTTCCGGGGACACAAACAACCCTGCTATTCTGTCCTGCAAACTCGATTTTTAAACATTTGCTTCAATATTTTAATTTAGCTTCAATAGGCGGTTATTATTATTATTTTTATTTTTTTATTTTTTTTTAATTACATTTTTTTTTTTTTTTTTTTTTTTGTACAAAAAATCAGGTCATCCTCTAATGCCATTCATAAAAAAAGCGCATTTGGTTTTTTGCCTATTTAAATTCTGCACACTCTCAACGCAAAAAACACATTCACTTGAATTACACAGTAGCTGGTATTGGAGAAGGGGATCTTCCTTAAAGGACTACTTCTGGTAAAGAGTAAAGATAAGACCTCAAGTCAGGGCGGTTTTCTACTCGACCCTGTTGCTTAAAATAACTGAATCCTGTTTCGTGTCATGATTTAACAAATAACTTGTTTTTTCTTGTTAATGTCAGCAACATTACTATAGCACATATGTATCTAGAGCAAGTTCATGAATTGCTATAAAATGATGGGGGCAAAATTCAATGAATCATTAAAGTTTACAATGTTATTTTTTTAATGTGAATATTATATAATAAAATTTTATACAATATATTAGATTTTATATTATAAGAATATTGTGTATATTTATAAGGTTATAATATTGCAAACTTTTTTTTTTAGTTTATATATTTTTTCCCTTTATCATCATCATCATTTTTTATTTTCGATTTTTTTTGTTACAATTTTGAATTTCTACAGCTCCCATTGCTCCTGAAAAAGAAGACCTCTTGGTGGTGAATGCTACTTCAGTGACTATTCTCTTAAACGCCTGGAAGAACGGTGGGTGCCCCATTACACACTTCGAAATAAAACACAAACCTCAGCGTCAAAAGAACTGGATTCTTTTTGCCGACCGAGTATCCTCCAATAAAAAGAGCATCACGATATCAGGACTCTCCCCAAGCACCTGGTATCAACTTCAGTTAACTTCACATAATGAAGCCGGACCAACAGAAGCCGAGTATATATTTACCACTGGAGCAGCGGTGAAAGGTAAGAATTTTTTTTTTTTTTTTTCAAATTTCTACGTTTGGTAAATTTAAAAAAAGATCTCGCTACATCTATCGCTGTAAAAACAACTTCTCTAGCAGTTTCATTGATCCCTTTCACTTCACAATAGCTTCGATTTATTCTCTGAAATTCACCCACTCCTATTGATCAAAAGGTGATGCAAGTCCATGCTAAAAAATGCATTCATTTATTTCCATTCCGGTTTTGAGGGTTAATAAATCTCACATAACCATGAATCCTATAGAATATCAGTTTTATCGGTTAATTAAAGAAAAAAGTTATGGAATTATATTATAATATGGTGTACATTATAGAGTGGGAGTAGTTTCGTTATAAATGCAGAGGTTGCAGTACTCATATATTTTTACGGGTGTTATATTATTTTGTCACAATTATTTCAGAACAGTAATTTTTTCAATAATATTGTAGCATTAAAACTTTAAGAAAAAATTTATTTTTTAAAATACTGGTGACAAATGTAAAACGCATGTAAAAGTACCGCTTGCGTCACTTGAGACTCTCCCGCGTCTCATGATAGGGACTCTGTGACCGCCGTAAATGACATGCCTTCTGAGATACATGCAAGATTTTTAAATAAAATTCTTTCATACAACATCAAAAACATAAATCACAAGAAAATAGACATCACAAAATTTCTCCAACTTAAGCACCTGCTTCATTCTTAAAAATATTCGATACTAATTTTCACTGCCGTAGAACAGATTAACATATCGGCTACCGGAGATGACGTCCTCTTAATGCGTCTTATTATGTAAACTCTTTTCTCCTTCATTAAACTGACATAACACCATCCTTATTATTGCCTCCCTTTTAATTAGTTCATTGTCAACTTCTTCAGTTTATAGCTTTTAGCAAATTATACGCAAACATAGTACAGCACATTAAGCGTTCTTTTCAATTCCCCAGCTTTTTCCTTTTTTTTTTTTTTTTTTTTTTTTTTTTTTTTAACTGGCGTCTTTCGCTCACATAATCTAATTGTTTGTTCGCAAGAGCACTTTTAATAGACCCTATTAGGGTCTAATGTTCTGAGCTCCTCGGATATGTCCTCCTGGTATATATTACCACTTTGTATCTTTACTTAAACCTACTTGGCAAATCTCGACATTATACATTATACTTTAAACTCGAATAATGAACATTAGAATGACTTTTTTTTCATTCTATGTGAAGAATTACTTTGTTCCAATAATTAATATCAGAATGAAGAGAACTATTTGAAATCATTTACCCTATATTTAATATAAAAGATGTGTTACATGTTTCAGGAATCCATCCCGATGCTGTTTTAGTAAGCGGAGAAGCCTTACCTTTCTATCTGGAACTAGAAGTCGTGCTGCCTGTCACACTCTCTTTAGTCGTTGTGGTCGCAGTCCTCGTCCTCGTATGCCTTATTGTGAGAAAACGAAATCCTACAGAGACCTCCCAGACTGGTAAGGCGATTATTTTTAAATTTAAGACACTGTGAAATACTTAACAGAAAATGCTGTTCACAATCTCTTTCCTAGGAAAACAGAAATTGAAACAGAATTCAAAAAGAAATTTGAAATCAAAAGAATGCAAAAGAATTCAGATAGAATTAATAATTCTGTTTGAAAAACGTATAAATGTATATCATGAGCGGAAAACAAATTGCACTTGAAAACTTTAATGATTTCGACTGACACTTTTTCGTCTCAGTGTGTTAATTAAATTGTTTTACTCGGTATGAGTCCTAATTCCTGAATTTTGGTCTTTCTTTTTGCATCTTAATCTTTTTTTATAACATTTTTAATGATATTTCTGTAAATCTTCCGAAGTTATAACATTGACAATAATAAAGTTTGGCATTCTGTTTTTTTATTTATTTATTTATTTTGACCAGATTAAAGTTTTCTCACACTAGAAGATCCTAGGACTGCATTGTCTGATCGTATGATTTCATATTCTGAATACTGTTAAAGTTGACAATCTAGCAGAGAATGAAGGGCGATTTGTTTTAAATCGGTGTAAACAGACCGCTAAATTGATCAGTAGTGGAGTTTTGGTGTTTCCATGACTAGATAGTGACGACATATCGTGGTATTAATAGTAAGCTCTCCAAAAATCTTTACATGATATTAGAAAATTAAAAATTTATCACAATAAATAAATTCCGTATACTTCTTTTAGTCATAGGGAAAAAATACCTGCAAAATAAACAACAAAATGAGCATACAAAATTCGGCTGATCTTATTCTAAACTATAAGAAATAACTATAGATGAGAAAAAGATTCGTTCTGTTACAGTTAAACGGATCTCCTTCTCAAATCGATGGTTTAGAGTCTTCGAAGTTACGATGATGTTACGCACGACATAGAAAATTCATTTTTTGAGTTATCTAAGTTAAATATGTATATTACTAATACGGATTATACCATTGGTACACTTACCCTATATGTATATTTAATGTGATATCTTAATACATTTTTCCTACTCGTCTATATTACGTAAAATAATACTTTTGGGGGTTACCGAAGCGGGGGTGTCATCACCTCCTCGGAAGAGTAAAATATTGATAGTTTCTCTTCGGACCGCCCTTAATTGTGAATATCACTGTTGCCCATTGTGACGTGAAACCTACTCAAGTATAACTCATAATATTTCAATGCTTTCAAATGCAGTTGACGTTGCAGTAAAGTTATGTGCATTGCACGTAACTTTGCTGCAAACTTTTCTGTATGATTCTATAACTCAACTTATTTTTATATATGACTAATGCGAAATATGCATTTTGCATTCGAGTCATGCAAAATGCCTATTTCGTAACAAAAATAACTTTTTTTTACTTTTGGTTATCTTATTACTTTAAAATGAAACGAGAAGAATTTTCTTAAAAAATACTTGTTACTTAACAGCATTTAAAACTAATTTCTTTGCAACTTTTCATTTGATTTTTTTCTTTTTCCCAGCAGCTAGTCAGACCTATATTTCGAGAAAGTCTCAAGGAGGAGAATCTGTGCACATGTGCGAAATGGAAAAATCAGCCTACCAGAGGCCTGTGAGTAGAGCTGATCCCCTCTATTACCCAACACCCTATGCCACAACTCACATAGCAGACGGGCCTTGTAGGAAATCCTTCGAGGCCGCCGAAAGAGAGGTTTGCTCTTATTTTCTAAGATAGTTTCTTGCATCGGAAAAATCACTCCCTCCAATTTAAACTCGTAGATTATTGCTGTACTATTCTACGGTAAATCGCAGTACTCGTCTTTTATTTCTTTAATACCGATCGTAGTCGCTAAATCCTTCATACCTCAATTCAAAAAACAGATATCCGTACGATTTTTGCTTTAAAATATAGCTAACATAAATACCTAAAAAAACAATTTTTGCAATTTTAGAAATTCGGTTCTCAAGAGAAGGTAGGAGGTAAAACGTGATTTAACATAATACTTCATATCTCAAACAAAAAACACACGTAACAAAAAATATGTAAATAAGAGTTTTGCTTTAGTTTCTAGAACTTTCAAAATTCGGCTCCGAAAGGCTAATATAATGGAGAGCAAAACGCAATTTCGCATGGGCGAAACGTGATTACACATAATCCTTTATATCTCAAAGAAAAAAACATATATCCGTAAAATTTCTGCTATAGCTAGCACAAATAACTAACAACTAATAACTCGGAAGCAAAATGTGGTTTAACATGCGCAAAACGTGATTTTACAAAAATTTTCATATCTCAAAGAAAAAATAAGAAAATATAGCTAACATAAATACCTAAACACCAGTTTATGGAATTTTAGAAATTTGATCTTCAAGGGAAAGGTGGAAGCAAAACATGATAACCTTTCATATCTCAATATATATATATATATATATGTGTGTGTGTGTGTGTGTGTATACAGTCGGTAACAAAAGTATCCGAACACTAGCAAAAATTCCTATGATAAAAAAAAGTAGAGTTAATACTGTTTTGTTAAATAAATCCTTGTCGAATCCTGTTCTTAGTCAGTCTCAAAACAGGATTCGACAAGGATTTATTTAACAAAACAGTATTAACTCTACTTTTTTTATATAGGAATTTTTGCTTGTGTTCGGACACATTTGATCTTTTTGATTTTCCCAGGCTTTTCCAGCAATTTCCCTGAATTTTGAAGGTCATTTTCTTCCATTTTGGCCTGTCATTTTATAAATTGACAGTTTTTCTCTAAAATTTCATTGATGTAAACGAAGTTTTGCGATTTTTCTTTTTTCCAAGAATTAGTGAACATTTTCTGACTTTTGCAATTTTCAATCAAATTCGCTAACATTTCATTGATTTTCCCAATATTACGAAATTGCCTGGCTTTTCCCAGGTTTTCCAGGTAGCTAACTATGCTGTGTACAAAAGATTTTTTTGCTTTTTGCTTTAAAATATAGCAAACACAAATATCTAAAAATTAATTTTTGGAATTTTAGAAACTCTGACCCTAGGGGAGTTAAACGTTATTTCAAATGGGCAAAATATTATTTCACATAATCCTTCATAAATCAGAAAAAAAGAGTTATATATATATCCGTGAGATTTTTGTTCTAAAATATAGAGAACAAAAATACCTAAAATCCAATTTCTGAAATTTTAGAAATTCGGTCCCCGCTTGGTGGTGGAGGAAAGGGGGGGGGGGGGGCAAAACGTTATTTTCACCCACTGAGACAATACTGTCAGGGCGACTCTGCGTGGCATTGGGTCACGAGTTTTTGAGTGAAGGTTGGTTCGAGAGCCATTAAGATCTTTCCCTCTGGGGGGGAAGATGACAAAAGCATGTTTGCAAGCGTAACTCGGCTAAAAGTTACTTCAAGGTGAAGAAATTGAACAAGGGGACATTAGACTTGGATACCAAAAACAAAAATCGTCAATTTTCGAATTTATTTAAAGGGAGAGGGGAAAAATTTCGCAAAATCCTGATTTTTCAGTAGAACTCTACCAAAAATTGCACGAAGAATTAGAAATCGGCCGTGCGTCTTTTGAAGTATATTCAAAAAACCAATTTTGAGCGTTTTTGCGATTTTCGATATACGGAGGGAGTGGAATTACGAGGGGGCAAATATGAGAGCCCCTTTTCTTGCCTGGTGAATCTATGGGAGCTGCATTCACAAATTTTGGTGTATGAGTTGGATATTTTCATCAAATACCAACTGTGACGAGATTTTGCTTAATTGCCGCGTGCGGGAGGGTGGGGAGCGAAAAACACTTTTCCAAGAGTTACTCTGCTCCAAATTATCTCAAGACGACAATTTTTTAGTATGTGGGTGCTATGTGTAACCAACACTATCTATAAAGAAATTTTGCAAAGTGTTCCCCCCTTCCCTATTATTGGTCTGGTGTTCTATCTCAAACTCGCGTTACATGCCCAAAAAATATTGTATCGATATTTATATTGGTTTTTTTTTTACATGTGTACTGATTACAATCAGAATTGTTCCCTCCATTTTTAATAGTACTTCCAGTGAGAAGAACGGGTACACCATATATACATTCTAAAACGAAAAAAAAAAAAAAAAAACGCACCAAGAAGAAGTTATCCTAATGGAACGAAAATTAGTAGATGAGTTGTACATGTGAGGAAAAACAAATGATTACAGTTTCAGAAAATTTGAATAATTTAATCAAGAGAAAGGGCCTCACAAAGTAAACAAGTCAGTAATACGTTGGTCCACTTCTGGCCCTTATGTAAGCAGTTATGTAAGCTCCGCATGAAAACGGCCTCTGACATCATTTAAGCATATTCTTATGTAAAATGACCTCCTGAATCCGAATAGGATACCCAATTTACCCTATCACCCACCGTTTTTTAGGAATGGCCCCTATTTTATCATTTTTCGGTGATTTATGGCTATAAATTTGATTTTTAGAAAGGGGAGGATTATTTTAACCGTTAAATATCTTCTGAGGGACTACATAGTTGGAAAATTGTAAAACATGCACATTTGCGACAAGGGAAAATTTTTGAGGGGGATTTGCCACTGAAATTATGCATTACATATCTTATATTTTTTAATCTGTTATTAATATTATTTTTTAAACTTTATATATATATATATATATATATATATATATATATGTTATTACGTGTTAAATTAATTATTTTTCATTCTTCAAATCAAATTCATAATCAAAAAATTATCGAACAGGGAAAGAAATTAAAGGACGGGGTGGCGTTTCTAGAAAACGGTGGGTGACTGGGCGAAATGGGAGTCGTATTCGGAGGTCATTTTACATAAGAATCAGCAAGAATGGTATCAGACCTCGAATATATATATATCTATATATATATATTTTTTTTTTTGCAGAGCAATGTTATTAGGCTTGGTATTAATTGACAGAGTTGGCAGATATGCTTCTGTGAGATATCGTGCCAAATTCTGTCCAATTGGTGCATTAGATTGACAAAATTCAGAGCTGGTTGTAGAACCCTTTCATTATGCTCCAAAAATCCTCAGTGGGAGAGAGATCCGGCGACTTTGCTGGAAAAATTATGTTGGACAAGCAAGAAAACAAGCAGCAAAAACTAGATCTGTACGCGGACCGGCATTATCATGCTGAACTATACGATCAGGATTGCGTGATATGAAGGGAAGCACAACGGGATGTAGAATGTCGTCGACGTACCTCTGTGCTATAAAGAGGCCACGGATGACAACCAAAGGGCATATTCGTCGGCCATTCAACTCACCGTCAGTTGTCATCAGTCAAGTTGGAATCCCACCCTTTTTCGGGGCGTCTCCAGACGCGTCTTCGCTGGTCATCGGGGCTCAGATCAGAGTGGGATTCCTCACTGAAGACAATTCTACTCCATTCAGTGACATTTCCAGTACGAATGATCCCGATATCACTGCAAAAGTGCTTGTCGGTATACAACGCTTAATGTCCGCACAAGGGTCTGCGTGAGCTCAGTCCATTTCTCTGAGGTACCCATTAATGGTCTTTGTAGTCACTGAAGTACCAATTGCCCGTAGGATCGATGATAATAATGAATCTGGGGCTTTTAATACCGCTCTAACGCTTCATCGGTTCTCCCGTTCTGTTCTCTCTCTAGGTCGACCGCTTCCTCCCTGACGCTGTATTCGACCATAGTTCACTCATTCCTGCCAATATCATCTAATAGTGGCATCGCTCCTATCCAATTGTCAAACAATTCACAGATTAGAAACTGGCTTCTTTGAGTACACACCTCTCCTACAAACCCCTCTCAAATGCTGACATCTGTGTATATTGTTTGCGCACCTGTATCCGAGGCATACTTACTGTCTATCTAGTATACGAATAAAATTCTCAAAGACTTTTTGACCTGGAATCAAAATGTCCCCTCTTTAATATTCTGCCAATTGCGCAGTTAAGATGTGTTGCAGCGTCACATGCTCATTCGATGGCAGCCAAACTTTAAAATTCGCATTTTCCATTTAGACCTGTGCAACAATTTGTGTCCAATTTGCATTATTCCTTCTTGGTGTGTCTTTTTTTTTTTTTTTTTTTTTTGGTGCTAGAGTGTATATATATTGCTTTTGTTTACACTCATTTACATGCTTTACATTGCTTTTGTTTACATTGCTTTTGTTTTACATTGCTTTTGTTTACACTCATTTTAATAATAATTCCCCTTCCCATCCCTCCATTTTTAATAGTATTTCTTGACGAAGAACGGGTACAACAACTCATGCTAACATAAGTAAATGACACACATTATAATACACTACAAAAATTTATAATGGGCTGATTTTTTAAGACCTTTATTAACGATTTAATTAAAGATATGTAGTTTTAAAGCGCTGAGTTAAAGGCAATGTTTATATTTTATCCAGTTAATAATAAAAAAACATTTCTGCAATATAGTGTAGAAGTACTTCCTAATCCTATTTTACTCAAGATTTTTTATCTTTAAATGCAGTTTTGGTGGCTAAATGAGGAGTCCTCCAAGCGATTAGTTCTCCATAATGACTAGTTTTGCTGTTGGCTGAATAATATATTGCTTTGTCCTTCAGGTGTCACGCTTGAGTCTTGATTCAGTCACAGATATTGGGGATGGTTAAAAAAATATATAAATGGTTCAATTTGCAGTGAGCAAAAAATAGCCGTAAAGAGAGAAGTCAAACTACAGTAAATAAAAAATTCATCGAAGTTCAAGAATATTTGCGTACACATTTAAACTTTTTTTGTTTTATTTATTTATGTTTTATAAATGTATATTGCATTAAGAAAGTGAATTTATGTGTTATGTGTTTTTGATTATGATTTGAAACTCTTTGTAGCTTCAAGATGAACCACAGTATGCCACAGTAAAGAGAACACCAAGACCTCCTAAGTCAGATATGCATATATATCACTACCCAGGTAAAGGTAATGGATGACATTTAATTTAAATTACAATGGTAATTTGTTATTATTTAAGTTCTCATTCATTGAATTTAATCACATTCATGCATCCTTTGCTCTACAATTTTGTTTGGCTTCGATAAGAAAAGTAAAACAAGCCGAGCTTGCCATTCGGATTTTTTTACGTTTTACTCCAAGACTTCCCTGAATAGAGAAAAAAACCACAAAGAAATATTCTTTACACTGCGATCTCTAGAATAAACCATTAGCCTTAATCAACACACACAAACTCAAACAAAAAATCGGCTGTCTTGTCCCAGTTCTGATATAGATACACATTTTGTATGTAAGTAAGGTTTGATTAAAGTAGATATGAAGGAAGTAGATTATTAAATAGAGCTAAGTTCGCAGCTAATTAAGGACTATTTTTTTAGTACTTTATTTTAAATTAACTAAGATTTAATCCAATGGGGTTCAATTAAAGTTTGGTTAATTTGATTAAAAATTATCCTTATTTTTATTATTCACGAAATAAATGATTTTAAAAAAAATTCGAAATTTTAATGTTTCAATCATTGCGGCATTCAATTTTGTTCAATCTAGTAAAATGTTTTTAACCCTTTGTTGCATACTAATCACCTGCCAAACTTTAAAGGAAATTTTCCTATTTAAAATTGCCCTAGAAATCATGGAAAAATTTGTTTCATCAAAATTTTATTTCTTTTAAAAGTTACAGTATGCATATAGAAACTGGATATCTAGTAGAAGTTTTAACAATTTTGGTAATGAAAATAATAACTAGCAGTCACTTTTCTCATCGCTACACGAATAAACTTTGTATTTTACGCATGAATATGTAGATTTTCTTGAGCGTAATTCCATCTTTGAGCACTTTTTGTTATTTGTCTACGAAAATGCTCCACTCCATCGTAGCGGATGTCCATGAGGACAGCGTTTGCTTTGACTGACATTTTTTTGTAGGTTTTTCCACTGGCCCTTGTTTACGTAAGTCTTCTGTATCTTACTCATCAATTTATCTTGATACTGCTTTTATTAGTCCTCTAGCAATGGACACCTTGAAAACTCCTAGTTGCATAGAACATAGTGGTATGACAGCTTTGTAGAAAAGCTAAGAATTTGTCACGGTAACACGTACAAAATTAAATAATACCCTTTTGTACCTCTACAAAGGAAAAATGAAAGCTGTCCTACATTAGCCTATGTTCAGAACATCCATTGTAGTTGACAAAATCACATCAATTTTCATGAAAAATTGCATGTGAAAGTAATATTCAAACATGTTCTAAAATGCCAAAAATTACTATTTCTAAACGTAAAATGCCAAAATAAAAAAGGTTTAGCTCTTATATACAATGTTTACAATGGGAAATCATACTAACTTGGAAGTAGAGGTGGACGCCATTTTCAAACTAACAATACAATCTGTAATTTTTGTATTATGCTGCCATATATGAGCAGTAGTTGAAAACTTAAATAATACAGAAAGAAAAATCATTGAAACCAAATCTGTAAAACCCTTTGTGTGAAAGGAAAGAAATTTAAACTTTTGTCTACTACAGTGGACACGATGCAACAAAGGGTTAACAATGGAGAATAATTCATTCACGTCTACACCCATGATAATAATTTCCAATTTATAATAAATATTATCGTTATTCTAAGATATTGTCTGATGTATTTATCATTATTTTAAGATATTATTTAATACTAGCAAACCCGTGCGAAATATTCGCATTTTATTTCTTTTCTTATTTACCTTTAAAATTTGAAACTCAAAAATGTTACACCAATTTCACCACCTAATTAAGATTTTAATTTACTAGAAGCCAAATTATTAATAAAACCAAATTAATATTTGAAACCAAAATCATTAAAAGAAAGGTTTCCAAATAAAAATCATGGTTCACGGCCCGATTTTCATACATTCACAGGCAGTGCAATTTTAATATAGGACTCCCACGACGCCTTTTAAATTTTTGTCGTCGTGTTGGCGATGACTTTTTATTAATTTTGGTATATTTAATTAAATAAACAATAAAATAAAATAAACTAATTCCTATTTTGATAATCTTTTTTATGGTTGTGTTTTTTAGTCAATTTATGACACGAAAGTTCCATTTTCTGTATATATCTTTAAAATATTGCTAGGTTTAAAATGACACTTGCAAAGATTCTGAAGAGACAACTGTTAAAAAATACATTTTTTTCGTAAAATAATCTCATCAGACAAATGTCGTCATTTTTCTGATTAGTGTATTGAGCGTGCTTAAATATTGTTCATGTATAAATATTATTTTTTTATCCTCGCGTATCGTATCGTTTCGACAAAAAAATAACTGAAACTGGTCCACGTTAGAGAAATATTATATAGATAATATTATATATATATACTAGCAGACCCGGCCACGCGTTGCTGTGACTAAGTTATACGTTGAATTATACGGCTGTAAACTATTTAGTACAGTGAAATTATTATTTACGAACAAAGACGAAAACGTTGTAGCCGATGTAAAAACCCACAGAGTTGAGATTTGAAACTTAGGTCAAAATTTGGAAGCGATTGATAAAAATTTTCGTAGTGTTGATATTAAGCACAAATTAATTTTATTGTAGGGTCCTATAAATTTTAATGGAGAAGTGATATATATTATTTCTAATGCTGCTTTGGATAAAATTGCTAAAATGACTAATATATAAATTAAATTCTATTAAAATTCTATTAAAATAAAAGTATAAAAGAAACAGACGATTTTAAAATCAATTTTTATGGAGGAGTGAAATATAATATATGCTGTAATTTATAATTTTACTATAAAATGACCTCATCATTTTAAATATTTTAAAGAGGGCAACAGCTGTAGTTATAAAAAGGAAAACAATAAGGCTAAACCAGAAAAATAAGTAAATTTGGTAAATATTTTAAAACTTTAAAATTGGAAATCTTATGAAATATTGGACATTTAAAGTAAATACATGTATCATTTTAAATAGAAAAAGATTTTGGAAAAGTTTAGTGTATTTTAACGAAGTGATGAGAAGTTTTTGAGTATGTTAAAATTTTAATAGTAAATTCAAGTTAATAAAGATGGGAAACTTTGAGGATTAAGATAAGAATAATTATAAGATAAAAAAAAATCTTTTTATATACCATGCTTTTAAATTTTAATATACTAATAACATACTAATTAAAAGGAAAATGATAAATATTCTATCGTAGTTTGAAATCAAATTTGTTTTCAAATGTCTAAATAAAATATCTGATGTAAGATACTAATATTTTGCAGCGGAATATATTTCATTTCTGTCATCCTTGGCGGAAAAAAAAAAGAATATCGCCAAATTATCTGGCGAAAATATTTAATTCCTTTCAAAAATCATGGTTATTTTAACAGCTTATATTAAAAGAGTAATGAATAATATGAAACAATATTTCGTACAATACATATTACATGCCATATAATACGTACAATGAATAATACATATTACATTTCGTACAATGCATACATCTGGCATGTATATTTTCGTGTTACGCTTTTGATCGCCAAATAATAATAATAATAATAATAATAAAAGCCAAGGGCGACAGAGCTTTGAAATTTAAAATTAATATTTTGTCAATTTGACAGCAAAATAATTCAATCTAACACCCGCGATAACTAATACATATCTATACCCAAATATAAGGATTAAAATCGGGAAATAAATTTCCTCGATTTTTAATAATTTCTTACAAAAAATTCAGTGTGCAATTAACATATGAAATCTTTTTCATGGCTGCACAGACGGTCAGTGAATCACACTTCGCTTGCGTATAGAAGTCATAGATATAGTATAGCATATATAGAATAGAGTGATCATTGGGGAGAAAAAAGTTATTCCTTTTCATTTGGGAAAAGACGATGTTTTTACCAAAATATGGCCATCTTTCCCCGAGTGAATACACACGGGAATACATACTAATATTTTAGCAAATAAAATTTATGAATAATTTATTTGCTAAAGGGGAATGGAAGACTCCAGATACAGTTTCAAATTCATATTTCTTTCTTTCTTTTCTTTTTTTTTTTTTTTTTTCAATACCACTTAATGGCTGTTTCCAAAGCTTTTATTATTTTTTTTTTTCGGCATCAAAAATCTTTGTACGATAACATAGGGATGAGAGATCTATATATATTACTATATCTATGATAGAATTACGTTAGCACTTTATCAATGTGTATAAAATCTTTAAATTGATTATGACGTCAATTTTCGTGAGATGCATAATTTAACTTTTTATAATTTTTTAATGTTCACGTTTGATTAAATGTATTTATTTTTATGTCGAAAGAAAATGAACTCGTATTTTTTTTTTTTTTTTTGGCAACAATTAAATTAATGGAACTCACAGATATTTTGGAGCAACTTTAATAAAGGTCTATAATTAACAAATAATTGCAATAAAACAATATTGTGACAATAAATTGAGATAAAAACTATCCTATCTCTCAAGTTGGACCAAACTGCACACAGTGTGCAAAATTTCATTAAAATCGGTTCCTTAGTTTAGGAGTTTACCCCGGACAAACATCGTGACACGTAATTTATATATATATACAGATATATATATATATATTAAAATAAGATATATCAGTTAAGAATACGATAAGTAAATATTTTCAGATAAAAAACTTAACATTAAAAATAATTTTTAACATGTCACAAATAGAAAAAAATATATAATCGATAATTCTTAGAACAAAAATCATCCAATAAGATGAACATCACTTCGAATAAGCCTCTTTTTAAAGAGGTATTTCTCAGAGTGCGCAATGTTTTTTTTTTTTTTTTTTTTTTTTTTAATATAAATAATACGGTACCATCCATTACACACAACCAAATTACAAATTTAGGTACTTAAGGTTAAATGCCATAGAAAACTTTATTAGAAAATTATTTTAACAGATCGATAAAAAAAAAAAAAAAAAAAAAAAAAAAAAAATGTCAAATGTTGTTTGGTACAAAATTATTAGTTATATAAGTTTAGTTTCTATTAGGAGTGGTTAAGTAGTAGTTTAACATTAAAAAATGGTGTCATTAGGAGATAAAGTAAGATGTGTAAGCAAATGCCTTTTTAAAATTTCTGATATTTGTAATTTGTATTTCAGTGCACATTCCCCCAGAACTATTAGACGAACTTCAAGCCACTTCATCCCAGTGGGATGAGGGGGGAAGGTCTTCCATATTGGATTCTGGAGGATATATAGGTGAGTTCAACTCATCTATGTTCAATAATTTAGTGTGTTTATAAAATAAGCAGTAAAAGTAATTAAACGCATTCTTAAAGACAAACATTAAATGTCAAATGAAACATTTTTACTTCTTATTTTTTATTTATTTATTTTTATTTTATTTTTATTACTAATTCAAAGTTCAATTCAATGTAATATGTGTAAAAATTAGTTATAATCTACCATTAAGTACATTATCATGCTATAAATGACTGGACACTTTAGACGGTTACTTATATATCCAGATAAACACTTGACGAATGTTCCGAAAGCTTCAGTAGTGTAGAAAACACATTACACCGTAGCTATTTCAAAGAAATTTTGGTCCCGAAACTAAAAAGGACAACAATAGCAAATTTAAAAAAAAAAAATAAAAGTTTGTTGTCATCCTTTTAAAAATAATGCTAAAAATGCGGTAGTTGAAAATTTTAATTGGGATTTTTTTTTTTTTTTTTTTTTTTTTTTTTTTTTCAGTTGTGTGAGACTGCACGTATGATATAATTTCTTTGTTTCTTCATTTAAAAAAAAAAAACTTTTTAAGTTTTCTGTTTGTAACTTGCAAAGTTCCATGAAACCATTGCAATTTTATTATCAAACATGTTGGCATACTAAAACAGAAGCAATGTATAACAGTCAGAATATTAAATGTTGAGGTTTGCGCACACAACGTTAAAAGTTTTTTAATAAAAATACTCGGTTCTTAAAATATTTAATAGCTTTATCAAAGAAACATCATTCATAATAATAGGCTACTGCTACAGTGCATGTAAAGCATTTTTTTTTTTTTTTTTTTTTTTTTTTACATGGTGATTCCAAACATCATTCGTTATTTAGTTTAATATTCACCCATTCCTTGCCTTCAGAACAAAACTTTCGTTGAAATACACCCCAGCAAACACATAAGTGACATTGGTTTCAAAATCAGATCATTCTTGCAACACATGTCATTTCGATGCCAGCGAAATGTAACCCTTGTATGTCGAAAGTGTAAGAAGCTGAATCCGTACTGCTAGGTGAAATGCTTATTGATCTGGTGCCAGATACCCGACAAACACCGAACTTCAGCGACAGTTCCGATACATCGTCCACAAAAGTGAATGCTAGTTCCGACATCGCCTACACGGAAATGATACAAAAATGGCGCTTACCTGATTGTTATCTCATGGCTATCATTTTAGATTTAATTTCCGAAACATATAGTAGTTTAAATTAGGAAACTCCTTCAACTAAAGGGTTACGACCACTCCTTCATCTGAAGGGGGGGGGGGTATCGTTCCTGGTGTTAATTAGCCGTATGTAAATTAGTATGATTTTACATTATTGCAAATTAACAGTTTCTTGGCGTACAAGCAAGTTTGTTTATAAATATTTAGCTGTGTCGGTGAAAAAAAAAAAAAAAAAAGAAACGAGTGAGAATGCGATATAACATTTTGATTCTCGAAATCAGATGTTTAAAAGTAATCCTATTTCTGATATCAGAATAATATTCGATACAACAAGTAAAACTATTAGTTGTCCGATAACAACTACTTGATAGTTCTGTTTCAAAGAGCAGATATATCCTATGTTCGGTACCGTAAAGACACTACGTACGTGATAGAACATTATTTTGCATGAAAAAGATATCTGAATGATGCGCGAAAATGGACACGTCTGACACCAGAACGTAACATTCCTGATTCGTATGTGTTTGGTGGGAGAAGCAAAACCTCCCACGAAGTTTCAAAATAATTCGTCAAGTATTTCTGTAGATGTTTGACAAAACTGTCTGGACATTGGTAGCAAAGTAGCATACTTTACCTTACGAGTGAATATTTAGAAATAGTTTTGCTGTTGTATGACTGAAAGAACATGCTACTGAATAATTAAAAAATAATTTCCTCGGAAAAAAATTCTTATTCCATTTGTTATCTTTGATAACTACGTATTAGAAAAAAAAAAGTCTCCCCAAAAAAGAAAGAACTAGATGAAATATATTTTAGACAGGTTCTTACACACACAAAAATTATAATTTATTTTCCCTTCAAAGATAAGTGTCGATGGAAAACTCTATTGAGAATGTGTTTTCAGGCACGAAATTTTTCTTTGTTTGTAGTTATCATTTTATGAGCAACTCATTTTATTCATGGATGATGTCTTAAACTGCATTTAATCACTATCCTTTATTTATCCCTATTTATAATTTCATTTGATTGTAATCTGTATAACAAATCTCAATGGTAGTTTAAAACTAAAAAAAATCTGGAACTTGTGGAAGAGCTCTGGGCTGTGTCAATACGAGATATTTCTGCTGTGCCTTTCTTGTAAAGCGTTATTATTTCGTAAAAGAGTTGTATAATGCTTGCCTTGATAGAAATATTCAGAAAACAAACCTTTTATTATTTATTCAAAGAAGACTCATTAAACGGATAAAGGCGGCTCATAACACATTGTCGTGTTGGATGGATGCAAAAGGTTTTCTATAATCGTGAACGGATTTTTTTAAACAAAATACGCCAATTATGTACAACTGAAGTTTCAGCAAAAGTCAGCTCCATCAGTCCGCAGAATGTTTAACTGCCAATCCATGCGACTTTTCATCGGTAGAAAAATCATTTTTGACTTGTTTTGAATTCAGCTGCTTTCATGACAAGTCAAAGTCCACATGTTGAATTGAGAACAAATAAAATTACATGATAATTATTTCGAGAGATTATCATTGCAATTGGGTACGAAATAACAGTTCTTTTGGATATATATATATTTTTTTTTTTTTTTTTTGAGTGTGTGCGGAAGCTACATATTATCTAGTGGTTTCATGTTCTACATTTTACAGGACTTTATTTGATTTTTTTAAAAACTTATTGGGCTGATAGGTGGAGGTTTTCTGTTTCATGACATCCAAACTGCCAAAAATCTTAAATTATTTTCTTCTAAGCTATTAGTTTGGTAAAAGTCATCAGAACATTTGTTTTTACATTATGATTTTTTTCCACATAAAACGAATTTTTAACAAGACTTATAAATCTGCTTCAAAAAGCTTGCTCTGTTAAAAAGGACCGTGATATCTCTTTTCAACCGTTTAAATGTGCTAACAGTCAGTTTATATTTAAATTTTAACTCAACTTTTAATACACCTGACATTTCGCTTTTTACGATAAATTCAGTTTGATCGTTGTTGCCAATAGAGCCAAAAGAGCAGACATTTTCCCCAGGGATTAGTTTAGGTACATCTAGAGCAACATTTGCATGCGAAAGATGCCACTAACTTTAACTGATCATAAAACAAAAACATACTTTCTTGAGAAATTTAAGGGAGGACAACATTATGCCAAAGTCATTAACTCAATGGTGTTTGGATAAGTAATTTTTTTTTCTTGCCTTTCATATATATAAGACTATGAATCATAGCTAGCAAATAATTGGAATATTGGAATCCTGGAACCAAACATTTACCTTATTATTGTACTTGAAATAAATTCAGCATTTTCTACCTCGAAAGACTCGCACTCCCTTTTAATAATGCAGTAATGTAGTATTATTAATAGACGATATTATTAATTTTTGACAATCAGTCCAGTTTCGTAAAGACACAGTTCTTTTAAATGTATTTATAATTACTTCCTATATAGCAGGACCCAATATTCCCCTTTGTTAAATTACTTTGACTGACTTTGAAATAATTGTAATTTAATTATTCACTCGACAATTTTATATCTAAATCTTTATTAATCTTTATGCTAACCTTTTTAAAACCGCAAATTAGTGATAATTTTTTTTTGTCTTTAACTGTAACACCCTACAAAGCAAGACATATGAACATCATAGTGACACATAATATAATTTTATTTACATCATATGGATAAACAGAAATCTCTTTATCCAATAGATACCATCTACAAATGATTTATACATTTTTTTCAGTTCAACTAATGCGGGAAGTATAACAAATAATGCAAATTAACTTGATACATTTCTAAAGTTTTGATTATTTCAGTATAGAAGGAAACACAAAAAATTTAAATAACTAATTAATTTAAATGTTTTAATTAATTTAAATGTTTATTTGTATTTAGTTACATTTTAAAATACTGTCAATTTAGATTGAATGAACTGAATTATTATTGTTTAATCTGCGGAAATAATACAAATAGTATCTTTTTTATTTCTTTTCCAGGGCGTCGCAGTTCAAGAGTGACTACCTAGCTTATGCAAAAAATTATAGGGAAAGAAACTTATAAAATTTCTACTTTTCACTTATTGATTTTACTTCGTAAAGTCAAAGCATTTATATTATACCTTGGAAAGGTATTGCCATGTATTCTTCATGACGTGATATTCAGAATCATGGACAAAAGACAATAATGGAACTTTGGTCAAGATATCTGAAATTTTATAAAGAAAAGAAAAAAATATTTAGTTGTATATAAATTGTTTTTGTTTGCAGCAAAGATCCCAATGAATATGTTGTATTCATACTGCCGAATTCGTTTATTATAAGGAATAAGGGTGTGATATTTCATGTAGTTGAGGCTAGGTTGGCACTCTACACTCTAAGAAATTTCAACGTTAAGTTACGGTTAGTGACTGGAAAAATGTGAATACGGTCACTGACCGTAAAAATAAAGTTATGGAAATTTTTCTCGGTGAAGGCAAGTGACCTTTTAATGAACGGTCATCATTCTCGATTTTACAGGATTTGTTACAAAATACGGGTACTGGACATTTTTATCAAAGAAATGAGCTGTATTTTATTGAAATTTCTTAGAGTGAAGTTAACTGATATCGGGTTCGAATCACGATTTAGACAGGGATGTTTCTATTGGCTAGAAATTCACTTTAAGCTGTAAGGTTTGCTCTAATGAGCTGTAGTAACTGAAAAATATTCACAGGCCGAGTCACTAAAACAAATCGACACAATTGGCTCGTCTAATCAACGTGTTTGAAAAATCTAGTCTTAGCAAAAAAAAAAAAAAAAAAGTTAATGCGCAAAAAGAAAAACCAAACAGTTTTAAAATGATTTATTTTATATTTCACTTCATTGGGGGGGGGGGGGGGAATAGCTTGTTGGGTAAATCTGCATACCCTTTATTGGCCGACTCTTGAAGAAAGAACTGCCTTTACGGGAGAGGGAAATTTTGTTATATTTCATTAATTCTATTTTAAAAGAGAGAGAAAAAGTAGGAATTTATAAATTTTTTAAAACGGAGGGTATTTCTGCGAAATTCTTTTTTGGCAAATAGAAAAAAAAATAGCTTTGAAAAGTTTAAAATGCTTTATAAGAAAATCTTTGTTAAATACTTGTAATAAAAAAGCTTCGTAATGTCTTTCAACAATAAAGTAGCAGGCTTTGCTCACTTCACTCATTGTATCGCTTCACATATTTAACGATTTTTTTTTTTTTTTTTTTTTTTTTATGAATATATATTTATTTATTTTTAATCTTTAGATAACTTCCGCGTCTAATGGTTTGTGGGGAGATATCCAGATATGCATAAAATAGTATTTCAATAGTGTGCTATTTAAGAAATCCTCGTGATTAAATCCGAGATCTTGTTAAAACAGAATTCGTAATAAACGTCTTCGACTGTGTGTGTAATATGAATGCACTTGTAATGTTTCCTGCCACAATTCACTTCTTCTTAAGACATACAAATATTTCATTTTTGAGATCCATTATGACTTTCCTTTAATTCTAACTGGAATAAAAATTAAAGAAAAAGTATTGTTTGTATATATATATATATATATATATATATATACAGTCGGTAACAAAAGTGTCCGAACACTAGCAAAAATTCCTATGTAAAAAAAAGTACACTTCATACGGTTCTGTTAAATAAATCCTTGTCGAATCCTCTTCTTAGTCAGTCTAAGAACGTGATTCGATAAGGATTTATTTAACAGAACCGTATGAAGTGTACTTTTTTTTACATAGGAATTTTTGCTAGTGTTCGGACACTTTTGTTACCGACTGTATATATATATATATATATGTATGTAATAAATAATAAATTTTTGTTTATTTAAATAGTAATTATAAGAAAGATAATTGCTGATGAGCTTAATCGTAACATAAAAAAAATTATTGTATTTTATTAATATTATTAAATTTTCTGAACAAATATTTGAATTTTTATCAAATACAGATTTGTTATTTATTTATTTATTTATTTATTTATTTATTTATTTTCATATTAAAATGATTTTAAAATGTACATTTTGCCAATTAAAATATTAACAACTTTATTTGAGAAGCAAACATTCAAACTGCGTTTCTTAAAAAAAAAAAAAAAAATTAAGTTAATGATTTTTCTTTAAATTTAACGTAAAAATAATTTGTTTGCATATCTTCCTAGATATGTTTTCCTGGCATCTCATAATACATCTAAACAAACGATAATTAGATTCCAAGTTTAGTTATTTTTTTAATTTGTTAGTTTTTCTGCTGTCTAAAAACATTTATCCGAAGGAGAAACCACGGTTTGAATGTTTGCTCCTCATTTTGGTTTATTATTGTTATTATTATTATTATTAAAGAGATTAAAGAAAGTTTTACAGCACACACATAAGAAATAAATTTAACATATTTTTGTAATGATTCAGATGATATGGAAAAAAAAAAAAGCATATGAGTAGCTCTTATGGCTATTTGTATTTTTATGAAATATATAAATATTAGTATATATATATTAAAAGAAAAAAAAAACTTGTCACTAAATAAACTGTTATTTGTTTTGATTAAAAAAAAAAGTAAAGTTTAGTGGTAGATGGTTTGTTTGAGACGCAGAAATAACATAAAAATCCGAAAAAAGTTATGTTGTAATAAAAAGTGAAAACTTTTAAATTGTAATTTTTCACTTATCTAAAAAGCTGCTAAAATTATTATTGATAAAGACTTTTTTTTTTTTTTTTAATGAAATTTTCAATGATCCTTTAAAAAACCCCATCACATTATTTTGTTGTCTTATTTAATTTTTACGAAGAATTAAATGAATGGTATTCCATTTTTTTAATTAATATATCCGTCTGTTTTGATAACATATTTTATAATTTGAAAATCAACTTAATAAGATGCGTTTGTTATTCTACGGGGAAAGCAATTTTATGCTTTAAAAAGAAATCAAAAATATTAATTAAATTTATATTAATGAAAAATTATTAAATGAAGCCCATTACTTTATCATTATACATTTCCTAGTATAGGTCTATGAATTAGAAACCTTTTTCGAAATGATTCAGAAAGAAAAAAAAACTGATCTGTGTATGCTGCGAGAGAAAATAATTTTCTTTGACTTTCTGTTGGTTTGTAGGATTCTACCTCATGTACTGGAAGCAGAATTTAATTTATGTATAAAAATAATAAATCTAGTTTTAATACGTTTATTTTTAAGGTAATATTTACAGTCTAAAATCTATTCCTGTAACTTTTGTTAATATATAAATATCTTAATTTGGACATTGAATACAAAATTTGTTCAAACCGCACTTTAAAATGCAAAAAACTAGAGAAAAAAAAAGCTAAAAATCCATTGAAAAAACATGGGATGAAAACGAAAAAAAAAAAAAAAAAGAAAAAAAAGAAAGGCTAACACCAGAAAAAAACAAAAAGCCAAAATTGACTAGAAACAGTCATCGAAGAGCGGGAAATTACCTGGGTCGGGCCCTCGAAGCTATCGTCGAGGGTTTTATACGTCTCGCTTGTTATGTGACTATATATACTGCATGAGATAAACAAATGTAAAAAAACCTTTAAGAAAGCATTTTATTTATATAATGATCATAATTCATAATTGTTAAATACTTTTTTCTAATTTTCACGATGTTTTCCTGATCCGTTCTCAAAAATAAGTTATTTCCGAATGACTTCTAAACTGTGTGCGTGCGTTTTACTCATTATTCCAAAGATTTATTAAGTTTATGATCTTTTTATTCTATTAAAAAGAATTTCAAACAAAGAATCTCCTTCGGAAAGACGGACAATTTTTATTCCAAAGCAAGTTTTCTGAAAAATCCTACTTTCAAATTTCAAAGAAAATCTGCACTTCCAAATTATTCTTAAAGGATTTATTTTAATTTCAGTTTGGTGATTCTTATTAATATGGAAGCATGCAGGTCCCCGTTATTGACAACGAAGACTTCATATCAGAAAGATTTTATACATGTTTTCAGTTTATTTAATTTCATGTATTCGTCGAAAATATACGTGACAGATTCCTTTTTAAAAATATTGGTGGACAAATCTTATTTAAAAATAAGTCATGTTGGCAGCTAAGTATGCAAATCCTATCAAGATCTTGTTTTTTTTTTTTTTTTTTTTTTTTTTGGGGGGGGGGGGAATTTTCTTTTTTTCCTCATATCAGCTTTTAAACCCATTTAAAAGTATTTCATTTTTTAAAGAGATGAATAAAGTAAAAGAATAGATGATAAGTAATCTTTGTTTAAGACTACTGTCGAAGGTGATTTTTTTTTTTAATAATTGAAAAATTGCCTATGTGTGTGCATTACAACAGAATATAGTTAAAAACAGTGAATAACATGAAAAAATATGTAAATTTTAAAATATTTTGATATTTAGGCTCAACATTTGCAAAAAAATAAGCACTTTTTCAAAACATCATAAGTCAAATTTAAATAAAGGTATTTTTATTCTGCAAATTTAATTTTTATTATTGAAAGGTCCTTAAGGGAGTGAACTATTCTCAAAACTATAACCATGTTATTTAATATTTTAGAGAATATAACATTTTACATGCTGAAGAAATCATGACACTTCATAACTTCTATCGACAAAAATAAATAAATAAATAATTTAGCTAGATTCATTGTTTTAGTTCAATCCCTAAAACAACTCCTCTGGAGTATTTTTTTAACGTTTCATAAGGTTTCAATAATAACTTTTGGAGTCATGATGTTTTGGGTAACGCAAAATGTTAAAAATCTTTTTCTGAGAAAAAGCAGAAAACGTAATTAAAAACCAGATTTTACCGATCAAATAAAAAATAATTTTAATAAGTTTCCTGATTTATATCAGAGTTTTTATTTTTATCTTTATCTTTTAATTCATTTTATATGCAGTAACAAATTTTGATGCTTATATTGAGTAAAACATTTATGTAAACAAACATTTACGTTCACTTCCGGTTTCAAAAACTTGCGAGTGACTAATATTAAAATGCCTGTAACTCAAGCAAGATAGAAACAAAATCCAAACTGATTTAGAAAGCTAAAATGCCAGGCTTTAATACTAAACCAAAAACAGAAAATATGAGTTTTGACCGAGAATTGCATTTAAAGGTAGGCCTTAAAAGAAATGAATGACCCGGTCATTAAAAAATACATTGAACAAGCTATTGTTATACTTATTCTATTCAAAAGAAATAAGAAAATTCCATTTTACTTCCATGTTTGCTTTTCTGGGTTATGTAGTTTCTATAAATTAAGAGCTTCACACATAGGAACATTTTGGAAATTCAAATAAAGAATGGGAATATATATAAAGCAAATATTTTATAATTTAATTAATATGCACTATAGTATATAGTTTTAATACAAGTGACGTTAGTTTTCACTACATTCAATAATTATATAATTTTTCTATTAGATAAATATGTAATATATTTAATAAATAATGTGTTAAACAAATATATATGTATATTCCTTTGAACAAAATCACCTTCTTCCAAAATCTGTTCAATGAACTTCTTAGGACTAAAAAATCTTATTATCAGTAAAGGAAATTAATTCTATCCGTTATGCAGGAGAAAACGTTATTTCTTAATGGGTGACGATGCGTGTTCAATAACGAGATAATTATAATCCTCGTAAAGTAACTCGGGCACTTTCATAACTTAACATATTATAATTAACAAGACGGATGACAAACAAGTTCGTAAATAAAAGTTATTCGGCGAATTTAATAAAAGCTATTCGCGTTGAAATATCAATGATAAATAACTTTCTATATTGAAAAAAGTTAAATAAATTAAATAAAAAAAAACTGTAAAGTTAGCTTAAAAAAATAAATAAATAAATAAATAAAGAGAGAAGATCTTGAATTTAATCAAACATTTTCTCTACAAAATCTGTAATTTTCAGATGGAAGAACGCTAGCTTGCAAATTATAAAAACGTTCACACAGCACTGGCCTTGGAATTAAATTATTTTGACCTTGATTATCTCTAGTTTTCAACAGAACTAAGCGATTTTTTGATTGTCAACTTATACAACAACAACTTATAATTTTGTCAAAATCTGTTAAACGATTTAAAAAAAAAAAAAAAAAAAAAAAAGAATACTCTGATAATAATAATAACAACAACAAAACCATGACTTATAATATATTATGAGATAAAAGGTGAAAGATTGAAAAAATGGCTTGAAAAAAAAATTTTTTTAACAAATTCGCAACTAATTTTCAAGCAAATTTAAAAGTTCTTTGGATTGGGAACATACTCATTATTCATAGGCAAATTTTAACTTTTATCAAAATCAATTGAAAATTCGCGATTTTTTAAAATGTGTTTTTGCTTTAATTAAAAAAAATATGCTTTAATTAAAAAAAAAAAAAAAAAAAAAAAAAAAAAACGTTTTTTATAATCGAGCGTGATTTAAAAATTGGAAAATGGGCAACTCTCAGATTTTACCTAATATGATTTGGAAACTGGAAGATAGCCAGCTTGAAAATTTTAAAATGGGAATGCAAAATCACTTGAAAAAAAAAATAAATAATAATAATTAATTTCAAAAGATCTTTTAGATTTTTCTCTAAACATAACTAAGAACAACCAGGATTAAATCAAATTTCTATAGAAAATTAAAGAAAAATTCTTATTGTAATTCATCTATTTGTTTTGCCTCAGCCAAACAGAGGCATTTAGCTACTGCTAGAGTAAGGTATATTTATAATACCGTTATTTTTTAGTGGGGGTTAAAAATAGAACACACTTATATTGATAATCGTTGCAAACCAGTTATTTTATTACAAATAGGGGAAACACTTTTTAGATACTGATTTGTAGAAAAATTATTTTTTATTCAATTTTCTCCAAACTTAGTTTGACATAAAGTTTAAGCCTCCCTGTTTCAGTTAAAATTTATTCCAATTCAGTATTCCCTAAAATTTAATGTCATTAAAAAAATTAAAGATCTTTAAAATGCCCCAGCCTGCCCCACTGGGTGGGGCAGGACATTAAAACAATGACAATAAAACGTCAAAAATTCGGTTTCTTTTTGAACACACCTCGTATATATGAAAAAAATTTCTAGAAAGATCTCACAGTGGTAACCATCCAATATAACAAAGACTAGAACATGGAGATTTTGCCTTTTTTTTTTTTTTTTTTTCCTTTTTCTTTCTTTCCTCACTTTGTACATAATTTAGATATGTGTTCATACAAGACATCTTACTGCCTTTATCTCTTTCGTATAAGAAGAAAGAAACTATTTAAAGATTGTTTCCAATTAGATGTAATCATTTATATTATATTTTTTGAGCATCAATATATTTCGTAGGATACCTTTTTTTTTTTTAGGTTCATTATTTTTTTCCTCTTTTGAAAATGCATATTATGTATGAAAAAGTAATAGGATCTTTATATATTTTACCGATAGCAGATTGTGTCGTTTATTTAAGCAATTTTTTAATGTCTAATGAATTCATTATTATGGATTAAATAAAATTTAATTGGATTAAAGAGAAATGTTTGTCTTTTCTACAAACATTGAAAATGTTTACTTTCTAACGACGAATATTTTTTTCATAAGAAATACCAGATCAGTTCATTTTCTCTTTTTTATGGTTTTGCTAAAAAACACATCGATATTTTGGTATAAAATTTTCAAACTCATGTCCGCATGTGTGCATAGCTATTTTTTGCATCCAAAAGCCCTTTGCGCTCTAAAATTTATCCATGTATTCTACATGTACATGGTACATGCTATTTTAAAATATTCACTATTGGTAATTATTGATTTTAGGTAATATAACGCAAAATTGTTTATTGACAAATATTTTGAAAATAGACTGACGTAAATAAATAAATTAAAAAAATGTCTATTTTTAATGTTCTTCATAGCTTTTTTCTTACCTCCCATTTATTATTCCTTCATCGAAAATGAACCCTTGTCAATAAAAACAGTAAGCAGTCAGTCTCTCTCGAAACTGCATTATGCCCCTTTTCTGTGAGAATTAAAATTACTTAACACAATATTTAAAGTAGTTTTACTTATAAAATTCTACAAGGAATTCATCATTATTAGATTTACTTAAAATTTAAATAAAAGTTTTTTTTTTTTTTTTCAATTTTTCAACTACTTCTTGAAATTAAACCATTTAAGCCAAATAAACTGCGTAAATTTTGTCGCATCTTGTAGTGCGTAGTCACCTAGACACCACTTTTATTTACAGCGCAGTGTCCTTTAAAATTAAGTTATAAACCCATCAAACTTATTATTATTATATTTATTTATTTATTTTATTTTTTATTTTTTTGTAAAAGAATCCTAAGCATTACATGCATTATTCTGCCTTATATCATTTTTGTGGTCACTGAAGAATTTTTTAGAATGTTAGAAAGATAAAGTAATCGAAAGTTGCAAAGATATTTTTAATTTATTTTAATGAAACATGTATTTTCATAACTGCCTTATGGACCTTTTCTAAATTGGCAAGAACCATTTGGATCTTTTTTTTTTACCAAAAATTTCAGAACTTATTGTTGTAATTGTATTTACTTTGGCTCCTTTTGAAGACGTGCATTACCAACCTCAGAAATTTCATAAGCATCTGTTTTATTGTGATGAAAGTAAAGGAAAACTGCAATTTTCTTCTTTTATATGATTTTGAGAAAACCTTAATTCTTTAAAATTCCAGTCACAGATATTTTTCTTTCTTTTCATTTTTTAGGATGTTGCATTTAATTATGATGTTTTTATTAATTTCAATTCTATTTAAAAACTTAAGTTATGGAGAGCATGAATAAAAGTAAGAACATTTTATTTTATTCATTTGCATTATTAGTTTTTATTTTTTGCATGGATTATTATTTTTATTTTTTGTAATCCGTATTATATTGTATCTCAGACAATATTGTACAACTAATAATAATGAAAATTAAGTATATTCGAAATGTCATTAAAAATACTTAAATAAAATATTATGTAAAAATTTTAGATTTACAGATGTTGGTGTATATTGATTGAATGTATGGAATTTCTTTTTCGTACGCAATAATAAATAAATAAATAAATAAAACAAATAAATGTGAATAAATAAATAAAATAGTCGTCATTGTGACTAGGCCCTCCTTTTTATAATGCAAACAATGTTTGTGAACAAGAAAACCAGTAAGCCGTGACCAGATTTTTTATTGGTAGATGCCACTGATTCACCAAAATGATACACCAAAATACGATATACCAAAATGATATAAAGATTTATATGTAATTTTATCGCAAAAAAATTTCTCTCAAAAATTTTTTTAGAAACTTTTTATTGAAAGTCTTAAAAGATGTATCTTTTTCCCGAAAGATTTTATCAACTTTTTTTTTTTTTTTTTTTTTAGAAAATGCAACATATGTTACATTTTCTGCGAAAAGAAATGTGTTGATATTGAGAAAAAATGCCTTTATCTACAAATTGTTAAAATATTAATGTTTCAACTAATGTTAGATTTTAAATTACCTATATATTGTTAATATGTAGGTTCTGTAATATAAATATTATACATCAGAAATTTATTGGAATTTTTTTTTTTTTTTTTTTACAGCAAAATGTTAAAAATGTCATTTATATATTTTCTCTGAAATGTAAATTGAGAATTTTATTTATGTAATGCATGAAATGTAATTAAAAAAAAAAAAAAAAAAAGGGGAAGTAACATATTTTAAAATGTTTATCATACAAATAAAGCACTTAAATGACAGTTTGAGAAGTCAAATACACTTTAAAGATGAATTCTTACGGAAACATTCCAAGGTAGAATTTCCGACTAATGGTAAAATAGAAAGAATAACATTTCTTGAAAATTCCGTGCTGGTATAATTCTGTACTGATAAGTATAAAGGATTTAAGTCCATATTCTTGATTTTTCAGGAGACGAAAAATAAAGTTAAACTAACTAAAAACTAATGAGCAGAATCGATTAGGAAAAAGGGATTATGTTGGTTTATACGCTTTATACTATTCAGTGATTGTCAATTTTAATAAAGGAAAAAATTGAATTAAATATTTTATACAAAAGATTAATGCTAAATTTCTGACTTGAATCTTTTTTTTACCAATGGATTTTCTCAAAGACTCAATGACATGGATTTAAATCCTTTATACCAATCGATAGAGAGTTTTTTTCTGAGTCTGACTATGTACTTAACTCAAAATCGACATTTTTGGACTTAAATCCTTTATCAGTACAGAATTAGAATAGTGACTTGGTGCACTTATATTTATGGAAATATTATATTAATTTAGCAAACAGGACCAAAACAGGATCCAAACCTGGGTTTTCCAGCTTAATGCTCTACCCAATGAACTAACCCCGTCGATAGGAACTAACCCTGTCGATATACAATTGGCACTGGTTTCTCGCATGAGAGGAGAATGGGTCGACGTATAATAATGCGTACTAGTAATGCGATGTCGTTCACAGTAATACATCCATCAGGTCAGTTCATAGTGACCAACAATATAATTTCGAAAAGTTATGACAACTATTTTCCATTAAGGCTGCCTATTTCAAGTTCTCTCTTTCTGCATATGCAAAATCGTTTGCCCTGACTGAATGATTGATTCAGCATAGCCGTGCACGTCGAAGCATGCGATTGGGTGAAAACGTTTTTCCTGTGACGCAGACATCCACTAAGACGCGATTTTACAAAATTCGACCCTTAGCAGAACGTGATTTCACAAAATCCTTCCCATTTCAAAGAAAAAACAGATGTCCGTATTTTTGATTTTAAATATAACTAACACAAGTACTAAAAATCAGTTTCTGGAATTTTAGAAATTCGGCCTCCGAAGGGTGGGAGACATGGGCAAAAGATTATTCCACGTAACACTTCATGTCTTTAAGGGGAAAAAAATATATACATGAAGCCATTCCATTCGACATTCCGAATATTAACGGTTGTTTAAATAAGAGAAGCCCTTAAATAGAGAAAATTTTATTTTTCCAAATAGTATGTTGCTTTATTTAACGCTATTATTTGATATTAATTGAACGCTTAATTCTATAGACTTCATATAATTTGAGCTCATAGGATATAACGTTAAAGGATTATTCCCTTGCGTCCGTATTAAACAAGAAAAACTGCAAGTGCCCAAAATGTGTACAGTTCGTGCGACCCTGATGAACTGTACACATTTTCGGGATTGTGCTTTTTTTAAAGAAAAATTGTCATATTACGTAAAATGCGATAAATGCCTTTCGCGACTAATCTGAAAAAAATATGTACGCGTTATAGATCGCACAAAAATTTATAAATTTTGGAAAATCTATCACTTTTTTTTTTTTTTTTTTTTTTTTTTTTTTTTAAAGGGAAACAATGAAAAATTTATTTTCATTATGGTCTATGAGCTCTGATTATATGAAAAGAAATAACATTAAATGGAAGTACATGCTACATGGAGAAAAATACTGAAACATACTATTATAATTTCTCTTACTTTAATTTAACTATACAAATGTTTATTACTTAATGTTTGGAATGTCAAATTTATTTATTTATTAATTTAGTTTTTAGCAAAAGCATGTACGATAAACAAAATGACATTGCACGCACGTACGATAAATGAAACGACCGTTTTTGAACCTGAAAAAATGTTTCCGAAAAAATCTGTAGCTTATGATTGAGTCTTGAAGAAGCATTTTTCTTTTACTCTATTCGGCAACAATTGTTGAATAGTTTCCAAACAATCGAATGTTTCGAATTCCTTCTCAAACTTTCACCTCTAAAAATTGAGTTACCTTTTCTCAAACTGTTTGGATTGGAATTTTAAACTACTTTTGAATATGACATTTTTACTGTCTTCCTTGGCGTAATTTTGTAACATGCCTGCTTTATAAATGAAATTTATGGTTCGATTTTATGCTTAGTATAGACTGAACATTTTTGTGACGAAATTATTGTATGTGTTCAAAAGTATGACGTGCTTCCTGCCTTTGAATTGCAACACTGAAGAGGCTTAAAGTGTATTAAAAAGGATCAAAACAGTTAGAAAGTTTGTATATAAGCTTGTACAGTTTCAATGTTGATGTTAGTTTAAGATTTATTAATAAAAATGTTTTGTTATAATAAAATATGTCTACATTTCATTTGCTCTTACAATTCTTTTGTAATTGATAATGGTGTACAATTATGTAAGACAGACATTAACATATTCTTTCATGACACAAGTTTGCGACCATAAGAAACTGCACAAGATTTTTTTTTTTTACTGTTTCTTATAGACTCTCAGAAATAATGTACTCAATTTTGACGATTCAGACATCCTTGGGCTTAATTTCGTTGCTTTTGACAACCATTTCGTCAAGCGATCACGTGATTTTTGAGGAAACGTGAACTCTCAAATATTTGACGAAACTGTTTACTCACAATAGCATGTGCTAGCTTTCATTACCGCCATATTGGTTTTTTTTGTGTTGTTTCGACTTTACGTTACAATGACTTTTATTGGCCGGCCTGGTGGTTCGGTCGGTAGGACGCTGCCTTCTGGATTCCCACGTCCCGGGTTCGATTTGCGGTGCGGGCATGGATGTTTGTTATATCCTATGTCTACAAAATATTGTGTACGCTTATTTCTGTGAATTTCTGTAAAAATCTGTATCAATTGAGACAAAAATCTTTGTATATAGGTCTCAGAGCTGTCAAATAAATGTCCAAATGATTTTTATTTGTTTGCTCTGTTTTATTTATATTTTCATTAAATATAATTAGGATTTAACGCCTAACGCAACGAACTTGCAAGTAATTTTATAATTTTATAATTCTATAATTTGTATTTTATTCAGTATCATGAAACTAGTATGAAAAAATGTATCTTTACTTTTGACGAAATCGTATGTTTAAACAAGTGACGAAAGTAATTTTCTCAATTTGACGAAATAAGAAGGAGAAAATATGTTTTCTATTTTTGACGAAATTCGTATTCTCAAATAGGTAACAAAACAAATTTCGTCAATTTGACGAAATGTTCGCTCGGAGCCTATCCCTAGAAACACTTTCGTCAAAAATGAGGACATTTTCGTGAAATTTGAATATCCATTTCTGAGAGTGTATATTTTACTCACTAAAACAAAAAATAGTAGCAAACATTTGCCCTCACGTCATTCCTTTTTTTTTTCAAAAGATTTAGTACCATTTTGCCCATGAACATGAAATTCAGTATTTTAATGGTGATTATGAAAATTATTTTCAACAATATCTTTTACTTTAAAATAATAATTATGAGAGTTAAACGAAAAAATAATTTAAAACTAGTATGTTGTGGCCACCACAAGACTTTCTTCTATATTTACCTATACATATTCAATCAGTAACAATATTTAAAAAAAAAAAAAAGTACGATTTTTTTTTTTTTTTTTTTTTTTTTTTTTTTTTTTTTTGTTAAAAGTGAAAAAAATCGATAACTTTGTTTTAAATTATCACAGATTTATAGTTCAACCATTCGTTTTAAAAGTATTGACGAGACCTTTCGAAAGATACCCATCTTGAAAATTTATCCCCCCCATGCAGAAATTTTTTTTCCTAGTTACATACTACTATTATCAATAACTCATATTAATTTTACAATCACAAGTTTAAAACAACTCTAATTATGCACATTTATACGAATTTTTGTCCTATTCTGCCATGTTAAAAATTTAGATAAAATGCTATCACAGCGCCACCTGTTGAGCTATTGATCCCCAAACATAATCAGCACCAGTTTATGTCGGGGACCAACTAAATACCAAGTTTGGTTAAATTTCGTTAAAAAAAAAAAATTGCGATATTTTTCTAAGTTTTTTTTTGGTAAAAGTAAAAAAAATCGATAACTTTGGTTTAAATTATCACAGATTTATCGTTCAACCATTCGTTTTAAAGGTATTGACGAGATCTTTCGAAAGATACCCATCTTGAAACTTTGCCCCCCCCGGGTGGGAACTTCCCCCCCCGGTGGGGGGGCAACCGATGCCCCCACATGCACAAAAATTTTTTCCAAGTTAACTATTACTATTATCAACGAGACCTTTCGAAAGATACCCATCTTGAAAATTTATTTCCCCGGGGGGGGGGAACCGATGCCCCCCCATGCACAAAATTTTTTTCCTAGATAACTACTACTATTATCAATAATTCCTATTAATTTTACAATCACAAGTGTAAAATAACTCTCTTTATGCCCATTTATACGGAATTTTGTCCTATGCTGCCATGTTAAAAATTTGCATAAAATGCGATCACAACGCCACCTATTGAGCGATTGATCCCAAAATCTAATCAGCACCAGTTTATGTCAGGGTGCAACTAAATACCAAGTTTGGTAAAATTTCATTCATTGGTTCGTGAGATACAGCGTCCACAAAAAAATGATACAGACAGACAGACAGACAGACAGACAGACATTTTCTAAAAACTATTAATTCGTGTTCTCCATATCCCAAAACATGTAAATCCATCAAAAAGTGGACTTCGAAAATTTTGGCGAATCCAATACTTTCTCTATATTACATATAGAAGAAAGTAAAAATGGAAAATTGGGCAGATTGGGAAGGGGGGGAGGGAATGGCAATGTAAGAGGTCAAGGCGAGGGGCATTAAAAAGAAGAACAAATCGTTTCAGAAAAGAAGAAAAATCAAAGGTTTTTTCAAGACTGAACACAGAATGTTAAGTATGTCGTAAAAGAACTGATCAGAATATATGTGTTTAGTTTAATGTATTAAAATGATTCATTTCTTTTATTGTACACCCTTATTAGTTTGGAAAAACAGCCATACGTAACGGGGTGAAACGTAGATCATTTTTAAATTCAATATCCTCGAAAACAAAGTTTACCAAATAAAATTCAGGTCGGCAATTTCTTTTTTCAGATGATTTGAGATGAATCAGATTCATTTGACTGATACAACGGTGTTATATTTCTAATAAATAAATATGAATATTTTAGCAACCGATTTTAAAATGAGTCGATCAAATGAGTCCACAATCAATACTCACTCCTATCAAATGGTGAATACCATTAAGTAAAACAACACAAAACTTCCCATAAACCACAAAAGGAAATACCAAATAAGCTGTGAAATATTTCTTTTCTAAAGCATTTTATGATGCTCGATGCTTTCCCTTACAAAACTTTTATAACCTATAGCAGTCACAATTATGCCTGATATTTTAAAGAGCGTATATTAGTCACTCTTAATGCTGACTGATATATTTACATAATTAAATACAGGATTAGAAACATTATTGTTTGCACTCTTTATGGAAAGCAAATAAAATTATTTTAATTCTAAAGTAACTGTTCATCTGGAAATGGAAAAGGTTTTGTAAAATTGTCGATGTTAATGATACGCCCTCAATATTAATTGCATCCAGTACACAGTACAATTTTAATTATTTACTACTTACTCCAAAGTATTAGATTTTTTTTATCTTCCTTCACTGGAATTAAAAGGTTCGTAAGAAACGCTTTAAATGCTATTTAAACAACAACATACTCTTTTAACTATTTCCAGAAAAAGATAATATTTCTTTGCGATGTATTTAACAATTTGTATTAACGACACACACACACACACTCACACATAAAGTATTTCGAATAGTTTTAAAAAAGTTCGAATTAAAATTGCGATATATATATATACATACCAGGTGTCTCATAAGGCTGTAGAGATTTTAAAAAACCATAAAAATTAAAAGAATTGGTAGAATTGAACGCGTTTTGCAAAAAAGTTATTCTCGTAAAAAGGGAATTTTTTTTTCTTCAGATTAAAAAAAAAAGTTACATTTTTGGTCGATAGAAGGCGCTGCATAGATGCGTAACGAAAAATATGCAAATCAGAATCCTATAAATCACACGGTTTTACTATTAACACAGTTTATTTCCTATTTTGACTCCTACTAGCGCATACATGAAGTTTTAATTGCGATTCTGACTGGGTGGATAAAGCGTTTTTAGTGAAAACGTTTCCCCTCAGATGTGAACCGCCGACTGAAGCTGCATTTAACGGTGTTGTAACTCATTTTCAAACTGTAATTTATGGTGAAGGCAAACACATAGAATAGGATTTGTATGTCTGTAAACTTTTGCATGCAAATAAGTATAGTTTTTCACAGAAATGTGTGATTTGCTCACATACAGCGCCTTCTATTGACGAAGATTTTAGATTTTATGTTCCTTTAGCAAATAAATCGCCCTTCACTGTATTCAACACTACCAATTCCTTCAATTTTTACGAATTTTTAAAACGTCTACAGACTTAGGGGACATCCGGTATATATACACTAAGCGACAAAAAATTTTTGTATATAATAATGGCTTTTTTGCAGATCTTCTGGTTTTTAACCTGCCTTGTTTAATTGCTTCTGGACTATTTTTGAAGAAATTACTTTGCTATACACTTTTTTAAAAATCTTTTTTAAGTTATGAACATGATACAAATCGATTTTTTAAACATTTGCTTTTTAACTTGCAGTTATCTTGCTTGGACGAGCAGCGTGGCCAGCCGCCTAAAGCCAAAATTCCAGTTTAAAACGGCCAAAAAATTTTATATTTTACCAATATTTCGTTAACCTTTAATTATTTTTCCATTTCACGTATTAAAATATTTTTTGATTTTCATTCAAAAATTAATACTTTTTGTGGCATCGTTAACTGTCTTTTTCCTATCATTTTTGAAATAATTTCTAAAATTACAGTTTTTCTGACAGTTGCATTTTGTATTCAACACTATGTACTCAATGCTAAAGTGTATGTGGAGGACAACATAATAAAATCTGTTTGAAAATTTGCATTTAAACGATAAAATTGGCGGTTGTAGAAGGTGAAAAGGAAAATATCCAAGTGTGGCTTTTTTAGTGTCGCTTAGTGTATATTGAATTATAAATATTCCATATATATAATTCTATATATATATATATATATTCCGTATTAAAATAAGGCATTTTCAATCTGAAAAATAGCATATTTCATTTTTCTCTTGTTATTTATGACACGTATTCAAAACAATAAATAAAGAGGAGGAAAGCTAATAATGGAAAGAGTTAGAGATATTTATAAATATCATTTGACTCAATTTAATTTCTAGTGTTATTAGTGAGTATATGCATGGACGAGTTTCAACTGCACTCATTGTTATTATAATCTCTTTTGTAATATGAATATACTTGTAGACTCCACATTACGTTTGCCTCGGCCGAAGTACGGCCTATAAGTAAAAGCTAATTTTTCTGGGTATTAAATGAAAAAAAAAAAGAACTAAATATATCCCAAAATCATTCGAGCAGTTCAGAGAAAAACATTCTTTCTGCCATATTTTGAACCAGACGGAGCTCCTGTTATCAGCGACTGCTAATTTTTATGAAGAATAAAGTGAGTCCTATTTTTTCGAAAAAAATCGGCCTGATCGAAAATAATAATAATAATAGTAATCCGGTGTGTCACTCACACGACTTTCTCTTACCCTGAAATTCAATACCATAAATACAGATTGAAGATTAAGGGGTAAAATAACGAGTACTGCTTTATAAACCTATGTTAATTCAAATTAGGTTTCGGAACAGCTTTATTTGGCAAATAATTGTATGTGAGTGGGGGAAGGGCTACCGCCCCCCTCAACCTCCTGTTTCATTATTCAACCCACATTTATATAGAATTCAAATCTGTTTTTAAGTTCGAAAGTTCATTTACAATTATTCTGACAACTTTCACACGTTTCCTTGAAACTTATCAATCTTGAACAAACTTTTCTAGTAACAAACGTATTCACATCAAAATACAACATTTGCATCGCATGAAATTATTTGTCTTTAATTTACTAAGTCATGCGTTAAAAACTTGACTTCGGTATTCAGGAAGCCTCAAAACGTGTAAATATAAAAAACGACAAGTAATGCATATTTATCTAAAAAAAAAATAATAATAAAATATTAATCATATGGCCGTGAGGAATTAATTTTAATTCCTGAGCAGACATGGTAAAATATTATAATAAAGCACTTCCACTAACAATAAAAAAAGAATGTGCTTAAATAATTAAATATTAACATGGCTTAAATATTAACAGTCCTGTATATCTTATGCAGATTAAATACACACCACATGGTGCACATAAATACAATCCTATAATTATAACACAAGGCACAAGCTGAAATACACTTCCAACAATTTTTAAGTATTGTCGCACTATAATCTGTTTTTTTTTTTTTTTTTTTTTTTTTGTGTAGCAAACGAACAGTGCATAATTTCCATGTCTTATTCTACATAAAACATGTTTCTACTCATATAAATATATATATATATTCGTTTCATTTGGTTTAGTGCAGCAGTTTAGAGACGTTAAACTCTAGTTACCTGCAATATTCCTCATAGACGTGGTGTATTTGAATTCTATTAGGTAACCCTGTACATGAACCATTTACTTGATCTCAACGAAAAGTTTAGTGTAGCATCTCTACATGTCACACATTTAGAATACCGAGTTTGGACACTTTGCTATTATTTGTTCTTGAAATATGCTGATAACAGGCATATTTCAAGGTTCATTAATTAAAATTAATTCCTCATGGAATACGCCTGTTTTATGTAGAAATGATACCAAACAAATATACCTGAAATATGCCTGTTATCAGCATATTTCAAGAACAAATAATAGCAAAGTGGCCAAACTTGAACTATGAATACAGACCAACTGCTAAAAACATGATTTTTGGATTCAGAGGACCTCAAAACGTGTAAATATAAACAGAATTTGATTTCGAAAAAAAGACCCGAAAACAAAACTAGGTAAAAGAAAGAAAGAAAAAAACTAGGTCCCCCCCCCCCCCCCAAAAAAAAAAAAAAATCGTTCCTGCAGTTTCTAAGAAAATTAAGCTTCTCACGTGTGTTTTTCTCAACGCTAATTATCCTGAAGATGAGGGTAATTCAGATAACAAATTGTTAACTGGGAAGCATAATACCTGTAAATTTTTATCAAAATCATTTTAGTATTTTCAAATAAAACGAAATTTCTGCCAAGCTTCAGCGAGCAGAGTTCAAGTTCATAAATGCTGTTTTTTCTTAGATGATGGCAATTCAGATGAAATTACAAACTAAAAAACCCCTAAATCTAAATTTTTATTAACATACTAGCCGGCTTTGCCCGCTTTGCTGGACACAATACTTAAATGAGTTGCTTCCGAATTTGCCAACCTTGATCAATATTTTAAGTGGGAAACTAATACAAAGTTCCAAATACCAAATTTGAGTTTCTTGCAGTTATTCGTTTTTAAGTTATACTGACGACAGATATAGATAGAGATCAACCGTTAAAAATTGGACTTTAAAAATCAGGGTACCTCAAAACGTGACATAATAAAAAAAATCAGAGATGAAAATGGCACTACAAAAAATAATTTTTTTACAGTATGGATATGTAAAATTAATTTCCTTTTTTGAGCACTGTTTGTCGACATTATAAAATGTAGCAAAACACTCCGAGAAGTTATATTCAATAGAAAAGAACCGTTTGTCTCGATTTGGATAGCCCTGTGTATTGCCTATAAACAATGTGCATTTTATATATTGTGTTCTGAAATTTAGTCTTATGTGAAAAAATATCTAACTCAAAACGAATTAGATTTCCAGCTATTTCTATGTACAGCCCCCAATATATCCAAATTTTGGGGTAGCCCTGTAAACGAATGATAAATGATTTCCGTATCATAATCTACACAAAACATGTTTTTGCGCACACAAAATTGTTCATTCCGTCTTGTTTAAAACAGCCTATAGATCTTAAACCGAAGTAGCACACATTCGTTCATAAAACGTTGGACATCCGTTAGCACTTCGTTGAATAAATGTTACGAAGGAACGCGATAAAAACGAACAAATGTATCGTTGATTGCACGGTATTTCAATGGTTTTTCAAGTGTTTAAAATTCATTTACGTACATGTTTTTGAACGTTCAAAAATTGTTTAAACAATGTTTTTTAAACGTTCATAACAACGTTTACTGAACGATTACTGAACGTTGAGAAATATTTCATTTAAATCATTTTGAACATTGAAAAAACGTTTATTTAGAGACTATTAAACGTTGAAAATTAGTTTATATAGATCATTTTAAACATTAAAAAAGTGTTTATTAAGAGTAGTTTAAACGTTTTCACATTGCTTTTAGACGTTCATTATGAGCCTACAAAGCTTAGTGCCAACATATCTGCCAGGTAGTGCCAACATATCTGCAACGTTTTCTAAACCAAAGGGCTCTTGGTGTCGATATTTGAAAAAATGCAGGCGTTCCTACTGGATACACTACCTGAGATTTTTCCCAGATATTCATATGTATTATTAAAAAATATAATTTGACACCCATTATCTGGACTCTATTAATACAGCATCACAGCCTAAAGAAAAAAAAATCTTTTTTCTTTGTAAAAGTTGATAAATAATAAAAATTATACACTTTAACAAAACAAAACAAAACACAAAAAAAAAAAAAAAAAAAAAAAACATTTAACACTGATTTCCCACTTTAAAATTAAACATATGTTTAAAAAAAAAATCTGGTGTTCAAACTATTTTTACAATTTGTCAATTGTACATTTATAAAATTAGTGATAACAAAATAGTTTATTTATTTATTTTATTTTTTATTTATTTTTGTGTGTATGATTCTAACATTAAATTTCTTTCAGTGGGAGACCAATTATCACATTAAATCTTGTGAATAATTGTGGCATCTTAACTAATTAAAACAAGAAAGAAAAATCTTGCAGTACGCATTGATTAGTAACACTTTCCAACTGTACGTAATTGTTGTATCGAAAAACTTTTAATATTCTTTGCCTACGTTATCACACAACAGACAGAAGGACTGAAAAATATACAGATAGACTAATTGATTTTAAAATTACTCTTAGGCATTTTGGAATATGTTAAAAAGGCTTAACGCAAAATAAAATGCAGCTTTCAGATTATAATTACAGTTTTTGATCTCTCTAAATATTTTAGTGTAGTTCTGTAAATCAGAAAGTTAATCATATCATATTCTATACAAAACATTATTTTAGAACATTAGCAATAAATTTCAATATTTTTATGATTTTTACAGTAGTAAGACTTTTAAATATAACTTTCAAAAAATTCTGTCCTAAAACGAAACGCATTGGCATTTCTTTTGTTGTTGTTGACCCTGTAAACAAACTAGTTGTACAGGACCAATTAATGTCATTTTAAATAGGGAATATTCTATAGGGAAAATATTTATAAAAATAACACTAATAGACCACAATGCTTTCGAATGCTTTTGGGTGTCCCTGTACACAAACCAGAAATGATATTCACTCCATTTTCGATATGGAACATCCGATAGTGAACTTCAATAAAATATATCAGTTTTGAGAAATTCCATAAATATTTACAGGAGTTAGAGCGTGGGAAGAAAGACAGACAGATGGACAGGTACACAAACTGAAATCATATTCTAACTTAAAAAATGTTAGAAAATGTTAAAAACGTTTAATGAAAACGAAAATACAATTCTAGCAATTTTTTATTAATAGCTTTTAATATAAATGGATATTTTTCTGTCACTCTGTAAATCTAATGCTAATCATGCTCTGTTCTATGCAAAGCATTTTTTTGTGCATATAAATAACATATTTCAATTTCCTAAAACTTCGAGGAAAGTAAAGTTAACAAAATTCGATTTATAGAAATATCTCTCTTAGAACGCAATGCTTTGGAACACTTTTGAGTTTCCCTGTATATAAATCGGTGGTGGTATTTCCTCCATTTTATACAGGAAGCATCCAATAGGGAATTTCAATAACATATTTCAATTTCATTAAGGTATGTCTACATTAAAGGTGGTTTATAGAAATACCTCTCATAGAACACAATGCTTTGAAATACTTTCGGGTGTCCCTGTACACAAACAAGTAGAGGTATAAACTCCGTTTTCAATAGGGAACATTCGACAGTGAACATGAATAACATATATCAGTTTCAAGAAATTCCATAAATATTTACGGGAGTTAGAGCTAGGACAGACAGGCAGGCAGACAGACAGACGGACAGGCAGATACACAAAACTGAAATCATATTCACAGTTAAAAAATGTTAGAAAGTGTTAAAATGCTTAACGTAAACGAAAGTACAATTCTAGCAACTTTTTATTAATATCTCTTAATATAACTGGATATTTTTGTGCCACCCTGTAAATCTAATACTAATCATGCTATATTCTATGCAAAGCATTCTTTTCTGCATTTAAATAACATATTTCAATTTCCTAAAACTTCGTGGAAAGTAAAGTTATTAAAATTATATTTATAGAAATATCTCTCATAGAACGCAATGCTTTGGAATACTTTTGAGTGTCCCTGTGTATAAACCGATGGTGGTATTTCCTCCGTTTTATACAGGAAACATCCAATAGTGAACTTGAATAACACATTTCAATTTCATTAAGATATGTCTACAGTAAAGGTATTAAAATAGGGTTTATAGAAATACCTCTCATAGAACACAATGCTTTCAAATACTTTCGGGTGTCCCTGTACACAAACGAGTAGAGGTATAAACTCCATTTTCAATAGGGAACGTCCGATAGTGAACCTGAATAACACATATCAGTTTCAAGAAATTCCATATATTTTTACGGAAGTTAGAGCGCGGACAGACAGACAGACCGAAGTCATTAACACTTTTCAACCTTGTTGGAAAGCGTTAAAAAAGAAGAAGAAGAAGACATACATATATATAGGATTATTATAATGCTATATGAAGGGACTCGTGACTCTACACATGATGAGTGTAAAAAAAAAGTGCTTATCCTAATGAAATCTATCAAAATCTCTACAGATCTCATGCTGTATACACAGTTGGACTCCATAGAATTAAATTTCTGCTTTCTCAGCCTTAATTTTTTTAAAAGTGTAAAATGTACAAATAGAGAAATTTATCAGAAATATTAATCGCCTCTGGTTATGCGAGGAAGGGGGGGGGGGGGGGTTGAATCAATAAATTCCTTTTTTCAAAGGAAAAAATCAATAATTTTTATATAAAAAACTTATAGCTCGAGACATAATATCAATGTAATCGTTAATTCTATGAACTTCTTCTAGTTCAGTTGTTAAAAATTCTCATAAGAAAATATTGCATTTTACATTTTTAACAAAATTTTTCACCAAAGAAGAGAAATAATTTTAAATTCAAGAATAATTCTTTTTGTAAATACTAGATACTAAAACAATAAATTCCCCATTATGCAGACAAATTGGCCTTTTCTTCTTCTTGAAAATGAACAGGAATATTTTAATCATTACCTGTTACTGAAACCTAAATGTAACTGTATGTATGCATCATGGACAACTGTTTTTCACTGAAAAAAAATTAACATATACATGCAAACACACATGTGCTTTTGTATATATATATGTACATATAAATGCACTAAATACATCCTTATTTAATATGCAGAATACTCGCTCTGGAAATTTAAAGGTAATTTGTAAATTATAATTTCTCCCTCCCCCAGAGCATAAGAGAAACAAGAAAAAAAAATCATGCAGTACGCATTGATTAGTAACACTTTCCAACTGTACGTAATTGTTGTGTCGAAAAACTTTTAATATTCTTTGCCTACGTTATCACACAACAGACAGAAGGCCTGAAAAATATACAGATAACTAATTGATTTTAAAATTACTCTTAAGCATTTTGGAAAGTGTTAAACAGGCTTAACGCATAATAAAATGCAGCTTTCAGATTATAATTGCAGATTTTGATCTCTCTGAATATTTTAGTGTAGACCTGTAAATCAGAAAGTTAATCATATCATATTCTATACAAAATATTATTTTAGAATATTAACAATACATTTCAATGTTTTTAGGATTTTTACAGTAGAAAAACTTTTAAATATAACTTTCAAAAAATTATGTCCTAAAATGTAATGCATTCGCATTTTTTTTTTTGTCCCTGTAAACAAACTAGTTGTACAGGACCTATTAATGTCATTTTAAATGGGGAACATTCTATAGCGAAAATATTTATAAAAATAACTCATAGAACACAATGCTTTTGGATGTCCCTGTACACAAACCAGAAGAGATATTCATCCCATTTTCAATATGGAACGTCCAATATTGAACATCATTAAAATATATCAGTTTCGAGAAATTCCATTTATATTTACAGGAGTTAGAGATGGACAGACACAAAAACTGAAATCATATTCACACTTAAAATTTTTAGAAAGTGTTAAAAACGCTTAATGTAAACGAAAGTCCAATTCTAGCAATTTTTTATTAATAGCTCTTAATATAAATGGATATTTTTGTGTCACCCTGTAAATCTAATGCTAATCATGCTATATTCTATGCAAAACAATTTTTTTGTGCACATAAATAACATACTATTTCAATTTCCTAAAACTACGTGGAAAGTAAATTTATTAAAATTCGATTTATAAAAATATCTCTCATAGAACGCAATGCTTTGGAATAATTTCGAGTGTCCCTGTATATAAATCGGTGGTGTATTTCCTCCATTTTATACAGGACACATCCAATAGGGAATTTGAATAACATAATTCAATTTCATTAAGCTATGTGTGCTGTAAAGGTATGAAAATATGGTTTATAGAAATATCTCTCATAGAACACCATGCTTTGAAATACTTTTGGGTGTCCCTGTACACAAACCAGTAGAGGTATAAACTCCATTTTCAATAGGGAACATCCTATAGTGATCTTGAATATCATATATCAGTTTCAAGAAATTCCATAATCATTTAGGGGAGTTAGAGTTCGGACAGACAGACAGGTATACAGACAGACGAACGGGCAGATACACAAAACTAAAATCATATTCACACTTAAAAAATGTTAGAAAGTGTTAAAAACTCTTAACGTAAACGAAAGTACAATTCTATCAATTTTTTATTAATATCTCTTAATATAACTGGATATTTTTGTGCCACCCTGTAAATCTAATGCTAATCATGCTATATTCTATGCAAAGCATTCTCTTCTGCATTTAAATAACATATTTCAATTTCCTAAAACTTCGTAGAAAGTAAAGTTATTAAAATTGGATTTATAGAAATTTCTCAAATAGTACGCAATGCTTTGGAATACTTTTGAGTGTCCCTGTACATAAACCGATGGTGGCATTTCCTCCATTTTATACAGTAAACATCCAATACTGAACTTGAATAACATATTTCAATTTCTAAGGATATGTCTATACAGTAAAGCATGATAATATGGTTTATAGAAATACCTCTCATAGAATACAATGCTTTGGAATACTTTCGGGTGTCCCTGTACACAAACCAGAAGAGGTATGAACTCCATTTTCAATAGAGAACGTTCGATAGTGAACATGAATAACATATTTCAATTTCATTAAGATTTGTCTACAGTAAAGGTATGAAAATATGGTTTTTTGAAATACCTCTCATAGAACACAATGCTTTCAAATACTTTCGGGTGTCCCTGTACACAAACGAGTAGAGGTATAAACTCCATTTTCAATAGGGAACGTCCGATAGTGCACTTGAGTAACATATTTCAATTTCATTAAGATATGCCTCCAGTAAAGGTATTAAAATATGCTTTATAGAAATACCTCTCATAGAACACAATGCTTTGAAATACTTTCGGGTGTCCTTGTACACAAACAAATAGAAGTATAAACTCTATTTTCAATAGGGAACGTCAGATAGTGAACTGAAATGACATATTTCAATTTCATTAAGATATGTCTACAGTAAAGGTATGAAAATATGGTTTAAAGAAATTCATCACATAGAACACAATGCTTTGAAATACTTTCGGGTGTCCCTATACACAAACTAGTAGAGGTATAAACTCCATTTTTAATAGGAAATGTCCGATAGTGAACTTGAATAACATATTTCTATTTCATTAGGATATGTCTAAAGTTAAGGTATGAAAATACAGTTTATAGAAATACCTCTCATAGAACACAATGCCTTGAAATACTTTCGAGTGTCCTGTACACAAACCAGTAGAGGTATAAACTCCATTTTATATAGGGAACGTCCGATAGTTAACTTGAATAACATTTATCAGTTTCAAGAAATTCCGTAAATATTTACGGGAGATAGAGCGCGGACAGACAGACAGACAAACCGAAGTCATAAACAATTTTCAACCTTGTTGGAAAGTGTTAAAAACAGCATTTTCGAAGTCTCTTAATCTGAAAATGAATACAAAATTGGCATAGGCAGGAGTGTGACAATTCATAAATCACGTGAGAGGCTGAAGAAATTTGATTTTCAAAAGAAGGCTCAAAAGTTTACCCTATTTCATGGCATTACTTCTTTTTCCATTTACAGTTTTAATATCGTAATTAAATTAAAATAGTTGTAGCTTTTATAAAAATCAAAAATATATAGATCAATAAGGTAAGATAAAATTCAATGCAACTGAAAAGTAATTTGAAATAGGTAAAGGAGTAGTTTTCTTTAACATATAATTCTATGTGAGGGGGGCTGTAGTCCTCCCTCCTTTAATCTCCCGTTTAATTATAATGCCGAGATTTATTTAAAAAATAAATAAATAAATAAATCTGCTAATAATTTGCCTTCAAACTTCACAATCTACATCAAAATTTTAAGTGGTAAACTAATACGAAATTCAAAATATCTAATTTGGGTTTCCTGCTGTTATTTGTTTTTCATTTATGTCGATAACAGATATAGATTCAGATCAGCCGCTAAAAATATTATTTTCGTAATCAGTGCACCTCAAAGTTTTATATAATTCAGAAAAACTAGAGTTGAATAAGGAATTTTAAAAATTGCTTTATATAAAAATTAATTTTCCAGTATTTGTCGACATAATAAAATGTAGCAAAGCTCTTCGATCAATTGCGTTCAATAGAAAAAAACATGTGGGTCAGTTTTGGTAGCCCTGTATATCGTCTGTAAAAAATATGCACTTTTAAAATTCTTGTGTACTTAAATTTAGTCTTACATGGAAAATATCTAACATAAGGAGAGTTCCAGCAATTTTCAAGTATAGCCCCCAACATATCTAAATACATTGGGTAGCCCTGTAAACGAATGATGAATGATTTCCATATCACAATCTACACAAAACATACATTTATGCATTTAAAAAAAATGTTTATTCCGTTTTGTTTAAGATGCTTTAGATATTAAAATGTACTTACCTGCAATTTCTCCCATAGCCGTAATGTATTTGAATTATCCTGTGTGTCCCTTTACACGAACCATTTCCTTGTTCTCAACGAAAAGTTTAGTGTAGCATCCCTATAGGACACACATTTAGAATATCGAGTTTGGAATTTCTGTTGCCATTTCTTGTTGAGATGTATTGATAATACACAGACACACACACACACACACACATACCAACCGCTAAAAACATGATATTCGTATTCAGGGGACCTCAGAACGTGTCAATATAACAGAAACTCACTTTCGAAAATTTGACCCAAAATAGTATACATACATGGGCAAGGGAAAGTAACAACAGAAACTCCCGAGGGAAATTGTGAAGGGATATTAAATTCTACGGTGAAATCTATCCCATCCATGCAGATTTAAGATAACATTTTCCAAGATTAAGAATTATTTGTTTGTTATCTAGCTTCGCTGTTTGTATTTCTCGAAGTATGAAATATAGATACACTAAAAGTGCTTACAAGAAACGTATTTAGTGAAAAATTTTTATTAATTTAACCGTTAACAGCAAAAAGTATTTTTATTCATAAAGCGTTAATTTTATTCCTTCCTCCGAAAACAGGCACCACTACTGAAAGAAAACACTAGGGTACATTTGTACATTTAAACACATTCATGTGTTTAAATGTACAAAACAAAACTGTTTAAAGGAGCACGGAAATTAAAATAATCTGATGTGTCACTCGCACGACTTTCTCTTATCCTGAAATTTAATACTATATATTTAATACTTTACACAGTACTTTACACAGTACTTTTACAGGGGGTGGGGTAGGATGGGGGGCCACCCGTCCACCCCACCCCACCCCCTAAACCCACCGTTTCCTTACTGCGTCTACATTTATATAGAATTTAAATATGTTATTAAAAGTTCACTTAAAATTATACAGACAACTTTCACACGCAACATTCCTTGAAGCTTATCAATCTTGATCAAACTTTTCCAGCAACAAACTTATATTAACTTGAAAATACAACATTTGGTTCTCTTGAAATTATTCATTTTTAGATTACTCTAAGAGACACAGACAAAGATCAGACGCTAAAAAACTTGACTTCGGTAATCAGAAAGCCACAAAACATGTACATATACAAAAAACAAGCGATGAATTTAGCTTAAAAACATATTATTTACCATATGTCTATGAAAAATTCATTTCAATTCCTGAGCAGCTTTCCTGGACAGGGTAAAATATTATAGTTAAGCACTTCTACTAACAATAAAAAAGAATGTTATGGCTTAAATATTTGCAGCCCGGTATATTTTTTGACGATTATGTACAGACCACAGAGTGCAACTAAATATAATCTATAGTAATAACACATGGCACAACCTGAAATCCATGCATTTCCAGGTATTGTCGCACTATAATCTAGTTTTTTGTGTAGTCCTGTAAACGAACAGTGAATGATTTCTATACCCTATTCTGCATGAGACATGTTTTCACACATTTAAAAAATATATATTCATTTCATTTGGTTTAGGGTAGTGTATAGATGTTAAACTATACTTACAGTCGCCAGATTTATTCTTCGAGCAACTCCACCCCGCCAGAATTGTTCACGTTCGGTTCGAATAATAAATATTTAGAATTTAAATATATTATTTTAATAATAAAATATTTATTATTTAAATATTTTATTTTAATAATAAAATATTTATTATTTAAATATTTTATTTGTTTATCGAATCGTTAAAATATATATATTATTTGTTTATCGAATAGTTAAAAATATATTATTTGTTTATCGAATCGTTAAAAAAATATATTCAATATTGGTACAGCATTCATTTAAAAAATGCCCTTATTCAATATTGTAAATTTCTATCTCAGATTTAAAGACATTAACCAATCAACTAATCATGCTAAAGTATCTTAATGTTAGGAGCGTTTTAGTAGAAGGTTGATGCTAGAAGAGATTCAGACAGAATGAAGGAATGAAGGTTTGAGTACAGCTATTTATAAAGAATGAATCCGAGTCAATCAACCAACCAACCAACCAACCAACCTTGGAAAAAAATTTTTTTTTTTTTTTTTTTTTTTTTTTTTTTTTTTTTTCAAGGTTGGTTGATTGGTTGATTGACTCTAGCTAACCTATATATCATGCTAAAGTATATACACTATCATTGTCCAGCAATGCTTATTTGTTTCAGCGTCTATAAATATCTTTACTGCATCCTGTTTCCGTGTTCAGTATCCTGTTTTCAATGCAAATGAGTTATGCAATATCCAGTGATAAATTATTCTATAAAAAGCCTTATCTCATCCTGTTTTCGTAGAAAATGAGTTATGCAATCCTTCAGATTGACTATATAAATATTTTATTCTTTAAATATTTATTATTTAAATATATTATTTGTTTATCGAATCGTTAAAAAATATATTCAATATTGGTACGGCATTCATTTAAAAAAATGTCCTTATTCAATATTGTAAATTTCTATCTCAGAGTCAAAGACATTAGCTATCTCAGATTCAAAGGCATTAGTATCGTTTCAATATTGAAATATTAATATTATCTATCTCAGAGACCCCATTCAAAGTCTCAATTTGTACCCATCCAATATTGGCTTACTACCGTCGCAAAAAAATGGGCCGAACGAAGCGTCAATGACAGAAATCTGCCATGAGACGCTTCGTTCGGCCCATTTTTTTGCCCCCTCCAATTTAAATCTCTAAGGCATCAGTTTATACCAGCGAGATCGATTCCCCACGAAGACTTTGATTTTGGACGGAGGGGTGTCTGTCCAAGAAATAGTCTCAAATCTATCTTCGTGTAGGCGAGGGTCATCATCGTGGTCTCCATCATAGAACAGCAGGGTTCTTTCTATGAAATCCTTTAAGAATTCATCTATGAAGACATCAGAATTCCTCACGATCCGAATTCTGACTGCTTTATGGATGCATGCAGTTGGCACTATAGGATCTAAGATGTCAATCTTAGCAGATTTCATCATGGCCTCAAAACCCATGGTCGACAGCGCATCTCCGAAATGAATCTCTTCTATTGGATACACCCAGGTATTAGCTAAAGAGACAGGTATCCTGAACCTTTTGTAAACGAGGTCCCTCACCTTTAGCTTGGTAGTTTTTTTTACGTATGCGTTACCCTTACCCATCAGCTTGGCCACATCAGAGGCCCTGACGAATAAAAGTCCATCCGCAGAGACTACGAATAGGATTTTAGCATCAAGCTGTGGATGTTCAATTGTGAATAGCATGACTTAATGCAACAGAAGTCAAAATGATGCAGGCTCTTAGAGGCAGCTCGTATATATACCCGATTCGCGACCTAATTTTAGCAAGCTTTCTTAGAAAACGTGACCTTCTGATAAAATTCTTCTAGCTGTTGACAGGATATTATGTAATCCTCGATAAACTTATTTTTAGAATTAATTTGTCGTTTGAGCGGGATCTTGCATAATCTACAGGACGTGCGTAAGAGGATGTGCGTCAGAGGATGTCGATAAGAAATTTAGATAGAAATAGAGATTGCTGCTAGTATAAATACAGGCTGCTGGACGAGACATTTCATTCTGACTGCTTGATATTCTAAAAGCTCCAAAATGATATTTCAAATTTTAGCTGAAGAGTTAAACGTGAAATTTACTTGTTTTTTGACTTTTGACGGTGACATTTTTATCAAAGGTTCAGACGTAGCTCGTACCATGGGCTATCAAAATTCTTCTGGCGTTTTAAACTTATGCCATCTTACAGTGACTGACATCGCTCCCGAGGGCTTGAGCCTGCCTCCGTCTCTAGCCAAGACACGTATTTTTGGATTGGAAGATGCCAACACGCTGTTGGATATGCATCCAGGTGAATTTCAATCCTTATTTCAGGGGCCTATCGAGATTCTGTCGCCGATAGAGTGTACGTTCAACATCAGAAGGCCCATACGTATCAAGATAGCATGCATTAGCTCTTCCAATGCTACCATGGAGAGTTTTATAGCTGATTTGAAAATATCCATGGACTCTTACCTGCAATCTGTACCGATGGATAGCTATGTCTTCGGAGAGAGGTACGGAGACTTGGAGCTAGGGTATTTCCCCAAAAAAATAAAAGTTTTGGTGGGAAACAAGCCCTACTTTTATAAATCCTCGTCTTAAGATCAGGACGAGGTGCAAAAAAATGGGTCGAGCGAAGCCTCTCATGACATAAGTCATTGAGGCTTCGCTCGGCCCATTTTTTTGCGATAGATAGAGTGCCAACATTGGATGCGTACCGATTTGAACTTGTAATTTTCAAGGGATATGGCTTAGCTATAAGATAATTTTGTATCTTGGTAAAATATCTATAGACAAATTTAAGGTATCTGAGTTTAAAAATTTAATTGTTTCGTTTAAAATTTACTGTATAAAATTTAAAATTTTTAAAGACTAAGTATGGCGGTCATTATAATTCTAAATTTTCAAGGGATATGGCTTAGCTATAAGATAAATATGAAACTTGGTAAAATATACAGACTCGATAGCTAAATTTAAGGGATCTGAATTTAAAAATTTAATTTTTCTCGTTTAAAATTTACATTTTTTATGTAAAATTTAAAATTTTTAAAGGTTAAGTGTATCAGTCATCATAATCTGATCTCTAATTTTCAAGGCTTAGCTATAAGCTAAATATGAATCTTGGTAAAATATCGATAGCTAAATTTAAGGGATCTGAATTTAAAAATTTAATTTTTTTCGTTTAAAATTTACATTAAAATTTTTAAAGACTAAGTGTAGCCAAGCCAGTCATTATAATCTAATCTCTATAAAAAGATTTTCGAGAGACAGGATATTATGCAAGCCTTTCCTCAGGATGCTTGATAAGCGGCTCCCGGTTAAAATTACAATCAGATCTCTATAAAAAGAGTTTTCGAGAAGTGTTGGCAGGATATTATGTAAGCCTTTCCTCAGGATGCCCGGTTATAATCAGATCGATAAAAATTGCTCAAGAGACAGGATATTATGCAAGCCTTTCCTCTTGATAAGCGGTTCGTAGAAATTTACTATCAGATCCTGTTGATAAGACCGGGTATATATACGAGTGTCCAGCGAGAGCTCTTCAATTGCTAGTCGATCTCTCTACTAGCTGCTTAGATACATTAGCTCTCTGTCAGTCATGTTTTTTCATGTAAAAAATTATGCTTATGGCGTTGCCTTTAAATGCCTAATGGCCACTGATGGCACCCTGTTTGTCCGGGCTGAGGACCTGGCTATTTATTCGAGGCACCCTCTAGATCTAAAATTTGCCGAAAAATATGCAGGCCTCACCGTCCGAGACGTAATGGACCCTAAAATCGATTTACCTAAATGGCTCGCTAAGACGAGAATCTTCTCGATTAGCGAAGCCAAACAGCATTTGAAAGGGTTCATGGGCGAACAGGAATTTGATAAGATGTTCGATGGTTCGGCCATGGTGAAATACCAGGCTAACATGAAGCTCAACTTCGTGAAAGCCATTGGTGTTCGATTTGTCGAAAGGTCCCGTACCAAGTTCGAAGACTTCCTTGCCGCATACCAACTACAGGTGAGGAAACTTTTTGAGCTTGAGTATGAGGATTATGAATTATACAAATCTCAAATGACCGGACCGTTGAAGATGACCATCAGTAGGTTATCTAATGAGCAATCCATAGAGAGCTTGTGTTAATCTTTAAAATGAGAGTAAAAAAATGGGTCGAACGAGGTGTCTCATGGCAGAATTTCTGTCTTTGACACCTCGTTCGGCCCATTTTTTTGCGATAGATATAGTGCCAATATTGGACGGGTTTAATTTGAGACTTTGATATTAAATTTACAAAAAAAATCTATTTAAGCTAGTATCGAAGAGATTATCAGGATAGCATGAAGACTATTTAAACGTATAAACTATATTAAGCCAATATTGTAGAAATTAAATTTAAGACTCTGGAAAACGAGATAAAATGGTATCAATTTAAATGTATAGATAAAATAACTAAGCCAACAGAGACATGACTGGACAATGACGGTTTGGATACGTAAGCGAGTTTATCTCTCTCTATATATATAGATGGATGAAGCCACGCCCACAAGAAATCCAACGACCTTGAAAAAAAAAAAAAAAAAAAAAAAAAAAAATTTTTTTTTTTTTTTTTTTTTTTTTTCGTGTGACCTTGAACACATCTTCAAGGACGGAGCAGAATCTATAACTTAACGGAACTAACCTCATTTATTGAACATTAGTTTTTTTCGTGCGTCCTATATATAGAATGGCTAGCGTACCCACATCTCATTTTGTCTCGACGTCTGCCAACAACAGTCATCTGTAAAATATTTTGAATTTGTAATTTTCAAGGGATATGGCTTCTCTATAAGATAATTATGTATCTTGATAAAATATCTGTAGATAAATTTAAGAGATCTGAGTCTAAAATTTTCGTTTAAAATTTTAACTTTTTGTGTAAAATTTAAAAATTTTAATGGCTAAGCTAGAGATAGAGTACCAATATCGTAACGATTTGAAGGGATATGGCTTCTCTATAAGATAAATATGAATCTTGGTAAAATATACAGACTCTATAGATAAATTTAAGAGATCTGAGTTTATAAATTTAATTTTTTCGTTTAAAATTTTAATTTTTTGTGTAAAATTTTAAATTTTTAAGGGTTAAGCTAGATATGTAAATATTTCACAGTTGGTTTCTAAAGTTATATTTTTTTATCCAATCATTGTAGATGGCGCTGCAGTCTATATATATAGTATATATATAGTATATCTATTAGGGTGGGTGGGAGTGGAATTTATTTCTTCTACTGTAAGGTCATGCATAAACCAGCTCCGTGATACCCAAACCCGTTTTCTTTAAAATGGGATGGGATAACGTTATTTATACAATATTGGTTTAGAAAACAAGATTTTTATAGACTTTTGTCTGACAAATGACAAGATGTTGCAGGCTTTCATGAAATCAGAATAGATCATGGGTTTTTATAAAATATAATAACATAAAATATTTTTTTATCTGTATTTAAACAAGCAGACATTTCCGCTTCGCGGAAATGTCTGCATGTTTAAATACAGATAAAAAAATATTTTATTTCAAACTCAATGATGTCTCTTATGTAAAATGTCTTTAATAAACCGTACTTTTTCCGACAGCGGTACCATGATTTGTTTCAAGCCAAAAATGCGTATCTTATCCTCTAGCAGTACGTTCCTCGATTGTATCCTGAACGAATCGCTTACGTAGCCTATACCTATATTAGAGCCATCCATTTTTTTCGGTAGCGATTAAAGGTACGCCAAAATAAATTTGACTCGCGATACTTAATCATCGTAAAAAGTTTGAATAGATTAGAAACAGGCTAAGATAGCGTATTGTTAATCTGCCAGACATAAATTAGAAACGTTCCATGGCTAAGCTAGAGATAGCATATCGTTCTAAAGCCGGCAGGATCTAACAATGGATAGATTTACTGGGACAGAAGAAGACTGATTGGAGAAGAGTCAGCGATCCTATATATAGAGGATATAATCAACCAACCAACTATGAAAAAAAAAAAAAAAAAAAAAAAAAAAAAAAAAAATTTTTTTTTTTTTTTTTTTTTTTTCCACAGTTGGTTGGTTGGTTGATAATCTTCCCTATATATAGGATCGCTGACGTGCCACCTCCTCATTCTATCTAGATCTTTGCCAGCAACGGTCATATCTCTCGTCTGTTAAAATTTTCAAATTTTCAACTAGGCATAGTTACTAGACGACCGTTGCTGGCAAATGTCGAGACACAATGAGGAGGTGGCAAGTCAGCGATCCTATATATAGAGGATATAATCAACCAACCAACTATGAAAAAAAAAAAAAAAAAAAAAAAAAAAAAAAAAAAAAAAATTTTTTTTTTTTTTTTTTTTTTTTTCACAGTTGGTTGGTTGGTTGATAATCTTCCCTATATATAGGATCGCTGACGTGCCACCTCCTCATTCTATCTAGATCTTTGCCAGCAACGGTCATATCTCTCGTCTGTTAAAATTTTCAAATTTTCAACTAGGCATAGTTACTAGACGACCGTTGCTGGCAAATGTCGAGACACAATGAGGAGGTGGCAAGTCAGCGATCCTATATATAGAGGATATAATCAACCAACCAACTATGAAAAAAAAAAAAAAAAAAAAAAAAAAAAAAAAAATTTTTTTTTTTTTTTTTTTTTTTTTTTTTCACAGTTGGTTGGTTGGTTGATAATCTTCCCTATATATAGGATCGCTGACGTGCCACCTCCTCATTCTATCTAGATCTTTGCCAGCAACGGTCATATCTCTCGTCTGTTAAAATTTTCAAATTTTCAACTAGGCATAGTTACTAGACGACCGTTGCTGGCAAATGTCGAGACACAATGAGGAGGTGGCAAGTCAGCGATCCTATATATAGAGGATATAATCAACCAACCAACTATGAAAAAAAAAAAAAAAAAAAAAAAAAAAAAAAAAAAAAATTTTTTTTTTTTTTTTTTTTTTTTTTTTCACAGTTGGTTGGTTGGTTGATAATCTTCCCTATATATAGGATCGCTGACGTGCCACCTCCTCATTCTATCTAGATCTTTGCCAGCAACGGTCATATCTCTCGTCTGTTAAAATTTTCAAATTTTCAACTAGGCATAGTTACTAGACGACCGTTGCTGGCAAATGTCGAGACACAATGAGGAGGTGGCAAGTCAGCGATCCTATATATAGAGGATATAATCAACCAACCAACTATGAAAAAAAAAAAAAAAAAAAAAAAAAAAAAAAAAAAATTTTTTTTTTTTTTTTTTTTTTTTCACAGTTGGTTGGTTGGTTGATAATCTTCCCTATATATAGGATCGCTGACGTGCCACCTCCTCATTCTATCTAGATCTTTGCCAGCAACGGTCATATCTCTCGTCTGTTAAAATTTTCAAATTTTCAACTAGGCATAGTTACTAGACGACCGTTGCTGGCAAATGTCGAGACACAATGAGGAGGTGGCAAGTCAGCGATCCTATATATAGAGGATATAATCAACCAACCAACTATGAAAAAAAAAAAAAAAAAAAAAAAAAAAAAAAAATTTTTTTTTTTTTTTTTTTTTTTTTTTTTTTTTTTTTTTCTTTCAAAGATTTTTTTTTTTTTTTTTTTTTTTTTTTTTTTTTTTTTCACAGTTGGTTGATTATCTCCTCTATATATAGGATCGCTGACTTGCCACCTCCTCACTCTATCTCGATCTTTGCCAGCAACGGTCATATCTCTCATCTGTTAAAATTTTTAGAAAATTAGTTTGTCGCTTGAAGCCTTCAAGATGATCCGATAAAATTCTTCTAGAACAAATTGGAAGGATATTATGTAAACCGTTTCCTCAAAAACAGGACGTGATAAGTTATTTATAGATGCGTCAAGCCTCTCTAATCTATAAAACGTCATCCTGTCGAGCCTTATATAGTATTACTGATGTCGTTTCTCAGAACCGCTTATCAGATCTCACGCATCCGCTTGCCAGAGTATAAATACGAGCCTCTCGCCTCAGCTTATTCATTCTGAGCCTCTGTTTTTCAAAATGGAAATGTTTTCTTTCGACTCTCTGACCGACGAGCGATTTGACTATGACTATGCCGTAAAGCCTGGATGGAATGTCTTGAATACTTCTCGTCTTTCTCTCGAGTTATTATGCAATTATAATCGAGACATGTCCATGCCAACTCCAAAACCAGTTTCCAGACCATCTCCAGTTTTCAAATCTAAACGCGTTCCAGTTCCAGTTCCAGTTCCAGCTTCTAAATCTGTTCCAGTTCCAGTTCCAGTTCCAGCTTCTAAATCTGTTCCAGTTCCAGTTCCAGTTCCAGCTTCTAAATCTGTTCCAGTTCCAGTTCCAGTTCCAGTTCCAGCTTCTAAATCTGTTCCAGTTCCAGTTCCAGCTTCTAAATCTGTTCAAGTTCCAGTTCCAGTTCCAGCTTCTAAATCTGTTCAAGTTCCAGTTCAAATTTCAATACCCATGTCAGAGATGATTTATTTTAAAGTACCAAAGCTATTAAGCCCGCTACCAAAATCTCCAGAGTCCAACGTAACAACTTATCGTGCCTGGAAGCCTCCACCGAAGATAGATTTCATGGTACGGCCTAAATTAAAAACTGCTGGCTTTGAAGATCCAAGAATTCGAAGACGGCATGGCATAGTCGTTGTCAAATCGAACGTCAATTTGAGAGATGGAAAATGCTACAGCCTTATAAATACAGAGGCTAGAAAATACTACAGTTGGGTTTAAACCCAAACGATTTATAAAAAAATCGGGCCGAACGAAGTGTCTCATGGCAGATTCCTGTCTTTGACACTTCGTTCGACCCGTTTTTTTTGTAACAATTATATTGCCAATATTGGATGCGTACCGATTTGTACTTTAAGATTTTAAACGGATACTTAAGATTTTGAATGGATACTTTTATAACTGAAGTCCCTGAGATATAAATTTATATATAAACTATTATCAACCAACTTAAAAAAATTTCAAGATTGGCAAAAAAATATTATTTTGAAATCAAAATCTATAAAATCGAAATGATAAACTTTGAAAAATTTTCCAGATTGGTGAAAAATGGCAAAGTCCCAAAAAAATAGTATGTTGAAAAAATTATAAAAATATAAAATCAACCAAAGACACTTTAGCATGAGATATATATAGGTTAGCTAATGTCAAGCAACCAATCAACCAACCTTGGAAAAAAAAAAAAAAAAAAAAAAAAAAAAAATTTTTTTTTTTTTTTTTTTTTTTTTTCAAGGTTGGTTGATTAGTTGATTGACTCTAGATAACCTATATATATCATGCTAAAGTATCTACACTATCATTGTCCAGCAATGCTTATTTGTTTCAGCATCTATAAAAATCTTTACCGTATCCTGTTTCCGTGTTCAGCATCCTGTTTCGTAGCAAATGAGTTATGCAATATCCTGTTTTCGCGTTCAGCGACAATAATTCTATAAATAGCCTTATCTTATCCTGTTTTCGTAGAAAATGAGTTATGCAACATCCTGCCTTCACTATATAAGCTCTGCCATTCGATCGAATAGTCATTCTCTCTTCGGAGCTTGAACTGCTAACATGTATAAGCATCAATGCTCTGTGAAGAAACTTAAAGCGGCTAACGCTCTTCATAACCTTTTCGGAATGACTGAGCCTTTTCCAAATATTCTTTCGACTTCTGTCAAGAAGCTGAAGAAATATCCTCATTTCCAAACAATGATCGGAGAAGGCAAAATCCATATGTTCTGCCTACATCTGACACCTGATCATAATATTTCGTTTAAAAAACGTACTCTGATGGACAAGATCCTGAATACGATTCCAGCACTAGGCAGAGAGGCCCAGACAATCTATCCGTTGAGACCTCAAGACATAAAATGGATCACTGTTATGAACAGATTCAAAAGACCCCCCAGCGAAGCCAACAGAACCAACGCTGATATGAGAATTGGTTTCAAGTGCCCCCATAACCAATTTCTGGTGAAAGGTCATTTCACGTTTGGACAGAGAACCGTTGGGCAAGGATGCGCCCATATTATCCAGACGTTGGACGCACCATTGCTGTTCTATGTGAGACCCCCCAACGAGACACGAGTGAGAGCTGACAGCAGATATTTCTCAGGGGACAAGCTTCACTTCTACGAGAGGTTCATATTGATTGCTCGCTCAAGCTACAAGATACCTGCTGGCACTACCTATATTTTATTTACGACGCAAAAGAATTTCTTCAGTCTACATGTTGTGAAGGAGAGCTTGAAGCTGGGTTTCAAGGTAAAAAATCCGTTGGTAGAAAGAATCACGAAAATAGATGGGATGTATGAGATATCTGTGCCAACACCTATGATACCTCATATGGATGATGATGACGAGCCACCCTCTGAATATATTCAAACAGCTCCAATCTCAGAGCCAGAACCATCCCAAGAACCATCCCAAGAGCCAGAACCAGTAACCGATTTGCCAGAAATCTATTTGCCGACGAACCCTCCTGTTGTGTTGGACAAAACAATAACCGTGGTCACTACAAATTATGCAGAACAATATAACTCTCAAATCTGGAAAGTATTGACAGATCCCCTTAAAAACAACTTCGTACGCACCTATGGGCCTGATCTACCTGGAATGGATATGAGAACTGCATCGGTAAAACGTAAGGCCGAAAAGAATCCCAAGCGTTTAAAGAAACGTAAGCTCACCTTCAAGGACGCTGCAACAAATACAGAGCCTGAAACTAGAGAACCAGAGCCTGCACCTATTGCAAATCCAGAGCCTGAACCTATTGAACATTCAATACCTTTTGTTGAAAATCCAGGATTTCATAGTGAATGGCCTATTCAAAGCCCAGCGGTACCTGAAGATCTTAATAATATAGTATGCTCTCCCATGCCAGATCAGCTACTACTAGACTCTATGATGAAAGATCTCCTGACACCTGGCACTCTAGAATATATAATAGATGAGTCCAAACAGCCAAATTACATATCACTCTAAAAATATTAAAAATTTAAAAAATTTGGGTCAAACGAGGCTTCCTCATGTCAGATTTGTCATTATGACTTATCTTGACGATGGAAGCCTCGTTTGACCCATTTTTTTTAAATCTATCTCCTACCAATATTGGATTTGTAAAAAAAATAACTTATAAATTTTATGAGTAGACAAATGAAAATTGTCTAAGCCGTTCAAAAGAATCGCTTAAAGCGGCTTCAGCTATGCCATCCTATCGATTGGACCTGCAAACGGGACAGCCAACATTATCCATAAAAATTTAACCTCGATAAAATTGAAACGGGACAAATGTAGCTTTTAAATTGAGATGCTGAGCCAGAAAAACTGAACGCGTAGAGATTAGCAGCTCATATTGTAAAAATTTAAACGTAATTATGAAAATAGTATTAACGAGATCCAATGACAGAGATCCAAAAAAACTTTAGTAACCAATCGTTTGGTCATGACAATTGAAAAGCGAATCTTGATGAACGAGGAAAAGATATATATATCAACCAACCAACCAACCTTGAAAAAAAAAAAAAAAAAAAAAAAAAAAAAAAAAATTTTTTTTTTTTTTTTTTTTTTTTTTTTTTTTTTTTTTCAAGGTTGGTTGGTTGGTTGGTTTGACTGGCTATATATAATTATCTATTTGCCTCCACACTCTCATTGTCTCTCAACATTTGTCAGCAACGGTTGTCTAGTTATTATTGCTCGTAATGACAAATATGATAAATTTGAACCTGTATCTGAAACAGGATTCCATCCAATCGTGTCCAAATGCTAGATCTTCCCATTTTAAATGAAACCTGTTAATTTTGATCGTGGCACAGTCGTCGTGTCGATCTTAAACTTGGTCCATCCAAAAAACCTTCATGAGTCAAGCTGAGTGCATCCCGAAACAAACTAATCAAAACCTGAAACAATTGTTGCGTAGAGAGAATCCGTAAAATTTAGCAAGAGGTCTCTATAAAATTTAAATTGCTGAGAGTTGTCACGACAAATGTAGCAATGAACGCTGGAAAATTTAAATGTAATTATGAAAATAGTATTAACCATTCGTTGAATAGCATGACAAATGAAAATTGAAACGTAATTAGGAAATTAGTATCAAGATTAGCTTTTCAATTTAATCCTGACCTTTTTCAAGTTTTGTCCAGATGCTATAAAATTGAAACAGGTGTATCTGAAACATTATTCAATCCAAATGCTAGGGTCTTCTCATTTTAAATGAAACCTGTTAATATTGATCGTCTTAAACGTGGATCACTTGGCCATCCAAGAAACCCTCATGAATATTGAAACCGGCTGAGTGCTATCCTGAAACAGGTGTCACGACAAATTGATATGTACGCTTGAAATCTGAAAGATATATAACCCGTCAAGGTCACACGAGTCAAGCTTCAAGGTCACACTAAAAAAAAAAAAAAAAAAAAAAAAAAAATATTTTTTTTCAAAGATTTTTTTTTTTTTTTTTTTTTTTTTTTTTTTTTTTAATGTGACCTTGTGACCTTGATAGATTGTTAGCGCCTATATAAGCAGCTGACAAATCTCATTTTCTAACATTATTCATTTAACTATAATATAAGGGCATGGATAGCTATTTAGATCTCGTGTCAAAGGTTTTGGCAAAACCGCAATTGTCTGAGGGTATCGACAATATTTTGCACAAAGACTGTTTAAATCTTATATCTAAAGATTGGGTGGCTCGTTTGAAAAATAACGTGACTTTTCAAGATTATGTCACCGACGCCAAACGGTTATGGAATCCACCTTATATGACGCTGAATTATGAATATGAAGAATCCAAGCGCCCAAATTTTAAAGTTGCTGTCGTTGCATACTGTAAATTTATGAAACGTTATGGGGATAGAGGCCTTCTAAATCCCAAATTGAATTTATATATTATGGCTTCAGAGCCATTACGTTTAATTGCTCGTGCGATGACATCTGATCTCTCAGTTCAAATTTCTGACGATTTTAAATTTTCTTTTCAAGATTGTAGTGGTGTTTTGAATTGTCATGAATGCGGTAAACGTGCAAACGAATTCAAAGCAAAAGGTCATAAAATAGATCTAAGATCTCAACCATGCATACTGGACACCAGCGTATTTACTGGAACTGAAGTCGCGAATCGCTTTTATAGTATGATCGAACCCACGTTCACTGACACGTTTGTAGCCATCTTACAAATAAAAATTAATACGAGATACAGCTATTATACTCAAAATAATCAAAAAATTTTACGTATTAGTGGAAGTATTTTAGATTTCATCGGATTTCAGGAAAGAAAATTAATGGCTTCTAAAACAGCTAATATAGGATTCATAACAGAAATCGATAATCAACATTCAACGAAGGCTAAGGAGGCTAAACCTTCAACGAAGACTAAGGAGGTAGAATCGTCAACAAAAACCGATGATGAGTTTGGCGATTATTTGGAAGGGATGTTAAACGATTCAAAGATACCTTATGAACCTTTTGATTTGGAAATTACTGAAATTAGTCACGATACCATTGATTTGAATGATGTGGACAATAAGAGAAGTTCTAATGATTTAGACTCGGATTCTAAGAAAAGAAAAATAGATGAGGGTGAAAGTCATATATCACAGTGGCTTTTAAGTGACGATTAATAAATTACGTAAACCACATTTTAGTTTAGTACGACAGTCCCATGAAAAAAAAAAAAAAAAAAAAAAAAAAAAAAATTTTTTTTTCGTGTGACTTTCAAGCTTGTTTCGTGTGACCTTGAAGCTTGTCTATATTTAATATGGCTAACATAACCATAACCTCATTGTGTCTCGACATTTGCCAGCAACGGTCGTCTAGTCACTATGCCTCGTAATGTATTTTAAGCAAGATGTACGTTTTCATGAAATCAGAATGATATCATGGGTTTTATAGAATATAATAAAATAAATTAAATTAAATATTAGAAATAAAATATATTTTTTATCTGTATTTATACATGCAGACATTTCCGCTTCGCGGAAATGTCTGCATGTTTAAATACAGATAAAAAATATATTTTATTTCATACTCAATTATAGGGTCTCGTAAAGAGTTTCATCTCGCTGATTTCGAGTTTCGGCTTGTCGTATGTCGCAACAGTCTTGCTACAACCTGCACGTTTCCCACGATGCCAAATATCTTATAATTTAGTTCAGTTTGTTTACCAAGCTCGAAATACGTCGTTCTACCGTTGATCAGATGCACTCAGTGGGCTCTTCACAAGACTTGAAATTTTTGGACACGGGCAGCACCCAATTCAATATTATTTCTGTTAAATGTTTAATTTGGATGCGCCACTAATAAACTCCATTGGGACCTTGATAAGCCAGCTTAAATATCTCTGATCTAAGAGTTTGGTTCGTCAAAGAGCCAATACTAGCTTATAATCGCTCGGCAGCGTCTCTTGGATATAAAAATGATTCCCACCCGCATCTTTGAAAGAACATTCGGACCGGTCCTAACGACCATGAGATAGAGTACCAATATTGTACCTATTCTAATTTGAAGGGATATGGCTTAGCTATAAGATAATTTTGTATCTTCATAAAATATACAGGCTCTATAGATAAATTTAAGAGATCTGATTTTAAAATTTTAATTTTTTCGCTTAAAATTTACATTTTTTGTGTAAAATTTAAAAATTTTAATGGCAAAGCTAGAGATAGAGTACCTATTCTAATTTTTAAGGGATATGGCTTCTCTATAAGATAAATATGTATCTTGGTAAAATATACAGACTCGATAGCTAAATTTAAGAGATCTGAGTTTAAAATTTTAATTCTATATCTTTTCTCTTGAGACATTTGAAACTTACCGGGTTTGGTTTTACGCTTCTACCAAATTTGATTATGCCATTGCACAACAAAGCCAGGCATTCATTTTATGTTTATCAGACCTCTGATAGTCTTTAGCTAAAATTAAAACTTGCCTTTGCAAAGTGGACAACAGCCATGCAAATACGATATAACTTGAGACCAAAAATTAAACGGCCGTCATGTAGCAATCTAAAAAAATTATGCTGGATTGAAATTATTCAAGCTGCTTATATAAAGTTAATTTAAGCAAGATGACCTTGAAAATATAACCAGTCAAGTTTCAAGGTCACATAAAAAAAAAAAAAAAAAAAAAAAAAAAAAAAAAAAAAAAAAATTTTTTTTTTTTTTTTTTTTTTTTTTTTTCACAGTTGGTTGGTTGGTTGATAATCTTGTCTATATATAATATGGCTAACGTGACTACACCCTCATTGTGTCTCGACATTTGCCAGCAACGGTCGTCTAGTCACTATGTCTCGTAATGTGTTTTCAGCAAGATGTACATTGATGGACACTAGAGAGTTAGATTTTTCTATAAAAGCCTATGATCTATTCTGATTTCATGAAAACCTGCAGTATCTTGTCATTTGTCAGACAAAAGTCTTGTTTTCAAATCCAATAATGTATAAATATCGCTATCCTATCCTGTTTTAAAGGAAATGGGTTTAGACATCAGGAGCTAGTTTATGCATGACCTTACAGTAGAAGAAATAAATTCCACTCCCACCCACCCTAATAGATATACTATATATATACTATATATATAGACTGCAGCGCCATCTACAATGATTGGCTAAAGAAATATAGCTTTAGCAGCCAACTTAGAAATATAGCTTTAGCAGCCAACTTAGAAATATAACTGTAGCAGCCAACTGAGAAATATAACTTTAGAAATATAACTTTAGAAATATAACTGTAGCAGTCAACTGAGAAATATAACTTTAGAAACCAACCAACCAACCTTGAAAAAAAAAAAAAAAAAAAAAAAAAAAAAAAAAAAAAATTTTTTTTTTTTTTTTTTTTTTTTTTTTTTTTTTTTTTTTTCCAAGGTTGGTTGGTTGGTTGGTTGATATATATTTGTTTCCTCGTTCGTCACTTTTCATTTATTAAGATTAGCTTTTCAATTTCATCCTGGCCTTTTTATGTTTTTATCCAAATGCTAAGTTTCAAGTCTCGATAAAATTGAAACAGGTGTGTCTTCTCATTTTAAATGAAACATGTCTATCTTAAATGTGGATCGCTTGGCCATCCAAGAGGCCTTCATGAAAATTAAAACCGGCTGGGTGTATCTATGACAAAACGTAGCAATTAGATGTTTGAACTGAGTCCATTATAACCTTTTACAGTATCCCTTTAAAATTTGTCTAAGCTATAGTAGTATTTCAAAAGTATCGTTTAAACGTGGATCGGCTATAAAAGAGGCCATGATAAAATTGAGTCACGCTGAGCGTTGCCTGTATCTGAAACAGGTCAAAACGAAGACATGGCAATTGAAAACGAGGCATTGCTTAGCAGGCAAAATTTAAACGAGCTGGACCAAAAACGTAACCATTGAACTCTGGGCCATGCTTAGCAGTAGCAGCCCATATTGTAAAAATAATATTTACGAGATACAATGGCAAAGCGTAGAAAGACAAATGAAAAGCTTAAAAAGTCCGTGCCAGTCTATAGCATCATTTTAAATGTTAATATTGAGCCATCCAAGAGGCCTTGATAGAACCGGCTGAGTGCTATCTGAAACAGGATAAATCTATAGGTACGCTTGAAATCTGAAAGACGTAGAGAGTAGCAGCCCATATTGTAAAAATTTAAAATTATAAAATTCAAAAGTGGATATGTAGGAAGGGTTAAGTTTCAAAGTCACGTGACCACACCCACTCCTGAAATGAACCAACCAACCAACCTTGAAAAAAAAAAAAAAAAAAAAAAAAAAAAAAAAAAAATTTTTTTTTTTTTTTTTTTTTTTTTTTTTTTTTTTTTCAAGGTTGGTTGGTTGGTTCATTTCAAGAGTGGGTGTGGTCACGTGACTCGGATCAAAAAGTGATATAACCGAGATTAATTTCGGAGCTAAAAAGAAGAACCCAAATTGTCTCTCCCTAAACCAAGTACTATTTTTTAGCTTGAAATCTTAGCTGACCTGAGTTTGGTTATTGGTAAAAAATATTAGCGGAGCCCAAATGAAATTCTTTTAAACCATATCTGGTAGACGATAATAGTATTAAGAATATGAGTTACATAGTATAGGATAGTTTATTTACACCTCTGAGCCGCATTCTTGAGCCGTATTATGTTATAAGAAATTGGACGTTTATTTTTACAAGTCTGTACTAATTTTTTATAAAATTGGCTAGAATTTAGTCTGAAACCACGCTTCTGAAAGATGAGGCTATTGTAAGGGTTTAGTGTATCGACTCACAAAAATGAACGACTCAATTTTAATGTGTCTTTTATCATTGAACGAATCAATCTATAAATTTAGCCTGGCTTACCAATATTGTAAAATAATAAACCAACCTTGAAAAAAAAAAAAAAAAAAAAAAAAAAAAAAAAAAATTTTTTTTTTTTTTTTTTTTTTTTTTTTTTTTTTTTTTTCAAGGTGGGTGTGGCTTAGCTTAACTCTATATAAGCAGCTTGAAAAATTTCAATCCAGTATATTTTTTTTAGATTGCTGAGTCTCAGGCTATACCGATGGCGGCTAGGCAAAATTTAAAATGTTATCGCAATATGCTTTATCGAGATGCCGTTCCGTTCTATTGTCCGCTCTGCAGGGGCCAAGTATTAATCTTAGCTAAAGACTATCAGAAACATTGTACTGATAAGCATAACATGAATGCCTGGCTTTGTTGCGTTTGGTGCAATGGTAGTATCAAATTTGGTAGAAGCGAGAAGCGCCTTCATGTAGATCATCTCGTCGATTGCTATAGACAATTCAAGATTCGCGTAGCCAAACCCGTTCCTGAAGAAGATGTCTCCTTTTCAGACGGATCGTACATAGAATTCAGTTTCAAACCTATGTGCGATAAACATGATTTTTTCGAGCATGAACAAATATTTCCAGACGGTAGCCGGGCCTACGATCCCGTCTGGCCGATCGAGTTAGAGAGACCACCCGTTTATTTTGAAGACGAAACGCTGAATTTGGCAGCTGCATGCGTTTTGAAGTATCTCAGAGGCGAAGGAGTATGGTTTCATGGAATGGTTAGGGCTATAGCCTTTAACAGCTTTCTCGAATGCATAGACGCAGACGCCGGTAATACTGCCACCTTACCTTTTTCATGTTGGTGTGACGGCGGAACCGAAAGAGATCCAAAGTTCAGGCAGCATAGGCACATGATCGTGGTGGCTCCTTCCAGAAAACATTTTCTGAATAAGGTGTGGCGTAAAATCAGACCCGAAGAGCGACCTTATGTAGGCTTCAAATGTCTCAAGAGAAAAGACATAGAATCCGTATGGCATTTGGTCAATGCCTTGGGATATCTCAGCAGGCGCCGGTCCAAATGCAGTTTTTCTTTCGACGATTACGCTATGGGTGGGAAAATGAACCATTTTTATATCCAAGAGACGCTGCCGAGAGATTACAAGCTAGTATTGGCTACGCTCTTTGACGGAGGCATCACCAAACTCTTAGACCAGAGATATTTCAACTGGGATCCGAAAACGCTCATCAAGGTACCCATGGAGTTTATTAACGGCAAATGGTGCATCAAAATCAAACATTTGCCAGAAAACATATTTAATTTGATGTTGCCCGTGTCCAAAGATTTCAAGTCTTGTGAAGAGCCTACTGAGTATTTTTTGCATCTGATCAACGGTAGAAAGATGTATTTCCAGCCCGGTACACAAACTGAAATAGACTATAAGCTGTTTTTTGGCATCGTGCAAGACGAATGGTGGGAGCCTTCTAAATCTCAGCAGGCCATTTTCATGTGCGCGAAACCTTACATGCGGCAATGTAGGGATCTGAAACTCGAAATCGAAGAGATGAAGGCAGACTACGAAATAGAAACGAATAGGTTGGCAGGCAATCTGACATCCAGCGATATGGTAAAAGAAGCGTACAGACGCGAGCTGGAAACCAGCGAAAAGGAAAACGTACGATTGAAAGATAGACTGGAAACCGTTGAAACTGAAAACGTACGATTGAAAGATAGACTGGAAACCGTTGAAACTGAAAATGTACGATTGAAAGATAGACTGGAAACCGTTGAAAATGAAAACGTACGACTGAGAGTCAGGCTGGACACCCTCGAAGATGAAATCAAACGCTTGTGGGAAATAATATACAATTTACAAACTAAAGAAATTGACAACTTGAAAACTGAAAATGCTAATTTGAAAACTGAAAATGCTAATTTGAAAGCTGAAAATGTTAATTTGAAAGCTGAAAACGCTAATTTGAAAGCTGAAAACGCTAATTTGAAAAAGGAAAACGCTAATTTGAAAAAGGAAAATGCAGATTTGAAAACTGAAAACGATAAGCTTAAAGATCGAAAACGTAAGCTGAACAGTAAGCCAGGCTAAATTTATAGATTGATTCGTTCAATGATAAAAGACACATTAAAATTGAGTCGTTCATTTTTGTGAGTCGATACACTAAACCCTTACAATAGCCTCATCTTTCAGAAGCGTGGTTTCAGACTAAATTCTACCCAATTTTATAAAAAATTAGTACAGACTTGTAAAAATAAACGTCCAATTTCTTATAACATAATACGGCTCAAGAATGCGGCTCAGAGGTGTAAATAAACTATCCTATACTATGTAACTCATATTCTTAATACTATTATCGTCTACCAGATATGGTTTAAAAGAATTTCATTTGGGCTCCGCTAATATTTTTTACCAATAACCAAACTCAGGTCAGCTAAGATTTCAAGCTAAAAAATAGTACTTGGTTTAGGGAGAGACAATTTGGGTTCTTCTTTTTAGCTCCGAAATTAATCTCGGTTATATCACTTTTTGATCCGAGTCACGTGACCACACCCACTCTTGAAATGAACCAACCAACCAACCTTGAAAAAAAAAAAAAAAAAAAAAAAAAAAAAAAAAAAAAAATTTTTTTTTTTTTTTTTTTTTTTTCAAGGTTGGTTGGTTGGTTCATTTCAGGAGTGGGTGTGGTCACGTGACTTTGAAACTTAACCCTTCCTACATATCCACTTTTGAATTTTATAATTTTAAATTTTTACAATATGGGCTGCTACTCTCTACGTCTTTCAGATTTCAAGCGTACCTATAGATTTATCCTGTTTCAGATAGCACTCAGCCGGTTCTATCAAGGCCTCTTGGATGGCTCAATATTAACATTTAAAATGATGCTATAGACTGGCACGGACTTTTTAAGCTTTTCATTTGTCTTTCTACGCTTTGCCATTGTATCTCGTAAATATTATTTTTACAATATGGGCTGCTACTGCTAAGCATGGCCCAGAGTTCAATGGTTACGTTTTTGGTCCAGCTCGTTTAAATTTTGCCTGCTAAGCAATGCCTCGTTTTCAATTGCCATGTCTTCGTTTTGACCTGTTTCAGATACAGGCAACGCTCAGCGTGACTCAATTTTATCATGGCCTCTTTTATAGCCGATCCACGTTTAAACGATACTTTTGAAATACTACTATAGCTTAGACAAATTTTAAAGGGATACTGTAAAAGGTTATAATGGACTCTGTTCAAACATCTAATTGCTACGTTTTGTCATAGATACACCCAGCCGGTTTTAATTTTCATGAAGGCCTCTTGGATGGCCAAGCGATCCACATTTAAGATAGACATGTTTCATTTAAAATGAGAAGACACACCTGTTTCAATTTTATCGAGACTTGAAACTTAGCATTTGGATAAAAACATAAAAAGGCCAGGATGAAATTGAAAAGCTAATCTTAATAAATGAAAAGTGACGAACGAGGAAACAAATATATATCAACCAACCAACCAACCAACCTTGAAAAAAAAAAAAAAAAAAAAAAAAAAAAAAAAAAAATTTTTTTTTTTTTTTTTTTTTTTTTTTTTTTTTTTTATGTGACCTTGAAACTTGACTGGTTATATTTTCAAGGTCATCTTGCTTAAATTAACTTTATATAAGCAGCTTGAATAATTTCAATCCAGCATAATTTTTTTAGATTGCTACATGACGGCCGTTTAATTTTTGGTCTCAAGTTATATCGTATTTGCATGGCTGTTGTCCACTTTGCAAAGGCAAGTTTTAATTTTAGCTAAAGACTATCAGAGGTCTGATAAACATAAAATGAATGCCTGGCTTTGTTGTGCAATGGCATAATCAAATTTGGTAGAAGCGTAAAACCAAACCCGGTAAGTTTCAAATGTCTCAAGAGAAAAGATATAGAATTAAAATTTTAAACTCAGATCTCTTAAATTTAGCTATCGAGTCTGTATATTTTACCAAGATACATATTTATCTTATAGAGAAGCCATATCCCTTAAAAATTAGAATAGGTACTCTATCTCTAGCTTTGCCATTAAAATTTTTAAATTTTACACAAAAAATGTAAATTTTAAGCGAAAAAATTAAAATTTTAAAATCAGATCTCTTAAATTTATCTATAGAGCCTGTATATTTTATGAAGATACAAAATTATCTTATAGCTAAGCCATATCCCTTCAAATTAGAATAGGTACAATATTGGTACTCTATCTCATGGTCGTTAGGACCGGTCCGAATGTTCTTTCAAAGATGCGGGTGGGAATCATTTTTATATCCAAGAGACGCTGCCGAGCGATTATAAGCTAGTATTGGCTCTTTGACGAACCAAACTCTTAGATCAGAGATATTTAAGCTGGCTTATCAAGGTCCCAATGGAGTTTATTAGTGGCGCATCCAAATTAAACATTTAACAGAAATAATATTGAATTGGGTGCTGCCCGTGTCCAAAAATTTCAAGTCTTGTGAAGAGCCCACTGAGTGCATCTGATCAACGGTAGAACGACGTATTTCGAGCTTGGTAAACAAACTGAACTAAATTATAAGATATTTGGCATCGTGGGAAACGTGCAGGTTGTAGCAAGACTGTTGCGACATACGACAAGCCGAAACTCGAAATCAGCGAGATGAAACTCTTTACGAGACCCTATAATTGAGTATGAAATAAAATATATTTTTTATCTGTATTTAAACATGCAGACATTTCCGCGAAGCGGAAATGTCTGCATGTATAAATACAGATAAAAAATATATTTTATTTCTAATATTTAATTTAATTTATTTTATTATATTCTATAAAACCCATGATATCATTCTGATTTCATGAAAACGTACATCTTGCTTAAAATACATTACGAGGCATAGTGACTAGACGACCGTTGCTGGCAAATGTCGAGACACAATGAGGTTATGGTTATGTTAGCCATATTAAATATAGACAAGCTTCAAGGTCACACGAAACAAGCTTGAAAGTCACACGAAAAAAAAAAAAAAAAAAAAAAAAAATTTTTTTTTTTTTTTTTTTTTTTTTTTTTTTTTTTCATGGGACTGTCGTACTAAACTAAAATGTGGTTTACGTAATTTATTAATCGTCACTTAAAAGCCACTGTGATATATGACTTTCACCCTCATCTATTTTTCTTTTCTTAGAATCCGAGTCTAAATCATTAGAACTTCTCTTATTGTCCACATCATTCAAATCAATGGTATCGTGACTAATTTCAGTATTTTCCAAATCAAAAGGTTCATAAGGTATTTTTGAATCGTTTAACATCCCTTCCAAATAATCGCCAAACTCATCATCGGTTTTTGTTGACGATTCTACCTCCTTAGTCTTCGTTGAAGGTTTAGCCTCCTTAGCCTTCGTTGAATGTTGATTATCGATTTCTGTTATGAATCCTATATTAGCTGTTTTAGAAGCCATTAATTTTCTTTCCTGAAATCCGATGAAATCTAAAATACTTCCACTAATACGTAAAATTTTTTGATTATTTTGAGTATAATAGCTGTATCTCGTATTAATTTTTATTTGTAAGATGGCTACAAACGTGTCAGTGAACGTGGGTTCGATCATACTATAAAAGCGATTCGCGACTTCAGTTCCAGTAAATACGCTGGTGTCCAGTATGCATGGTTGAGATCTTAGATCTATTTTATGACCTTTTGCTTTGAATTCGTTTGCACGTTTACCGCATTCATGACAATTCAAAACACCACTACAATCTTGAAAAGAAAATTTAAAATCGTCAGAAATTTGAACTGAGAGATCAGATGTCATCGCACGAGCAATTAAACGTAATGGCTCTGAAGCCATAATATATAAATTCAATTTGGGATTTAGAAGGCCTCTATCCCCATAACGTTTCATAAATTTACAGTATGCAACGACAGCAACTTTAAAATTTGGGCGCTTGGATTCTTCATATTCATAATTCAGCGTCATATAAGGTGGATTCCATAACCGTTTGGCGTCGGTGACATAATCTTGAAAAGTCACGTTATTTTTCAAACGAGCCACCCAATCTTTAGATATAAGATTTAAACAGTCTTTGTGCAAAATATTGTCGATACCCTCAGACAATTGCGGTTTTGCCAAAACCTTTGACACGAGATCTAAATAGCTATCCATGCCCTTATATTATAGTTAAATGAATAATGTTAGAAAATGAGATTTGTCAGCTGCTTATATAGGCGCGAACAATCTATCAAGGTCACAAGGTCACATTAAAAAAAAAAAAAAAAAAAAAAAAAAAAAAAAAAAAAAAAAATCTTTGAAAAAAAATATTTTTTTTTTTTTTTTTTTTTTTTTTTAGTGTGACCTTGAAGCTTGACTCGTGTGACCTTGACGGGTTATATATCTTTCAGATTTCAAGCGTACATATCAATTTGTCGTGACACCTGTTTCAGGATAGCACTCAGCCGGTTTCAATATTCATGAGGGTTTCTTGGATGGCCAAGTGATCCACGTTTAAGACGATCAATATTAACAGGTTTCATTTAAAATGAGAAGACCCTAGCATTTGGATTGAATAATGTTTCAGATACACCTGTTTCAATTTTATAGCATCTGGACAAAACTTGAAAAAGGTCAGGATTAAATTGAAAAGCTAATCTTGATACTAATTTCCTAATTACGTTTCAATTTTCATTTGTCATGCTATTCAACGAATGGTTAATACTATTTTCATAATTACATTTAAATTTTCCAGCGTTCATTGCTACATTTGTCGTGACAACTCTCAGCAATTTAAATTTTATAGAGACCTCTTGCTAAATTTTACGGATTCTCTCTACGCAACAATTGTTTCAGGTTTTGATTAGTTTGTTTCGGGATGCACTCAGCTTGACTCATGAAGGTTTTTTGGATGGACCAAGTTTAAGATCGACACGACGACTGTGCCACGATCAAAATTAACAGGTTTCATTTAAAATGGGAAGATCTAGCATTTGGACACGATTGGATGGAATCCTGTTTCAGATACAGGTTCAAATTTATCATATTTGTCATTACGAGCAATAATAACTAGACAACCGTTGCTGACAAATGTTGAGAGACAATGAGAGTGTGGAGGCAAATAGATAATTATATATAGCCAGTCAAACCAACCAACCAACCAACCTTGAAAAAAAAAAAAAAAAAAAAAAAAAAAAAAAAAAAAAAAATTTTTTTTTTTTTTTTTTTTTTTTTTTTTTTTTTTTTTTTCAAGGTTGGTTGGTTGGTTGATATATATATCTTTTCCTCGTTCATCAAGATTCGCTTTTCAATTGTCATGACCAAACGATTGGTTACTAAAGTTTTTTTGGATCTCTGTCATTGGATCTCGTTAATACTATTTTCATAATTACGTTTAAATTTTTACAATATGAGCTGCTAATCTCTACGCGTTCAGTTTTTCTGGCTCAGCATCTCAATTTAAAAGCTACATTTGTCCCGTTTCAATTTTATCGAGGTTAAATTTTTATGGATAATGTTGGCTGTCCCGTTTGCAGGTCCAATCGATAGGATGGCATAGCTGAAGCCGCTTTAAGCGATTCTTTTGAACGGCTTAGACAATTTTCATTTGTCTACTCATAAAATTTATAAGTTATTTTTTTTACAAATCCAATATTGGTAGGAGATAGATTTAAAAAAAATGGGTCAAACGAGGCTTCCATCGTCAAGATAAGTCATAATGACAAATCTGACATGAGGAAGCCTCGTTTGACCCAAATTTTTTAAATTTTTAATATTTTTAGAGTGATATGTAATTTGGCTGTTTGGACTCATCTATTATATATTCTAGAGTGCCAGGTGTCAGGAGATCTTTCATCATAGAGTCTAGTAGTAGCTGATCTGGCATGGGAGAGCATACTATATTATTAAGATCTTCAGGTACCGCTGGGCTTTGAATAGGCCATTCACTATGAAATCCTGGATTTTCAACAAAAGGTATTGAATGTTCAATAGGTTCAGGCTCTGGATTTGCAATAGGTGCAGGCTCTGGTTCTCTAGTTTCAGGCTCTGTATTTGTTGCAGCGTCCTTGAAGGTGAGCTTACGTTTCTTTAAACGCTTGGGATTCTTTTCGGCCTTACGTTTTACCGATGCAGTTCTCATATCCATTCCAGGTAGATCAGGCCCATAGGTGCGTACGAAGTTGTTTTTAAGGGGATCTGTCAATACTTTCCAGATTTGAGAGTTATATTGTTCTGCATAATTTGTAGTGACCACGGTTATTGTTTTGTCCAACACAACAGGAGGGTTCGTCGGCAAATAGATTTCTGGCAAATCGGTTACTGGTTCTGGCTCTTGGGATGGTTCTTGGGATGGTTCTGGCTCTGAGATTGGAGCTGTTTGAATATATTCAGAGGGTGGCTCGTCATCATCATCCATATGAGGTATCATAGGTGTTGGCACAGATATCTCATACATCCCATCTATTTTCGTGATTCTTTCTACCAACGGATTTTTTACCTTGAAACCCAGCTTCAAGCTCTCCTTCACAACATGTAGACTGAAGAAATTCTTTTGCGTCGTAAATAAAATATAGGTAGTGCCAGCAGGTATCTTGTAGCTTGAGCGAGCAATCAATATGAACCTCTCGTAGAAGTGAAGCTTGTCCCCTGAGAAATATCTGCTGTCAGCTCTCACTCGTGTCTCGTTGGGGGGTCTCACATAGAACAGCAATGGTGCGTCCAACGTCTGGATAATATGGGCGCATCCTTGCCCAACGGTTCTCTGTCCAAACGTGAAATGACCTTTCACCAGAAATTGGTTATGGGGGCACTTGAAACCAATTCTCATATCAGCGTTGGTTCTGTTGGCTTCGCTGGGGGGTCTTTTGAATCTGTTCATAACAGTGATCCATTTTATGTCTTGAGGTCTCAACGGATAGATTGTCTGGGCCTCTCTGCCTAGTGCTGGAATCGTATTCAGGATCTTGTCCGTCAGAGTACGTTTTTTAAACGAAATATTATGATCAGGTGTCAGATGTAGGCAGAACATATGGATTTTGCCTTCTCCGATCATTGTTTGGAAATGAGGATATTTCTTCAGCTTCTTGACAGAAGTCGAAAGAATATTTGGAAAAGGCTCAGTCATTCCGAAAAGGTTATGAAGAGCGTTAGCCGCTTTAAGTTTCTTCACAGAGCATTGATGCTTATACATGTTAGCAGTTCAAGCTCCGAAGAGAGAATGACTATTCGATCGAATGGCAGAGCTTATATAGTGAAGGCAGGATGTTGCATAACTCATTTTCTACGAAAACAGGATAAGATAAGGCTATTTATAGAATTATTGTCGCTGAACGCGAAAACAGGATATTGCATAACTCATTTGCTACGAAACAGGATGCTGAACACGGAAACAGGATACGGTAAAGATTTTTATAGATGCTGAAACAAATAAGCATTGCTGGACAATGATAGTGTAGATACTTTAGCATGATATATATAGGTTATCTAGAGTCAATCAACTAATCAACCAACCTTGAAAAAAAAAAAAAAAAAAAAAAAAAAAAAAAAAAAAAAAAAATTTTTTTTTTTTTTTTTTTTTTTTTTTTTTTTTTTTCCAAGGTTGGTTGATTGGTTGCTTGACATTAGCTAACCTATATATATCTCATGCTAAAGTGTCTTTGGTTGATTTTATATTTTTATAATTTTTTCAACATACTATTTTTTTGGGACTTTGCCATTTTTCACCAATCTGGAAAATTTTTCAAAGTTTATCATTTCGATTTTATAGATTTTGATTTCAAAATAATATTTTTTTGCCAATCTTGAAATTTTTTTAAGTTGGTTGATAATAGTTTATATATAAATTTATATCTCAGGGACTTCAGTTATAAAAGTATCCATTCAAAATCTTAAGTATCCGTTTAAAATCTTAAAGTACAAATCGGTACGCATCCAATATTGGCAATATAATTGTTACAAAAAAAACGGGTCGAACGAAGTGTCAAAGACAGGAATCTGCCATGAGACACTTCGTTCGGCCCGATTTTTTTATAAATCGTTTGGGTTTAAACCCAACTGTAGTATTTTCTAGCCTCTGTATTTATAAGGCTGTAGCATTTTCCATCTCTCAAATTGACGTTCGATTTGACAACGACTATGCCATGCCGTCTTCGAATTCTTGGATCTTCAAAGCCAGCAGTTTTTAATTTAGGCCGTACCATGAAATCTATCTTCGGTGGAGGCTTCCAGGCACGATAAGTTGTTACGTTGGACTCTGGAGATTTTGGTAGCGGGCTTAATAGCTTTGGTACTTTAAAATAAATCATCTCTGACATGGGTATTGAAATTTGAACTGGAACTTGAACAGATTTAGAAGCTGGAACTGGAACTGGAACTTGAACAGATTTAGAAGCTGGAACTGGAACTGGAACAGATTTAGAAGCTGGAACTGGAACTGGAACTGGAACTGGAACAGATTTAGAAGCTGGAACTGGAACTGGAACTGGAACAGATTTAGAAGCTGGAACTGGAACTGGAACTGGAACAGATTTAGAAGCTGGAACTGGAACTGGAACTGGAACGCGTTTAGATTTGAAAACTGGAGATGGTCTGGAAACTGGTTTTGGAGTTGGCATGGACATGTCTCGATTATAATTGCATAATAACTCGAGAGAAAGACGAGAAGTATTCAAGACATTCCATCCAGGCTTTACGGCATAGTCATAGTCAAATCGCTCGTCGGTCAGAGAGTCGAAAGAAAACATTTCCATTTTGAAAAACAGAGGCTCAGAATGAATAAGCTGAGGCGAGAGGCTCGTATTTATACTCTGGCAAGCGGATGCGTGAGATCTGATAAGCGGTTCTGAGAAACGACATCAGTAATACTATATAAGGCTCGACAGGATGACGTTTTATAGATTAGAGAGGCTTGACGCATCTATAAATAACTTATCACGTCCTGTTTTTGAGGAAACGGTTTACATAATATCCTTCCAATTTGTTCTAGAAGAATTTTATCGGATCATCTTGAAGGCTTCAAGCGACAAACTAATTTTCTAAAAATTTTAACAGATGAGAGATATGACCGTTGCTGGCAAAGATCGAGATAGAGTGAGGAGGTGGCAAGTCAGCGATCCTATATATAGAGGAGATAATCAACCAACTGTGAAAAAAAAAAAAAAAAAAAAAAAAAAATCTTTGAAAGAAAAAAAAAAAAAAAAAAAAAAAAAAAAAAAAAATTTTTTTTTTTTTTTTTTTTTTTTTTTTTTTTTTTTCATAGTTGGTTGGTTGATTATATCCTCTATATATAGGATCGCTGACTTGCCACCTCCTCATTGTGTCTCGACATTTGCCAGCAACGGTCGTCTAGTAACTATGCCTAGTTGAAAATTTGAAAATTTTAACAGACGAGAGATATGACCGTTGCTGGCAAAGATCTAGATAGAATGAGGAGGTGGCACGTCAGCGATCCTATATATAGGGAAGATTATCAACCAACCAACCAACTGTGAAAAAAAAAAAAAAAAAAAAAAAAAAAAAAATTTTTTTTTTTTTTTTTTTTTTTTTTTTTTTTTTTTCATAGTTGGTTGGTTGATTATATCCTCTATATATCGGATCGCTGACTTGCCACCTCCTCATTGTGTCTCGACATTTGCCAGCAACGGTCGTCTAGTAACTATGCCTAGTTGAAAATTTGAAAATTTTAACAGACGAGAGATATGACCGTTGCTGGCAAAGATCTAGATAGAATGAGGAGGTGGCACGTCAGCGATCCTATATATAGGGAAGATTATCAACCAACCAACCAACTGTGAAAAAAAAAAAAAAAAAAAAAAAAATTTTTTTTTTTTTTTTTTTTTTTTTTTTTTTTTTTTTCATAGTTGGTTGGTTGATTATATCCTCTATATATAGGATCGCTGACTTGCCACCTCCTCATTGTGTCTCGACATTTGCCAGCAACGGTCGTCTAGTAACTATGCCTAGTTGAAAATTTGAAAATTTTAACAGACGAGAGATATGACCGTTGCTGGCAAAGATCTAGATAGAATGAGGAGGTGGCACGTCAGCGATCCTATATATAGGGAAGATTATCAACCAACCAACCAACTGTGGAAAAAAAAAAAAAAAAAAAATTTTTTTTTTTTTTTTTTTTTTTTTTTTTTTTTCATAGTTGGTTGGTTGATTATATCCTCTATATATAGGATCGCTGACTCTTCTCCAATCAGTCTTCTTCTGTCCCAGTAAATCTATCCATTGTTAGATCCTGCCGGCTTTAGAACGATATGCTATCTCTAGCTTAGCCATGGAACGTTTCTAATTTATGTCTGGCAGATTAACAATACGCTATCTTAGCCTGTTTCTAATCTATTCAAACTTTTTACGATGATTAAGTATCGCGAGTCAAATTTATTTTGGCGTACCTTTAATCGCTACCGAAAAAAATGGATGGCTCTAATATAGGTATAGGCTACGTAAGCGATTCGTTCAGGATACAATCGAGGAACGTACTGCTAGAGGATAAGATACGCATTTTTGGCTTGAAACAAATCATGGTACCGCTGTCGGAAAAAGTACGGTTTATTAAAGACATTTTACATAAGAGACATCATTGAGTTTGAAATAAAATATTTTTTTATCTGTATTTAAACATGCAGACATTTCCGCGAAGCGGAAATGTCTGCTTGTTTAAATACAGATAAAAAAATATTTTATGTTATTATATTTTATAAAAACCCATGATCTATTCTGATTTCATGAAAGCCTGCAACATCTTGTCATTTGTCAGACAAAAGTCTATAAAAATCTTGTTTTCTAAACCAATATTGTATAAATAACGTTATCCCATCCCATTTTAAAGAAAACGGGTTTGGGTATCACGGAGCTGGTTTATGCATGACCTTACAGTAGAAGAAATAAATTCCACTCCCACCCACCCTAATAGATATACTATATATATACTATATATATAGACTGCAGCGCCATCTACAATGATTGGATAAAAAAATATAACTTTAGAAACCAACTGTGAAATATTTACATATCTAGCTTAACCCTTAAAAATTTAAAATTTTACACAAAAAATTAAAATTTTAAACGAAAAAATTAAATTTATAAACTCAGATCTCTTAAATTTATCTATAGAGTCTGTATATTTTACCAAGATTCATATTTATCTTATAGAGAAGCCATATCCCTTCAAATCGTTACGATATTGGTACTCTATCTCTAGCTTAGCCATTAAAATTTTTAAATTTTACACAAAAAGTTAAAATTTTAAACGAAAATTTTAGACTCAGATCTCTTAAATTTATCTACAGATATTTTATCAAGATACATAATTATCTTATAGAGAAGCCATATCCCTTGAAAATTACAAATTCAAAATATTTTACAGATGACTGTTGTTGGCAGACGTCGAGACAAAATGAGATGTGGGTACGCTAGCCATTCTATATATAGGACGCACGAAAAAAACTAATGTTCAATAAATGAGGTTAGTTCCGTTAAGTTATAGATTCTGCTCCGTCCTTGAAGATGTGTTCAAGGTCACACGAAAAAAAAAAAAAAAAAAAAAAAAAAAAATTTTTTTTTTTTTTTTTTTTTTTTTTTTCAAGGTCGTTGGAATTCTTGTGGGCGTGGCTTCATCCCATCTATATATATAGAGAGATAAACTCGCTTACGTATCCAAACCGTCATTGTCCAGTCATGTCTCTGTTGGCTTAGTTATTTTTATCTATACATTTAAATTGATACCATTTTGTCTCGTTTTCCAGAGTCTTAAATTTAATTTCTACAATATTGGCTTATTATAGTTTATACGTTTAAATAGTCTTCATGCTATCCTGATAATCTCTTCGATACTAGCTTAAATAGATTTTTTTATAAATTTAATATCAAAGTCTCAAATTAAACCCGTCCAATATTGGCACTATATCTATCGCAAAAAAATGGGTCGAACGAGGTGTCAAAGACAGAAATTCTGCCATGAGACACCTCGTTCGACCCATTTTTTTACTCTCATTTGAAAGATCAACATAAGCTCTCTATGGATTGCTCATTAGATAACCTACTGATGGTCATCTTCAACGGTCCGGTCATTTGAGATTTGTATAATTCATAATCCTCATACTCAAGCTCAAAAAATTTCCTCACCTGTAGTTGGTATGCGGCAAGGAAGTCTTCGAACTTGGTACGGGACCTTTCGACAAATCGAACACCAATGGCTTTCACGAAGCTGAGCTTCATGTTAGCCTGGTATTTCACCATGGCCGAACCATCGAACATCTTATCAAATTCCTGTTCGCCCATGAACCCTTTCAAATGCTGTTTGGCTTCGCTAATCGAGAAGATTCTCGTCTTAGCGAGCCATTTAGGTAAATCGATTTTAGGGTCCATTACGTCTCGGACGGTGAGGCCTGCATATTTTTCGGCAAATTTTAGATCTAGAGGGTGCCTCGAATAAATAGCCAGGTCCTCAGCCCGGACAAACAGGGTGCCATCAGTGGCCATTAGGCATTTAAAGGCAACGCCATAAGCATAATTTTTTACATGAAAAAACATGACTGACAGAGAGCTAATGTATCTAAGCAGCTAGTAGAGAGATCGACTAGCAATTGAAGAGCTCTCGCTGGACACTCGTATATATACCCGGTCTTATCAACAGGATCTGATAGTAAATTTCTACGAACCGCTTATCAAGAGGAAAGGCTTGCATAATATCCTGTCTCTTGAGCAATTTTTATCGATCTGATTATAACCGGGCTTCCTGCATCCTGAGGAAAGGCTTACATAATATCCTGTCAACACTTCTCGAAAAATCTTTTTATAGAGATCTGATTGTAATTTTAATCGAAGCCGCTTATCAAGCATCCTGTCAATAGTTTCTCGAAAATCTTTTTATAGAGATCAGATCATAATAACTGGCTTGGCTACACTTAACCTTTAAAAATTTTAAATTTTACATAAAAAATGTAAATTTTAAATGAAAAAATTAAATTTTTAAACTCAGATCCCTTAAATTTAGCTATTGAATCTATATATTTTACCAAGATTCATATTTATCTTATAGCTAAGCCATATCCCTTGAAAATTACAATCGGTACGCTTTCAGTGTTGGCTTGGCTACACTTAGTCTTTAAAAATTTTAAATTTTACACAAAAAATGTAAATTTTAAACGAAAAAATTAAATTTTTAAACTCAGATCCCTTAAATTTAACTATCGATATTTTACCAAGATTCATATTTATCTTATAGCTAAGCCATATCCCTTGAAAATTACAATCGGTACGCATTCAATGTTGGCTTGGCTACACTTAGTCTTTAAAAATTTTAAATTTTACATAAAAAATGTAAATTTTAAATGAAAAAAATTAAATTTTAAAATTCAGATTCCTTAAATTTAGCTATCGAGTCTGTATATTTTACCAAGTTTCATATTTATCTTATAGTCTTCCATATCCCTTGAAAAATTAGAGATCAGATTATAATGACCGCCACACTTAGTCTTTAAAAATTTTAAATTTTACACAGTAAATTTTAAATGAAACAATTAAATTTTTAAATTTAGATACCTTAAATTTGTCTATAGATATTTTACCAAGATACAAAATTATCTTATAGCTAAGCCATATCCCTTGAAAATTACAAGTTCAAATCGGTACGCATCCAATGTTGGCACTCTATCTATCGCAAAAAAATGGGCCGAGCGAAGCCTCAATGACTTATGTCATGAGAGGCTTCGCTCGACCCATTTTTTTGCACCTCGTCCTGATCTTAAGACGAGGATTTATAAAAGTAGGGCTTGTTTCCCACCAAAACTTTTATTTTTTTGGGGAAATACCCTAGCTCCAAGTCTCCGTACCTCTCTCCGAAGACATAGCTATCCATCGGTACAGATTGCAGGTAAGAGTCCATGGATATTTTCAAATCAGCTATAAAACTCTCCATGGTAGCATTGGAAGAGCTAATGCATGCTATCTTGATACGTATGGGCCTTCTGATGTTGAACGTACACTCTATCGGCGACAGAACCTCGATAGGCCCCTGAAATAAGGATTGAAATTCACCTGGATGCATATCCAACAGCGTGTTGGCATCTTCCAATCCAAAAATACGTGTCTTGGCTAGAGACGGAGGCAGGCTCAAGCCCTCGGGAGCGATGTCAGTCACTGTAAGATGGCATAAGTTTAAAACGCCAGAAGAATTTTGATAGCCCATGGTACGAGCTACGTCTGAACCTTTGATAAAAATGTCACCGTCAAAAGTCAAAAAACAAGTAAATTTCACGTTTAACTCTTCAGCTAAAATTTGAAATATCATTTTGGAGCTTTTAGAATATCAAGCAGTCAGAATGAAATGTCTCGTCCAGCAGCCTGTATTTATACTAGCAGCAATCTCTATTTCTATCTAAATTTCTTATCGACATCCTCTGACGCACATCCTCTTACGCACGTCCTGTAGATTATGCAAGATCCCGCTCAAACGACAAATTAATTCTAAAAATAAGTTTATCGCGTCCTAAGGATTACATAATATCCTGTCAACAGCTAGAAGAATTTTATCAGAAGGTCACGTTTTCTAAGAAAGCTTGCTAAAATTAGGTCGCGAATCGGGTATATATACGAGCTGCCTCTAAGAGCCTGCATCATTTTGACTTCTGTTGCATTAAGTCATGCTATTCACAATTGAACATCCACAGCTTGATGCTAAAATCCTATTCGTAGTCTCTGCGGATGGACTTTTATTCGTCAGGGCCTCTGATGTGGCCAAGCTGATGGGTAAGGGTAACGCATACGTAAAAAAAACTACCAAGCTAAAGGTGAGGGACCTCGTTTACAAAAGGTTCAGGATACCTGTCTCTTTAGCTAATACCTGGGTGTATCCAATAGAAGAGATTCATTTCGGAGATGCGCTGTCGACCATGGGTTTTGAGGCCATGATGAAATCTGCTAAGATTGACATCTTAGATCCTATAGTGCCAACTGCATGCATCCATAAAGCAGTCAGAATTCGGATCGTGAGGAATTCTGATGTCTTCATAGATGAATTCTTAAAGGATTTCATAGAAAGAACCCTGCTGTTCTATGATGGAGACCACGATGATGACCCTCGCCTACACGAAGATAGATTTGAGACTATTTCTTGGACAGACACCCCTCCGTCCAAAATCAAAGTCTTCGTGGGGAATCGATCTCGCTGGTATAAACTGATGCCTTAGAGATTTAAATTGGAGGGGGCAAAAAAATGGGCCGAACGAAGCGTCTCATGGCAGATTTCTGTCATTGACGCTTCGTTCGGCCCATTTTTTTGCGACGGTAGTAAGCCAATATTGGATGGGTACAAATTGAGACTTTGAATGGGGTCTCTGAGATAGATAATATTAATATTTCAATATTGAAACGATACTAATGCCTTTGAATCTGAGATAGCTAATGTCTTTGACTCTGAGATAGAAATTTACAATATTGAATAAGGACATTTTTTTAAATGAATGCCGTACCAATATTGAATATATTTTTTAACGATTCGATAAACAAATAATATATTTAAATAATAAATATTTAAAGAATAAAATATTTATATAGTCAATCTGAAGGATTGCATAACTCATTTTCTACGAAAACAGGATGAGATAAGGCTTTTTATAGAATAATTTATCACTGGATATTGCATAACTCATTTGCATTGAAAACAGGATACTGAACACGGAAACAGGATGCAGTAAAGATATTTATAGACGCTGAAACAAATAAGCATTGCTGGACAATGATAGTGTATATACTTTAGCATGATATATAGGTTAGCTAGAGTCAATCAACCAATCAACCAACCTTGAAAAAAAAAAAAAAAAAAAAAAAAAAAAAAAAAAAAAAATTTTCCAAGGTTGGTTGGTTGGTTGGTTGGTTGATTGACTCGGATTCATTCTTTATAAATAGCTGTACTCAAACCTTCATTCCTTCATTCTGTCTGAATCTCTTCTAGCATCAACCTTCTACTAAAACGCTCCTAACATTAAGATACTTTAGCATGATTAGTTGATTGGTTAATGTCTTTAAATCTGAGATAGAAATTTACAATATTGAATAAGGGCATTTTTTAAATGAATGCTGTACCAATATTGAATATATTTTTTTAACGATTCGATAAACAAATAATATATTTTTAACTATTCGATAAACAAATAATATATATATTTTAACGATTCGATAAACAAATAAAATATTTAAATAATAAATATTTTATTATTAAAATAAAATATTTAAATAATAAATATTTTATTATTAAAATAATATATTTAAATTCTAAATATTTATTATTCGAACCGAACGTGAACAATTCTGGCGGGGTGGAGTTGCTCGAAGAATAAATCTGGCGACTGTCTGATAGACCTTTATATGCCGTAAAGAAGTAGGTTCACCCAGCTTTGCGGTACTTGGCATAGGAGCTGTAGTTTGAATAGAATACCCTTGTAACTGTAATCTTTAAATCTTAATTGTAAAAATTTACATGCTTAAATTTCTAATGTCTCGTCAACGTTGCTGAGATTTGCGGTACTTGGCATAGGATCTGTAGTTTGAATAGAATGCCCTTGTAACTGTAATCTTTAAATCTTAATTGTAAAAATTTACATGCTTAAATTTCTAATGTCTCGTCAGCGTTGCTGAGATTTTCGGTACATGACATAGGAGCTGTAGTTTGAATAGATCGTAACTGTAATCTTTAAATCTTAATTGTAAAAATTTACATGCTTAAATTTCTAATGTCTCGTCAGCGTTGCTGAGATTTGCGGTACTTTGGCATAGGAGCTGTAGTTTGAATAGATCGTAACTGTAATTTTTAAATCTTAATTGTAAAAATTTACATGACTGCATGCTTTAATTTCTAATGTCTCGTCAGCGTCTATTATTGGACTCGTCTGCTTTTGACATGAGATGTCTCGGACAGGTGCCATTCCAAGAGGTGCAATCGAAAGCTTAATTTTCATGCGACTATTCTTTTTCGGACTTGGCTGAGTATGTACGTAATTTGGACAACGACGCAAAGGCTGAAATGCTAAATTTAAAACAACAAATGTTTGACTTGCATACCAAATTGAATGTAGATATTGCACTCTTGAAAAACTAAGATTTTAAATAGACAACCTGTATCAGGAAGAAGGCTCAAATTAGAGATGGGCATTCAGCAGATCCAAAATTAAATCCGTTTATCATGTCCGTCTCAAACTAAATGGCTACACAATTGGCTTAATAATTTTTTTTTAAATGGATAAGGTTAGGCGACGACAGTTTTTAAATGAATGCTGTACCAATCTTAACGATTCCATAAACATATAAAATATTTAAATTCTAAAAATTTATTATTTAAATCTGAAAGGGTGAAGTTGCTCGAAAATTATTGCTGGTGACTGTCTGATAGACCTTTAGATGCGTAAAGTAATAGGTTCACCCAGCTTTGCGGTACTTGGCATAGGAGCTACCGTTTGAATTTCTGAAAGGGTGAAATATGCTCGAAAAATATTGCTGGTGACTGTCTGATAGACCTTTAGATGCGTAAAGAAGTAGGTTCACCCAACTTTGCGGTACTTGGCATAGGAGCTGTAGTGAAATCAGAATGAGGTCATGGGTTTTTATAGATTATCATGAAGCCAGACGGTTGCTGGTCATACGCAATGATGATTTGGATACGTTAGCCATATTATATTGATTCATTAGACATTATGCTGGATACCGGTATTTTATTTAAAATGTTTTAAAACGGAGACATGATATATATATAGGCCACACCAAAAAACTAATGTTGCATAAATGAATCCGTTAAGTTAAAGATACTGCTCCGTCCTTGAAGATGTGTTCAAGGTCACACGAAAAAAAAAAAAAAAAAAAAAAAAAAAATTTTTTTTTTTTTTTTTTTTTTTTTTTTTTTCGTGTGACCTTGTGACCTTGATAGCTTTATAGCGCCTATATAAGCAGCTGACAAATCTCATTTTCTAACATTACTCCTACATATGTGGCGACAACGATGAAAGGGTTTTGAAAATAGCTGGTCTGAAGACTCTCTGCAAAGTCCAGGTAACTATGTTATTTTTTTTTAAATGTAGTTTAATATTTTTCGTTTTCGCAGATTACCTTATGAAGGCCTTGCCTCTGAAAATATTGTCTGGATGGCTTCGTCTCTGAATCTATATAATTATTAATAAAATATTTTAAATTCTAAGGCCTAAATTTACAACATTAGTATGAAATCTTGTAAATTTATAGGATACTCACGGGTCAATTTTAGTTTTTTCGATAACAAGTTTGAACGAAGGGCTTACCCTTGGAAAATATCAAAGGATTCTCTGCAAAGTCGACGCAAAGATTTTTTTCTTAAATGTAGTTTAACCTACTGATCAGACATCGATATTAAATTTTTAATCGTGTAAGATTGACACCGATTAGCCTTGCTGTTTGGATTCTAAAGAAATCATTGGGCCTATCCAAAATAATTTTCGTAGACCCAAGGCTTAAAGTATTGTTTCCTAAACCAAGAGGATGTCCAAACTCGATACGGACTGAGGGTTTTCAAAATATCAGAATCGATTATGGACACTGAAAATTTATATTTTTAAGAAGATATTTTATAAGGATGAGCTTGTCATGTAGAAGGTTTATTTTTCCCTACAGAAAATCCTTATGTAAATGTATTTTAGGGAAAACGTAGGGATAAACCAAATTTCAGTATATACTAATTTTCTGATTTTTTTCCCTAAATTATCCCTACTAATATCTTTAGAAATTTATTACATATCTTATACTTATATTTAAAATTATCCCTACTAATATCTTTAGAAATTTATTACATATCTTATACTTATATTTATATTTATATTTATATTAATATTATATAAGTATAAGTATATAATATAATATAATATAATATAGTATAAATAGTATATATGTATATAAGTATATATGTATATAAATATGTATATAATATAATATAATATAATATAATATAATATAATATAATATTTAGTATATAATATTTAGTATATAATATATAATATAAAATATAATATTAAAAAAAAAAAAAAAAAAAAAAAAAAAAAAAAAAAAATCTATCCATTTCTATAGGGTAGCTACGATTCATGCTCCTACCTTCTCCTATTTTGCTCCGACTTGCTTTTTGTGGCAACGAGCTTCAAGGTCACACGTTTTTTTTTAATGCTACCTTGTTAGCTTTATAGATTGGGGGTCGGTGTAAATTAGAGACATATATATTTTCAGCTATACTAATAATTGAGTATGAAATAAAATATTTTTTTATCTGTATTTAAACATGCAGACATTTTCCGCGGAGCGGAAAATGTCTGCTTGTTTAAATACAGACAAAAAAATATTTTATTTCTATTTCTTTTAAAGTCTAATGTATAAATTTACAATATTAGTATATTTTTTTTTAATTTATAGCATATTCACAGTTTAGTTTTGTTTTTTTCGACAACAAGTTTTGATAGAGGGGCATAGGCTTTGAAAATATTAACTGGCAGAAAATATCTGCATGTTTAAATACAGATTTAAAAAATATTTTATTTCTATTTATTTTAAATTCTAATGTATAAATTTACAATATTAGCATATTTTTTTTAATGTATAGCGTACTCACGAGTTAATTTTGGTTTTTTCGACAACAAGTTTTGATAGAGGGTCTTAGGCTTTGAAAATATTAACTGGTCTCTCTGCAAAGTCTAAACAATTAGCTTTGCTGGACAACCTTTGAATTTTTACCGACAAGGTTCTATATAAGCATTAGCTTGCCTGAAAGACAGTTTTTTCTGATAATTGTGTCAATATTAATTTTTGGATCGATGGGTTAAAATGCTCGAATAATATCGCTGGCGACTGTGTCTGAGACCTGTGTTTATCGTAAATATGAGACTCCAGCTATATTTGAGGTACTTGAGGGTGGGGTTTAGAAATACATCGGTTCGTAGAAAATAGGCAGACATGTTATTGTAGTCTACGTAGGCTTTTTATTTAAAATGTTTTACCGTACAATGGATGATTTGAATCTCGTCACGATTTTGGATGGATTTCTTTAGACCCGGTAGGCCAGCAAGGCTAAAATTTATATAAAGCCAAGCCAGGCTTTTCCAAACGGATGTCGTTGGCAGACAAAATGAGATGTGGGCACTTTAACGATTCTATATATAGGCCACATGAAAAAATTAATGTTGAATAAATGAATCCGTCAAGTTAAAGATACTGCTCCGTCCTTGAAGATGTATTCAAGGTCACACGAAAAAAAAAAAAAAAAAAAAAAAAAAAAAAAATTAATTTTTTTTTTTTTTTTTTTTTTTTTTAGGTGCCACGCCCACCCTTGAAGCTTGTCTATATATACTATGGCTAACATGACTACACTCTCATTGTGTCTCGACATTTGCCTGCAACGGTCGTCTAGTCACTATGTCTCGTAATGTGTTTTGAGCAAGATGTACATTGATGGAGACTAGAGAGTTAAATTTTTCTATAAAAGCCTATGATCTATTCTGATTTCATGAAAACCTGCAATATCATGTCATTTGTCAGACAAAAGTCTATAAAATCTTGTTTTCAAAGCCAATATTGTATAAATAACGCTATCCCCATCCTATTTTAAAGGAAATGGGTTTAGACATCAGGAGCTAGTTTATGCATGACCTTACAGTAGAAGAAATAAATTCCACTCCCACCCACCCTAATAGATATACTATATATATACTATATATATATAGACTGCAGCGCCATCTACAATGATTGGATAAAGAAATATAATTTTAGAGGCCAACTGAGAAAAATAACTTTAGCGGCCAACTGAGAAATATAACTTTAGCAGCCAGCTGAGAAATATAACTTTAGAAACCAACTGAGAAATATAACTTTAGAAACCAACTTCATCAACCAACCAACCAACTGTGAAAAAAAAAAAAAAAAAAAAAAAAAAATTTTTTTTTTTTTTTTTTTTTTTTTTTTTTTTTTTTTTTCTTTTCGGTGGGCGTGGCTTCGCTATAAATTTCTCAGTGCGATCGTGCCTATATAAATGTGGGTTTGTGTTCTAAAAGATTCATTGGCATCATGTCTGTCCAAAATGAGTTTCGTGCTCTACTCCGTGAATGCGTTAGTCTCGCCTATCGTCAAAAAACCTCTGAAGTCTTGTTGAAATCTAATTTTGGCTGCTCTATTTTAAAAATGCTCACAGCGTATTTTCAGAATAACTCTATCCATTCGAAGGCTAAACTCGATACGCCCGAAAAGGCATTTAGAATGTTGAAAGGCCAATTGCAATGCATAGCATATTATGACTACGATAAAATGTCTCCTGATATTAAAAATCTGTTCGCTGAAGATATTGTGCTGCCTGGCCAATGCTGTTATCAAGTTTGGATTCTACAATGCTTAATTGTTACAGCATGCATTGTTGCAGATTGCTGGACAAATTGCAATGTGGATATGTTTGATGTGGCTTTTGAAACGCTGATAGACATGTTGAACACTTATGGCTATATTGCCTGCATTGAACGCGACCTAAATCGCAACTGCGATCCGTTTAGTAATCCGAGCAAAATTGTCTTGTTCGCCGGTCTAAAAATAACCAATTAGAAAAAAATATCTTTATATTGACTTAAGCATATATATAGAATTCGCTGCATAATATCCTGTCAACAGTTTTTTTTTATAAATCTGATTATAATTTTAGCCGCTTCCTACATGCATCCTGTTTTCAAAGACTTATGCAACTCGTATAAATAACTTTATCTCTTCCTGCTTGAAAGGTCAAGGCCTCATCCTGTTTTCTTGGACTTATGTAACTCATATAAATAACTTTATCGCATCCTGTTTTAAAGGATATGCTTCTACTATAAAAGCCAGTGCTCAGCGCTTGTAATTTCAATTGCTCACTAGCTCTCAAGTCATGTGGATGAGATTATTTTTCCCAGGCCATATCGGCTTGAGGTCTGCCCTAGCCTCTGACGGAATGACTTACGTTTCGGCAGTAGATGTGGGTTTGCTGCTGCAGTTTAATGATATTTACGAATTTTCTCAGTATCGTGCCACCAAGCATATAGATTCCTTTCCAGTTTTTGAAATAGAAGAAATGTTTAACTACGTGAGCCTGTTTTCCGACGTAGCAGAAATGCAGAGACTCTGGAGATATGGACGGGTCGCGGCTGATTTTCCTATGTCTTCGGAAGCTATATTTGATGTTCATATTAAAACGGAGGGGAATGCCAAATTGCAGGACTGGCTGCAACTATATACGGACCTTTTCCGAAATGATCTATTGGACGGCCCTTCTGACAATTCTAAAAGATTGGCTACCTGTTGGAGGAGACGGAACGAATGCAAGGTCTGCTTGACAGAAGAGAGCCAGGTGGCATTCTTTGACTGTGGGCATGTGGTATGTTGCATGGCTTGTTCGGACAAACTGGAAAATTGTCCTGTTTGTCGAACAGCTATTTTGGAAAAGCGAAGAGTGTATGTGCAATAGTTATATACATGGAAATTTTAAAAAACTTGGGTCAAACGAGGCTTCCTCATGTCTAGATTTGTCATTATGACTTATCTTGACGATGGAAGCCTCGTTTGACCCATTTTTTTTAAATCGATAGGCTACCAATATTGGATTTGTAAAAAAATAACTTATAAATTTTATGAGATTCGATTAGAGTTATCCGTAAAATATTTTACCGTACAACGGACGAAAAGATTTACGAAGACATGATAACTAGATGACTGTTGTTGGCGAGACAAAATGAGATGTGGGTACGTTACCCATTCTATATATAGGTCACGCGGAAGAACTAATATCGAATAAATAAACTTTGCTCCTTTAAGTTATGGATCTGTCCTTGAAGATATGTTCAAGGTCACACGAAAAAAAAAAAAAAAAAAAAAAAAAATTTTTTTTTTTTTTTTTTTTTTTTTTTTTTTTTTTTTTTTCAAGGTTGGTTCAAGGTCATTTAATCCACCCCTATATATACGCTGGCTGCCTTCAGGATTTATATCATTTTCTCATTCTACAATTGTTGTTAGACACCTGCCTGACATTTGCAATTTTTCATAATGGATTTCTCTGATCCCATTCAAAGCGTCTTTCACTACCTACTCAGAGACTGCGTTCATCTGGCAAACTGGGAAGCTACCGGCGAATATAGGATGGTCGACATCAGAAATGACTGGGACGATCCAGAATGGAAACCGAAAGAACACAAATTTGCCCTTTCTATTTTGAGAATGTTAGAAGACTATTTTCAGACACCGCGCTTCCCTACTGGTATGAAGATCGAACAGATCGAAGAGGCCATTCCCAAGCTGAAAGAAAAATTAGTAGCCATACTCAATTCTGATAGCATATCTCTTAAAGTCCGAGGCCTTTTGCGCAACAAAAGCTTAACGTATCGTCGTTGGCGTGGTGCCGAATCTTATCAACCTTGGGTGCTGGAGTGTTTGATCGTTACTGGATGCTTTCTCGGAGAATGTTTTGCCAAATTTCGATACAACAACGGGGTATTTGATCTGGCATCCGTTGCCTTAATAGATATTATGGAAAAGAGTGGCTTGTTAAGTTGTATCAGAGCCGATCTGTTTAATAATAGGGATCCGTTTGGTAAACCTGGTATTAAGGTTAAATCAGTTTTGGACAAAGATTGGAGTATGTGGACATTTCAATTGGACAAAACACAGGAGAGAATATTGTACAAGAAGTCAGCTAAATGTTAAGTGACGAAAATAACGTAACGTAAAAATAACGTAACGTAAAAAATAACGTAACGTAAAAATAACGTAACGTAAAAAATAACGTAACGTAAAAATAACGTAACGTATAAAAATAACATATTAAAAATAACATATTAAAAATAACGTAACGTAAAAAATAACATATCGAAAAATAACGTAACGTATAAAAATAATATACTTGACACAAAACTAATATACTTGACACAAAACTAATATTGTATAAATAGCTCCGCCATATCTTATACATTGCTCCGTCAAGGTCACATTCAAGGACACATGAAAAAAAAAAAAAAAAAAAAAAAAAAAATTTTTTTTTTTTTTTTTTTCAGTGGGCGTGGCTTGGATTCATACTGTATAAATAGCCGTACTCAACTCTTCTCGCATCAATCTGTCCCACTAAGACGCCCATCTATCTAACATTAGATCCTGCCGGTTTTAGAACGATCTCGTCCTGTTTCCGTGACTCGTTCCAATCTCATGTCTTCTACAGTCTGAAATTAAATTGCTACACATTTGGCTTAATAATTGTTTTTAAAATGAATAAGGTTAGGCAACGACCGTTTCTAAATGAATGCTGTACCAATCTTAACGAATCCTGTTCCGCTATGACAACAACGGTTTCATAACCTATTGGTTCGCCCATAGCGTACGTTAGTTTTGGCCAAGAGAAAAAATTTAAATTTTCAAGGGATAAGCTAGTCTATTACAATATGACGAGTGGCAGTTTCATGGTAATACATCCATAAGCTTAACCTTCAGAAAATTAGATAAAGGCATCCATTATAGGTAATAAACGGCGATATTTGTTTTCATATTTGAGCGTACACTAAATGTATAACTGTAATACTTGGCTATTTGAATAGATAAAATTACTATAATACACCCACTCTTAAAAAAATAAAGCTTAGCTTATCAGCCAACTATATTGTAGACTCGATCATAGGTACGATAACTAAAAATTTATATATTTATGAAAGAATATTTTATTTATCAGTAGTTAAACATACAGACATTAATTTTTTCAACCCTTCTTTTATAAAGTGTTGGGCTTCTCGTAGCACTGCATAACGAAAGACTTAAAGGGTATCATGTTGGGATCTCAATAACCATTTGACTATTTATGCATGACGCGTGTAAAAGTTGTCTCGTTTTCAGAGAGGATAGCCTGGATTTCATGCTAGCGGACAGCTCCAAAAATGACAGATGACACGGATTGGACATAGGCATTTGACTTTGTATGAGAATACATGATACGCGTAAAAGTTATCTCGGAAACCGTTTTCAGAGGCAGTTTCAAGAGGTGCGATAGACAGCCTGGATTTCATGCAAATCCTAGCTGACAGTTGTCATTTGGAAATTGAAAAAATTATTTCCCGACGCGAAAAACGGCAAGAGTGCCAATTATAGCCAAAACAAGTTTCCACGACTATTTAACCCTACCTTTTTTTCATGCAATTTCAATGAAAATATCAATTAAAAAAATAATTTAATTACCTTTCAACGTTTTTGTCAAAACGTTTCACTCCTTTACCTAAAACTAAATTTTATAAAAAATGACTTTTAATCGACTTTTGAAACAGGAGCAACGTAACGACCAATAATATTTAACAAAAATATCATTTATTCATTGCATTTGAACGTTTTTTCGTGTGACCTATATATATAGGATGGTTAACGTGCCCACATCTCATGTCGCCATCTAAATATCATATCTCCGTTTGAAATGTAGCCTTTGAAACGTTAGCTTTGCTGGCTGGGCTGTTTGAAATGTAACCTTTGAAGCGTAACCTTTGAAACGTAGCCGTTTGAAACGTAGCCTTTGAAATGTAGCCTTTGAAACTGGCTTGGCTCTATAAACGTAAGCTTTGCTGTTTGAAATGTAGCCTTTGAAATGTAGCCTTCGAAATGTAGCCTTTGAAACGTTAGCTTTGCTAGCTGGGCTGTTTGAAACGTTAAAAAAATGTCTTTGCTTGGGCCGTTTGAAACGTAAGCTTTGCTGGTTGGGCCGTTTGAAACGTTAAAAAAATGTCTTTGTTTTCATATTGAAAGATGTTTATTTTTCCATGAGCCTTTGAAACAATATCGTTGCGGCTGATTGTTTTCATATTGAAAAAATATATATTTTTCCATGAAAAGCCTGATAGTGTGGAGCGATTTGGGTTTTACACGACAAATTTAAAACGACAGTAAATAAAAAATATTCATGATCTGTTGATAAAAGATTAGACAAGAACATTATTTGTTACGAGGAAAGTTTAATGAAATTAAGCTATCTAAATCTAAATAACCTAGAAACGGCTTGTTGCTGATACATTTTATCATGGTTGCTGGTAAAAATATAAACCGCTATTCCTCTGCTATGAAAAGAAATAAAGTTCAGTTTCCGTGTCCGCATTGCAAGGTTATTCTCTTTTCGAGAAATTACCACAATCATTGTTTATCAGAACACGGCATAAACGGCAATCTGCGATGTATCTGGTGTCCAGACAAGAAAAATTATGTAAAATTTAGTTCGAAACATAAAAACGCTCATGCCGACCACATCATGGTATGCTGGAGAAATTTTCTGAATCGAATTACCAATCCCGCTCCAGAAGACGTGCCGCTACCCGAAAGATGCGCCTTTTTCAATTTCGAGCCAATGTGCGAGAAAGAGAAGTTCTTCGGCCGTTTGAGAATTCTCGACGACGAAGCCTACGAGGCCGTTTCGCCCATAGATTTGGAACCTCCGACCGTACCTTTCGAAGACCGTACGCTGAACTTGGCTGCCTCTTGCGTGCAGAGATTCCTTCGAGGAGAAGAGATTTGGTATCACTTAATGGTTCGGGCTGTGGCTTTCGATAGTTTTCTGGAAGCCATGCGAAACGATTCAAATGTCACGCGGATGCTGCCTTTCTCATGTTGGTGCGACGGAGGCACGTACCCTGAGGATTTCTATAGACATCACAGACACATGATCGTCGTTTCCAAATCCAAGAAATATTTTCGAGACAAGGTGTGGAAAAATATTAAGGTCAAGTCCGAAGACAAACCGTTTAAGGGTTTCAAATGTAAAGCCAAAAAGCCTATAGAATCGGCATTGCACCTCGTCAATACGCTGGGCTATCTCAGCCATCGTCGATCCAGATGCAATTTCACGTTTACCGAAAACGAACCGTGGGACAATAACATGAATCATTTTTACATTATGGAGACGCTTCCGGCAGAATACAGGTTGGTGCTGGCGACGCTCTGGGAAGGCGGGCTCATGGAACTGCTTTCGCAGAAATACGGGCGTATGGATCCAAACAGGCTTCTTCGCGTTGCGATGGAGTTTGTCGATGCCAAGTGGCGTATCAAAGTCAGAAATTTACCAGGCGTGGTGTTGAATCTCGTGCTACCCGTTTCTAAAAGATTTCGATCGTCGGAAGAGCCTACGGATAATTATTTGTATTTGAACGACGGCAAGAAATTGTATTTCAAGCCCGGACGCCAAACTAAAAAAGACTACAAGATGTTTTACCACGTCGTCGCGGATGAATTTTGGGTTCCGAAAAGGATGCAGCAAGAGTGTTTCAAGTGCGCGAAACCCTTCATGTCTCGTTGCTGCGACTTGGAGAAGGAAATAACGACCCTGAAACGTAAGTTGGACGAGATCGAAAATGAAATGAGTAAGCGTCACAAGAAAGATATGGACGAGATGACTAAACGCTACGAACGAGAATTGGACGAGTGTAAAAAGAGGCTGGAAATCATCGTAAAGGTAAATGTACCGCTTCAGGGAGAATAGTTGTGGAAGAACCGTTTGAAAGATGTAGATAGGGACAGGATGATGGCCGAGATCTGAAAGCGAAAATTGCGATTCTGGAACTGGAGAATGTTGAGCTTAACGGAAAATTTGGGAAATATATAAAAGAGGGCCTCAAAGAATCTTTAGCTAATAAGTAATTAAAAAACATCTGATAAATTTTAGCACAAAAACGTGAAAAGGCCAGGATGAAATTGAAAAGCTAATCTTGATAAATGAATCTTGATGAACATGTATATATATCAACCAACCAACCAACCTTAAAAAAAAAAAAAAAAAAAAAAAAAAAAAAAAAAAATATTTTTTTTTTTTTTTTTTTTTTTTTTTTTTTTTTTTTAGGTGCCACGCCCACCCTTGAAGCTTGTCTATATATACTATGGCTAACATGACTACACTCTCATTGTGTCTCGACATTTGCCTGCAACGGTCATCTAGTCACTATGCCTCGTAATGTGTTTTCAGCAAGATGTACATTGATGGACACTAGAGAGTTATATTTTTCTATAAAAGCCTATGATCTATTCTGATTTCATGAAAACCTGCAGTATCTTGTTATTTATCAGACAAAAGTCTATAAAAATCTTGTTTTCAAAGCCAATATTGTATAAATTACGCTATCCCATCCTATTTTAAAGGAAATGGGTTTAGACATCAGGAGCTAGTTTATGCATGACCTTACACTAGAAGAAATAAATTCCACTCCCACCCACCCTAATAGATATACTATATATATACTATATATATAGACTGCAGCGCCATCTACAATGATTGGCTAAAGAAATATAGCTTTAGCAGCCAACTGAGAAATATAGCTTTAGCCGCCAACCGAGAAATATAGCTTTAGCAACCAACTGAGAAATATAGCTTTAGCAGCCAGCTGAGAAATATAACTTTAGCGGTCAACTTAGAAATATATTTTTAGAAACCAACTTCATCAACCAACCAACCAACTGTGAAAAAAAAAAAAAAAAAAAAAAAAAAAAAAAAAAAAAAAAATTTTTTTTTTTTTTTTTTTTTTTTTTTTTTTTTTCAAAGTCTATATTTTTTTTGTGTCGCCTATATATAGAATGTCTAACATACCCACATCTCATTTTGTCTCGACTCCTGCCGACAACGGTCATCTAAATATCCGTTTGGAAAAGCCTGGCTTGGTTCTATATAAACTTTAGCCTTGCTGGCCTACCGGGTTTATAGAAATCATTGGGACCATTCCAGCGAAGTTACCAGCTCTATTTTGAGATACCTACATTGGCTGGATCCATAAAAATTTAAGAGGTTTCGATAAGATTCAAACAGGCTGAGGGTTGTCACGACAAACGGTGCCATTGAATTGAATTGCAGAGGCCATGCTTAGCAGGAACGCATTGAGAATAGCAGCCCATATTGTAAAAATGAAATAAAATATTTTTTATATCTGTATTTAAACATGCAGACATTTCCGTGATACATTTTATTTCTATTTCTTTTAAATTCTAATGTCTAAATTTATAATATTAGCATATTATTTTTTTAATTTATAGAATACTCACGTTTTGTTTCCTCGACAACAAGTTTTGATAGAGGGGCTTTGAAAATATTATCTGGACTCTCTGCATGCAACGATTTTAATTTCTTAAATGAGGCTTGTTTGAGAATGTGACAAGAGGGTGTAAATGCTCGAATAATATCGCTGGCGACTGTCTCTTGTACCTGTGTTTATCGCAAAAACGATATGTACAGCTGGATTTGCGGTACTTGAGAGTATGAGCTACAAATAGATAGGACCTACGTAAAAATGTAGAAATATTATAGAGTTGGGCTTTTATTTAAAATATATTACCGACAACTGGAAGATTATTTGAAAAAATAAAACTATGGCTAATGTACCCACATCTAATTTTGTCTGCAGTCATCTAGTTATCCGTAAAATATTTTACCGTACAACGGATGAAAACATTTTACAAATAACTAGATGACTGTTGTTGGCTAACGTCGAATCAAAATGAGATGTGGGTACGTTAGCAATTCTACATATAGGTCACACGAAAAAACCAATGTTGGAGAAATGAATCCGTGAAGTTATAGACGCTGCTCCGTCCTTGAAGATGTGTTGAAGGTCACACGAAAAAAAAAAAAAAAAAAAAAAAAAAAAAAAAATTTTTTTTTTTTTTTTTTTTTTTTTTTTTTTTTTTGAGTGGGCGTGGCTTATCTTCATACTATATAAATAACGGCTGCCGTACTCAAATCATCATTCTGTTTCCAGCAACAGTCTTCTCCTGCCTTGTCCTGTTTACCATTGAAACAACATTTGCTATATATACGCCTATCTTCTAAATTTTATACCATAACGCTTTGACAATGAGCCATCGCATTGAAATCGCTTTCCATTATCTACTTCGAGACTGTGTTCAGTTGGCAAACGATTTGGATACTGAAGATGAGATGTTGGTCGACGACGCGAATTACATGGATTTAAAATTTAGTCTGAGAGAACATAAATTCGGTCTTTCAATTTTGAGAATGCTTGAAGAATATTTTCAGATTCCGCCCCAGCATACTGGTATTACTGTTAAAAGGGTCGGAGACATTATTGTCGAGCTGAAGAAAAAATTAAATGATATTATCGAGTCAAATTCGATATCTCCTAGAGTCAGTAACTTGTTTCGCGATAAAACGTTAACAAATCATAGCTGGCGAGGTCGCGATTGCTATCAGCCTTGGGTAATGGAGTGTTTGATTGTTACCGGACAATTTCTTGGAGAATGTTTTAACAAATTTCCATACAAATGTGATAAGTATTTCAATTTGGCATATGAAGCGTTGATGGATATTTTGATGGATAATAATTTGCTAACTTATATCGCAGTGGATCTGTCTCTTGGGAGGGATCCGTTTGGCAAACCTGGGATTAAAGTAAAATCTATCTTGGACTTAGATGATTGGTGTTTCTTTACATTTCAGTTAAACGAAGAACAGGAGCAAAAATTGTACGAGAAGTGCCCTTAGTTAAAAATTACATTCTTTGAAAAAAAAAAAAAAAAAAAAAAAAAAAAAAAAAAAAAAAAATTTTTTTTTTGAGTGGGCGTGGTTTTGTTCAAGGCTATGTTTATAACCTATTTAAAGGGTCCGATATTCTTAACACTCAAACATTTTTACAAAACTCTACATGATGGCTGACAATACAAATTCCATAGATCCAATGATTCACATGTACTATAATGATTTGAAAATCAAAAATTATCCTTTCAAATGCATTTGTTGTAAGTTACATTTTTTACCAACTGAATACGAAAAACATTCAAAAATTCATGGAATCAATGCGAAAACTTCTTGCGTATGGTGTAATGGAGACTACAACTGGGAATTCGGGAAAAAATTTCATAGCAATACCGTGAGACATTTATTGACTTGTTTTCGAAAATTTATAGATAATAATGGAATTAGAGATGGGAGTATAGACTTAATGACAGATGTGGAGATAGACGAGCCGTATCCCGAAGAACTCATGAACGCCCGTCCGTTGTGCGCTGAGAACGATACTTTGCAGGGACAAATTATCCAGTTGCAGAGAGAGATGGTTGAATTAAAATCAAATTACGGAGAACAAATTGACGATTCGTTGATAAACAGAAACGCGTCTTGGAAAGAGAAATACCAGACTCTGAAAGCGGAGAGCGATAGAAACATATCGGATTTGCAAAGAGAAGTGTTGTCTCTGAAAGAACAGCTTGTGTGCGTCAAAATGAAATATAATGCAACGGTGACTGAGATGCTGGATAAAATAAACGAGCTTCAGGACAAAGTGACAACAGCCGAAAATTAAAAAAAAATATTACTTTGAAAAAAAAAAAAAAAAAAAAAAAAAAAAAAAAAAAAAAAAAATTTTTTTTTTTTTTTTTTTTTTTTTTTTTTGAGTGGGCGTGGTTTTGTTCAAGGCTATGTTTATAACCTATTTAAAGGGTCCGGTATTCTTAACACTCAAACATTTTTACAAAACTCTACATGATGGCTGACAATACAAATTCCATAGATCCAATGATACACTTATACTATAGTAGAATTGTTGATGGGAGTATAGACTTAAAGACAGATGTGGAGATAGACGAGCCGTATTCCGAAGAACTCATGGACGAGTTGTGCGCTGAGAACGATACTTTGCAGGGACAAATTGCCCAGTTGCAGAGAGAGATGGTTGAATTAAAATCAAATTACGGAGAACAAATTGACGATTCGTTGATAAACAAAAACGCGTCTTGGAAAGAGAAATACCAGACTCTGAAAGCTGAGAGCGATAGAAACATATCGGATTTGCAAAGAGAAGTGTTGTCTCTGAAAGAACAGCTTGCGTGCGTCAAAACGAAATATAAACCAACGGTGACTGAGATGCTGGATAAAATAAACGAGCTTCAGGACAAAGTGACAACAGCCGAAAATTAAAAAAAATATTACTTAAAAAAAAAAAAAAAAAAAAAAAAAAAAAAAAAAAATTTTTTTTTTTTTTAGGTGGGTGTGTCTTGACTATATATACAATAGCTTTACTGGTTGGCTGTTATAAACCTTTCCAAGTTTATGCGGACATGATAGCTAGAAGACTGTTGCTGACGGACCATGTAAGTATTATTTTTTTTACGTTCACGAAATCGAATAATTTTTTTTAATGTCTTCGGTATCTAGGTTGAGTTTCTAATGTCTACGTGACCAATAGCCTAGGTTGTAGTTCTAATATCTGCAGGACCCGTTTCTAATGGCCAATGTTGTATTTCTAACGTCTACATTCTAAGGGTCTATGTTAAGTTTCTAACAGCCTAAGTAAAATTTCTAATGTCACCTAGTTTGAAGTTATAATGTCTACATGGCTCGTTTCTAATATCTTAAGTTGAATTTCTAATGAATTCTTCTAGTGCCAATATTGGATGCGTACCGATTGTAATTTTCAAGGGATATGGCTTAGCTATAAGATAAATATGTATCTTGGTAAAATATACAGACTCGATAGCTAAATTTAAGGAATCTGAATTTAAAAATTTAATTTTTTCGTTTAAATTTTGCCGTGTAAAATTTAAATATTTTTAAAGACTAAGTGTGGCAGTCATTACAATCTGATCTCTAATTTTCAAGGGATATGGCTTAGCTATAAGATAAATATGAATCTTGGTAAAATATACCGACTCGATAGCTAAATTTAAGGGATCTGAATTTAAAAATTTAATTTATTGGCTTAAAACTTGCATTTTTTTATGTAAAATTTAAAAATTTTAAAGACTAAGCTATATGTGCCAGTCATTATAATCTGATCTCTATAAAAAGATTTTCGAGAGACAGGATATTATGCCTCAGGATGCCCGGTTAAAATTACAATCAGATCTCTATAAAAAGATTTTTCGAGAGACAGGATATTATGTAAGCCTTTCCTCAGGACCGGTTAAAATTATAATCAGATCTATAAAAAATTGTTCGAGAACTATTGAAAGGACCTCTAACGGCCTAAGCTGAATCTCTAATATCACCGTTTTAAAAGTCTATGTACAATGTCTAATGTCTGCCGTCGTAAGACTTAAACATTATCTAGTCGTGAAGAAATTGTCAGTGGATTTCATGAGGGCCAGAATCTAAAGATATCTCTACGCCCGTTGGCAAGAATCATGTAGGATAGCAGCTCTAAAAGGGTTGGCAGATTTAGAAAGATTTAAAAAATACTATATGCCTGTTGGCCGATCTTCGATTCACTATAGAGATGCGATGATTGTGAAAGTGTTCAAGAGAGTGTAAATGCTCGAATATTATCGCTGGCGACTGTCTCTTGTACCTGTGTTTATCGCAAAAACAATACATTAGCTGAATTTGTGGTACTTGAGGGTGGGAGCTAAAAATAGATGGGGAAAAATGTAGACATTTTATAGAGGTCTATACTAGCCGTAGCATTTAACAAGACTACCGATATCGATACATATTATTTTTTACCAAATACATGTATCCATTTAAAATTCTTACAATAGCCTTTAATCCATTAAACTGGCCAGTCCTACCAATATCGATACATATTATTTTTTTCCAAATACGTGTATCCATTAAAAATCTTACTATTCTAACCTTTAACAAGACTACCATTAAAAAAATCTTATGCACTGATACGTTAAATCTTTCCAATATTGCCAAATCTTTAAAATTCCTAAAATTAGATCGAGATTTCGTGCTTGCATGACTCTGTTGGCGATACCAATAGGATGGCTAAACTCGATACGGCCGATTAGAATGTTGAGAAAGGATTTGAGAGAGGAATGTTTGTATACTGCAAAGCCAGGCTTTTCCAAACGGATTAGATGACTGTTGTTGGCAGACAAAATGAGATGTTAGCCATTCTATATATAGGCTACACGAAAAAAACTAATGTTGAATAAATTAAGTTTGCTCCGTCAAGTTATTGATACTGCTCCGTCCTTGAAGATTTTCAAGGTCAAACTAAAAAAAAAAAAAAAAAAAAAAAAAAAAAAAAAAAAAAAAAAAAATTTTTTTTTTTTTTTTTTTTTTTTTTTTTTTTTTTTTGTGTGTGACCTTCAACACATCTTCAAGGACGGAGCAGTGTCTATAACTTGACGGATTATTCAACATTAGTTTTTTTCCATGTAACCTATATATAGAATCGCTAACGTACCCACATCTCATTTTGTCTTGACGTCTGCCGACAACAGTCATCTAAATATCCGTTTGGAAAGCCTGGCTTGGCTCTATATAAACATTAGCATTGCTGACCTACCAGGTCTAAAGAAATCATTGGGTCCATCCAAAATTATTTTCGTGACTAGATTATAGGGTCTGGCAAGCCATCTGCATAATGATATAAATTTTCAGCCCCTATAATCGAGTATGAAATAAAATATTTTTTTTATCTGTATTTAAACATGCAGACATTTCCGCTTCGCGGAAATGTCTGCATGTTTAAATACAGATAAAAAATATATTTTATTTCTATTTCTTTTTCCATGTAACCTATATATATAGAATCGCTAACGTACCCACATCTCATTTTGTCTCGACCATTGCAGTAATCTAAATATCCGCTTGGAAAAGCCTGGCTTGGCTCTCTAAACATTAGCATTGCTGGCCTACCGGGTCTAAAGAAGTCATTGGGTTCGTCCATCCATGACCAGTATATCTAATCATGTTATCATGAAACTAGTTTATGAAACGACATGGCCATATCATTAGAATAGCTATCCAAAATTAGAATGGCCATCCAAAATTATTTTCGTGACTATTCGATCTCGTCCTGCGAAGTGTTGGATTTGCCAGCTCAGAATACCTATATCAATATTGGCTGGATCCATAAAAATTTAAAAGAGGCCTCGATAAAATTGAAAGAGGCTGGGAGATAAACATAGCAGATGAATTGCAGACCAGGAAAACCGAACACGTAGAGAGTAGCAACCCATATTCTAAAAATTTAAACGTAATTATGAACATAGTATTAACGAGATGCCATTCGTTTGCCAATGAAAAGCGTAGCGGTTTTAATTTATGGGATACTCACAGGTTTATTTTTCCGACAACACGTTTTGATAGAGGTACTTAGGCATTGACAATATTAGCTGGTCTCTCTCCAAGCAACAAGTTTATTTTCTTAAATACGACTTAATTTTTTCGTTTTTACAGATTACCTTATGAAGGCTTAGTCTTTGAAAATATTGATTGGTGTCGTAGATCTATATAAGCATTAGCAAAATAATTTAAATTCTAATGCGTAAATTAATTTATTTATTTGGAGATTGGTAATTCCAGATTGCTTTCAAAGCCAATATTGTATAAATAACGCTATCCCATCCTATTTTAAAGGAAACGGGTTTAGACATCAGGAGCTAGTTTATGCATGACCTTACAGTAGAAGAAATAAATTCCACTCCCACCCACCCTAATAGATATACTATATATATATACTATATATAGACTACAGCGCCATCTACAATGAATCTGATTGGATAAAGAAATATAAATTTAGCAACCAACTGAGAAATATAACTTTAGAAACCAACCATCATATCAACCATCATATCAATCAACCAACCAACCAACTGTGAAAAAAAAAAAAAAAAAAAAAAAAAAAAATTTTTTTTTTTTTTTTTTTTTTTTTTTTCAGTTGGTTGGTTGATTGATTGATATATATTTTGTATAAATAGCGGCTCCGTACTCAAGCTACATTCATTCTGTCTTCTAGCATATTTATTGAAAAAGCTTATTGGAACGTCTCTAGTTTATGTCTGGCAGATTAACAATACGCTATCCTATCCTGTTTCTAATCTATTCAAACTTTTTTACGATGATTAAGTATCACGAGCCAAATTTATTCTGGCCTCTGTGGCTTAATGATTCTGTATACATATTTATTATGTCTTCCAAAGTCTCAAATAAGATTTCTACAATACAAGCTTAAAATATTTTACTTATGTCTCCCAGAACCCCATGTGAAATTTCTAACGTCACCACATTGAATTTGTAATGTCTGCATGGCCCGTTTCAAATATCTACCGTTTATGGCCTCCTCTCATGCGATTTTGTATGAATTGAAACGCGAACGCACATAGCCTTTGAAACGTAAAATAATGTAGTTTATGCTATGTCTGAAATACCTTGAAACGTTAAAAAATTGTCGTTACCCATGATTGTTTTCATCCATGAAAGGTCTTCTTGCGTGTTTGAGACATGAAATATTTCAAGAGAGTGTGAATGCTCGAATAATATCGCTGTCGACTGTCTCTTGTACCTGTGTTTATCGCAATAACTATACACTAGCTAAATTTGCGGTACTTGAGGGTTGGAGCTAAAAATAGATCGGACCGATGTAGAAATTTTATAGGACAGGCTTTTATTTAAAATGTTTTACCGACGACTTGAAGATTATTTGGACTCATGTTGAGTAAATGAATCCGTCAAATTCTAGAAATCATTAGGTCACCAGTATATCTAATCATGTTATCATGAAACTGGTTTATGAAACGACAAGGCCATATTATTAGAATGGATTTGAGAGAGGAATGTTTATATACAGCCAAGCCAGGCTTTTCCAAACGGATTAGATGACTGTTGTTGGCAGACAAAATGAGATGTTAGCCATTCTATATATAGGCTACACGAAAAAACTAATGTTGAATAAATTAAGTTTGCTCCGTGAAGTTATTGATACTGCTCCGTCCTTGAAGATGTGTTCAAGGTCAAACTAAAAAAAAAAAAAAAAAAAAAAATTTTTTTTTTTTTTTTTTTTTTTTTTTTTTTTTAATGTGACCTTCAACGCATCTTCAAGGACGGAGCAGTATCTGTAACTTGACGGATTCATTTATACAACATTTGTTTTTCCATGTAACCTATATATAGAATTGCTAACGTACCCACATCTCATTTTGTCTCAACGTCTGCAGACGACAGTCATCTAAATATCCGTTTGGAAAAGCCTGGCTTGGCTCTCTAAACATTAGCATTGCTGGCCTATCGGGTCTAAAGAAATCATTGGGTCCGTCCATCCAAAATCGTGACCAGACTGCGGTATATCTAATCATGTTATCATGAAACTGATTTATGAAACGACATGGCCATATCATTAGAATAGCTATCCAAAATTAGAATGGCCATCCAAAATTATTTGCGTGACCATTCGATCTCGTCCTGCGAAGTGTTGGATTTGCCAGCTCAGTATACCTATACCAATATTAGCTGGAATCGTAAAAATTTAAAAAGAAGCCTCGATAAAATTTGAAACAGACTGGGAGATAAACGTAGCAATTGAATTGACCAGGAGATTCCCATATTGTAAAAATTTAAACGTAATTATGAAAATAGTATTAACGAGATAATGAATTTGCCAATGACAAATGAAAAGCTTAGAGAGTAGCGGCCAGATGATGGCTAAACTCGATACGGCATAAAGGAAATGGGTTTAGACATCAGGAGCTGGTTTATGCATGACCTTACAGTAGAAGAAATAAATTCCACTCCCACCCACCCAAATAGATATACTATATATATACTATATGTATATAGACTACAGCGCCATCTACAATGAATTTGATTGGATAGAAAAACTAACTTTAAAAACCAACTGTGAAAAAAAATACTCTCTAAAAAAAATACTCTCTGAAAAAAAAAAAAAAAAAAAAAAAAAAAAAAAATTTTTTTTTTTTTTTTTTTTTTTTTTTTCGGTTGGTTGGTTGATTAGTTAATATATATTTTGTATAAATAGCGGCTCCGTACTCAAGCTACATTCATTCTGTCTTCTCCTAGCACGTTTATTGAAAAAGCTTATTAGATAGTTTCTAGTTTATGTCTGACAAGTTTATAACAATACGCTATTTGGTCCTCACATTGAATTTGTAATGTCTGCATGGTCCGTTTCAAATATCTACCGTTCATGGCCTCCTCGGTTCTACCTCTCAAGCATAATTCTCATGCGATTTTGTACGAATTGAAACACGAACGCACATAGCCTTTGAAACGTAAGATAATGTAGTTTATTCTATGTAGACGATTCATTTCTTTCGCCTGAAATACCTTGAAACGTTAAAAAATTGTCTTTACCCATGATTGTTTTCATACTGATGTCCATGAAAAAGTCTGAAGGCTTGTTTGAGACATGAAAAAGTTCAAGAGAGTATAAATGCTCGAATATTAACGCTGGCGACTGTCTCTTGTACCTGTGTTTATCGCAAGAACGATAGACTAGCTAAATTTACGGTACTTGAGGGTGGGAGCTAAAAATAGATCGGACCGACGTAAAAAATGTAGAAATTTTATAGGATCGGCTTTTATTTAAAATGTTTTACTGACGACTTGAAGATTATTTGGACTAATGTTGAGTAAATGAATCCGTCAAATTCTAGAAATCATTAGGCCCATAGAAAATCGTGACCAATCATGCTATCATGAAACTGGTTTATGAAACGACAAGGCCATATTATTAGAATGTTCAACGTCTCTTTTGAGTGGGACAGTCATCTAGTTATCCGTAAAATGTTTTACCGTACAACGGAAGACTTGAAGATTTCGGGCATACCTTTAATCGCTACCGGATGGCTCTAATATTGGTATTGGCCGAATGGCTAACATATCATTGTAAAATGGCTAACGTATCCAAATAATCATTGTGTATGACCAGCAACAGTCTGGCTTCATGATAATATTCTATAAAAAACCATGACCTGATTTCATGAAAACGTGCAACATCTTGTCCATACAATAGTCTATAAAATCTTGCTTTCAAAGCCAATATTGTATAAATTACGCTATCCCATCCTATTTTAAAGGAAATGGGTTTAGACATCAGGAGCTGGTTTATGCATGACCTTACAGTAGAAGAAATAAATTCCACTCCCACCCACCCTAATAGATATACTATATATATACTATATATATATAGACTACAGCGCCATCTACAATGAATTTGATTGGATAAAGAAATATAAATTTAGTAGCCATATGAGAAATATAACTTTAGAAACCAACTGAGAAATATAACTTTAGAAACAAACTTAATCAACCAACCAACCAACTGTGAAAAAAAAAAAAAAAAAAAAAAAAAATTTTTTTTTTTTTTTTTTTTTTTTTTTTTTTTTTTTTTTAATGTGACCTTCAACACATCTTCAAGGACAGAGTGGTATTTTGTAACTTGACGGATTCATTTATACAACATTAGTTTTTCCGTGTAACCTATATATATATATAATGGTTAACATGCACATCTCATTTTGTCTCAACGTCTGCCGACAACAGTCATCTAAATATCCGTTTGGAAAGCCTGGCTTGGCTCTATATAAACATTAGCATTGCTGGCCTACCAGGTTTAAAGAAATCCATCCAAAGTTATTTTCGTGACCAGGGTCTGGAACCTCAAGGCTTCCCGAAATTCATTTTAAATGAAACGTGGCACATTCGTCGTGTCGATCTTAAAACGTGAATCGCTTGGCCATCCAAGAGGCCTTAATAAAATTGAGTGCATCCCAAAACAGGTGCCATGACAAATCGATGTGTACGTTTGAAAACTGAATTTGTTACAGCAGATTTTCAGAATACCTATACCAATAGGATGTCTAAACTCGATACGCCGAAATAGCGATTAGAATGTTGGAAGACGAATTGAGGTACATAGTATATTTTATAACAGTTTTACAAGCCATCTGCATAATCATATAAATTTTCAGCACCTATAATTGAGTATGAAATAAAATATTTTTTTTATCTGTATTTAAACATGCAGACATTTCCGCGAAGCGGAAATGTCTGCATGTTTAAATACAGATAAAAAAAATATTTTATTTCTATTTCTTTTAAATTCTAATGTCTAAATTTACAATATTAGGATATTTTTTAAAAATTTATAGAATACTCACAGGTTACATTTTGTTTTTTTCGAAAACGATAGAGGGGCTTAAGCTTTGAAAATATTAAATGGACTCTCTCCAAGCAACAATTTTATTTTCTTAAATGTAACTTAATTTTTTCGTTTTTACAGATTACCTTATGAAGGCTCAGTCTTTGAAAATAATGACTGGATCTATATAAGCATTAGCAAAATCATTTAAATACTAATGTCTAAATTTACAATATTAGAATAAAATCTTGTAAATTGACAGGATACTCATGGGTTGGATTTGGTTTTCTCGACAACTTGAAGATTATTTGGAAAAGAACTAATGTTGAATAAATTAAATTAGTTTCGTCAAGTCCGTCCTTGAAGTTGCGTCAAGGTCACACAAAAAAAAAAAAAAAAAAAAAAAAAAATTTTTTTTTTTTTTTTTTTTTTTTTTTTTTTTTTTAATGTGTCCTTGAGCATATCTTCAAGGACGGACTTCATTTATTCGATATTAGTTTTTTTCGTTTGATCTATATATAGAATGGCTAACGTACCCACATTGTCTCGCCAACAACAGTCTAGTAAAATCTTTTAAATTCTAATGTCTAAATTTACAATATTAGCATAAAGTCTTGTAAATTAAATCTGCTGCGTCTTGCTGTAAAAATATATATTCTGTATGTCGATTCAAGTCATAGCTGCGATCTTCTTCTGTGGCTAATCTTTCAGCATTTGATTTTTCCAACGTCGGCACTAATTTTCAAATACGCAGATCCGTTGTAATATTTAAGTCATTAGTTTTATCGTTTTCTGGAATCCATTCTTTGCGTTGTCTTCAAGATTTTGTATAGGATATATATTAACGAAACCATTAATGCCATATGAATTCTTTGTAAGCAAGAAACCTTAAATATTTTTTATTGAAGATTTCAGCATCACTTGCCTCGTTTCTACAATAGGGACAACGCTTCGAAAATTTAAACCAAACCATGATGCATTGCATGTGAAAAGTATGGTTGCATGACAATCTGAGACCTTTTCGTTTAAACAGTCTTATGGTTCTCAGACATATGGAACACTCAAGCTTAGATGCGTCGGACTTGGGTGCAGACATCATAGAAACGCTTAAAAGCACAAATGATTCGATAGCGCTGAGCTCTGGACTTTATATACTGATAAACGTTTTCCAGGAAAACATATATATAGCCAGTCAAGGTTCAAGGTCACACGAAAAAGAAAAAAAAAAAAAAAAAAAAAAAAAAAAAAAAAAAAAAAAAATTTTTTTTTTTTCGTGTGACCTTGAAACTTGACTAGCTATATATAATTATCTATTTGTCTCCACACTCTTATTGTCTCTCAACATTTGTCAGCAACAGTTGTCTAGTCAATATGTCTCGTAATGTGTTTGAGCAATATGATAAAATTGAAACGGGCTGACCTGTATCTGCATTACATTATATATTTAACCTAAATATGGCTGCAATATCTTCGATCCGCTATAGAAATGCCTATGGCTTGGGTTGGCTATACATAATCATTAGCTTTGCTGGCTATTATAAAATTTTTCAAGTTCAGACACACTTTTTTGACAACACGTTTTACAGACTACCATCTGAGGGCTTAATATAAGAAACGATATATATACTAAATATTTTACTTAAAAACAAAATATAGCCTCTCTATAGATGCTCGAAGATTTTTGTATGAATTTAGACCATGCAAATATTGCTTATATTATATTTCTACATACTTTTTTGCTCTCTACATTCTGCCGCGCTTGCTCGTGGCTTTTTGTTACACATATGCCCTTTGTTTGTTCAATGCTCGAGGCTTTTTGTTTTGCTCAAATTTGCCCAACTATTTGTTTGTTCAATGCTCGAGGCTTTTTGTTTTGCTCAAATTTGCCCAACTATTTGTTTGTTTAAAGCTCGAGGTTTTTGTTACATATATCCCCCCTTATTTGTTCAACGCTCTATACATTAAGATATGCTTTAAAAATTATGCAGTCAGTGCTCGATTCATTAATTCATGCTTTAACCATTATGCAGTCGCTGCTTGAAGCCTCTTTTGGTCATATACATTTTACGGGAATTCAACACCCTAGTTTTGACCACGAAAATTTAAAACCTGTTCCAGTACTAATACGGTATCGTATACGATAACATAAATATTTATGTCTTTTTCAAAAATCATTTTTTCTAATTTGAAAGACAAAACGCTACATATTTTCTAATCGAGTACCATGTAACCTCTGAGACCAACTCTGGCATTATAAAAAATGAGGTATTTAGTCGCAAAAATTAGAAAAAATGACCTTAGGGATCAGAGTATCAAATCTATAAAATAGCGACTCTTGTTGGTAAAATATTAATAACAAAATACATTTCGTATAAAACTGTCTATTTAAAAAATGGAAATATCCAAACGATGCAGATATCGACTCATTGTTTCAAATTACCGTCAAATTTATGTAAACTAATATTTTATTTGTAAACTGATTTAACACATCTCAATCCTATATTTGAAGAAACAGTATACCGTTACATTTTTAATGATCCATTTCTTAAGCTTCACATTGTCAATTTCTAACTTTAAAAAAACAATTTCAAAATTTTTTTTTCTAAGTTTTACAGATTTTCAAATCAGGGTTTAGACTTTGATATTTTCAATTGGACTTTATTTTGTTACGCGTTTCAGAAAATGTACTGTAAGATATCAGATAGAAAATTTTGACAAATTTGAAAGTACAGACGGAGACATGATAACTTGAAAACTGTTGTTGGCAGATGTCGAGAGAGAATGATGTGTGGGCATGTTAGCCATCCTATATATATCAAAGCCACGCCCACCTTTAAAAAAAAAAAAAAAAAAAAAAAAAAAAAAAAAAATTTTTTTTTTTTTTTTTTTTTTTTTTTTTTTTTTTTCGTGTGACCTTGACGCAACTTCAAGGACGTACTTGACGAAGCAAACTTCATTTATTCAACATTAGTTCTTTTCCAAATAATCTTCAAGTTGTCGAAAAGACCAAATCCAACCCGTGAGTATCCTATAAATTTACAAGATTTTATTCTAATGTTGTAAATTTAGACATTAGAATTTAAATGATTTTGCTAATGCTTATATAAATTCACGACACCAGTCACGGTTAATATATTTGACATTACATATTTGTACAAGGCTTGAAAAAAATAAAATTGGTAGAATTAAAAAAAAAGACATTCACTGTCAGTGCTTAGAAAATGCTCCTTTTAATATGCTAACAATTTTCGTTTAAGCGTTGCAATTTTAAATTTTAAGTCTGCAATTTTGTATTTTATGTTGCCTGTCTCTCTTTCAATGTTGGCAATATCTAATTTTAAGTTGACACTTTCTAATTTTAAGTCTTCAATATCTGTTTTCAAGATGATATTTTCTTCCCTCAAGCTGATAATTTCCTTTTCTGAGGTGTTTTTATTCCCTTTCAAATCATTTATTTCGCCATGTATATTAGAAAGGAATTCATAAAAACATCTATGTTCACTTTGGACACGTACCAGCTTTTCTTTTAATTCTACGTTTTCTTTTTCGACAGATTCCACCTTTAATTTCAACTTTTGCATTGCGCTTTCGTTACGTGCTTGAAAAATGCTAAAACTAGAATTTTTTACATTTTCGTTGTCAGCCATCTTTAATATGACAAGGTGTGGCAATGTCGGCTGACCGAAACAAGTTGCGACAATACGTCGCTTACACGGGTTTATATATAGCCAAGTCAGTGCTTAGAAAATGCTCCGCCCACGCAACCATAAAAAAAGAAAAAAAAAAAAAAAATTTTTTTTTTTTTTTTTTTTTTTTTTTTTTTTCAAGGTCGTATAATTTTTTATAGGGTCACGTGGGCGGAGCATATTATAAGTACTGACAGTGAAAATATCACAGCCTATAAATAACTTTATCACATCCTGTTTTCAAGGAAAACGTTTATGTAACGTTTATCAGTATATAAAGTCCAGAGCTCAGCGCTATCGAATCATTTGTGCTTTTAAGCGTTTCTATGATGTCTGCACCCAAGTCCGACTCATCTAAGCTTGAGTGTTCCATATGTCTGAGAACCATAAGACTGTTTAAACGAAAAGGTCTCAGATTGTCATGCAACCATACTTTTCACATGCAATGCATCATGGTTTGGTTTAAATTTTCGAAGCGTTGTCCCTATTGTAGAAACGAGGCAAGTGATGCTGAAATCTTCAATAAAAAATATTTAAGGTTTCTTGCTTACAAAGAATTCATATGGCATTAATGGTTTCGTTAATATATATCCTATACAAAATCTTGAAGACAACGCAAAGAATGGATTCCAGAAAACGATAAAACTAATGACTTAAATATTACAACGGATCTGCGTATTTGAAAATTAGTGCCGACGTTGGAAAAATCAAATGCTGAAAGATTAGCCACAGAAGAAGATCGCAGCTATGACTTGAATCGACATACAGAATATATATTTTTACAGCAAGACGCAGCAGATTTAATTTACAAGACTTTATGCTAATATTGTAAATTTAGACATTAGAATTTAAAAGATTTTACTAGACTGTTGTTGGCGAGACAATGTGGGTACGTTAGCCATTCTATATATAGATCAAACGAAAAAAACTAATATCGAATAAATGAAGTCCGTCCTTGAAGATATGCTCAAGGACACATTAAAAAAAAAAAAAAAAAAAAAAAAAAAAAAAATTTTTTTTTTTTTTTTTTTTTTTTTTTGTGACCTTGACGCAACTTCAAGGACGGACTTGACGAAACTAATTTAATTTATTCAACATTAGTTCTTTTCCAAATAATCTTCAAGTTGTCGAGAAAACCAAATCCAACCCATGAGTATCCTGTCAATTTACAAGATTTTATTCTAATATTGTAAATTTAGACATTAGTATTTAAATGATTTTGCTAATGCTTATATAGATCCAGTCATTATTTTCAAAGACTGAGCCTTCATAAGGTAATCTGTAAAAACGAAAAAATTAAGTTACATTTAAGAAAATAAAATTGTTGCTTGGAGAGAGTCCATTTAATATTTTCAAAGCTTAAGCCCCTCTATCGTTTTCGAAAAAAACAAAATGTAACCTGTGAGTATTCTATAAATTTTTAAAAAATATCCTAATATTGTAAATTTAGACATTAGAATTTAAAAGAAATAGAAATAAAATATTTTTTTTATCTGTATTTAAACATGCAGACATTTCCGCGAAGCGGAAATGTCTGCATGTTTAAATACAGATAAAAAAAATATTTTATTTCATACTCAATTATAGGTGCTGAAAATTTATATGATTATGCAGATGGCTTGTAAAACTGTTATAAAATATACTATGTACCTCAATTCGTCTTCCAACATTCTAATCGCTATTTCGGCGTATCGAGTTTAGACATCCTATTGGTATAGGTATTCTGAAAATCTGCTGTAACAAATTCAGTTTTCAAACGTACACATCGATTTGTCATGGCACCTGTTTTGGGATGCACTCAATTTTATTAAGGCCTCTTGGATGGCCAAGCGATTCACGTTTTAAGATCGACACGACGAATGTGCCACGTTTCATTTAAAATGAATTTCGGGAAGCCTTGAGGTTCCAGACCCTGGTCACGAAAATAACTTTGGATGGATTTCTTTAAACCTGGTAGGCCAGCAATGCTAATGTTTATATAGAGCCAAGCCAGGCTTTCCAAACGGATATTTAGATGACTGTTGTCGGCAGACGTTGAGACAAAATGAGATGTGCATGTTAACCATTATATATATATATAGGTTACACGGAAAAACTAATGTTGTATAAATGAATCCGTCAAGTTACAAAATACCACTCTGTCCTTGAAGATGTGTTGAAGGTCACATTAAAAAAAAAAAAAAAAAAAAAAAAAATTTTTTTTTTTTTTTTTTTTTTTTTTTTTTCACAGTTGGTTGGTTGGTTGATTAAGTTTGTTTCTAAAGTTATATTTCTCAGTTGGTTTCTAAAGTTATATTTCTCATATGGCTACTAAATTTATATTTCTTTATCCAATCAAATTCATTGTAGATGGCGCTGTAGTCTATATATATATAGTATATATATAGTATATCTATTAGGGTGGGTGGGAGTGGAATTTATTTCTTCTACTGTAAGGTCATGCATAAACCAGCTCCTGATGTCTAAACCCATTTCCTTTAAAATAGGATGGGATAGCGTAATTTATACAATATTGGCTTTGAAAGCAAGATTTTATAGACTATTGTATGGACAAGATGTTGCACGTTTTCATGAAATCAGGTCATGGTTTTTTATAGAATATTATCATGAAGCCAGACTGTTGCTGGTCATACACAATGATTATTTGGATACGTTAGCCATTTTACAATGATATGTTAGCCATTCGGCCAATACCAATATTAGAGCCATCCGGTAGCGATTAAAGGTATGCCCGAAATCTTCAAGTCTTCCGTTGTACGGTAAAACATTTTACGGATAACTAGATGACTGTCCCACTCAAAAGAGACGTTGAACATTCTAATAATATGGCCTTGTCGTTTCATAAACCAGTTTCATGATAGCATGATTGGTCACGATTTTCTATGGGCCTAATGATTTCTAGAATTTGACGGATTCATTTACTCAACATTAGTCCAAATAATCTTCAAGTCGTCAGTAAAACATTTTAAATAAAAGCCGATCCTATAAAATTTCTACATTTTTTACGTCGGTCCGATCTATTTTTAGCTCCCACCCTCAAGTACCGTAAATTTAGCTAGTCTATCGTTCTTGCGATAAACACAGGTACAAGAGACAGTCGCCAGCGTTAATATTCGAGCATTTATACTCTCTTGAACTTTTTCATGTCTCAAACAAGCCTTCAGACTTTTTCATGGACATCAGTATGAAAACAATCATGGGTAAAGACAATTTTTTAACGTTTCAAGGTATTTCAGGCGAAAGAAATGAATCGTCTACATAGAATAAACTACATTATCTTACGTTTCAAAGGCTATGTGCGTTCGTGTTTCAATTCGTACAAAATCGCATGAGAATTATGCTTGAGAGGTAGAACCGAGGAGGCCATGAACGGTAGATATTTGAAACGGACCATGCAGACATTACAAATTCAATGTGAGGACCAAATAGCGTATTGTTATAAACTTGTCAGACATAAACTAGAAACTATCTAATAAGCTTTTTCAATAAACGTGCTAGGAGAAGACAGAATGAATGTAGCTTGAGTACGGAGCCGCTATTTATACAAAATATATATTAACTAATCAACCAACCAACCGAAAAAAAAAAAAAAAAAAAAAAAAAAATTTTTTTTTTTTTTTTTTTTTTTTTTTTTTTTCAGAGAGTATTTTTTTTAGAGAGTATTTTTTTTCACAGTTGGTTTTTAAAGTTAGTTTTTCTATCCAATCAAATTCATTGTAGATGGCGCTGTAGTCTATATACATATAGTATATATATAGTATATCTATTTGGGTGGGTGGGAGTGGAATTTATTTCTTCTACTGTAAGGTCATGCATAAACCAGCTCCTGATGTCTAAACCCATTTCCTTTATGCCGTATCGAGTTTAGCCATCATCTGGCCGCTACTCTCTAAGCTTTTCATTTGTCATTGGCAAATTCATTATCTCGTTAATACTATTTTCATAATTACGTTTAAATTTTTACAATATGGGAATCTCCTGGTCAATTCAATTGCTACGTTTATCTCCCAGTCTGTTTCAAATTTTATCGAGGCTTCTTTTTAAATTTTTACGATTCCAGCTAATATTGGTATAGGTATACTGAGCTGGCAAATCCAACACTTCGCAGGACGAGATCGAATGGTCACGCAAATAATTTTGGATGGCCATTCTAATTTTGGATAGCTATTCTAATGATATGGCCATGTCGTTTCATAAATCAGTTTCATGATAACATGATTAGATATACCGCAGTCTGGTCACGATTTTGGATGGACGGACCCAATGATTTCTTTAGACCCGATAGGCCAGCAATGCTAATGTTTAGAGAGCCAAGCCAGGCTTTTCCAAACGGATATTTAGATGACTGTCGTCTGCAGACGTTGAGACAAAATGAGATGTGGGTACGTTAGCAATTCTATATATAGGTTACATGGAAAAACAAATGTTGTATAAATGAATCCGTCAAGTTACAGATACTGCTCCGTCCTTGAAGATGCGTTGAAGGTCACATAAAAAAAAAAAAAAAAAAAAAAATTTTTTTTTTTTTTTTTTTTTTTTTTTTTAGTTTGACCTTGAACACATCTTCAAGGACGGAGCAGTATCAATAACTTCACGGAGCAAACTTAATTTATTCAACATTAGTTTTTTCGTGTAGCCTATATATAGAATGGCTAACATCTCATTTTGTCTGCCAACAACAGTCATCTAATCCGTTTCGAAAAGCCTGGCTTGGCTGTATATAAACATTCCTCTCTCAAATCCATTCTAATAATATGGCCTTGTCGTTTCATAAACCAGTTTCATGATAACATGATTAGATATACTGGTGACCTAATGATTTCTAGAATTTGACGGATTCATTTACTCAACATGAGTCCAAATAATCTTCAAGTCGTCGGTAAAACATTTTAAATAAAAGCCTGTCCTATAAAATTTCTACATCGGTCCGATCTATTTTTAGCTCCAACCCTCAAGTACCGCAAATTTAGCTAGTGTATAGTTATTGCGATAAACACAGGTACAAGAGACAGTCGACAGCGATATTATTCGAGCATTCACACTCTCTTGAAATATTTCATGTCTCAAACACGCAAGAAGACCTTTCATGGATGAAAACAATCATGGGTAACGACAATTTTTTAACGTTTCAAGGTATTTCAGACATAGCATAAACTACATTATTTTACGTTTCAAAGGCTATGTGCGTTCGCGTTTCAATTCATACAAAATCGCATGAGAGGAGGCCATAAACGGTAGATATTTGAAACGGGCCATGCAGACATTACAAATTCAATGTGGTGACGTTAGAAATTTCACATGGGGTTCTGGGAGACATAAGTAAAATATTTTAAGCTTGTATTGTAGAAATCTTATTTGAGACTTTGGAAGACATAATAAATATGTATACAGAATCATTAAGCCACAGAGGCCAGAATAAATTTGGCTCGTGATACTTAATCATCGTAAAAAAGTTTGAATAGATTAGAAACAGGATAGGATAGCGTATTGTTAATCTGCCAGACATAAACTAGAGACGTTCCAATAAGCTTTTTCAATAAATATGCTAGAAGACAGAATGAATGTAGCTTGAGTACGGAGCCGCTATTTATACAAAATATATATCAATCAATCAACCAACCAACTGAAAAAAAAAAAAAAAAAAAAAAAAAAAAAAAATTTTTTTTTTTTTTTTTTTTTTCACAGTTGGTTGGTTGGTTGATTGATATGATGGTTGATATGATGGTTGGTTTCTAAAGTTATATTTCTCAGTTGGTTGCTAAATTTATATTTCTTTATCCAATCAGATTCATTGTAGATGGCGCTGTAGTCTATATATAGTATATATATATAGTATATCTATTAGGGTGGGTGGGAGTGGAATTTATTTCTTCTACTGTAAGGTCATGCATAAACTAGCTCCTGATGTCTAAACCCGTTTCCTTTAAAATAGGATGGGATAGCGTTATTTATACAATATTGGCTTTGAAAGCAATCTGGAATTACCAATCTCCAAATAAATAAATTAATTTACGCATTAGAATTTAAATTATTTTGCTAATGCTTATATAGATCTACGACACCAATCAATATTTTCAAAGACTAAGCCTTCATAAGGTAATCTGTAAAAACGAAAAAATTAAGTCGTATTTAAGAAAATAAACTTGTTGCTTGGAGAGAGACCAGCTAATATTGTCAATGCCTAAGTACCTCTATCAAAACGTGTTGTCGGAAAAATAAACCTGTGAGTATCCCATAAATTAAAACCGCTACGCTTTTCATTGGCAAACGAATGGCATCTCGTTAATACTATGTTCATAATTACGTTTAAATTTTTAGAATATGGGTTGCTACTCTCTACGTGTTCGGTTTTCCTGGTCTGCAATTCATCTGCTATGTTTATCTCCCAGCCTCTTTCAATTTTATCGAGGCCTCTTTTAAATTTTTATGGATCCAGCCAATATTGATATAGGTATTCTGAGCTGGCAAATCCAACACTTCGCAGGACGAGATCGAATAGTCACGAAAATAATTTTGGATGGCCATTCTAATTTTGGATAGCTATTCTAATGATATGGCCATGTCGTTTCATAAACTAGTTTCATGATAACATGATTAGATATACTGGTCATGGATGGACGAACCCAATGACTTCTTTAGACCCGGTAGGCCAGCAATGCTAATGTTTAGAGAGCCAAGCCAGGCTTTTCCAAGCGGATATTTAGATTACTGCAATGGTCGAGACAAAATGAGATGTGGGTACGTTAGCGATTCTATATATATAGGTTACATGGAAAAAGAAATAGAAATAAAATATATTTTTTATCTGTATTTAAACATGCAGACATTTCCGCGAAGCGGAAATGTCTGCATGTTTAAATACAGATAAAAAAAATATTTTATTTCATACTCGATTATAGGGGCTGAAAATTTATATCATTATGCAGATGGCTTGCCAGACCCTATAATCTAGTCACGAAAATAATTTTGGATGGACCCAATGATTTCTTTAGACCTGGTAGGTCAGCAATGCTAATGTTTATATAGAGCCAAGCCAGGCTTTCCAAACGGATATTTAGATGACTGTTGTCGGCAGACGTCAAGACAAAATGAGATGTGGGTACGTTAGCGATTCTATATATAGGTTACATGGAAAAAAACTAATGTTGAATAATCCGTCAAGTTATAGACACTGCTCCGTCCTTGAAGATGTGTTGAAGGTCACACACAAAAAAAAAAAAAAAAAAAAAAAAAAAAAAATTTTTTTTTTTTTTTTTAGTTTGACCTTGAAAATCTTCAAGGACGGAGCAGTATCAATAACTTGACGGAGCAAACTTAATTTATTCAACATTAGTTTTTTTCGTGTAGCCTATATATAGAATGGCTAACATCTCATTTTGTCTGCCAACAACAGTCATCTAATCCGTTTGGAAAAGCCTGGCTTTGCAGTATACAAACATTCCTCTCTCAAATCCTTTCTCAACATTCTAATCGGCCGTATCGAGTTTAGCCATCCTATTGGTATCGCCAACAGAGTCATGCAAGCACGAAATCTCGATCTAATTTTAGGAATTTTAAAGATTTGGCAATATTGGAAAGATTTAACGTATCAGTGCATAAGATTTTTTTAATGGTAGTCTTGTTAAAGGTTAGAATAGTAAGATTTTTAATGGATACACGTATTTGGAAAAAAATAATATGTATCGATATTGGTAGGACTGGCCAGTTTAATGGATTAAAGGCTATTGTAAGAATTTTAAATGGATACATGTATTTGGTAAAAAATAATATGTATCGATATCGGTAGTCTTGTTAAATGCTACGGCTAGTATAGACCTCTATAAAATGTCTACATTTTTCCCCATCTATTTTTAGCTCCCACCCTCAAGTACCACAAATTCAGCTAATGTATTGTTTTTGCGATAAACACAGGTACAAGAGACAGTCGCCAGCGATAATATTCGAGCATTTACACTCTCTTGAACACTTTCACAATCATCGCATCTCTATAGTGAATCGAAGATCGGCCAACAGGCATATAGTATTTTTTAAATCTTTCTAAATCTGCCAACCCTTTTAGAGCTGCTATCCTACATGATTCTTGCCAACGGGCGTAGAGATATCTTTAGATTCTGGCCCTCATGAAATCCACTGACAATTTCTTCACGACTAGATAATGTTTAAGTCTTACGACGGCAGACATTAGACATTGTACATAGACTTTTAAAACGGTGATATTAGAGATTCAGCTTAGGCCGTTAGAGGTCCTTTCAATAGTTCTCGAACAATTTTTTATAGATCTGATTATAATTTTAACCGGTCCTGAGGAAAGGCTTACATAATATCCTGTCTCTCGAAAAATCTTTTTATAGAGATCTGATTGTAATTTTAACCGGGCATCCTGAGGCATAATATCCTGTCTCTCGAAAATCTTTTTATAGAGATCAGATTATAATGACTGGCACATATAGCTTAGTCTTTAAAATTTTTAAATTTTACATAAAAAAATGCAAGTTTTAAGCCAATAAATTAAATTTTTAAATTCAGATCCCTTAAATTTAGCTATCGAGTCGGTATATTTTACCAAGATTCATATTTATCTTATAGCTAAGCCATATCCCTTGAAAATTAGAGATCAGATTGTAATGACTGCCACACTTAGTCTTTAAAAATATTTAAATTTTACACGGCAAAATTTAAACGAAAAAATTAAATTTTTAAATTCAGATTCCTTAAATTTAGCTATCGAGTCTGTATATTTTACCAAGATACATATTTATCTTATAGCTAAGCCATATCCCTTGAAAATTACAATCGGTACGCATCCAATATTGGCACTAGAAGAATTCATTAGAAATTCAACTTAAGATATTAGAAACGAGCCATGTAGACATTATAACTTCAAACTAGGTGACATTAGAAATTTTACTTAGGCTGTTAGAAACTTAACATAGACCCTTAGAATGTAGACGTTAGAAATACAACATTGGCCATTAGAAACGGGTCCTGCAGATATTAGAACTACAACCTAGGCTATTGGTCACGTAGACATTAGAAACTCAACCTAGATACCGAAGACATTAAAAAAAATTATTCGATTTCGTGAACGTAAAAAAAATAATACTTACATGGTCCGTCAGCAACAGTCTTCTAGCTATCATGTCCGCATAAACTTGGAAAGGTTTATAACAGCCAACCAGTAAAGCTATTGTATATATAGTCAAGACACACCCACCTAAAAAAAAAAAAAATTTTTTTTTTTTTTTTTTTTTTTTTTTTTTTTTTTTAAGTAATATTTTTTTTAATTTTCGGCTGTTGTCACTTTGTCCTGAAGCTCGTTTATTTTATCCAGCATCTCAGTCACCGTTGGTTTATATTTCGTTTTGACGCACGCAAGCTGTTCTTTCAGAGACAACACTTCTCTTTGCAAATCCGATATGTTTCTATCGCTCTCAGCTTTCAGAGTCTGGTATTTCTCTTTCCAAGACGCGTTTTTGTTTATCAACGAATCGTCAATTTGTTCTCCGTAATTTGATTTTAATTCAACCATCTCTCTCTGCAACTGGGCAATTTGTCCCTGCAAAGTATCGTTCTCAGCGCACAACTCGTCCATGAGTTCTTCGGAATACGGCTCGTCTATCTCCACATCTGTCTTTAAGTCTATACTCCCATCAACAATTCTACTATAGTATAAGTGTATCATTGGATCTATGGAATTTGTATTGTCAGCCATCATGTAGAGTTTTGTAAAAATGTTTGAGTGTTAAGAATACCGGACCCTTTAAATAGGTTATAAACATAGCCTTGAACAAAACCACGCCCACTCAAAAAAAAAAAAAAAAAAAAAAAAAAAAATTTTTTTTTTTTTTTTTTTTTTTTTTTTTTTTTTTTTTTTTTTTCAAAGTAATATTTTTTTTTAATTTTCGGCTGTTGTCACTTTGTCCTGAAGCTCGTTTATTTTATCCAGCATCTCAGTCACCGTTGCATTATATTTCATTTTGACGCACACAAGCTGTTCTTTCAGAGACAACACTTCTCTTTGCAAATCCGATATGTTTCTATCGCTCTCCGCTTTCAGAGTCTGGTATTTCTCTTTCCAAGACGCGTTTCTGTTTATCAACGAATCGTCAATTTGTTCTCCGTAATTTGATTTTAATTCAACCATCTCTCTCTGCAACTGGATAATTTGTCCCTGCAAAGTATCGTTCTCAGCGCACAACGGACGGGCGTTCATGAGTTCTTCGGGATACGGCTCGTCTATCTCCACATCTGTCATTAAGTCTATACTCCCATCTCTAATTCCATTATTATCTATAAATTTTCGAAAACAAGTCAATAAATGTCTCACGGTATTGCTATGAAATTTTTTCCCGAATTCCCAGTTGTAGTCTCCATTACACCATACGCAAGAAGTTTTCGCATTGATTCCATGAATTTTTGAATGTTTTTCGTATTCAGTTGGTAAAAAATGTAACTTACAACAAATGCATTTGAAAGGATAATTTTTGATTTTCAAATCATTATAGTACATGTGAATCATTGGATCTATGGAATTTGTATTGTCAGCCATCATGTAGAGTTTTGTAAAAATGTTTGAGTGTTAAGAATATCGGACCCTTTAAATAGGTTATAAACATAGCCTTGAACAAAACCACGCCCACTCAAAAAAAAAATTTTTTTTTTTTTTTTTTTTTTTTTTTTTTTTTCAAAGAATGTAATTTTTAACTAAGGGCACTTCTCGTACAATTTTTGCTCCTGTTCTTCGTTTAACTGAAATGTAAAGAAACACCAATCATCTAAGTCCAAGATAGATTTTACTTTAATCCCAGGTTTGCCAAACGGATCCCTCCCAAGAGACAGATCCACTGCGATATAAGTTAGCAAATTATTATCCATCAAAATATCCATCAACGCTTCATATGCCAAATTGAAATACTTATCACATTTGTATGGAAATTTGTTAAAACATTCTCCAAGAAATTGTCCGGTAACAATCAAACACTCCATTACCCAAGGCTGATAGCAATCGCGACCTCGCCAGCTATGATTTGTTAACGTTTTATCGCGAAACAAGTTACTGACTCTAGGAGATATCGAATTTGACTCGATAATATCATTTAATTTTTTCTTCAGCTCGACAATAATGTCTCCGACCCTTTTAACAGTAATACCAGTATGCTGGGGCGGAATCTGAAAATATTCTTCAAGCATTCTCAAAATTGAAAGACCGAATTTATGTTCTCTCAGACTAAATTTTAAATCCATGTAATTCGCGTCGTCGACCAACATCTCATCTTCAGTATCCAAATCGTTTGCCAACTGAACACAGTCTCGAAGTAGATAATGGAAAGCGATTTCAATGCGATGGCTCATTGTCAAAGCGTTATGGTATAAAATTTAGAAGATAGGCGTATATATAGCAAATGTTGTTTCAATGGTAAACAGGACAAGGCAGGAGAAGACTGTTGCTGGAAACAGAATGATGATTTGAGTACGGCAGCCGTTATTTATATAGTATGAAGATAAGCCACGCCCACTCAAAAAAAAAAAAAAAAAAAAAAAAAAAAAAAAAAAAAAAAATTTTTTTTTTTTTTTTTTTTTTTTTTTTTTTTTTTTTTTCGTGTGACCTTCAACACATCTTCAAGGACGGAGCAGCGTCTATAACTTCACGGATTCATTTCTCCAACATTGGTTTTTTCGTGTGACCTATATGTAGAATTGCTAACGTACCCACATCTCATTTTGATTCGACGTTAGCCAACAACAGTCATCTAGTTATTTGTAAAATGTTTTCATCCGTTGTACGGTAAAATATTTTACGGATAACTAGATGACTGCAGACAAAATTAGATGTGGGTACATTAGCCATAGTTTTTTTTTTTCAAATAATCTTCCAGTTGTCGGTAATATATTTTAAATAAAAGCCCAACTCTATAATATTTCTACATTTTTACGTAGGTCCTATCTATTTGTAGCTCATACTCTCAAGTACCGCAAATCCAGCTGTACATATCGTTTTTGCGATAAACACAGGTACAAGAGACAGTCGCCAGCGATATTATTCGAGCATTTACACCCTCTTGTCACATTCTCAAACAAGCCTCATTTAAGAAATTAAAATCGTTGCATGCAGAGAGTCCAGATAATATTTTCAAAGCCCCTCTATCAAAACTTGTTGTCGAGGAAACAAAACGTGAGTATTCTATAAATTAAAAAAATAATATGCTAATATTATAAATTTAGACATTAGAATTTAAAAGAAATAGAAATAAAATGTATCACGGAAATGTCTGCATGTTTAAATACAGATATAAAAAATATTTTATTTCATTTTTACAATATGGGCTGCTATTCTCAATGCGTTCCTGCTAAGCATGGCCTCTGCAATTCAATTCAATGGCACCGTTTGTCGTGACAACCCTCAGCCTGTTTGAATCTTATCGAAACCTCTTAAATTTTTATGGATCCAGCCAATGTAGGTATCTCAAAATAGAGCTGGCAACTTCGCTGGAATGGTCCCAATGATTTCTATAAACCCGGTAGGCCAGCAAGGCTAAAGTTTATATAGAACCAAGCCAGGCTTTTCCAAACGGATATTTAGATGACCGTTGTCGGCAGGAGTCGAGACAAAATGAGATGTGGGTATGTTAGACATTCTATATATAGGCGACACAAAAAAAATATAGACTTTGAAAAAAAAAAAAAAAAAAAAAAAAAAAAAAAAAAAATTTTTTTTTTTTTTTTTTTTTTTTTTTTTTTTTTCACAGTTGGTTGGTTGGTTGATGAAGTTGGTTTCTAAAAATATATTTCTAAGTTGACCGCTAAAGTTATATTTCTCAGCTGGCTGCTAAAGCTATATTTCTCAGTTGGTTGCTAAAGCTATATTTCTCGGTTGGCGGCTAAAGCTATATTTCTCAGTTGGCTGCTAAAGCTATATTTCTTTAGCCAATCATTGTAGATGGCGCTGCAGTCTATATATATAGTATATATATAGTATATCTATTAGGGTGGGTGGGAGTGGAATTTATTTCTTCTAGTGTAAGGTCATGCATAAACTAGCTCCTGATGTCTAAACCCATTTCCTTTAAAATAGGATGGGATAGCGTAATTTATACAATATTGGCTTTGAAAACAAGATTTTTATAGACTTTTGTCTGATAAATAACAAGATACTGCAGGTTTTCATGAAATCAGAATAGATCATAGGCTTTTATAGAAAAATATAACTCTCTAGTGTCCATCAATGTACATCTTGCTGAAAACACATTACGAGGCATAGTGACTAGATGACCGTTGCAGGCAAATGTCGAGACACAATGAGAGTGTAGTCATGTTAGCCATAGTATATATAGACAAGCTTCAAGGGTGGGCGTGGCACCTAAAAAAAAAAAAAAAAAAAAAAAAAAAAAAAAAAAAAAATATTTTTTTTTTTTTTTTTTTAAGGTTGGTTGGTTGGTTGATATATATACATGTTCATCAAGATTCATTTATCAAGATTAGCTTTTCAATTTCATCCTGGCCTTTTCACGTTTTTGTGCTAAAATTTATCAGATGTTTTTTAATTACTTATTAGCTAAAGATTCTTTGAGGCCCTCTTTTATATATTTCCCAAATTTTCCTTTAAGCTCAACATTCTCCAGTTCCAGAATCGCAATTTTCGCTTTCAGATCTCGGCCATCATCCTGTCCCTATCTACATCTTTCAAACGGTTCTTCCACAACTATTCTCCCTGAAGCGGTACATTTACCTTTACGATGATTTCCAGCCTCTTTTTACACTCGTCCAATTCTCGTTCGTAGCGTTTAGTCATCTCGTCCATATCTTTCTTGTGACGCTTACTCATTTCATTTTCGATCTCGTCCAACTTACGTTTCAGGGTCGTTATTTCCTTCTCCAAGTCGCAGCAACGAGACATGAAGGGTTTCGCGCACTTGAAACACTCTTGCTGCATCCTTTTCGGAACCCAAAATTCATCCGCGACGACGTGGTAAAACATCTTGTAGTCTTTTTTAGTTTGGCGTCCGGGCTTGAAATACAATTTCTTGCCGTCGTTCAAATACAAATAATTATCCGTAGGCTCTTCCGACGATCGAAATCTTTTAGAAACGGGTAGCACGAGATTCAACACCACGCCTGGTAAATTTCTGACTTTGATACGCCACTTGGCATCGACAAACTCCATCGCAACGCGAAGAAGCCTGTTTGGATCCATACGCCCGTATTTCTGCGAAAGCAGTTCCATGAGCCCGCCTTCCCAGAGCGTCGCCAGCACCAACCTGTATTCTGCCGGAAGCGTCTCCATAATGTAAAAATGATTCATGTTATTGTCCCACGGTTCGTTTTCGGTAAACGTGAAATTGCATCTGGATCGACGATGGCTGAGATAGCCCAGCGTATTGACGAGGTGCAATGCCGATTCTATAGGCTTTTTGGCTTTACATTTGAAACCCTTAAACGGTTTGTCTTCGGACTTGACCTTAATATTTTTCCACACCTTGTCTCGAAAATATTTCTTGGATTTGGAAACGACGATCATGTGTCTGTGATGTCTATAGAAATCCTCAGGGTACGTGCCTCCGTCGCACCAACATGAGAAAGGCAGCATCCGCGTGACATTTGAATCGTTTCGCATGGCTTCCAGAAAACTATCGAAAGCCACAGCCCGAACCATTAAGTGATACCAAATCTCTTCTCCTCGAAGGAATCTCTGCACGCAAGAGGCAGCCAAGTTCAGCGTACGGTCTTCGAAAGGTACGGTCGGAGGTTCCAAATCTATGGGCGAAACGGCCTCGTAGGCTTCGTCGTCGAGAATTCTCAAACGGCCGAAGAACTTCTCTTTCTCGCACATTGGCTCGAAATTGAAAAAGGCGCATCTTTCGGGTAGCGGCACGTCTTCTGGAGCGGGATTGGTAATTCGATTCAGAAAATTTCTCCAGCATACCATGATGTGGTCGGCATGAGCGTTTTTATGTTTCGAACTAAATTTTACATAATTTTTCTTGTCTGGACACCAGATACATCGCAGATTGCCGTTTATGCCGTGTTCTGATAAACAATGATTGTGGTAATTTCTCGAAAAGAGAATAACCTTGCAATGCGGACACGGAAACTGAACTTTATTTCTTTTCATAGCAGAGGAATAGCGGTTTATATTTTTACCAGCAACCATGATAAAATGTATCAGCAACAAGCCGTTTCTAGGTTATTTAGATTTAGATAGCTTAATTTCATTAAACTTTCCTCGTAACAAATAATGTTCTTGTCTAATCTTTTATCAACAGATCATGAATATTTTTTATTTACTGTCGTTTTAAATTTGTCGTGTAAAACCCAAATCGCTCCACACTATCAGGCTTTTCATGGAAAAATATATATTTTTTCAATATGAAAACAATCAGCCGCAACGATATTGTTTCAAAGGCTCATGGAAAAATAAACATCTTTCAATATGAAAACAAAGACATTTTTTTAACGTTTCAAACGGCCCAACCAGCAAAGCTTACGTTTCAAACGGCCCAAGCAAAGACATTTTTTTAACGTTTCAAACAGCCCAGCTAGCAAAGCTAACGTTTCAAAGGCTACATTTCGAAGGCTACATTTCAAAGGCTACATTTCAAACAGCAAAGCTTACGTTTATAGAGCCAAGCCAGTTTCAAAGGCTACATTTCAAAGGCTACGTTTCAAACGGCTACGTTTCAAAGGTTACGCTTCAAAGGTTACATTTCAAACAGCCCAGCCAGCAAAGCTAACGTTTCAAAGGCTACATTTCAAACGGAGATATGATATTTAGATGGCGACATGAGATGTGGGCACGTTAACCATCCTATATATATAGGTCACACGAAAAAACGTTCAAATGCAATGAATAAATGATATTTTTGTTAAATATTATTGGTCGTTACGTTGCTCCTGTTTCAAAAGTCGATTAAAAGTCATTTTTTATAAAATTTAGTTTTAGGTAAAGGAGTGAAACGTTTTGACAAAAACGTTGAAAGGTAATTAAATTATTTTTTTAATTGATATTTTCATTGAAATTGCATGAAAAAAAGGTAGGGTTAAATAGTCGTGGAAACTTGTTTTGGCTATAATTGGCACTCTTGCCGTTTTTCGCGTCGGGAAATAATTTTTTCAATTTCCAAATGACAACTGTCAGCTAGGATTTGCATGAAATCCAGGCTGTCTATCGCACCTCTTGAAACTGCCTCTGAAAACGGTTTCCGAGATAACTTTTACGCGTATCATGTATTCTCATACAAAGTCAAATGCCTATGTCCAATCCGTGTCATCTGTCATTTTTGGAGCTGTCCGCTAGCATGAAATCCAGGCTATCCTCTCTGAAAACGAGACAACTTTTACACGCGTCATGCATAAATAGTCAAATGGTTATTGAGATCCCAACATGATACCCTTTAAGTCTTTCGTTATGCAGTGCTACGAGAAGCCCAACACTTTATAAAAGAAGGGTTGAAAAAATTAATGTCTGTATGTTTAACTACTGATAAATAAAATATTCTTTCATAAATATATAAATTTTTAGTTATCGTACCTATGATCGAGTCTACAATATAGTTGGCTGATAAGCTAAGCTTTATTTTTTTAAGAGTGGGTGTATTATAGTAATTTTATCTATTCAAATAGCCAAGTATTACAGTTATACATTTAGTGTACGCTCAAATATGAAAACAAATATCGCCGTTTATTACCTATAATGGATGCCTTTATCTAATTTTCTGAAGGTTAAGCTTATGGATGTATTACCATGAAACTGCCACTCGTCATATTGTAATAGACTAGCTTATCCCTTGAAAATTTAAATTTTTTCTCTTGGCCAAAACTAACGTACGCTATGGGCGAACCAATAGGTTATGAAACCGTTGTTGTCATAGCGGAACAGGATTCGTTAAGATTGGTACAGCATTCATTTAGAAACGGTCGTTGCCTAACCTTATTCATTTTAAAAACAATTATTAAGCCAAATGTGTAGCAATTTAATTTCAGACTGTAGAAGACATGAGATTGGAACGAGTCACGGAAACAGGACGAGATCGTTCTAAAACCGGCAGGATCTAATGTTAGATAGATGGGCGTCTTAGTGGGACAGATTGATGCGAGAAGAGTTGAGTACGGCTATTTATACAGTATGAATCCAAGCCACGCCCACTGAAAAAAAAAAAAAAAAAAAATTTTTTTTTTTTTTTTTTTTTTTTTTTTCATGTGTCCTTGAATGTGACCTTGACGGAGCAATGTATAAGATATGGCGGAGCTATTTATACAATATTAGTTTTGTGTCAAGTATATTAGTTTTGTGTCAAGTATATTATTTTTATACGTTACGTTATTTTTCGATATGTTATTTTTTACGTTACGTTATTTTTAATATGTTATTTTTAATATGTTATTTTTATACGTTACGTTATTTTTACGTTACGTTATTTTTTACGTTACGTTATTTTTACGTTACGTTATTTTTTACGTTACGTTATTTTTACGTTACGTTATTTTCGTCACTTAACATTTAGCTGACTTCTTGTACAATATTCTCTCCTGTGTTTTGTCCAATTGAAATGTCCACATACTCCAATCTTTGTCCAAAACTGATTTAACCTTAATACCAGGTTTACCAAACGGATCCCTATTATTAAACAGATCGGCTCTGATACAACTTAACAAGCCACTCTTTTCCATAATATCTATTAAGGCAACGGATGCCAGATCAAATACCCCGTTGTTGTATCGAAATTTGGCAAAACATTCTCCGAGAAAGCATCCAGTAACGATCAAACACTCCAGCACCCAAGGTTGATAAGATTCGGCACCACGCCAACGACGATACGTTAAGCTTTTGTTGCGCAAAAGGCCTCGGACTTTAAGAGATATGCTATCAGAATTGAGTATGGCTACTAATTTTTCTTTCAGCTTGGGAATGGCCTCTTCGATCTGTTCGATCTTCATACCAGTAGGGAAGCGCGGTGTCTGAAAATAGTCTTCTAACATTCTCAAAATAGAAAGGGCAAATTTGTGTTCTTTCGGTTTCCATTCTGGATCGTCCCAGTCATTTCTGATGTCGACCATCCTATATTCGCCGGTAGCTTCCCAGTTTGCCAGATGAACGCAGTCTCTGAGTAGGTAGTGAAAGACGCTTTGAATGGGATCAGAGAAATCCATTATGAAAAATTGCAAATGTCAGGCAGGTGTCTAACAACAATTGTAGAATGAGAAAATGATATAAATCCTGAAGGCAGCCAGCGTATATATAGGGGTGGATTAAATGACCTTGAACCAACCTTGAAAAAAAAAAAAAAAAAAAAAAAAAAAAAAAAAAAAAAAAACATTTTTTTTTTTTTTTTTTTTTTTTTTTTTTTTCGTGTGACCTTGAACATATCTTCAAGGACAGATCCATAACTTAAAGGAGCAAAGTTTATTTATTCGATATTAGTTCTTCCGCGTGACCTATATATAGAATGGGTAACGTACCCACATCTCATTTTGTCTCGCCAACAACAGTCATCTAGTTATCATGTCTTCGTAAATCTTTTCGTCCGTTGTACGGTAAAATATTTTACGGATAACTCTAATCGAATCTCATAAAATTTATAAGTTATTTTTTTACAAATCCAATATTGGTAGCCTATCGATTTAAAAAAAATGGGTCAAACGAGGCTTCCATCGTCAAGATAAGTCATAATGACAAATCTAGACATGAGGAAGCCTCGTTTGACCCAAGTTTTTTAAAATTTCCATGTATATAACTATTGCACATACACTCTTCGCTTTTCCAAAATAGCTGTTCGACAAACAGGACAATTTTCCAGTTTGTCCGAACAAGCCATGCAACATACCACATGCCCACAGTCAAAGAATGCCACCTGGCTCTCTTCTGTCAAGCAGACCTTGCATTCGTTCCGTCTCCTCCAACAGGTAGCCAATCTTTTAGAATTGTCAGAAGGGCCGTCCAATAGATCATTTCGGAAAAGGTCCGTATATAGTTGCAGCCAGTCCTGCAATTTGGCATTCCCCTCCGTTTTAATATGAACATCAAATATAGCTTCCGAAGACATAGGAAAATCAGCCGCGACCCGTCCATATCTCCAGAGTCTCTGCATTTCTGCTACGTCGGAAAACAGGCTCACGTAGTTAAACATTTCTTCTATTTCAAAAACTGGAAAGGAATCTATATGCTTGGTGGCACGATACTGAGAAAATTCGTAAATATCATTAAACTGCAGCAGCAAACCCACATCTACTGCCGAAACGTAAGTCATTCCGTCAGAGGCTAGGGCAGACCTCAAGCCGATATGGCCTGGGAAAAATAATCTCATCCACATGACTTGAGAGCTAGTGAGCAATTGAAATTACAAGCGCTGAGCACCGGCTTTTATAGTAGAAGCATATCCTTTAAAACAGGATGCGATAAAGTTATTTATATGAGTTACATAAGTCCAAGAAAACAGGATGAGGCCTTGACCTTTCAAGCAGGAAGAGATAAAGTTATTTATACGAGTTGCATAAGTCTTTGAAAACAGGATGCATGTAGGAAGCGGCTAAAATTATAATCAGATTTATAAAAAAAACTGTTGACAGGATATTATGCAGCGAATTCTATATATATGCTTAAGTCAATATAAAGATATTTTTTTCTAATTGGTTATTTTTAGACCGGCGAACAAGACAATTTTGCTCGGATTACTAAACGGATCGCAGTTGCGATTTAGGTCGCGTTCAATGCAGGCAATATAGCCATAAGTGTTCAACATGTCTATCAGCGTTTCAAAAGCCACATCAAACATATCCACATTGCAATTTGTCCAGCAATCTGCAACAATGCATGCTGTAACAATTAAGCATTGTAGAATCCAAACTTGATAACAGCATTGGCCAGGCAGCACAATATCTTCAGCGAACAGATTTTTAATATCAGGAGACATTTTATCGTAGTCATAATATGCTATGCATTGCAATTGGCCTTTCAACATTCTAAATGCCTTTTCGGGCGTATCGAGTTTAGCCTTCGAATGGATAGAGTTATTCTGAAAATACGCTGTGAGCATTTTTAAAATAGAGCAGCCAAAATTAGATTTCAACAAGACTTCAGAGGTTTTTTGACGATAGGCGAGACTAACGCATTCACGGAGTAGAGCACGAAACTCATTTTGGACAGACATGATGCCAATGAATCTTTTAGAACACAAACCCACATTTATATAGGCACGATCGCACTGAGAAATTTATAGCGAAGCCACGCCCACCGAAAAGAAAAAAAAAAAAAAAAAAAAAAAAAAAAAAAAAAAAAAAAATTTTTTTTTTTTTTTTTTTTTTTTCACAGTTGGTTGGTTGGTTGATGAAGTTGGTTTCTAAAGTTATATTTCTCAGTTGGTTTCTAAAGTTATATTTCTCAGCTGGCTGCTAAAGTTATATTTCTCAGTTGGCCGCTAAAGTTATTTTTCTCAGTTGGCCTCTAAAATTATATTTCTTTATCCAATCATTGTAGATGGCGCTGCAGTCTATATATATATAGTATATATATAGTATATCTATTAGGGTGGGTGGGAGTGGAATTTATTTCTTCTACTGTAAGGTCATGCATAAACTAGCTCCTGATGTCTAAACCCATTTCCTTTAAAATAGGATGGGGATAGCGTTATTTATACAATATTGGCTTTGAAAACAAGATTTTATAGACTTTTGTCTGACAAATGACATGATATTGCAGGTTTTCATGAAATCAGAATAGATCATAGGCTTTTATAGAAAAATTTAACTCTCTAGTCTCCATCAATGTACATCTTGCTCAAAACACATTACGAGACATAGTGACTAGACGACCGTTGCAGGCAAATGTCGAGACACAATGAGAGTGTAGTCATGTTAGCCATAGTATATATAGACAAGCTTCAAGGGTGGGCGTGGCACCTAAAAAAAAAAAAAAAAAAAAAAAAAAAAAAAAAAAAATTAATTTTTTTTTTTTTTTTTTTTTCGTGTGACCTTGAATACATCTTCAAGGACGGAGCAGTATCTTTAACTTGACGGATTCATTTATTCAACATTAATTTTTTCATGTGGCCTATATATAGAATCGTTAAAGTGCCCACATCTCATTTTGTCTGCCAACGACATCCGTTTGGAAAAGCCTGGCTTGGCTTTATATAAATTTTAGCCTTGCTGGCCTACCGGGTCTAAAGAAATCCATCCAAAATCGTGACGAGATTCAAATCATCCATTGTACGGTAAAACATTTTAAATAAAAAGCCTACGTAGACTACAATAACATGTCTGCCTATTTTCTACGAACCGATGTATTTCTAAACCCCACCCTCAAGTACCTCAAATATAGCTGGAGTCTCATATTTACGATAAACACAGGTCTCAGACACAGTCGCCAGCGATATTATTCGAGCATTTTAACCCATCGATCCAAAAATTAATATTGACACAATTATCAGAAAAAACTGTCTTTCAGGCAAGCTAATGCTTATATAGAACCTTGTCGGTAAAAATTCAAAGGTTGTCCAGCAAAGCTAATTGTTTAGACTTTGCAGAGAGACCAGTTAATATTTTCAAAGCCTAAGACCCTCTATCAAAACTTGTTGTCGAAAAAACCAAAATTAACTCGTGAGTACGCTATACATTAAAAAAAATATGCTAATATTGTAAATTTATACATTAGAATTTAAAATAAATAGAAATAAAATATTTTTTAAATCTGTATTTAAACATGCAGATATTTTCTGCCAGTTAATATTTTCAAAGCCTATGCCCCTCTATCAAAACTTGTTGTCGAAAAAAACAAAACTAAACTGTGAATATGCTATAAATTAAAAAAAAATATACTAATATTGTAAATTTATACATTAGACTTTAAAAGAAATAGAAATAAAATATTTTTTTATCTGTATTTAAACAAGCAGACATTTTCCGCTCCGCGGAAAATGTCTGCATGTTTAAATACAGATAAAAAAATATTTTATTTCATACTCAATTATTAGTATAGCTGAAAATATATATGTCTCTAATTTACACCGACCCCCAATCTATAAAGCTAACAAGGTAGCATTAAAAAAAAACGTGTGACCTTGAAGCTCGTTGCCACAAAAAGCAAGTCGGAGCAAAATAGGAGAAGGTAGGAGCATGAATCGTAGCTACCCTATAGAAATGGATAGATTTTTTTTTTTTTTTTTTTTTTTTTTTTTTTTTTTTAATATTATATTTTATATTATATATTATATACTAAATATTATATACTAAATATTATATTATTTTATATTATATTATATTATATTATATTATATACATATTTATATACATATATACTTATATACATATATACTATTTATACTATATTATATTATATTATATTATATACTTATACTTATATAATATTAATATAAATATAAATATAAATATAAGTATAAGATATGTAATAAATTTCTAAAGATATTAGTAGGGATAATTTAGGGAAAAAAATCAGAAAATTAGTATATACTGAAATTTGGTTTATCCCTACGTTTTCCCTAAAATACATTTACATAAGGATTTTCTGTAGGGAAAAATAAACCTTCTACATGACAAGCTCATCCTTATAAAATATCTTCTTAAAAATATAAATTTTCAGTGTCCATAATCGATTCTGATATTTTGAAAACCCTCAGTCCGTATCGAGTTTGGACATCCTCTTGGTTTAGGAAACAATACTTTAAGCCTTGGGTCTACGAAAATTATTTTGGATAGGCCCAATGATTTCTTTAGAATCCAAACAGCAAGGCTAATCGGTGTCAATCTTACACGATTAAAAATTTAATATCGATGTCTGATCAGTAGGTTAAACTACATTTAAGAAAAAAATCTTTGCGTCGACTTTGCAGAGAATCCTTTGATATTTTCCAAGGGTAAGCCCTTCGTTCAAACTTGTTATCGAAAAAACTAAAATTGACCCGTGAGTATCCTATAAATTTACAAGATTTCATACTAATGTTGTAAATTTAGGCCTTAGAATTTAAAATATTTTATTAATAATTATATAGATTCAGAGACGAAGCCATCCAGACAATATTTTCAGAGGCAAGGCCTTCATAAGGTAATCTGCGAAAACGAAAAATATTAAACTACATTTAAAAAAAAATAACATAGTTACCTGGACTTTGCAGAGAGTCTTCAGACCAGCTATTTTCAAAACCCTTTCATCGTTGTCGCCACATATGTAGGAGTAATGTTAGAAAATGAGATTTGTCAGCTGCTTATATAGGCGCTATAAAGCTATCAAGGTCACAAGGTCACACGAAAAAAAAAAAAAAAAAAAAAAAAAAAAAATTTTTTTTTTTTTTTTTTTTTTTTTTTTTTTTTTCACAGTTGGTTGGTTGGTTGATGAAGTTGGTTTCTAAAGTTATATTTCTAAAGTTATTTTTCTAAAGTTATATTTCTCAGTTGGCTGCTAAAGTTATATTTCTCAGTTGGCCGCTAAAGCTATATTTCTCAGTTGGCTGCTAAAGCTATATTTCTTTAGCCAATCAAATTCATTGTAGATGGCGCTGCAGTCTATATATATAGTATATATATAGTATATCTATTAGGGTGGGTGGGAGTGGAATTTATTTCTTCTACTGTAAGGTCATGCATAAACTAGCTCCTGATGTCTAAACCCATTTCCTTTAAAATAGGATGGGGATAGCGTTATTTATTCAATATTGGCTTTGAACACAAGATTTTATAGACTTTTGTCTGACAAATGACAAGATACTGCAGGTTTTCATGAAATCAGAATAGATCATAGGTTTTTGTAGAAAAATTTAACTCTCTAGTGTACATCAATGTACATCTTACTCAAAACGCATTACGAGACATAGTGACTAGACGATCGTTGTAGGCAAATGTCGAGACACAATGAGAGTGTAGTCATGTTAGCCATAGTATATATAGACAAGCTTCAAGGGTGGGCGTGGCACCTGAAAAAAAAAAAAAAAAAAAAAAAAAAAAAATTTTTTTTTTTTTTTTTTTTTTTTTTTTTTTTTTTTTTTCGTGTGACCTTGAACACATCTTCAAGGACGGAGCAGTATCTTTAACTTAACGGATTCATTTATGCAACATTAGTTTTTTGGTGTGGCCTATATATATATCATGTCTCCGTTTTAAAACATTTTAAATAAAATACCGGTATCCAGCATAATGTCTAATGAATCAATATAATATGGCTAACGTATCCAAATCATCATTGCGTATGACCAGCAACCGTCTGGCTTCATGATAATCTATAAAAACCCATGACCTCATTCTGATTTCACTACAGCTCCTATGCCAAGTACCGCAAAGTTGGGTGAACCTACTTCTTTACGCATCTAAAGGTCTATCAGACAGTCACCAGCAATATTTTTCGAGCATATTTCACCCTTTCAGAAATTCAAACGGTAGCTCCTATGCCAAGTACCGCAAAGCTGGGTGAACCTATTACTTTACGCATCTAAAGGTCTATCAGACAGTCACCAGCAATAATTTTCGAGCAACTTCACCCTTTCAGATTTAAATAATAAATTTTTAGAATTTAAATATTTTATATGTTTATGGAATCGTTAAGATTGGTACAGCATTCATTTAAAAACTGTCGTCGCCTAACCTTATCCATTTAAAAAAAAATTATTAAGCCAATTGTGTAGCCATTTAGTTTGAGACGGACATGATAAACGGATTTAATTTTGGATCTGCTGAATGCCCATCTCTAATTTGAGCCTTCTTCCTGATACAGGTTGTCTATTTAAAATCTTAGTTTTTCAAGAGTGCAATATCTACATTCAATTTGGTATGCAAGTCAAACATTTGTTGTTTTAAATTTAGCATTTCAGCCTTTGCGTCGTTGTCCAAATTACGTACATACTCAGCCAAGACCGAAAAAGAATAGTCGCATGAAATTTAAGCTTTCGATTGCACCTCTTGGAATGGCACCTGTCCGAGACATCTCATGTCAAAAGCAGACGAGTCCAATAATAGACGCTGACGAGACATTAGAAATTAAAGCATGCAGTCATGTAAATTTTTACAATTAAGATTTAAAAATTACAGTTACGATCTATTCAAACTACAGCTCCTATGCCAAAGTACCGCAAATCTCAGCAACGCTGACGAGACATTAGAAATTTAAGCATGTAAATTTTTACAATTAAGATTTAAAGATTACAGTTACGATCTATTCAAACTACAGCTCCTATGTCATGTACCGAAAATCTCAGCAACGCTGACGAGACATTAGAAATTTAAGCATGTAAATTTTTACAATTAAGATTTAAAGATTACAGTTACAAGGGCATTCTATTCAAACTACAGATCCTATGCCAAGTACCGCAAATCTCAGCAACGTTGACGAGACATTAGAAATTTAAGCATGTAAATTTTTACAATTAAGATTTAAAGATTACAGTTACAAGGGTATTCTATTCAAACTACAGCTCCTATGCCAAGTACCGCAAAGCTGGGTGAACCTACTTCTTTACGGCATATAAAGGTCTATCAGACAGTCGCCAGATTTATTCTTCGAGCAACTCCACCCCGCCAGAATTGTTCACGTTCGGTTCGAATAATAAATATTTAGAATTTAAATATATTATTTTAATAATAAAATATTTATTATTTAAATATTTTATTTTAATAATAAAATATTTATTATTTAAATATTTTATTTGTTTATCGAATCGTTAAAATATATATATTATTTGTTTATCGAATAGTTAAAAATATATTATTTGTTTATCGAATCGTTAAAAAAATATATTCAATATTGGTACAGCATTCATTTAAAAAATGCCCTTATTCAATATTGTAAATTTCTATCTCAGATTTAAAGACATTAACCAATCAACTAATCATGCTAAAGTATCTTAATGTTAGGAGCGTTTTAGTAGAAGGTTGATGCTAGAAGAGATTCAGACAGAATGAAGGAATGAAGGTTTGAGTACAGCTATTTATAAAGAATGAATCCGAGTCAATCAACCAACCAACCAACCAACCAACCTTGGAAATTTTTTTTTTTTTTTTTTTTTTTTTTTTTTTTTTTTCAAGGTTGGTTGATTGGTTGATTGACTCTAGCTAACCTATATATCATGCTAAAGTATATACACTATCATTGTCCAGCAATGCTTATTTGTTTCAGCGTCTATAAATATCTTTACTGCATCCTGTTTCCGTGTTCAGTATCCTGTTTTCAATGCAAATGAGTTATGCAATATCCAGTGATAAATTATTCTATAAAAAGCCTTATCTCATCCTGTTTTCGTAGAAAATGAGTTATGCAATCCTTCAGATTGACTATATAAATATTTTATTCTTTAAATATTTATTATTTAAATATATTATTTGTTTATCGAATCGTTAAAAAATATATTCAATATTGGTACGGCATTCATTTAAAAAAATGTCCTTATTCAATATTGTAAATTTCTATCTCAGAGTCAAAGACATTAGCTATCTCAGATTCAAAGGCATTAGTATCGTTTCAATATTGAAATATTAATATTATCTATCTCAGAGACCCCATTCAAAGTCTCAATTTGTACCCATCCAATATTGGCTTACTACCGTCGCAAAAAAATGGGCCGAACGAAGCGTCAATGACAGAAATCTGCCATGAGACGCTTCGTTCGGCCCATTTTTTTGCCCCCTCCAATTTAAATCTCTAAGGCATCAGTTTATACCAGCGAGATCGATTCCCCACGAAGACTTTGATTTTGGACGGAGGGGTGTCTGTCCAAGAAATAGTCTCAAATCTATCTTCGTGTAGGCGAGGGTCATCATCGTGGTCTCCATCATAGAACAGCAGGGTTCTTTCTATGAAATCCTTTAAGAATTCATCTATGAAGACATCAGAATTCCTCACGATCCGAATTCTGACTGCTTTATGGATGCATGCAGTTGGCACTATAGGATCTAAGATGTCAATCTTAGCAGATTTCATCATGGCCTCAAAACCCATGGTCGACAGCGCATCTCCGAAATGAATCTCTTCTATTGGATACACCCAGGTATTAGCTAAAGAGACAGGTATCCTGAACCTTTTGTAAACGAGGTCCCTCACCTTTAGCTTGGTAGTTTTTTTTACGTATGCGTTACCCTTACCCATCAGCTTGGCCACATCAGAGGCCCTGACGAATAAAAGTCCATCCGCAGAGACTACGAATAGGATTTTAGCATCAAGCTGTGGATGTTCAATTGTGAATAGCATGACTTAATGCAACAGAAGTCAAAATGATGCAGGCTCTTAGAGGCAGCTCGTATATATACCCGATTCGCGACCTAATTTTAGCAAGCTTTCTTAGAAAACGTGACCTTCTGATAAAATTCTTCTAGCTGTTGACAGGATATTATGTAATCCTTAGGACGCGATAAACTTATTTTTAGAATTAATTTGTCGTTTGAGCGGGATCTTGCATAATCTACAGGACGTGCGTAAGAGGATGTGCGTCAGAGGATGTCGATAAGAAATTTAGATAGAAATAGAGATTGCTGCTAGTATAAATACAGGCTGCTGGACGAGACATTTCATTCTGACTGCTTGATATTCTAAAAGCTCCAAAATGATATTTCAAATTTTAGCTGAAGAGTTAAACGTGAAATTTACTTGTTTTTTGACTTTTGACGGTGACATTTTTATCAAAGGTTCAGACGTAGCTCGTACCATGGGCTATCAAAATTCTTCTGGCGTTTTAAACTTATGCCATCTTACAGTGACTGACATCGCTCCCGAGGGCTTGAGCCTGCCTCCGTCTCTAGCCAAGACACGTATTTTTGGATTGGAAGATGCCAACACGCTGTTGGATATGCATCCAGGTGAATTTCAATCCTTATTTCAGGGGCCTATCGAGGTTCTGTCGCCGATAGAGTGTACGTTCAACATCAGAAGGCCCATACGTATCAAGATAGCATGCATTAGCTCTTCCAATGCTACCATGGAGAGTTTTATAGCTGATTTGAAAATATCCATGGACTCTTACCTGCAATCTGTACCGATGGATAGCTATGTCTTCGGAGAGAGGTACGGAGACTTGGAGCTAGGGTATTTCCCCAAAAAAATAAAAGTTTTGGTGGGAAACAAGCCCTACTTTTATAAATCCTCGTCTTAAGATCAGGACGAGGTGCAAAAAAATGGGTCGAGCGAAGCCTCTCATGACATAAGTCATTGAGGCTTCGCTCGGCCCATTTTTTTGCGATAGATAGAGTGCCAACATTGGATGCGTACCGATTTGAACTTGTAATTTTCAAGGGATATGGCTTAGCTATAAGATAATTTTGTATCTTGGTAAAATATCTATAGACAAATTTAAGGTATCTAAATTTAAAAATTTAATTGTTTCATTTAAAATTTACTGTGTAAAATTTAAAATTTTTAAAGACTAAGTGTGGCGGTCATTATAATCTGATCTCTAATTTTTCAAGGGATATGGAAGACTATAAGATAAATATGAAACTTGGTAAAATATACAGACTCGATAGCTAAATTTAAGGAATCTGAATTTTAAAATTTAATTTTTTTCATTTAAAATTTACATTTTTTATGTAAAATTTAAAATTTTTAAAGACTAAGTGTAGCCAAGCCAACATTGAATGCGTACCGATTGTAATTTTCAAGGGATATGGCTTAGCTATAAGATAAATATGAATCTTGGTAAAATATCGATAGTTAAATTTAAGGGATCTGAGTTTAAAAATTTAATTTTTTCGTTTAAAATTTACATTTTTTGTGTAAAATTTAAAATTTTTAAAGACTAAGTGTAGCCAAGCCAACACTGAAAGCGTACCGATTGTAATTTTCAAGGGATATGGCTTAGCTATAAGATAAATATGAATCTTGGTAAAATATATAGATTCAATAGCTAAATTTAAGGGATCTGAGTTTAAAAATTTAATTTTTTCATTTAAAATTTACATTTTTTATGTAAAATTTAAAATTTTTAAAGGTTAAGTGTAGCCAAGCCAGTTATTATGATCTGATCTCTATAAAAAGATTTTCGAGAAACTATTGACAGGATGCTTGATAAGCGGCTTCGATTAAAATTACAATCAGATCTCTATAAAAAGATTTTTCGAGAAGTGTTGACAGGATATTATGTAAGCCTTTCCTCAGGATGCAGGAAGCCCGGTTATAATCAGATCGATAAAAATTGCTCAAGAGACAGGATATTATGCAAGCCTTTCCTCTTGATAAGCGGTTCGTAGAAATTTACTATCAGATCCTGTTGATAAGACCGGGTATATATACGAGTGTCCAGCGAGAGCTCTTCAATTGCTAGTCGATCTCTCTACTAGCTGCTTAGATACATTAGCTCTCTGTCAGTCATGTTTTTTCATGTAAAAAATTATGCTTATGGCGTTGCCTTTAAATGCCTAATGGCCACTGATGGCACCCTGTTTGTCCGGGCTGAGGACCTGGCTATTTATTCGAGGCACCCTCTAGATCTAAAATTTGCCGAAAAATATGCAGGCCTCACCGTCCGAGACGTAATGGACCCTAAAATCGATTTACCTAAATGGCTCGCTAAGACGAGAATCTTCTCGATTAGCGAAGCCAAACAGCATTTGAAAGGGTTCATGGGCGAACAGGAATTTGATAAGATGTTCGATGGTTCGGCCATGGTGAAATACCAGGCTAACATGAAGCTCAGCTTCGTGAAAGCCATTGGTGTTCGATTTGTCGAAAGGTCCCGTACCAAGTTCGAAGACTTCCTTGCCGCATACCAACTACAGGTGAGGAAATTTTTTGAGCTTGAGTATGAGGATTATGAATTATACAAATCTCAAATGACCGGACCGTTGAAGATGACCATCAGTAGGTTATCTAATGAGCAATCCATAGAGAGCTTATGTTGATCTTTCAAATGAGAGTAAAAAAATGGGTCGAACGAGGTGTCTCATGGCAGAATTTCTGTCTTTGACACCTCGTTCGACCCATTTTTTTGCGATAGATATAGTGCCAATATTGGACGGGTTTAATTTGAGACTTTGATATTAAATTTATAAAAAAATCTATTTAAGCTAGTATCGAAGAGATTATCAGGATAGCATGAAGACTATTTAAACGTATAAACTATAATAAGCCAATATTGTAGAAATTAAATTTAAGACTCTGGAAAACGAGACAAAATGGTATCAATTTAAATGTATAGATAAAAATAACTAAGCCAACAGAGACATGACTGGACAATGACGGTTTGGATACGTAAGCGAGTTTATCTCTCTATATATATAGATGGGATGAAGCCACGCCCACAAGAATTCCAACGACCTTGAAAAAAAAAAAAAAAAAAAAAAAAAAATTTTTTTTTTTTTTTTTTTTTTTTTTTTTTTTTTTTTCGTGTGACCTTGAACACATCTTCAAGGACGGAGCAGAATCTATAACTTAACGGAACTAACCTCATTTATTGAACATTAGTTTTTTTCGTGCGTCCTATATATAGAATGGCTAGCGTACCCACATCTCATTTTGTCTCGACGTCTGCCAACAACAGTCATCTGTAAAATATTTTGAATTTGTAATTTTCAAGGGATATGGCTTCTCTATAAGATAATTATGTATCTTGATAAAATATCTGTAGATAAATTTAAGAGATCTGAGTCTAAAATTTTCGTTTAAAATTTTAACTTTTTGTGTAAAATTTAAAAATTTTAATGGCTAAGCTAGAGATAGAGTACCAATATCGTAACGATTTGAAGGGATATGGCTTCTCTATAAGATAAATATGAATCTTGGTAAAATATACAGACTCTATAGATAAATTTAAGAGATCTGAGTTTATAAATTTAATTTTTTCGTTTAAAATTTTAATTTTTTGTGTAAAATTTTAAATTTTTAAGGGTTAAGCTAGATATGTAAATATTTCACAGTTGGTTTCTAAAGTTATATTTTTTTATCCAATCATTGTAGATGGCGCTGCAGTCTATATATATAGTATATATATAGTATATCTATTAGGGTGGGTGGGAGTGGAATTTATTTCTTCTACTGTAAGGTCATGCATAAACCAGCTCCGTGATACCCAAACCCGTTTTCTTTAAAATGGGATGGGATAACGTTATTTATACAATATTGGTTTAGAAAACAAGATTTTTATAGACTTTTGTCTGACAAATGACAAGATGTTGCAGGCTTTCATGAAATCAGAATAGATCATGGGTTTTTATAAAATATAATAACATAAAATATTTTTTTATCTGTATTTAAACAAGCAGACATTTCCGCTTCGCGGAAATGTCTGCATGTTTAAATACAGATAAAAAAATATTTTATTTCAAACTCAATGATGTCTCTTATGTAAAATGTCTTTAATAAACCGTACTTTTTCCGACAGCGGTACCATGATTTGTTTCAAGCCAAAAATGCGTATCTTATCCTCTAGCAGTACGTTCCTCGATTGTATCCTGAACGAATCGCTTACGTAGCCTATACCTATATTAGAGCCATCCATTTTTTTCGGTAGCGATTAAAGGTACGCCAAAATAAATTTGACTCGCGATACTTAATCATCGTAAAAAGTTTGAATAGATTAGAAACAGGCTAAGATAGCGTATTGTTAATCTGCCAGACATAAATTAGAAACGTTCCATGGCTAAGCTAGAGATAGCATATCGTTCTAAAGCCGGCAGGATCTAACAATGGATAGATTTACTGGGACAGAAGAAGACTGATTGGAGAAGAGTCAGCGATCCTATATATAGAGGATATAATCAACCAACCAACTATGAAAAAAAAAAAAAAAAAAAAAAAAAAAAAAAAAAATTTTTTTTTTTTTTTTTTTTTTTTTTTTCCACAGTTGGTTGGTTGGTTGATAATCTTCCCTATATATAGGATCGCTGACGTGCCACCTCCTCATTCTATCTAGATCTTTGCCAGCAACGGTCATATCTCTCGTCTGTTAAAATTTTCAAATTTTCAACTAGGCATAGTTACTAGACGACCGTTGCTGGCAAATGTCGAGACACAATGAGGAGGTGGCAAGTCAGCGATCCTATATATAGAGGATATAATCAACCAACCAACTATGAAAAAAAAAAAAAAAAAAAAAAAAAAAAAAAAAAAAATTTTTTTTTTTTTTTTTTTTTTTTTTTTTTTTCACAGTTGGTTGGTTGGTTGATAATCTTCCCTATATATAGGATCGCTGACGTGCCACCTCCTCATTCTATCTAGATCTTTGCCAGCAACGGTCATATCTCTCGTCTGTTAAAATTTTCAAATTTTCAACTAGGCATAGTTACTAGACGACCGTTGCTGGCAAATGTCGAGACACAATGAGGAGGTGGCAAGTCAGCGATCCTATATATAGAGGATATAATCAACCAACCAACTATGAAAAAAAAAAAAAAAAAAAAAAAAAAAAAAAAAAATTTTTTTTTTTTTTTTTTTTTTTTTTTTCACAGTTGGTTGGTTGGTTGATAATCTTCCCTATATATAGGATCGCTGACGTGCCACCTCCTCATTCTATCTAGATCTTTGCCAGCAACGGTCATATCTCTCGTCTGTTAAAATTTTCAAATTTTCAACTAGGCATAGTTACTAGACGACCGTTGCTGGCAAATGTCGAGACACAATGAGGAGGTGGCAAGTCAGCGATCCTATATATAGAGGATATAATCAACCAACCAACTATGAAAAAAAAAAAAAAAAAAAAAAAAAAAAAAAAAAATTTTTTTTTTTTTTTTTTTTTTTTCACAGTTGGTTGGTTGGTTGATAATCTTCCCTATATATAGGATCGCTGACGTGCCACCTCCTCATTCTATCTAGATCTTTGCCAGCAACGGTCATATCTCTCGTCTGTTAAAATTTTCAAATTTTCAACTAGGCATAGTTACTAGACGACCGTTGCTGGCAAATGTCGAGACACAATGAGGAGGTGGCAAGTCAGCGATCCTATATATAGAGGATATAATCAACCAACCAACTATGAAAAAAAAAAAAAAAAAAAAAAAAAATTTTTTTTTTTTTTTTTTTTTTTTTTTTTTTTTTTTTTCTTTCAAAGATTTTTTTTTTTTTTTTTTTTTTTTTTTTCACAGTTGGTTGATTATCTCCTCTATATATAGGATCGCTGACTTGCCACCTCCTCACTCTATCTCGATCTTTGCCAGCAACGGTCATATCTCTCATCTGTTAAAATTTTTAGAAAATTAGTTTGTCGCTTGAAGCCTTCAAGATGATCCGATAAAATTCTTCTAGAACAAATTGGAAGGATATTATGTAAACCGTTTCCTCAAAAACAGGACGTGATAAGTTATTTATAGATGCGTCAAGCCTCTCTAATCTATAAAACGTCATCCTGTCGAGCCTTATATAGTATTACTGATGTCGTTTCTCAGAACCGCTTATCAGATCTCACGCATCCGCTTGCCAGAGTATAAATACGAGCCTCTCGCCTCAGCTTATTCATTCTGAGCCTCTGTTTTTCAAAATGGAAATGTTTTCTTTCGACTCTCTGACCGACGAGCGATTTGACTATGACTATGCCGTAAAGCCTGGATGGAATGTCTTGAATACTTCTCGTCTTTCTCTCGAGTTATTATGCAATTATAATCGAGACATGTCCATGCCAACTCCAAAACCAGTTTCCAGACCATCTCCAGTTTTCAAATCTAAACGCGTTCCAGTTCCAGTTCCAGTTCCAGCTTCTAAATCTGTTCCAGTTCCAGTTCCAGTTCCAGCTTCTAAATCTGTTCCAGTTCCAGTTCCAGTTCCAGCTTCTAAATCTGTTCCAGTTCCAGTTCCAGTTCCAGTTCCAGCTTCTAAATCTGTTCCAGTTCCAGTTCCAGCTTCTAAATCTGTTCAAGTTCCAGTTCCAGTTCCAGCTTCTAAATCTGTTCAAGTTCCAGTTCAAATTTCAATACCCATGTCAGAGATGATTTATTTTAAAGTACCAAAGCTATTAAGCCCGCTACCAAAATCTCCAGAGTCCAACGTAACAACTTATCGTGCCTGGAAGCCTCCACCGAAGATAGATTTCATGGTACGGCCTAAATTAAAAACTGCTGGCTTTGAAGATCCAAGAATTCGAAGACGGCATGGCATAGTCGTTGTCAAATCGAACGTCAATTTGAGAGATGGAAAATGCTACAGCCTTATAAATACAGAGGCTAGAAAATACTACAGTTGGGTTTAAACCCAAACGATTTATAAAAAAATCGGGCCGAACGAAGTGTCTCATGGCAGATTCCTGTCTTTGACACTTCGTTCGACCCGTTTTTTTTGTAACAATTATATTGCCAATATTGGATGCGTACCGATTTGTACTTTAAGATTTTAAACGGATACTTAAGATTTTGAATGGATACTTTTATAACTGAAGTCCCTGAGATATAAATTTATATATAAACTATTATCAACCAACTTAAAAAAATTTCAAGATTGGCAAAAAAATATTATTTTGAAATCAAAATCTATAAAATCGAAATGATAAACTTTGAAAAATTTTCCAGATTGGTGAAAAATGGCAAAGTCCCAAAAAAATAGTATGTTGAAAAAATTATAAAAATATAAAATCAACCAAAGACACTTTAGCATGAGATATATATAGGTTAGCTAATGTCAAGCAACCAATCAACCAACCTTGGAAAAAAAAAAAAAAAAAAAAAAAAAAAAAAAAAAAATTTTTTTTTTTTTTTTTTTTTTTTTTTTTTCAAGGTTGGTTGATTAGTTGATTGACTCTAGATAACCTATATATATCATGCTAAAGTATCTACACTATCATTGTCCAGCAATGCTTATTTGTTTCAGCATCTATAAAAATCTTTACCGTATCCTGTTTCCGTGTTCAGCATCCTGTTTCGTAGCAAATGAGTTATGCAATATCCTGTTTTCGCGTTCAGCGACAATAATTCTATAAATAGCCTTATCTTATCCTGTTTTCGTAGAAAATGAGTTATGCAACATCCTGCCTTCACTATATAAGCTCTGCCATTCGATCGAATAGTCATTCTCTCTTCGGAGCTTGAACTGCTAACATGTATAAGCATCAATGCTCTGTGAAGAAACTTAAAGCGGCTAACGCTCTTCATAACCTTTTCGGAATGACTGAGCCTTTTCCAAATATTCTTTCGACTTCTGTCAAGAAGCTGAAGAAATATCCTCATTTCCAAACAATGATCGGAGAAGGCAAAATCCATATGTTCTGCCTACATCTGACACCTGATCATAATATTTCGTTTAAAAAACGTACTCTGACGGACAAGATCCTGAATACGATTCCAGCACTAGGCAGAGAGGCCCAGACAATCTATCCGTTGAGACCTCAAGACATAAAATGGATCACTGTTATGAACAGATTCAAAAGACCCCCCAGCGAAGCCAACAGAACCAACGCTGATATGAGAATTGGTTTCAAGTGCCCCCATAACCAATTTCTGGTGAAAGGTCATTTCACGTTTGGACAGAGAACCGTTGGGCAAGGATGCGCCCATATTATCCAGACGTTGGACGCACCATTGCTGTTCTATGTGAGACCCCCCAACGAGACACGAGTGAGAGCTGACAGCAGATATTTCTCAGGGGACAAGCTTCACTTCTACGAGAGGTTCATATTGATTGCTCGCTCAAGCTACAAGATACCTGCTGGCACTACCTATATTTTATTTACGACGCAAAAGAATTTCTTCAGTCTACATGTTGTGAAGGAGAGCTTGAAGCTGGGTTTCAAGGTAAAAAATCCGTTGGTAGAAAGAATCACGAAAATAGATGGGATGTATGAGATATCTGTGCCAACACCTATGATACCTCATATGGATGATGATGACGAGCCACCCTCTGAATATATTCAAACAGCTCCAATCTCAGAGCCAGAACCATCCCAAGAACCATCCCAAGAGCCAGAACCAGTAACCGATTTGCCAGAAATCTATTTGCCGACGAACCCTCCTGTTGTGTTGGACAAAACAATAACCGTGGTCACTACAAATTATGCAGAACAATATAACTCTCAAATCTGGAAAGTATTGACAGATCCCCTTAAAAACAACTTCGTACGCACCTATGGGCCTGATCTACCTGGAATGGATATGAGAACTGCATCGGTAAAACGTAAGGCCGAAAAGAATCCCAAGCGTTTAAAGAAACGTAAGCTCACCTTCAAGGACGCTGCAACAAATACAGAGCCTGAAACTAGAGAACCAGAGCCTGCACCTATTGCAAATCCAGAGCCTGAACCTATTGAACATTCAATACCTTTTGTTGAAAATCCAGGATTTCATAGTGAATGGCCTATTCAAAGCCCAGCGGTACCTGAAGATCTTAATAATATAGTATGCTCTCCCATGCCAGATCAGCTACTACTAGACTCTATGATGAAAGATCTCCTGACACCTGGCACTCTAGAATATATAATAGATGAGTCCAAACAGCCAAATTACATATCACTCTAAAAATATTAAAAATTTAAAAAATTTGGGTCAAACGAGGCTTCCTCATGTCAGATTTGTCATTATGACTTATCTTGACGATGGAAGCCTCGTTTGACCCATTTTTTTTAAATCTATCTCCTACCAATATTGGATTTGTAAAAAAAATAACTTATAAATTTTATGAGTAGACAAATGAAAATTGTCTAAGCCGTTCAAAAGAATCGCTTAAAGCGGCTTCAGCTATGCCATCCTATCGATTGGACCTGCAAACGGGACAGCCAACATTATCCATAAAAATTTAACCTCGATAAAATTGAAACGGGACAAATGTAGCTTTTAAATTGAGATGCTGAGCCAGAAAAACTGAACGCGTAGAGATTAGCAGCTCATATTGTAAAAATTTAAACGTAATTATGAAAATAGTATTAACGAGATCCAATGACAGAGATCCAAAAAAACTTTAGTAACCAATCGTTTGGTCATGACAATTGAAAAGCGAATCTTGATGAACGAGGAAAAGATATATATATCAACCAACCAACCAACCTTGAAAAAAAAAAAAAAAAAAAAAAAAAAAAAAAAAAAAAAAAAAAAAAAAAATTTTTTTTTTTTTTTTTTTTTTTTTTTCAAGGTTGGTTGGTTGGTTGGTTTGACTGGCTATATATAATTATCTATTTGCCTCCACACTCTCATTGTCTCTCAACATTTGTCAGCAACGGTTGTCTAGTTATTATTGCTCGTAATGACAAATATGATAAATTTGAACCTGTATCTGAAACAGGATTCCATCCAATCGTGTCCAAATGCTAGATCTTCCCATTTTAAATGAAACCTGTTAATTTTGATCGTGGCACAGTCGTCGTGTCGATCTTAAACTTGGTCCATCCAAAAAACCTTCATGAGTCAAGCTGAGTGCATCCCGAAACAAACTAATCAAAACCTGAAACAATTGTTGCGTAGAGAGAATCCGTAAAATTTAGCAAGAGGTCTCTATAAAATTTAAATTGCTGAGAGTTGTCACGACAAATGTAGCAATGAACGCTGGAAAATTTAAATGTAATTATGAAAATAGTATTAACCATTCGTTGAATAGCATGACAAATGAAAATTGAAACGTAATTAGGAAATTAGTATCAAGATTAGCTTTTCAATTTAATCCTGACCTTTTTCAAGTTTTGTCCAGATGCTATAAAATTGAAACAGGTGTATCTGAAACATTATTCAATCCAAATGCTAGGGTCTTCTCATTTTAAATGAAACCTGTTAATATTGATCGTCTTAAACGTGGATCACTTGGCCATCCAAGAAACCCTCATGAATATTGAAACCGGCTGAGTGCTATCCTGAAACAGGTGTCACGACAAATTGATATGTACGCTTGAAATCTGAAAGATATATAACCCGTCAAGGTCACACGAGTCAAGCTTCAAGGTCACACTAAAAAAAAAAAAAAAAAAAAAAAAAAAAAAAAAAAAATATTTTTTTTCAAAGATTTTTTTTTTTTTTTTTTTTTTTTTTTTTTTTTTTTTTAATGTGACCTTGTGACCTTGATAGATTGTTAGCGCCTATATAAGCAGCTGACAAATCTCATTTTCTAACATTATTCATTTAACTATAATATAAGGGCATGGATAGCTATTTAGATCTCGTGTCAAAGGTTTTGGCAAAACCGCAATTGTCTGAGGGTATCGACAATATTTTGCACAAAGACTGTTTAAATCTTATATCTAAAGATTGGGTGGCTCGTTTGAAAAATAACGTGACTTTTCAAGATTATGTCACCGACGCCAAACGGTTATGGAATCCACCTTATATGACGCTGAATTATGAATATGAAGAATCCAAGCGCCCAAATTTTAAAGTTGCTGTCGTTGCATACTGTAAATTTATGAAACGTTATGGGGATAGAGGCCTTCTAAATCCCAAATTGAATTTATATATTATGGCTTCAGAGCCATTACGTTTAATTGCTCGTGCGATGACATCTGATCTCTCAGTTCAAATTTCTGACGATTTTAAATTTTCTTTTCAAGATTGTAGTGGTGTTTTGAATTGTCATGAATGCGGTAAACGTGCAAACGAATTCAAAGCAAAAGGTCATAAAATAGATCTAAGATCTCAACCATGCATACTGGACACCAGCGTATTTACTGGAACTGAAGTCGCGAATCGCTTTTATAGTATGATCGAACCCACGTTCACTGACACGTTTGTAGCCATCTTACAAATAAAAATTAATACGAGATACAGCTATTATACTCAAAATAATCAAAAAATTTTACGTATTAGTGGAAGTATTTTAGATTTCATCGGATTTCAGGAAAGAAAATTAATGGCTTCTAAAACAGCTAATATAGGATTCATAACAGAAATCGATAATCAACATTCAACGAAGGCTAAGGAGGCTAAACCTTCAACGAAGACTAAGGAGGTAGAATCGTCAACAAAAACCGATGATGAGTTTGGCGATTATTTGGAAGGGATGTTAAACGATTCAAAGATACCTTATGAACCTTTTGATTTGGAAAATACTGAAATTAGTCACGATACCATTGATTTGAATGATGTGGACAATAAGAGAAGTTCTAATGATTTAGACTCGGATTCTAAGAAAAGAAAAATAGATGAGGGTGAAAGTCATATATCACAGTGGCTTTTAAGTGACGATTAATAAATTACGTAAACCACATTTTAGTTTAGTACGACAGTCCCATGAAAAAAAAAAAAAAAAAAAAAAAAAAAAAAAAAAAAAAAAATTTTTTTTTTTTTTTTTCGTGTGACTTTCAAGCTTGTTTCGTGTGACCTTGAAGCTTGTCTATATTTAATATGGCTAACATAACCATAACCTCATTGTGTCTCGACATTTGCCAGCAACGGTCGTCTAGTCACTATGCCTCGTAATGTATTTTAAGCAAGATGTACGTTTTCATGAAATCAGAATGATATCATGGGTTTTATAGAATATAATAAAATAAATTAAATTAAATATTAGAAATAAAATATATTTTTTATCTGTATTTATACATGCAGACATTTCCGCTTCGCGGAAATGTCTGCATGTTTAAATACAGATAAAAAATATATTTTATTTCATACTCAATTATAGGGTCTCGTAAAGAGTTTCATCTCGCTGATTTCGAGTTTCGGCTTGTCGTATGTCGCAACAGTCTTGCTACAACCTGCACGTTTCCCACGATGCCAAATATCTTATAATTTAGTTCAGTTTGTTTACCAAGCTCGAAATACGTCGTTCTACCGTTGATCAGATGCACTCAGTGGGCTCTTCACAAGACTTGAAATTTTTGGACACGGGCAGCACCCAATTCAATATTATTTCTGTTAAATGTTTAATTTGGATGCGCCACTAATAAACTCCATTGGGACCTTGATAAGCCAGCTTAAATATCTCTGATCTAAGAGTTTGGTTCGTCAAAGAGCCAATACTAGCTTATAATCGCTCGGCAGCGTCTCTTGGATATAAAAATGATTCCCACCCGCATCTTTGAAAGAACATTCGGACCGGTCCTAACGACCATGAGATAGAGTACCAATATTGTACCTATTCTAATTTGAAGGGATATGGCTTAGCTATAAGATAATTTTGTATCTTCATAAAATATACAGGCTCTATAGATAAATTTAAGAGATCTGATTTTAAAATTTTAATTTTTTCGCTTAAAATTTACATTTTTTGTGTAAAATTTAAAAATTTTAATGGCAAAGCTAGAGATAGAGTACCTATTCTAATTTTTAAGGGATATGGCTTCTCTATAAGATAAATATGTATCTTGGTAAAATATACAGACTCGATAGCTAAATTTAAGAGATCTGAGTTTAAAATTTTAATTCTATATCTTTTCTCTTGAGACATTTGAAACTTACCGGGTTTGGTTTTACGCTTCTACCAAATTTGATTATGCCATTGCACAACAAAGCCAGGCATTCATTTTATGTTTATCAGACCTCTGATAGTCTTTAGCTAAAATTAAAACTTGCCTTTGCAAAGTGGACAACAGCCATGCAAATACGATATAACTTGAGACCAAAAATTAAACGGCCGTCATGTAGCAATCTAAAAAAATTATGCTGGATTGAAATTATTCAAGCTGCTTATATAAAGTTAATTTAAGCAAGATGACCTTGAAAATATAACCAGTCAAGTTTCAAGGTCACATAAAAAAAAAAAAAAAAAAAAAAAAAAAAAAAAAAAATTTTTTTTTTTTTTTTTTTTTTTTTTTCACAGTTGGTTGGTTGGTTGATAATCTTGTCTATATATAATATGGCTAACGTGACTACACCCTCATTGTGTCTCGACATTTGCCAGCAACGGTCGTCTAGTCACTATGTCTCGTAATGTGTTTTCAGCAAGATGTACATTGATGGACACTAGAGAGTTAGATTTTTCTATAAAAGCCTATGATCTATTCTGATTTCATGAAAACCTGCAGTATCTTGTCATTTGTCAGACAAAAGTCTTGTTTTCAAATCCAATAATGTATAAATATCGCTATCCTATCCTGTTTTAAAGGAAATGGGTTTAGACATCAGGAGCTAGTTTATGCATGACCTTACAGTAGAAGAAATAAATTCCACTCCCACCCACCCTAATAGATATACTATATATATACTATATATATAGACTGCAGCGCCATCTACAATGATTGGCTAAAGAAATATAGCTTTAGCAGCCAACTTAGAAATATAGCTTTAGCAGCCAACTTAGAAATATAACTGTAGCAGCCAACTGAGAAATATAACTTTAGAAATATAACTTTAGAAATATAACTGTAGCAGTCAACTGAGAAATATAACTTTAGAAACCAACCAACCAACCTTGAAAAAAAAAAAAAAAAAAAAAAAAAAAAAAAAATTTTTTTTTTTTTTTTTTTTTTTTTTTTTTTTTTTTTTTTTCAAGGTTGGTTGGTTGGTTGGTTGATATATATTTGTTTCCTCGTTCGTCACTTTTCATTTATTAAGATTAGCTTTTCAATTTCATCCTGGCCTTTTTATGTTTTTATCCAAATGCTAAGTTTCAAGTCTCGATAAAATTGAAACAGGTGTGTCTTCTCATTTTAAATGAAACATGTCTATCTTAAATGTGGATCGCTTGGCCATCCAAGAGGCCTTCATGAAAATTAAAACCGGCTGGGTGTATCTATGACAAAACGTAGCAATTAGATGTTTGAACAGAGTCCATTATAACCTTTTACAGTATCCCTTTAAAATTTGTCTAAGCTATAGTAGTATTTCAAAAGTATCGTTTAAACGTGGATCGGCTATAAAAGAGGCCATGATAAAATTGAGTCACGCTGAGCGTTGCCTGTATCTGAAACAGGTCAAAACGAAGACATGGCAATTGAAAACGAGGCATTGCTTAGCAGGCAAAATTTAAACGAGCTGGACCAAAAACGTAACCATTGAACTCTGGGCCATGCTTAGCAGTAGCAGCCCATATTGTAAAAATAATATTTACGAGATACAATGGCAAAGCGTAGAAAGACAAATGAAAAGCTTAAAAAGTCCGTGCCAGTCTATAGCATCATTTTAAATGTTAATATTGAGCCATCCAAGAGGCCTTGATAGAACCGGCTGAGTGCTATCTGAAACAGGATAAATCTATAGGTACGCTTGAAATCTGAAAGACGTAGAGAGTAGCAGCCCATATTGTAAAAATTTAAAATTATAAAATTCAAAAGTGGATATGTAGGAAGGGTTAAGTTTCAAAGTCACGTGACCACACCCACTCCTGAAATGAACCAACCAACCAACCTTGAAAAAAAAAAAAAAAAAAAAAAAAAAAAAAAATTTTTTTTTTTTTTTTTTTTTTTTTTTTTTTTTTTTTATGTGACCTTGAAACTTGACTGGTTATATTTTCAAGGTCATCTTGCTTAAATTAACTTTATATAAGCAGCTTGAATAATTTCAATCCAGCATAATTTTTTTAGATTGCTACATGACGGCCGTTTAATTTTTGGTCTCAAGTTATATCGTATTTGCATGGCTGTTGTCCACTTTGCAAAGGCAAGTTTTAATTTTAGCTAAAGACTATCAGAGGTCTGATAAACATAAAATGAATGCCTGGCTTTGTTGTGCAATGGCATAATCAAATTTGGTAGAAGCGTAAAACCAAACCCGGTAAGTTTCAAATGTCTCAAGAGAAAAGATATAGAATTAAAATTTTAAACTCAGATCTCTTAAATTTAGCTATCGAGTCTGTATATTTTACCAAGATACATATTTATCTTATAGAGAAGCCATATCCCTTAAAAATTAGAATAGGTACTCTATCTCTAGCTTTGCCATTAAAATTTTTAAATTTTACACAAAAAATGTAAATTTTAAGCGAAAAAATTAAAATTTTAAAATCAGATCTCTTAAATTTATCTATAGAGCCTGTATATTTTATGAAGATACAAAATTATCTTATAGCTAAGCCATATCCCTTCAAATTAGAATAGGTACAATATTGGTACTCTATCTCATGGTCGTTAGGACCGGTCCGAATGTTCTTTCAAAGATGCGGGTGGGAATCATTTTTATATCCAAGAGACGCTGCCGAGCGATTATAAGCTAGTATTGGCTCTTTGACGAACCAAACTCTTAGATCAGAGATATTTAAGCTGGCTTATCAAGGTCCCAATGGAGTTTATTAGTGGCGCATCCAAATTAAACATTTAACAGAAATAATATTGAATTGGGTGCTGCCCGTGTCCAAAAATTTCAAGTCTTGTGAAGAGCCCACTGAGTGCATCTGATCAACGGTAGAACGACGTATTTCGAGCTTGGTAAACAAACTGAACTAAATTATAAGATATTTGGCATCGTGGGAAACGTGCAGGTTGTAGCAAGACTGTTGCGACATACGACAAGCCGAAACTCGAAATCAGCGAGATGAAACTCTTTACGAGACCCTATAATTGAGTATGAAATAAAATATATTTTTTATCTGTATTTAAACATGCAGACATTTCCGCGAAGCGGAAATGTCTGCATGTATAAATACAGATAAAAAATATATTTTATTTCTAATATTTAATTTAATTTATTTTATTATATTCTATAAAACCCATGATATCATTCTGATTTCATGAAAACGTACATCTTGCTTAAAATACATTACGAGGCATAGTGACTAGACGACCGTTGCTGGCAAATGTCGAGACACAATGAGGTTATGGTTATGTTAGCCATATTAAATATAGACAAGCTTCAAGGTCACACGAAACAAGCTTGAAAGTCACACGAAAAAAAAAAAAAAAAAAAAAAAAAAAAAAAAAAAAAAAAAATTTTTTTTTTTTTTTTTTCATGGGACTGTCGTACTAAACTAAAATGTGGTTTACGTAATTTATTAATCGTCACTTAAAAGCCACTGTGATATATGACTTTCACCCTCATCTATTTTTCTTTTCTTAGAATCCGAGTCTAAATCATTAGAACTTCTCTTATTGTCCACATCATTCAAATCAATGGTATCGTGACTAATTTCAGTATTTTCCAAATCAAAAGGTTCATAAGGTATCTTTGAATCGTTTAACATCCCTTCCAAATAATCGCCAAACTCATCATCGGTTTTTGTTGACGATTCTACCTCCTTAGTCTTCGTTGAAGGTTTAGCCTCCTTAGCCTTCGTTGAATGTTGATTATCGATTTCTGTTATGAATCCTATATTAGCTGTTTTAGAAGCCATTAATTTTCTTTCCTGAAATCCGATGAAATCTAAAATACTTCCACTAATACGTAAAATTTTTTGATTATTTTGAGTATAATAGCTGTATCTCGTATTAATTTTTATTTGTAAGATGGCTACAAACGTGTCAGTGAACGTGGGTTCGATCATACTATAAAAGCGATTCGCGACTTCAGTTCCAGTAAATACGCTGGTGTCCAGTATGCATGGTTGAGATCTTAGATCTATTTTATGACCTTTTGCTTTGAATTCGTTTGCACGTTTACCGCATTCATGACAATTCAAAACACCACTACAATCTTGAAAAGAAAATTTAAAATCGTCAGAAATTTGAACTGAGAGATCAGATGTCATCGCACGAGCAATTAAACGTAATGGCTCTGAAGCCATAATATATAAATTCAATTTGGGATTTAGAAGGCCTCTATCCCCATAACGTTTCATAAATTTACAGTATGCAACGACAGCAACTTTAAAATTTGGGCGCTTGGATTCTTCATATTCATAATTCAGCGTCATATAAGGTGGATTCCATAACCGTTTGGCGTCGGTGACATAATCTTGAAAAGTCACGTTATTTTTCAAACGAGCCACCCAATCTTTAGATATAAGATTTAAACAGTCTTTGTGCAAAATATTGTCGATACCCTCAGACAATTGCGGTTTTGCCAAAACCTTTGACACGAGATCTAAATAGCTATCCATGCCCTTATATTATAGTTAAATGAATAATGTTAGAAAATGAGATTTGTCAGCTGCTTATATAGGCGCTAACAATCTATCAAGGTCACAAGGTCACATTAAAAAAAAAAAAAAAAAAAAAAAAAAAAAAAAAAAAAAAATCTTTGAAAAAAAATATTTTTTTTTTTTTTTTTTTTTTTTTTTTTTTTTTTTTTTTTTTTTTTTTTTTTTAGTGTGACCTTGAAGCTTGACTCGTGTGACCTTGACGGGTTATATATCTTTCAGATTTCAAGCGTACATATCAATTTGTCGTGACACCTGTTTCAGGATAGCACTCAGCCGGTTTCAATATTCATGAGGGTTTCTTGGATGGCCAAGTGATCCACGTTTAAGACGATCAATATTAACAGGTTTCATTTAAAATGAGAAGACCCTAGCATTTGGATTGAATAATGTTTCAGATACACCTGTTTCAATTTTATAGCATCTGGACAAAACTTGAAAAAGGTCAGGATTAAATTGAAAAGCTAATCTTGATACTAATTTCCTAATTACGTTTCAATTTTCATTTGTCATGCTATTCAACGAATGGTTAATACTATTTTCATAATTACATTTAAATTTTCCAGCGTTCATTGCTACATTTGTCGTGACAACTCTCAGCAATTTAAATTTTATAGAGACCTCTTGCTAAATTTTACGGATTCTCTCTACGCAACAATTGTTTCAGGTTTTGATTAGTTTGTTTCGGGATGCACTCAGCTTGACTCATGAAGGTTTTTTGGATGGACCAAGTTTAAGATCGACACGACGACTGTGCCACGATCAAAATTAACAGGTTTCATTTAAAATGGGAAGATCTAGCATTTGGACACGATTGGATGGAATCCTGTTTCAGATACAGGTTCAAATTTATCATATTTGTCATTACGAGCAATAATAACTAGACAACCGTTGCTGACAAATGTTGAGAGACAATGAGAGTGTGGAGGCAAATAGATAATTATATATAGCCAGTCAAACCAACCAACCAACCAACCTTGAAAAAAAAAAAAAAAAAAAAAAAAAAAAAAAAAAAATTTTTTTTTTTTTTTTTTTTTTTTTTTTTTTTTTTTTTTTTTCAAGGTTGGTTGGTTGGTTGATATATATATCTTTTCCTCGTTCATCAAGATTCGCTTTTCAATTGTCATGACCAAACGATTGGTTACTAAAGTTTTTTTGGATCTCTGTCATTGGATCTCGTTAATACTATTTTCATAATTACGTTTAAATTTTTACAATATGAGCTGCTAATCTCTACGCGTTCAGTTTTTCTGGCTCAGCATCTCAATTTAAAAGCTACATTTGTCCCGTTTCAATTTTATCGAGGTTAAATTTTTATGGATAATGTTGGCTGTCCCGTTTGCAGGTCCAATCGATAGGATGGCATAGCTGAAGCCGCTTTAAGCGATTCTTTTGAACGGCTTAGACAATTTTCATTTGTCTACTCATAAAATTTATAAGTTATTTTTTTTACAAATCCAATATTGGTAGGAGATAGATTTAAAAAAAATGGGTCAAACGAGGCTTCCATCGTCAAGATAAGTCATAATGACAAATCTGACATGAGGAAGCCTCGTTTGACCCAAATTTTTTAAATTTTTAATATTTTTAGAGTGATATGTAATTTGGCTGTTTGGACTCATCTATTATATATTCTAGAGTGCCAGGTGTCAGGAGATCTTTCATCATAGAGTCTAGTAGTAGCTGATCTGGCATGGGAGAGCATACTATATTATTAAGATCTTCAGGTACCGCTGGGCTTTGAATAGGCCATTCACTATGAAATCCTGGATTTTCAACAAAAGGTATTGAATGTTCAATAGGTTCAGGCTCTGGATTTGCAATAGGTGCAGGCTCTGGTTCTCTAGTTTCAGGCTCTGTATTTGTTGCAGCGTCCTTGAAGGTGAGCTTACGTTTCTTTAAACGCTTGGGATTCTTTTCGGCCTTACGTTTTACCGATGCAGTTCTCATATCCATTCCAGGTAGATCAGGCCCATAGGTGCGTACGAAGTTGTTTTTAAGGGGATCTGTCAATACTTTCCAGATTTGAGAGTTATATTGTTCTGCATAATTTGTAGTGACCACGGTTATTGTTTTGTCCAACACAACAGGAGGGTTCGTCGGCAAATAGATTTCTGGCAAATCGGTTACTGGTTCTGGCTCTTGGGATGGTTCTTGGGATGGTTCTGGCTCTGAGATTGGAGCTGTTTGAATATATTCAGAGGGTGGCTCGTCATCATCATCCATATGAGGTATCATAGGTGTTGGCACAGATATCTCATACATCCCATCTATTTTCGTGATTCTTTCTACCAACGGATTTTTTACCTTGAAACCCAGCTTCAAGCTCTCCTTCACAACATGTAGACTGAAGAAATTCTTTTGCGTCGTAAATAAAATATAGGTAGTGCCAGCAGGTATCTTGTAGCTTGAGCGAGCAATCAATATGAACCTCTCGTAGAAGTGAAGCTTGTCCCCTGAGAAATATCTGCTGTCAGCTCTCACTCGTGTCTCGTTGGGGGGTCTCACATAGAACAGCAATGGTGCGTCCAACGTCTGGATAATATGGGCGCATCCTTGCCCAACGGTTCTCTGTCCAAACGTGAAATGACCTTTCACCAGAAATTGGTTATGGGGGCACTTGAAACCAATTCTCATATCAGCGTTGGTTCTGTTGGCTTCGCTGGGGGGTCTTTTGAATCTGTTCATAACAGTGATCCATTTTATGTCTTGAGGTCTCAACGGATAGATTGTCTGGGCCTCTCTGCCTAGTGCTGGAATCGTATTCAGGATCTTGTCCGTCAGAGTACGTTTTTTAAACGAAATATTATGATCAGGTGTCAGATGTAGGCAGAACATATGGATTTTGCCTTCTCCGATCATTGTTTGGAAATGAGGATATTTCTTCAGCTTCTTGACAGAAGTCGAAAGAATATTTGGAAAAGGCTCAGTCATTCCGAAAAGGTTATGAAGAGCGTTAGCCGCTTTAAGTTTCTTCACAGAGCATTGATGCTTATACATGTTAGCAGTTCAAGCTCCGAAGAGAGAATGACTATTCGATCGAATGGCAGAGCTTATATAGTGAAGGCAGGATGTTGCATAACTCATTTTCTACGAAAACAGGATAAGATAAGGCTATTTATAGAATTATTGTCGCTGAACGCGAAAACAGGATATTGCATAACTCATTTGCTACGAAACAGGATGCTGAACACGGAAACAGGATACGGTAAAGATTTTTATAGATGCTGAAACAAATAAGCATTGCTGGACAATGATAGTGTAGATACTTTAGCATGATATATATAGGTTATCTAGAGTCAATCAACTAATCAACCAACCTTGAAAAAAAAAAAAAAAAAAAAAAAAAATTTTTTTTTTTTTTTTTTTTTTTTTTTTTTTTTTTCCAAGGTTGGTTGATTGGTTGCTTGACATTAGCTAACCTATATATATCTCATGCTAAAGTGTCTTTGGTTGATTTTATATTTTTATAATTTTTTCAACATACTATTTTTTTGGGACTTTGCCATTTTTCACCAATCTGGAAAATTTTTCAAAGTTTATCATTTCGATTTTATAGATTTTGATTTCAAAATAATATTTTTTTGCCAATCTTGAAATTTTTTTAAGTTGGTTGATAATAGTTTATATATAAATTTATATCTCAGGGACTTCAGTTATAAAAGTATCCATTCAAAATCTTAAGTATCCGTTTAAAATCTTAAAGTACAAATCGGTACGCATCCAATATTGGCAATATAATTGTTACAAAAAAAACGGGTCGAACGAAGTGTCAAAGACAGGAATCTGCCATGAGACACTTCGTTCGGCCCGATTTTTTTATAAATCGTTTGGGTTTAAACCCAACTGTAGTATTTTCTAGCCTCTGTATTTATAAGGCTGTAGCATTTTCCATCTCTCAAATTGACGTTCGATTTGACAACGACTATGCCATGCCGTCTTCGAATTCTTGGATCTTCAAAGCCAGCAGTTTTTAATTTAGGCCGTACCATGAAATCTATCTTCGGTGGAGGCTTCCAGGCACGATAAGTTGTTACGTTGGACTCTGGAGATTTTGGTAGCGGGCTTAATAGCTTTGGTACTTTAAAATAAATCATCTCTGACATGGGTATTGAAATTTGAACTGGAACTTGAACAGATTTAGAAGCTGGAACTGGAACTGGAACTTGAACAGATTTAGAAGCTGGAACTGGAACTGGAACAGATTTAGAAGCTGGAACTGGAACTGGAACTGGAACTGGAACAGATTTAGAAGCTGGAACTGGAACTGGAACTGGAACAGATTTAGAAGCTGGAACTGGAACTGGAACTGGAACAGATTTAGAAGCTGGAACTGGAACTGGAACTGGAACGCGTTTAGATTTGAAAACTGGAGATGGTCTGGAAACTGGTTTTGGAGTTGGCATGGACATGTCTCGATTATAATTGCATAATAACTCGAGAGAAAGACGAGAAGTATTCAAGACATTCCATCCAGGCTTTACGGCATAGTCATAGTCAAATCGCTCGTCGGTCAGAGAGTCGAAAGAAAACATTTCCATTTTGAAAAACAGAGGCTCAGAATGAATAAGCTGAGGCGAGAGGCTCGTATTTATACTCTGGCAAGCGGATGCGTGAGATCTGATAAGCGGTTCTGAGAAACGACATCAGTAATACTATATAAGGCTCGACAGGATGACGTTTTATAGATTAGAGAGGCTTGACGCATCTATAAATAACTTATCACGTCCTGTTTTTGAGGAAACGGTTTACATAATATCCTTCCAATTTGTTCTAGAAGAATTTTATCGGATCATCTTGAAGGCTTCAAGCGACAAACTAATTTTCTAAAAATTTTAACAGATGAGAGATATGACCGTTGCTGGCAAAGATCGAGATAGAGTGAGGAGGTGGCAAGTCAGCGATCCTATATATAGAGGAGATAATCAACCAACTGTGAAAAAAAAAAAAAAAAAAAAAAAAAAAAAAAATCTTTGAAAGAAAAAAAAAAAAAAAAAAAAAAAAAAAATTTTTTTTTTTTTTTTTTTTTTTTTTTTTTTTTTCATAGTTGGTTGGTTGATTATATCCTCTATATATAGGATCGCTGACTTGCCACCTCCTCATTGTGTCTCGACATTTGCCAGCAACGGTCGTCTAGTAACTATGCCTAGTTGAAAATTTGAAAATTTTAACAGACGAGAGATATGACCGTTGCTGGCAAAGATCTAGATAGAATGAGGAGGTGGCACGTCAGCGATCCTATATATAGGGAAGATTATCAACCAACCAACCAACTGTGAAAAAAAAAAAAAAAAAAAAAAAAAAAAAAAAAAAAATTTTTTTTTTTTTTTTTCATAGTTGGTTGGTTGATTATATCCTCTATATATAGGATCGCTGACTTGCCACCTCCTCATTGTGTCTCGACATTTGCCAGCAACGGTCGTCTAGTAACTATGCCTAGTTGAAAATTTGAAAATTTTAACAGACGAGAGATATGACCGTTGCTGGCAAAGATCTAGATAGAATGAGGAGGTGGCACGTCAGCGATCCTATATATAGGGAAGATTATCAACCAACCAACCAACTGTGAAAAAAAAAAAAAAAAAAAAAAAAAAAAAAAAAAAAAAATTTTTTTTTTTTTTTTTTTTTTTTTTCATAGTTGGTTGGTTGATTATATCCTCTATATATAGGATCGCTGACTTGCCACCTCCTCATTGTGTCTCGACATTTGCCAGCAACGGTCGTCTAGTAACTATGCCTAGTTGAAAATTTGAAAATTTTAACAGACGAGAGATATGACCGTTGCTGGCAAAGATCTAGATAGAATGAGGAGGTGGCACGTCAGCGATCCTATATATAGGGAAGATTATCAACCAACCAACCAACTGTGAAAAAAAAAAAAAAAAAAAAAAAAAAAAAAAAAATTTTTTTTTTTTTTTTTTTTTTTTTTTTTTTTTTCATAGTTGGTTGGTTGATTATATCCTCTATATATAGGATCGCTGACTTGCCACCTCCTCATTGTGTCTCGACATTTGCCAGCAACGGTCGTCTAGTAACTATGCCTAGTTGAAAATTTGAAAATTTTAACAGACGAGAGATATGACCGTTGCTGGCAAAGATCTAGATAGAATGAGGAGGTGGCACGTCAGCGATCCTATATATAGGGAAGATTAACAACCAACCAACCAACTGTGGAAAAAAAAAAAAAAAAAAAAATTTTTTTTTTTTTTTTTTTTTTTTTTTTTTTTTTTTTCATAGTTGGTTGGTTGATTATATCCTCTATATATAGGATCGCTGACTCTTCTCCAATCAGTCTTCTTCTGTCCCAGTAAATCTATCCATTGTTAGATCCTGCCGGCTTTAGAACGATATGCTATCTCTAGCTTAGCCATGGAACGTTTCTAATTTATGTCTGGCAGATTAACAATACGCTATCTTAGCCTGTTTCTAATCTATTCAAACTTTTTACGATGATTAAGTATCGCGAGTCAAATTTATTTTGGCGTACCTTTAATCGCTACCGAAAAAAATGCATGGCTCTAATATAGGTATAGGCTACGTAAGCGATTCGTTCAGGATACAATCGAGGAACGTACTGCTAGAGGATAAGATACGCATTTTTGGCTTGAAACAAATCATGGTACCGCTGTCGGAAAAAGTACGGTTTATTAAAGACATTTTACATAAGAGACATCATTGAGTTTGAAATAAAATATTTTTTTATCTGTATTTAAACATGCAGACATTTCCGCGAAGCGGAAATGTCTGCTTGTTTAAATACAGATAAAAAAATATTTTATGTTATTATATTTTATAAAAAACCATGATCTATTCTGATTTCATGAAAGCCTGCAACATCTTGTCATTTGTCAGACAAAAGTCTATAAAAATCTTGTTTTCTAAACCAATATTGTATAAATAACGTTATCCCATCCCATTTTAAAGAAAACGGGTTTGGGTATCACGGAGCTGGTTTATGCATGACCTTACAGTAGAAGAAATAAATTCCACTCCCACCCACCCTAATAGATATACTATATATATACTATATATATAGACTGCAGCGCCATCTACAATGATTGGATAAAAAAATATAACTTTAGAAACCAACTGTGAAATATTTACATATCTAGCTTAACCCTTAAAAATTTAAAATTTTACACAAAAAATTAAAATTTTAAACGAAAAAATTAAATTTATAAACTCAGATCTCTTAAATTTATCTATAGAGTCTGTATATTTTACCAAGATTCATATTTATCTTATAGAGAAGCCATATCCCTTCAAATCGTTACGATATTGGTACTCTATCTCTAGCTTAGCCATTAAAATTTTTAAATTTTACACAAAAAGTTAAAATTTTAAACGAAAATTTTAGACTCAGATCTCTTAAATTTATCTACAGATATTTTATCAAGATACATAATTATCTTATAGAGAAGCCATATCCCTTGAAAATTACAAATTCAAAATATTTTACAGATGACTGTTGTTGGCAGACGTCGAGACAAAATGAGATGTGGGTACGCTAGCCATTCTATATATAGGACGCACGAAAAAAACTAATGTTCAATAAATGAGGTTAGTTCCGTTAAGTTATAGATTCTGCTCCGTCCTTGAAGATGTGTTCAAGGTCACACGAAAAAAAAAAAAAAAAAAAAAAAAAAAAAAAAAAAATTTTTTTTTTTTTTTTTTTTTTTTTTTTTCAAGGTCGTTGGAATTCTTGTGGGCGTGGCTTCATCCCATCTATATATATAGAGAGATAAACTCGCTTACGTATCCAAACCGTCATTGTCCAGTCATGTCTCTGTTGGCTTAGTTATTTTTATCTATACATTTAAATTGATACCATTTTGTCTCGTTTTCCAGAGTCTTAAATTTAATTTCTACAATATTGGCTTATTATAGTTTATACGTTTAAATAGTCTTCATGCTATCCTGATAATCTCTTCGATACTAGCTTAAATAGATTTTTTTATAAATTTAATATCAAAGTCTCAAATTAAACCCGTCCAATATTGGCACTATATCTATCGCAAAAAAATGGGTCGAACGAGGTGTCAAAGACAGAAATTCTGCCATGAGACACCTCGTTCGACCCATTTTTTTACTCTCATTTGAAAGATCAACATAAGCTCTCTATGGATTGCTCATTAGATAACCTACTGATGGTCATCTTCAACGGTCCGGTCATTTGAGATTTGTATAATTCATAATCCTCATACTCAAGCTCAAAAAATTTCCTCACCTGTAGTTGGTATGCGGCAAGGAAGTCTTCGAACTTGGTACGGGACCTTTCGACAAATCGAACACCAATGGCTTTCACGAAGCTGAGCTTCATGTTAGCCTGGTATTTCACCATGGCCGAACCATCGAACATCTTATCAAATTCCTGTTCGCCCATGAACCCTTTCAAATGCTGTTTGGCTTCGCTAATCGAGAAGATTCTCGTCTTAGCGAGCCATTTAGGTAAATCGATTTTAGGGTCCATTACGTCTCGGACGGTGAGGCCTGCATATTTTTCGGCAAATTTTAGATCTAGAGGGTGCCTCGAATAAATAGCCAGGTCCTCAGCCCGGACAAACAGGGTGCCATCAGTGGCCATTAGGCATTTAAAGGCAACGCCATAAGCATAATTTTTTACATGAAAAAACATGACTGACAGAGAGCTAATGTATCTAAGCAGCTAGTAGAGAGATCGACTAGCAATTGAAGAGCTCTCGCTGGACACTCGTATATATACCCGGTCTTATCAACAGGATCTGATAGTAAATTTCTACGAACCGCTTATCAAGAGGAAAGGCTTGCATAATATCCTGTCTCTTGAGCAATTTTTATCGATCTGATTATAACCGGGCTTCCTGCATCCTGAGGAAAGGCTTACATAATATCCTGTCAACACTTCTCGAAAAATCTTTTTATAGAGATCTGATTGTAATTTTAATCGAAGCCGCTTATCAAGCATCCTGTCAATAGTTTCTCGAAAATCTTTTTATAGAGATCAGATCATAATAACTGGCTTGGCTACACTTAACCTTTAAAAATTTTAAATTTTACATAAAAAATGTAAATTTTAAATGAAAAAATTAAATTTTTAAACTCAGATCCCTTAAATTTAGCTATTGAATCTATATATTTTACCAAGATTCATATTTATCTTATAGCTAAGCCATATCCCTTGAAAATTACAATCGGTACGCTTTCAGTGTTGGCTTGGCTACACTTAGTCTTTAAAAATTTTAAATTTTACACAAAAAATGTAAATTTTAAACGAAAAAATTAAATTTTTAAACTCAGATCCCTTAAATTTAACTATCGATATTTTACCAAGATTCATATTTATCTTATAGCTAAGCCATATCCCTTGAAAATTACAATCGGTACGCATTCAATGTTGGCTTGGCTACACTTAGTCTTTAAAAATTTTAAATTTTACATAAAAAATGTAAATTTTAAATGAAAAAAATTAAATTTTAAAATTCAGATTCCTTAAATTTAGCTATCGAGTCTGTATATTTTACCAAGTTTCATATTTATCTTATAGTCTTCCATATCCCTTGAAAAATTAGAGATCAGATTATAATGACCGCCACACTTAGTCTTTAAAAATTTTAAATTTTACACAGTAAATTTTAAATGAAACAATTAAATTTTTAAATTTAGATACCTTAAATTTGTCTATAGATATTTTACCAAGATACAAAATTATCTTATAGCTAAGCCATATCCCTTGAAAATTACAAGTTCAAATCGGTACGCATCCAATGTTGGCACTCTATCTATCGCAAAAAAATGGGCCGAGCGAAGCCTCAATGACTTATGTCATGAGAGGCTTCGCTCGACCCATTTTTTTGCACCTCGTCCTGATCTTAAGACGAGGATTTATAAAAGTAGGGCTTGTTTCCCACCAAAACTTTTATTTTTTTGGGGAAATACCCTAGCTCCAAGTCTCCGTACCTCTCTCCGAAGACATAGCTATCCATCGGTACAGATTGCAGGTAAGAGTCCATGGATATTTTCAAATCAGCTATAAAACTCTCCATGGTAGCATTGGAAGAGCTAATGCATGCTATCTTGATACGTATGGGCCTTCTGATGTTGAACGTACACTCTATCGGCGACAGAACCTCGATAGGCCCCTGAAATAAGGATTGAAATTCACCTGGATGCATATCCAACAGCGTGTTGGCATCTTCCAATCCAAAAATACGTGTCTTGGCTAGAGACGGAGGCAGGCTCAAGCCCTCGGGAGCGATGTCAGTCACTGTAAGATGGCATAAGTTTAAAACGCCAGAAGAATTTTGATAGCCCATGGTACGAGCTACGTCTGAACCTTTGATAAAAATGTCACCGTCAAAAGTCAAAAAACAAGTAAATTTCACGTTTAACTCTTCAGCTAAAATTTGAAATATCATTTTGGAGCTTTTAGAATATCAAGCAGTCAGAATGAAATGTCTCGTCCAGCAGCCTGTATTTATACTAGCAGCAATCTCTATTTCTATCTAAATTTCTTATCGACATCCTCTGACGCACATCCTCTTACGCACGTCCTGTAGATTATGCAAGATCCCGCTCAAACGACAAATTAATTCTAAAAATAAGTTTATCGCGTCCTAAGGATTACATAATATCCTGTCAACAGCTAGAAGAATTTTATCAGAAGGTCACGTTTTCTAAGAAAGCTTGCTAAAATTAGGTCGCGAATCGGGTATATATACGAGCTGCCTCTAAGAGCCTGCATCATTTTGACTTCTGTTGCATTAAGTCATGCTATTCACAATTGAACATCCACAGCTTGATGCTAAAATCCTATTCGTAGTCTCTGCGGATGGACTTTTATTCGTCAGGGCCTCTGATGTGGCCAAGCTGATGGGTAAGGGTAACGCATACGTAAAAAAAACTACCAAGCTAAAGGTGAGGGACCTCGTTTACAAAAGGTTCAGGATACCTGTCTCTTTAGCTAATACCTGGGTGTATCCAATAGAAGAGATTCATTTCGGAGATGCGCTGTCGACCATGGGTTTTGAGGCCATGATGAAATCTGCTAAGATTGACATCTTAGATCCTATAGTGCCAACTGCATGCATCCATAAAGCAGTCAGAATTCGGATCGTGAGGAATTCTGATGTCTTCATAGATGAATTCTTAAAGGATTTCATAGAAAGAACCCTGCTGTTCTATGATGGAGACCACGATGATGACCCTCGCCTACACGAAGATAGATTTGAGACTATTTCTTGGACAGACACCCCTCCGTCCAAAATCAAAGTCTTCGTGGGGAATCGATCTCGCTGGTATAAACTGATGCCTTAGAGATTTAAATTGGAGGGGGCAAAAAAATGGGCCGAACGAAGCGTCTCATGGCAGATTTCTGTCATTGACGCTTCGTTCGGCCCATTTTTTTGCGACGGTAGTAAGCCAATATTGGATGGGTACAAATTGAGACTTTGAATGGGGTCTCTGAGATAGATAATATTAATATTTCAATATTGAAACGATACTAATGCCTTTGAATCTGAGATAGCTAATGTCTTTGACTCTGAGATAGAAATTTACAATATTGAATAAGGACATTTTTTTAAATGAATGCCGTACCAATATTGAATATATTTTTTAACGATTCGATAAACAAATAATATATTTAAATAATAAATATTTAAAGAATAAAATATTTATATAGTCAATCTGAAGGATTGCATAACTCATTTTCTACGAAAACAGGATGAGATAAGGCTTTTTATAGAATAATTTATCACTGGATATTGCATAACTCATTTGCATTGAAAACAGGATACTGAACACGGAAACAGGATGCAGTAAAGATATTTATAGACGCTGAAACAAATAAGCATTGCTGGACAATGATAGTGTATATACTTTAGCATGATATATAGGTTAGCTAGAGTCAATCAACCAATCAACCAACCTTGAAAAAAAAAAAAAAAAAAAAAAAAAAAAAAAAAAATTCCAAGGTTGGTTGGTTGGTTGGTTGGTTGATTGACTCGGATTCATTCTTTATAAATAGCTGTACTCAAACCTTCATTCCTTCATTCTGTCTGAATCTCTTCTAGCATCAACCTTCTACTAAAACGCTCCTAACATTAAGATACTTTAGCATGATTAGTTGATTGGTTAATGTCTTTAAATCTGAGATAGAAATTTACAATATTGAATAAGGGCATTTTTTAAATGAATGCTGTACCAATATTGAATATATTTTTTTAACGATTCGATAAACAAATAATATATTTTTAACTATTCGATAAACAAATAATATATATATTTTAACGATTCGATAAACAAATAAAATATTTAAATAATAAATATTTTATTATTAAAATAAAATATTTAAATAATAAATATTTTATTATTAAAATAATATATTTAAATTCTAAATATTTATTATTCGAACCGAACGTGAACAATTCTGGCGGGGTGGAGTTGCTCGAAGAATAAATCTGGCGACTGTACCTGCCATATCGTAATGTATTTGAATTATCTTGGGTGTCTCTGTACACGAACATTTGCTTGGTATCAAAGAAAAGTTTAGTGTAGCGCATATACTCATTTAGAATACCAATTTTTCGAATATTTGCTATTATTTCTCCTTGAGATAGGCTGATAACAGACAGACACACACAGACACACTGCTAAAAACATGATTTTCGGATTCAGAGGACCTCAAAACGTGTCAATATAACAAAAACTCACGTTCGAAAATTTGACCCGAACACAATACTTTCTCTACCTAATGGATAAGAGAACACGAAAAAAAAATCTCCTTATATTATTAAAATCTGTGCGCGTCTGTCTGTCTGTCTGTCCGTGAGAAATGCCTTGTGACTGCCAAAGCTCCGGCGCTAATGGTCGCAGCGCCTCGAAACTGGTGTCGACAGACGCAGAATTTCTTCATCTCGACATCGCAATAATTCGCTAAGCGATGCGACCCTAATGAGCGGAGATATTAATTAAAACATCCACCCCTGTCTACCGAAAAATGACCCAGAATTCATGATTAAATGCTTAAAAAGCGACATTTTTACGGAAAAAGGTGAAAAATAAATTAGAAATATCAGTCGTATCGTTACAAATAAGGTGTCAAATGAAAGGTCCGATTTTTCTGAATCCGACGGTTTAAATAACTTATCGATAGGACAATTAGATTTTTTAAAATTAACTAAAGTATGAAAAAAAAGGTGGCAACAAATCACAAGAGTTTTATTAATTTCGCAGACTAGTGAGCTTCTAGACGTATTTCGGTTACCATGGCGCACAGTGGATCGAAGTGTAGGCAGAGGCGAACATAGGAACGTTATGGTATTATTATTATCTATGTATGATGTTTTTAGTCACATTTCGATTTAAATATGTATATATGTATGATAGTTAAAGCGATTCCATGCTTTTTTTTAACCCTTTATAAGGCCGAGGGAATATTTTCCCCACCAAATTCGTTATCGTTTTATTCACCTGGCACCAATTTTTTAAAATAATGATTCCTGTGTATCATTTTTCTGGAAAAACATCACTATCAGAATTATTTTGATAATTCTAGTGGGAAAAAAATTAAAAAGTAGTTGTTTGTGACAATCCTGCTTATGCTAATACGATGGGTTGTGAGAAGTATGCGATTGACTAAGAGAATAAGATGCCAAAAGTAAAATTAACTATTTCTAATAGGCTAAATGAATTTTTTACTTTACATCAAATTTTATTCGTGAAAATAGTTTAATGTGCCATTTGAGGAAAAAATGGTTTAATAAAGTGGTTAAGCGGTATCATATTTTTCTGCTGCAAATAGGTATTTAGAAACATACCTGGTAAAGAAACAAATGTTGTATAAAAGAAGAGAATAAAAGAAAATAAATAAAAATTTCGGGAAGAAAATCTATATTTGTAACACAATTAATTTAGCACACAATGATAAATATATCATTAGATTACTGCTTCTTTTTTCTTTTCTTTCTTTTATGTAGTTTTTCAATAGAAAACTCATGCAGGCATTTACTGACAAACTCTATTAAAAAAATTACTTTTGTCTTTATTTTACTAAAGATTTATGGAAGGCAGGCGATCAATAATTAATGAATTTTTTTGATTGAACTGGATTTTTTATTTGTTTTATTTTCCTATCAGAAATAATTTTTAAACAAATAAGCAAATAAAGTGAATACTTATCAAAGAAATTTTAAAAAACGTTGTTTCTAGGTTCTGTTATTTTTAGGAGGACAATTCTGGAAGGCAAATTTAGGAGACAAATTTGGAAAATTTGCACTGGAAGCAGCGAAACAATGTGCCTCAAAATATGTGTGCAACTATATGCCAGCTTCAGTTCACAAACTATTGATTCATGGAAAAGACATAATAGAAAAGGACAATTGTCAGAAGAAGCTAGTGAAGCCCGAAATAAAGAGTTTCGTAAATACAGAGAATACCACACGAGAAAAATAAATCGAAGAGCTTGTAACGAAGATTTGCTACATCACTTGTTATTAACATCTGACCCCCTGATTTCAAGCATGAGAACGAATAAAAGAAATGTGCAAAGGAAGGAACTTTTTCCTGAAACACAGGAACTTTTACTTTAAATCGTAATATGTTATTACATTATTTAGTTTTAACATTTGATTATTTAACGTTAAACATTTACTTAATTTTAACATTTTATGACATATCACGGCAACTATTTACATTTCTCTCCCTTTTTGGGTCCAACGGTACTTTTCAGTACCATTAAAGTAAAATTAATTATTTCATTAAATATTTAAAAAAATAAAATTAATTTCTGATTTATTAAATTTATTTTAATCATCTAAATTCTATAATATTTTCACGATAAAAATTTTAATATATTTTCTGTCATTAATGAATACAGTTATTCAGATAAATTTCTCGATTGATAATTTGAGGGTAAACAGAATAAAAATTTATTTTACTCTAAAAGTGGCGATTTATGGCGCAAATCCTTTTCACAGATTAAAATGCATACTTTTGGGAGTAGTAAAATGTGTTTGAAATTTTGGACAATTTTGGACAAAAAAAGTTACGCAACTTATAAATTTAATTTTGTTGTTAATTTTATATTCACATTTCATGCGTGAATCACAACATAAAAAAACCAACAAAATGTTTGCAGAAGTACCTTAAAATTTTATTAGGACATTATTAAAAGTATTTTTATTTCGTATTTTTTCATAGTTATCGTAAGTGCCACTTGATGGCTATTCAAATAAAGTCACTGAAATTCATCGAAAAATCTTATTTCTGAAAGTTTTCGTTTTGAACTTATTTATATACAACAAAACTTCGTGTAATTGAAGAAATAACAATATATTTGTATTTTTCAGACATTCTTTTAAATTATTTCACTGCAAAATATCAGTTATTTAGAGGTTGATTTTTGGGCCTATATTCGTATTTTAACATTGTTCGATCCACTGTGTGGCGCCAGGCGAAAGAATAAATAGATTTTACTTCCTGCTTTACTGATTTTGTACTGGAAATAAAAATTGCAAATTTCAAAATGCTTCAATTTTCTTCAAAATTATTTCAAACTTGCTACACACTTTTAACATCACAAGATGAAGTTGCAGTTCAAATTTCATCGGGTTTCGAGAATAATTCGGGTCTGCGCTGCCGAAGGCAGTGGGGACACGGCGTTCGTTTTTACCCGATCAGAAATGATTTTTTTTAGGAGGCCCGAAGGGTCAGGGAAGGAATATGCGCGAGCAGCGCATGTACTCCTTGAGACCTAACTTTTATTTAACATGAGCGTGCGTAGCGCGCACGGGACTGCGCTGCCGTAGGCAGTGAGGACCCGGTCCGACTTTGCACCCGATGAGAAATGATTTGTTAATTTTCTTTTCTTAAGAATAAAAAAATGATTTGAAAAGGAATATGTGTGCGCAGCGTACGTATACTCTCACGCGTGCGCGCGCAGCGCGCATGGGTCTGCGCTGCCGAAGGCAGTGGGTACCCGGTGTGAGTTTTTACCCGACCAGGATTTTTTTTTTTTTTGAGGGGGGGCACGAAGGGTCAGGGAAGGAATACGCGCGCGCAGCGCGCACGGAGCAGCGCGCAATGGGGACCCGGGCCGACTTTTTACCCAATCAGAAATGATTTTTTTTTTTTAATTTCTTTTCTTGACACTAAAAGTTACTGTTAGTGAATCATTAACTTTAGTGATTGATTTGAAAATACTGACCCGCTAGCGGGCGAAGCTCGCTAGTCTCCTTATATTATTAAAATCTGTGAGCATCTGTCTGTCTGTCTGTGAGAAATGCCTTGTCATCGCTAAAGCTCCGGCGCTAATGGTCGCATCGCCTCGAAACTGGTGTCGACAGACGCAGAGTTTCTTCATCTCGACATCGCGATAATTCGCTAAGCGATGCGACCCTAATCAGCGGAGATATTAATTAAAACGTCGACCCATGTCTACCGAAAAATGACCCAGAATTCATGATTAAATGCTTAAAAAGCGACATTTTTACGGAAAAAGTGGAAAATAAATGAGAAATATCAGTCGTATTGTTACAAACCAGATACCATTGGAAAGGGCTTCTTTTCTTAATCCGATGGTTTAAACGGCTTATCGATCGGTCAATTAGATTTTTTAAAATTAACTAAACTATAAAAAAATGTTGGCAACAAATCACAAGAATCTTAACTTTGCAAACAATCGTCTAGACAGCGGAAGCGAAAAAAAAAAAAAAAAAAAAAAACACCTGCCACTGATTGATAAACAGATGGATTTTAAGTGGGATAAAAAATTGCAAATTTCTATTTTCTTCAATTTTTCAAATTCGTACATTTCACTTAGTATACAATCTCAACACCACAAAACAAACTTGCAGTTCAAATTTCATCGATTTTCGTCAATAAACAAAAGATTTACATTTTAATTGCAAATTAAATTTTATCTTAACACGCCTGACATTTTATCTATCGAAAGAGGTTGCCAGTTTCTATAGCGACACAAATACACTTAATGTAAAAATATTTCTTTTTCTATTTACTTCCATTAACCGACTACCGTAGGTAATGGAATTCGAAATTTCACCTGACTTACACGTTTTGAGGTCTCATAGCGCTCTAATATTTTAAAATTTCAATATTTCAAATACTAATTATGTTTCAATTTTTTTTTAATACGTCATTCGATACACATTTTAAAGTACGGTTACATTATCGAAAGTGGAATTCGAGATTTCACCCGATTTACGCGTTTTGAGGTGTCCTAATTAGATTTTCTTTTGCATTTCAATAGTGGAATTCGAGATTTCAGCTTATTTACACGTTTTGAGGTCTCCTGAATGGATTTTCTTTTATATCTCAGCTACTAATTAAAATATTGAAAGTGGAATTCGAGATTTCACCTGATTTACGCGTTTTGAGGTGTCCTGAATGGTTTTTTTTTTTTTTTTTTTTTTAAATCTCAACTGCTAATTAAAATAATTTCATAAGTAATATATCATTAGATAGCTTTGTTGATTTGGAATCGAACAGTAGATTACAGAAATTTCTACCGCCAGATGGCGCTGTAATATTTTAAAATTTCAATATTTCAATTTCTAATTATGATTAAATTATTTTTAATACATCATTCGAAAGATATTTTAAGTTCTTTTATATTATCGAAAGTTTTCACCAGATTTACACGTTTTGAGGCGTCCTGATTAGGTTTTCTTTTGCATCTCAGCTAATTCAGTTTGACCGTTCAAAATTGGTATATGTAGGTTAATTAGGAAGGGCTGAAAGGGTGGGGAAGTTATAGGCGTGCACCGCGCGCACGGGATTGCGCAGCCGAAGGCAGTGGGGACCCGGGCCGACTTTTTACCCAATCAGAAATAATTTTTTTTTTAAATTTCTTTTCTTAACGCTAAAAGTTACTGTTAGTGATTCATTAATTTAAGTGATTCATTTGAAAATACTGACCCGCTAGCGGGCGAAGCTCGCTAGTAATTACAGTAATATCGGTTAGATAGGATGATATAAATTTTAAAAATAGTTACATATAAAAACAGTTTAAATTAATTTTTTATTCTGCTTTCATTTTTAGACATTTTATCCAATTTGTCTTCTTAAATTATAAATTGCAACAGTTTTATCTCTTAAATTGTATAAAATAGGATCGGAATAAAAGTTTTAGGAAACGTATAAGTTAAAATATTACGCGTTTTAGAGTATAGGATCAAAAATAAGTCATTATTAGCTTCTGAACATTTCAGGGATTTCCAAATTTTTAATAAAAGGGATGTAACTTTATTGAACAGGGAGCAGCCCCCGCTCACCGCTCGAAGAGCGGTGTTGAGCGCTTCCAGGAAAATCCACGTGAGCTGCTCCGACATTTATTGAAAAAACAAAACAAAAAAAAAAAAAAAAATTACATCATGCATCGCCTGGCTTAGCCAGCCCGCGACAAGGGGCGATGCAAATGGGCATGGGTATTTACAAGAGCGGCGCCAGACACAAGTCCACCCGCGACACGGGGCGCCGCTTGATTATAGGAGAGAGGGTGCGAGGCTGTGTGGCCTTCCACGACAAGCGGCACGCTACCAGTTTAGACCCTTGCATTTATGAGGGCTACTGCAGCATTACGGGCACACGGGAAGATAACAGGGAGATAGAAGAATAATGTGTTTAGGAGAAAGAATTTTTCTTTAGTTGTGATTTTAGGTTAGTTTGTTAGATTACATAAATCCATTAGGAATGAGAAAATTTTATTTAATTTATTAATTAAGGGTTTCCTTGTTAAAATGTTGTCCAGCCAATTGATTGGTCTGGGAGAGGGATTTCTAATATGATATAGTGCTGTTAAGGGGCAGTGGAAATAATAGTGTTGCGGAGTTCCCTCCTCGCCGCAGGAACACAGGGGAGAGCGTCGGCAATGAAATTTGTAAAGGTAAGATGGGAAGGGGCCATGACCTGTTAAAAATGCCGTGATAGGTGGAGTTAGGGTCCAGGAATTAATACGAGCCTGTGGGATCAGCGAAAAGGTGTGCCTACCCTTCTCTGAACTATCCCACAGGTTTTGCCATTTGAGATTAATAATTTCTTTGATTCTATTTTTGACATAGGAGGGTGGGGCAGGGATTGTGGAACACTTGGTGGGGAAATCAGTTGCTTCTTTTGCAAGGGAGTCAGCGAGTTCATTGCCAATCACGCCCCTGTGGGCAGAAACGTGTGCCAGGGAGCAAGTTAAGTTAGGATTCGTTAAGAGTTTTTTTATCTGTTGAATTTGTGGGTGTCTGCACCGATGCCGAGCTATTGCCTGAAGGCCCGAGAGACTATCGCTGAAGATGTTAAAGAAATCATTCGTGTTCGAGTCGCCAATCCAGCGTATTGCTTTTTCTATGGCATAGATTTCCGCTTGGAAGACTGTATTATAGTCCTCGAGCCTGCAGGCCCACCGATGGGCCACGGTGCCACGGTCCAGCACGCAAAACGCTGCTGCAACCCCGGTGTCCGTTTTGGAACCATCAGTGTAGATCGCCACTGGAGCAGAGGGAGAGAAACTATTTTTAGTGCAATTGGTGATGAGTGGGGCAACATCCTTGCCTGGGTGAATATCCTAGCTGCAGGTCAAAGTTTGTATAGGGGTTTGTGGGAAGATGATGTTTGTTAATTCGGGGTCTTTAAGCTGTAGGATTTGAGTTTTTATATATGTTTGCGAGACCTGCAGGTGGGCATGAGGAATCCCAGTGATTACGGTGAGGGCATCAGTGGATATTGTTTTATATCCTCTTGCAATTTGCAAGAGGAAGGGTCTTTGGGCTGAGTTAAGAGAGGTAATGGCATCAGTTCTCAGGTGACCGCCCCAAATGGCGGCTCCGTAGGTTATTATTTTCTCGATGATTGTTTTATACCAGGTTTTTAGGAGAGAGGTGGAGATACCCCACCTCTTTCCCACCATTTTTGCTGAGCTGTGGTATATACTTTGAGTCTTTAGTTTAATTTCTTTTACGTGAGCCAGCCAGTTGAGGTGCCTGTCAAAGGTGATGCCAAGGAGTTTCATGTTTTCGACATGATTGACACTGATGCCGTCTATCCGCATCTTGGGATTCCTAGTTCTTTTAAGGGCTTTAGGGAAGGCGAGAGTTAATGCTTTGGTTTTAGATGGGGATAATTTTAAGTCGAATTCTTTCAAAAGTTTACTGAAGTGGGAAAGGGCTTCCTGGGCCTGGTCCTCCAGGTTTTTTCTAGTTCGACCCGAGACAATCAGGGAGAAATCATCCGCATAAGCAAATGTTGTGAAGCCCGCAGAGTTCATGCTTTTGAGTATTATGTCTGCTATCAGATTCCACAGGATAGGACCTAGGCACGAACCCTGTGGGCAGCCTTTAGTTTGGGGATGTTCGGTATTCCCGTCACCCCAGTTGACAATAATTTTCCTATGGGAGAGGTATGAGCGGATGATTCCGGCCAGATTACTCGGGCAGTTAAGGTCTTGTAGGGCGCGTAGAATGTGTGGCCACTCCTTATTGTCGAAGGCTCCTTGAATGTCTAGAGAGATGATAGTGGTGTAGTTTGATGCGTTACAGCTGACGGCGCAGGAACTTTTTATGGCTTGTAGTGCTTGGTCACAAGATCTGCCCTCTCTGAACCCAAATTGGTTAGGATGTAGTAGATTGTTTGTTTCGAGGTAAAAGTTTAATCTTGTTACAATTAATTTTTCTAATAGTTTGCCTAAAGTGGGGAGGAGGCAGATCGGTCTGTAGGATGAGGGTTCAGAGGGAAGTTTCCCTTGCTTCAAAAAGTACACCACTTCACCTCTTCTGAGTGTTTCGGGGAAGTATTGGTGTTTGAGACATAGATTGGTCCATTTCTGAAGGATGTGTGGCATTGTGCAGTGTACGTTTCGTAAGATTTTAAAATCTATGTTGTCCGGACCTGGAGCCTTTTTGATGTTGAAACTGTGAAGAGTGGCTTTAACCTCAGACTCCGTGAAGGGAACATCCGAGGGAGCCGAGTAGAGTGGTGCTTGGTGTTGTGGGTAGACGGTTCTTGGGAAAAGGATGTTTGTGAGGTACTCTAGATTGTTACGTTTTGAGGAGAGAGCTGGAGGACGTTCCAGTTTCAGCTGGGGCGGCGTGAAGAATTTTTGACTGTAAAACTTTTGAGCTGTGCCGAATATTTGTGTTTGTGATGTGCAGAATTTCTTCCATGCGTTATGTTTGGCTTCGTTGATGTGTTTTTTGAATATTGCCGAATGGTGTTTTATTTTCTGTCTGTGTTGTTGTAGAAGTGACGGGTCAAGGTATTTTACTTGTCTTCTTAGGGCGGTTAGGTGATTACGCATGGAACGGAGCTGGGGAGACCAGAAGGAGTAGGCGTACTGCCGTCCCGATTTCTTGAGCCTGAATGCTGCGGCCGCGGCTGTCTGGATGGAGGCTATTAGATTAACTGTAAAATTTTCTAATTGTGTGGTGTTGTTAATAGCGTTGAGTTCGTCTGTTAGTGATAAGGAGGAGTTGAGTAAAAGTTTGTTAAATTTCTTGAAGTTTCCACGTTTAGTGGCAAACCGTTTAGAGTATGTTACTGTGGGTATTGAATTGATAGAGTAAGTGATGTAATTGTGATCTGTGTAAAAATTTTCTTCACTTTGAAGGTAAAATATCCTGAACATCTTTTCATCCTTGTTAAAACGTAATTTAAGACATTTTTATCTACAGCCAATATGTTTTATTTTTGGAAAAGGAGAAAAATAAGTCTAATCTCTCTTAGAGAGTTTTAAATGACGCCTCAACATCAAATGGAATTTCCACAGTTTCTAAGCAGGTTTAAAAATATTGTAGAGAAAATTTTCTATTCAGGGGAAATAATTTTCTTTCAAGTAATAATTTCTGTACTAAATAGAAAATATTAGATCAAATACTTCTAAAGTGGCTCTCTAGCAAATCATGAAGGAAAATTAATTTCAAAGCCTGGAGGAAAGGCTAACATTTCACTATCACTATTCTTTAGATTCATTAAAATCGATTTTAACTGTAAGATCGTAGGAAAGGAAACTATTTATTGCGAAATCCAAATCCGCACTCGATTATCGGAAGAGTGGACTGTTTCGGCCTTAAAGATTGATTGCTGAAAGTGCTTTCGTATTCTAGTGCGGTCGTGGTAATACTTAAAAAGGCTTTAAAACTCGGAAATTAAAATATATGTAATAAATACTTTTTAATATAAACTACTTTGTGTTCACTGAAAAGTATTTTTATAATTCATATTTCCATACTTTTATTTTACACAAATAATAATGAAATTGTTATTCATAAAACATAGACACGAGAAAATTCTTTCTTTAGAATATAGTAGGATTAGCCTTAAGATTTACGGGGCCACACAAAATTATTCGGTTACATTAAGGGCTATCAATGGAACATGCTGGAGTGGCGTTTTCGTTTGCATTAATCGTTTTTAACACTTTCTAACAATGTTCAAGTGTGATTATGAATTGAATTCATCTACCTGTCTTTTTTGCTGTTCGTCTCTCGGAAATATACACAATTTAATTTTTATTTTTTTTTTTTAAACTTACATATGCTATTCAGTTTAACTATGGGATGTTGCCTATTGAAAATGGGAAAAGTACCACTACTAGTTTAATTACGCATAGAGACACACGGAAATTTATAAAGCTTTGCGTTGTACGAGATTTTTTTCCCTATAAATCCCAATTTCATACTTTCATTTTGTACAACTGATAATGAAATTAACGTAAATCATTAATATGCACAAGAATATAGAAGACATTAAGGACCACCTAAAAATTTTTACTTCTATTAAAGGCTAAAATTTGAAATTGAATTTTCATTCGCATTAATATTTTACCATGTTTTTATTAACTTCGATTCGTGTTTGTTTTTTTGTTTGTCCGGGTACAAATCTTGCAATCTATTTTTAACTAACTTCCCTACTAGCTAGACATTTGAAACTTTCACAGTAGCTGAACCCGATGACAACATACTACTTCGAAGTCAGATTTTCGAATGTTCGAATAGTTTTCATTTAATTCATTAAAATATGAAAATAATAAGCTCTTAATAGCAATAAAATAGCCATTAAAATATTAGCTATAGTTTAATTGTTGCTAAAAAAAAAAAAAAAAAAAAAAAAAAAAATACGAGTTCATTTTCTTTCGACATAAAAATAAATACATTTAATTCAACGTGAACGTTAAAAAATTATAAAAAGTTAAATGATGCATTTCACAAAAATGGACGTCATTATCACTTTAAAAATTTTATACACATTGATTAGTGCTAATGTCGCTTTTGTCACAATGCTAATATACGTTGTTCTAAAAGGAGAAATATTTTATTTTTAAAACCAATTTTTTTTTTTTTTCACTATTATTATTATTTCACTGAACTGAGTCCGCATGCTTATATCTAATAATATTGCTTAAATATTATTTTTTATCCTCGCGTATTTTATTAATGATTCATCAGAAAATTTAAAAACATGATATATAAAAAGTTTTTTTTTTTTTTTTTAATTTTTTTTTTTAATCTTATTTAACACTTACTAACGAAAGCTTGAGAGTGGACATGGTTTTAATTTGTCCATTTGTTTATCTATCTATCCTTCTTTAACATCCGTACATATTTCCAGAATGTCTTCAAAATTATATAGGCCATTCAAGTTCACAAGTCCAATATTTAAAACTAGTGGATCTGCAGATGAGGAGCCCCAACGTCCTATTTGCATCACGCATTATTCAACAGATCACTTTTGTTTATTCCTTATTATATACATAATACATTAGCAGGCATTGCCCGCGTTGCTGGTCATTATATTTAAATGAAAATTAAGAATTATAAAAAATCACTATTTTTATTTATAAATAAAAATTAAAGAAAAAATCGATTGAAATCATTTAAAAAGTCCTTTCGTGTTGCCGCTGACTTCGGCAACGTCTTTTCCACCCGCAATATTTCGAGTCCTTGTCACTACTGTCTGAGACGACTAAGTTGACTAAATTGCCTGACACGCCGTTTGTAGACAACGCTGATTTTGCGTCGATTGTGGCGACTTGGCTGCGGAATTTGGCAATCCTAAAATGCAAATTTTCGCCAAAGTTTGGAAGCTCTAACATCCATAAAAACAGAATTATGGAATTTTCTGGAAAGATTCATTGGCATATAGCGCTGAACTAAATTCTTCTAAAATTCTTTAAATGACAAACAAGACTAAAACAAAATAAAGTGAATTCGTCGACTAGAACCTGCTTATATATTAAGAGTTACTTTCTGCATTCAAAAATGTCGGCAACTTTTATAACAATATCATTACGTGCTTTATCTACGTGTTGAATATTCATTAAATTGCATTCGTTAACTAGAACCTGTTTATGTCTTTAAGAATTACTTTCTACACGCAAAAATGTCGGCAACTTTCATAAAAATATCATTACAGACTCCATTTATGGGCTGATTATTCATTAATTAGCCTATTTTGAAATCTCTATGATGGTAGGTCATATATAATAGCCGAAACCTTTGTTATTTGACCATTATGAATATACTTTTCTTAAATATTTCCCGAACGGAAAGTCAGAGAAGAAACAAAAACGGAGGTGCATAACTAGATCCCTTTGCAACGTTCTACGTCCAACCGTTTTTGAGATATGCGAAAGACATACACACATACGTACATACAGACGTCACGAAAAATCGTGTAAAGTCGATGATATCTCTTAAACGAGAGCTCGAATTAAAATGTAACTTACAGGTGCACAACTAGACATCATGACAGTCACACATATAAATTTTCCATATTCTACTATGATTCGTTTTTGAGCTATGCGAGATATAAAATCCATTTCGCAAATCGGGATTACAATACTGCCTTATACTTTGTATAAGGAAGTAAAAAGGTATAAGGCCATTTGATTAAATAAAATTAATCTTTTGAATATAACTTTTAAAAAAATTCAGTTTAATTAGAAATTTTTGATGGTACATGTTTAATTTTCCATCTTTTTAAAATTATTTTTCACGTGTAGAGAAATATTCCTTTTTATGTTAGAAAGTATAAATCAAATAAAAAGTTGTAAGCAGTTTGTTTTATTCGCAACAGGTTGAAATTACAACACAAAGGAAAATATCGAGAAATTTAATAGAGTTATATGCGTTAATACATTTCAATTAACAACTGTCTTCCTAATTAACAATTTGAAAATCCGGCTTCAAGGGACACAGGGAGACGTTTCAAACTATCTGTGTGCTGCCATGTCTGTAAGAGCGGTACATTTTTCTGCAGATAGGCAGAATCAATTTACTAAGATATTAATGACTCGGTTGACTTGCTATATAAACAGACCCGTTTCCGACTTTTTTACACCTATCTGTATGGAATATGTGTGTACATAACAAATATTTTCATATATGTATTCCTAATAACTGATATTCTTGTATTAATTCCCTGTAATTCATAAATGCTTATACCAAATTTCATACATAATGATTGCATAGCATGTCGGAATTATTTTGTGTAACCATGTAAAATAATCATCAATTCTATTCCCACAATTTTCCGCAGAAAAACATGCTTTTAAACATTCTAATAAAATTTCATTGCATTTAATGGGGTGTGTAACAATGTTAAAATACACTTTTAAGAGATACTGACTATAGACCGTAATAGTACGAAAATCTTTTATCTATTCCGTTAAATGAGCCACAATTATTATATACACCAAAAAAGAGTACACCTAATTAATTATAACTCCTTAATTTTTCAAACTAATTTGACATCATTTGTATGATTACAGAAATTCATCGAAATTCTTTTGTGTGGTCCCATAAATAAATTATTTAGGCTATGCATACACTTTTTGTTTTAGATTTAACATGCTTTATAAGCATCTTTATAATGCATGTTAATTCCATTTTGTTGAATGCAGCATAAACGCGTTAAAATGCGCTTAAATAAAAATTGGACCATAGGCCGAAATTATTTTGCGTGTGTCTGTAAATGAACCATAAACATTTTATACACCAGTAAAGACTATTCAGCTTTTTCTACGTTTTTCATGAATAATTGTTGGAAATTTAACTTAATTTGGACGTTTACGTGACATTATCGCACACTTTTGTAAGGTCCTGTATATTAATTAGGAAGCCTAAGCGCATATTTTTTCTGCAAAAAACATAAGTTTAAGAATCTCAGCAAGGTACGCTAATTTTATTTTGTTGAATGCAAAGTAATGATATTAAAATGCGTTTAAACAAAATTCACCCTATACGCCGTTATAGAAAAAAAAAAAAAAAAAAAAAAAAAAAAAAACTTTGGCGTTTCCCTGTACACATTAAATAAAAAATATGGACATAAAAAATTATACAGTTATTTTTAAACAGAGCCTGAACATGTGTAAGAATTTGTAAGTCAATGGGGGGATTTTTACGGCCGCTATTGCGGTACATACAAATTCTATCCATAGACCGTAATGATTAGAAAAACTTTGGTGTGTCCCTGCACACGAACTACAAATAGAACACACAAACAAAACTATACAGTTAATTTCTGAACCTGAGTAACAAACTGTAAGTCAATAGCGGGATTTTTACGGCCGCTATCGCAAAACGGACAAGCAGACAGAACCCAAAATCTTTTTGTTTCTCCAGATGAAGGCCTCCACTGATGTTTCGGCAATGATATAAATAACACAACTGTTTTCTGTACAGGGAAATGAAGTACGCCAATACATTGTGTTTTACAAGAGGGTTTCGTACAAATCAATTTTAAGTAATTCCGCAGTGCACAACGCATGATAAAATTGACATCTATTGTTCAAATGTTTTCTATAGAATAGGGTATGTCGATCGTTACGATTTACAGCGATACACTGAAATAATCAGATACATTAAGGGCTACAATTAGATATTGCTGGAATTACATTTATGTTTGGGCTAAGTTTTCTTAACACTTTACATCAATGTTTACGACTGATTATAAGTTGAGTTTAGTGTAGCCAGACTTGGAGATATTTTTATTCAATAATCGCCAATAATTTTGAGAAGTGATACTTGATACACATAATAGAGAATTAATCTTCGAAGGGATTAGGCAACCGTTACAATTCAAATTTAGTGGTGAATTTTGAATGAAAAAGGTCCCGAAACCTGTCAACACTGGTTTAATCTCTCTATTTGAGTCTTCCTGTGGTATCACGGGGTAAAGTATATTGAAAGTTAAACAAGTGCGCACAATTGAAAAGTATTAATAATCTAAGCAAACCATATGGTTTTTCATTCTTGTTTTTTAAGTTTTTTTCAATTAAATTAGAATTAATTGTGGAATGCTTTGAAAAATAAGCTTCGGTAAATAAAGCACACTCAATTGGGTAAAAGTATGAGCAACTACAATAATTTTTTCCGTTTCAAATTCTATGCAGAAAATAAACTAAACTACATTAACAAACGTGAGAAATTGTGAATGAATACGTCATTTCATCTTGGTTAGCGGATAAATCTATCCTATTAATTCAAATTTATGAACACTTTTTTCCCAGGTCGAGATTAATTGTTTGCTATCAATCTTCATCTGCTTAGCATTTCGTTTCTTCTCGTATGAAAATAAATACTATATCTATGGGAAAAAGGCAGTCTATCACACAAGAAATGGATTTGAAGAAAACTGTTTACGTATTTAACCGTAACTATATAAGACATTTTTATTTTATATTATTTTATATTATTTATTTTTTATTTATTTTTTTATTTATTTTTATTTATTTTTTTATTTTATTTATTTATTTATTTATTTATTTATTTATTTATTGAGAAAAAAATGTTAGAATTCAAAATAGAAGAAATATTAGAATTTTTAAATTTTATTATATTCTTGAGTACACAACACAAAATATAACTCTCGATTACTGTTCCAAAAGCTTTTTAAAGGGATTTGAGCTTTATATCGAGTTATTATGCCACTCTAAATTCCAAAAAATGAAACTTTTTGAGACAGTTTAGATAAATGTTTAACACTTTCCAACAAGGTTGAAAAGTGTTAATGACTGCGGCTTGTCTGTCCGCGCTCTAACTCTCGTAAATATTTATGGAATTTCTTGAAACTGATATATGTTATTCAAATTCACAATCGGATGTTCCCTATTGAAAACGGAGTAAATACTACACTGGTTTGTGTACAGGGACACTCGAAAGTATTCCTAAGCATTGCGCTCTATCACAGGCATTTCTATAAACCCTATTTTAATACTTTTACTGTACACAAATCTTAATGAAATTGAAATATATTATTCAAGTTCACTATCGGATGTTTCCTATATAAAATAGAGTAAATTCAACAATAGTTTGTGTACAGGGACACTCTAAAGTATTGCAAAACATTGCGTTCTATGAGAGGTATTTCATAAACCAAATTTTAATAACTTTACTTTAAGCCTAATGAAATTGAAATACGTTAATCATATGCACAAAAGAATGCTTTCTATAGATAGAAAAATAGTATGATTAGCATCAGATTTACAGAGTCACGCAAAAATATTCACTTACATTAAGAGCTATTAATAAAAATTTGCTGGAATTGCATTTTCGTTTACATTAAATGCTTTCTAAGAATTTTTAAGTGTGAATATGATTTCAATTTGCGCATATGTATGTCTGTTCGTCTGTCTGTCCATTTCTCTGTCTGTCCGCGCTCCAACTCCCGAAAATACTTATGGAATATATATATATTTTTTTTTTAACTGATATACGTTATTCAAGTTTTCTATCGGATGTTCCCTATCGAATATGGAGTAAATACTTCTACTGGTTTGTATACAAGGAAACTCGAAATTATTCCTAAGCATGGTGTTTTATGAGAGGCATTTCTATAAACCCTATTTTAATACCTTCACTGTGCACAAATCTTAATGAAATTGAAATATGTTATTGAAGTTCACTATCGGATGTTTTCTATATAAAATGAAGTAAATTCCAGCAATGGGTTATGTACAGAGGCACTCAAAAGTATTCAGTAAGCATTGTGTTCTATGAGAGGTATTTCTATAAACCAAATTTTAATAACTTTACTTTGTACAAATCTTAATGGAATTGAAATATGTTATTCATATACACAAAAGAATGCTTTATATAGAATATAGTATAATTATTATTAGTCTTACAGGGCCACATAAAAATAATCAATTACATTAAGAGCTATTAATAAAAAATGTTGTAATTGCATTTTTGTTTACATTAAGCGTTTTGAACACTTTCTAACAACTTTTAAGTGTGAATATGATTTTAATTTCTTTATCCGATTGCCTATCTTTTTATCTGTCTGTCTCCCGCCCCCAGCGTCCGTAAATAATTGCAGATTTTTCAGAAAATGATATAGATTAATGTTCACTACGGAATGTTTCCTATTTAAAATGACTTGTTAAAATATAATTCTTAATAGGTCCTCTACAACTAGTTTGTGTGCAGGGACAAAAAGAAAAAAAAATTGAATGATTGCATTTTACGACAGACATTTTTAAAAATCACATTTAAATAACTTTCTACTGTAAAAATTATAGAGAAATTGGCATGTATTGTTAATATTCTACAATAATGTTTTGCATAGAAATGCTTTGCATATGATTAACCTTCAGATTTACCGGGCTACACTAAAATATTCAAATACATTAAGGGCTGTAATTATAATCTAACGGCTGGATTTTCTTTTTTATTACATTCCAACACTGTGTATGAGTGGTTTTAAATTCAATTAGTGAATCTGTATACTTTTCAGTCCTTCTGTCTGTCTGCTGCGTGATAACGTAGGCAAGGAATATTGTAAGTTATAATACGATATAACAGGTATGCATAGTTGGAAAGTGTCAATAATCAATGCGTACTGTATGATTTTTTGTTCTTGTTAATTTTCTTTTCATTTTAGATACTTTATTCAATTTGTTTTCTTCGAGTTACTAAAAATATCAACTGTGACAGTTAAAAATGATGATACGATAAAAAGTAAATTTTAGGGCTCTATGTGTATACTTTACTATGCAATTTAGGTTTATGTTTTAACATGTGCGCACTTTTTTATAAAGATAAATTTTAAGTTTTATTCAATGTAAATATGTTTTGCGGTAATTTTATATATATGTTATCGGTACATCAAAATTTATATGCTTCCAAATTAATGATAGAGAATGAAAAATAATATTAATACACTTTTAGAAAGCTTACCCAGTTTTAATTTTGCGCATCTTTTTTGCATTTGTTTATTAAGAAAATGGCCAATAAAATCCCTCTTCTGTGAATTTTTATCATATTTTTTTCTTATTAATAAGCATGTTTTTTATAATCATTTCAAAAATTTTAACACAAAATTGTCTTTTATTAGTTATTTTTTATTTATCAATGTAAGAAAAAACTAGTTGGCATAGGTAGACTCTGCTCAGTTCCCCATCATATATATGTTCTCATAAATTCTAGTCCGAGACATATTACAATCATGTTAAAAGAAATGAATATGACCAAAGCTTGATACAGTGACAGAATGAAATCCCCGCTAATAGGCTATCCACCGTTCACTTCGATATATTTATCTTATTCTAATCTATTAATTTATTTTATCAGGAATTAAAAAGATTATTGCGTGTGTTTTTATTGTCAAAATTTATAAATTTTATGTAATGCAAATACATTGTGTATAAATTTTATAAATTTTATACGTTGGTACGTCAAAATTTATTTACAAAGTTCAGATTAGGATTAATGATAAACGATGCTAAAATAATAAAAAGAAAAGAAAAAATGAAAGAATAATAGATTTTCTGTAGCTCATACTATTTTTAAATTATTAGTTTCTAAATATTTTAGGGTTTTTAAAATTTTAATAAATGTTATATAGGATTCAAGTTAATTAAAAATCTTCTTTTTCAAACGGATGATAAAATATCTTGAAAATCCTTTCATCTTTTTGACAAGAAATTATCTTAAAAATATGTTTGTCTGCAGCTAATACACATGAATGTCCAGAGAAAAGATAAGCCTAATCTTCTTAGAGTGTTTTCAGTTGAAGCTGATGACTAAATAAAATTCCCATAGATTAAAATATATTTAAAAGGTATTGCAGAAGAAATTTTCCGTTCAAAGAAAGTGGTTTTGTTTCAAGTATTAGTGGCAACAAATAAAAAATAACTCTAATAAAATAAAATTCTTCACAAGTTGCTCTCTAGGAAACTCGAAAACTATTGAGTCAGAGTAATTTAAAAGTCTGGAGGAAAAGCTAAAACTGCCTTATCTTCCTCGTTCTCCAGATTAATTTAAATTGATTTTAACCGTAAAACCGAAGGAAGAGAAATTTATTGCGAAATGAAAATCCGCACTTTTGAGTATCTGAAAGAACGGACGGTTTGGGTCAAGTGATTGTTCATTAAAGTGTTGAAAGTGTTTGCGTAACTCGATGAAGTAAGATTGTTACTTCGTTGGGTTTTCAAATTCCTGACTTACAACGTAAATTATGAATTTTTTAAAATATTAATTATGCATTAAAATGTGTATTCAAAAAGGAACTTAAAATATATAAATGCGATTATTAAGTTTATTTTGTAAATTAGCATCACACACAAAAAATGCATTTGTTTAAATTTATTTAATTTGAAACGAAATGAACTTTATGAAACTTTAAATTTGTTTCATTTTAAACGAATTGAAACTTTAGTGATAATAAATAATTTACGTTCACTAATATTTTTTTTTATTTCAGATGGTAAGAAGATTACTTTTCAATTTTGTTTGAGATATTTTTTTTCTTTTAAGTTTTCTTAAATATTTGAAAATACGAGAAAATATATGTTAACACGTCGAAAATCAACACGATTAAGTGTTTGATTAAATTTGTGTCATATTTGATTGCAGATCTTTATCAAATTAGTGAAAAATATTGAACCCACTTAACCCTTTCGCTACCAGTGTTTTCCCTTTCCAAAAATAAGTTAAATTAGAGTTTTCGTAAGTCAAATAAAATAAAAGTAGCAATATTCTTTGAAAATAAAAACAAATATTAACTACTAGCAAACCGGTGCGAAATTTTTGCACTTTATTTTATTTTTTTTATTTATCTTTAAAATTTTAAAAACTTATAATTGCACACATTTCACCAACTAATTATAATTTTAACTTATCAGAAACCAAAATATTATTATAACCAAATAAATATTGTGCAATAGTGAAATCAAAATCATTCAAAGAAAAGTTTCAAATTAAAACTCATGGTTGACGACTCAGTTTTCATACTTCCGCAGTTGAACCCTCATAACGCCTTTTTAGCGATGACATCTTATTTATTTTAGAATAATTTTTTTCTTAAAAAAAAAAACCCTATTTTGATTATATTTTTATGATTGCGTTTTTTATTCAGTTTATAGTAACAATCCATATTCTGTATATATCTTTAAAATATTGCTAGGTTTTAAATGACGCTTGCAAAGATTCTGAAGAAGCAACTAAAGAAGTTACATTTTTCCATAAAATAATGTCATCGTTATTTTTAACACGCTTTTATTAGCTTGACCTGTATGTATGTTTGTATGCATGTATGTTTGTAACCGCTCTGGGAGCAAACAAAAAATCTATATTATAAAAAAAGGCTTTCCCTACGTGAACGCCGTGGCTGTGAGGTAAAGCTCCGCGCTATGAACCTAAATGTCTAGCGTTTGAGCCCAGTCAGGGGAGATTTTTTAAAAATGGTTTTTGTTTAATTCTAAATTATTTTAATTAAAGGTTTAAATGCATGTAAATATTATGGTGTGTCACTCACACGATTTTCTCTTACCCTGCATTTTAATACTAAGATAGATATTTTGTGCGTTTTAGTTCACATTTCTATAAAAGCGTGTTCTTTAATTTTTTAAAACTATAATTATTATTTCTTATTAGGTCATTGAGCTGAGTCCGCGCGCTTAAATATTGTTCATTTTAAAATATTTTTAATCCTCGCTTATTTTATTAATTTCACCACTATCACATCGTTTCGACAAAAAATAATTGTAACTGGTCCACGTCAGAGAAATATTATATAGATGGGGCAACTTTGGAAATGGGACATATATATTCCAATGTCTTTTTCAAAGGCATACATGTGTTCCAGTGGAATTGAGGTGAGGATATAAAATACAGTGAAAAGTTCAGTTCCCTAATTCTAAATTCATTTTACAATATGTTTGATAAATTTTACATGAAAATACATAAAATTACACTAACGTATGAATGTAATCACAGAAAACCAGTTGGATATGCACTCCAATAAATTTCACGCCTATTTATCTCAGTGGGTGAATTAAAAATATCCGTGGGACCTATATGTGGGGTCCCAGTGGTGTTGAAAGGGTTAAAAGAAAAAAAAAATCTATCGTGGATATCACATGATTTCCTTATACACCTTTTGAAATATACATACTGTTACAAAAATATTGGCACTTTGTGTGGGGTACAGTGGTTCGTAAACAAACTGGCAGGTTCCAATAAATGAACTTTCTTAAAAAAACGATCCAAGCACACTCATACTCTAACCACGAAAGTCACCCTAATAGGATTCCATACGACAGTCAACGAATATCGCATGTTCTGGAACAATATTCCTCAGCTTCTTACAAAATCTATCCTTTTAAAAGCACAGCTTAAGAGTTCAATGTAATTCATTCGTGTATGTAAGGCTACTTTTTCTTCTCTTTGGCGAACATTAGCAGCAAGAAACGATACGTTATTACCATTAACTCCATCAAAATTGAGAAAGATATTTTTTGCCAAATTTGATCGCTGATCTCGTCAAGTCGCCAAGTTTTCCGACAAGATTTTTGAAATTTTTGTTCTGTTTTTGCGCATTCTAAAATGCTGTAGGTGCCACCGAGTATTATTTTGCTTTAGTAATATTTTCCATGTATCGCAAATCATCTGTCTCTGTAGACGGCTAGTAAAAATGTTAATTAAACATTTATTCATTCTATTTTGTTTTTATTGTTAAAAGTAACGGGAAATAATTCTTTACATAACTTTTATATCAATTTGAGGAAAACGGTAGTTTATAATCTTAATAAGCGTTCGATTCAAATTTAACATTCTACTTAACTGCATTTTTTTAATATTAACGAATACGCATCTTTTTAATGTTAAATCATACGTGAATTCTACGTTAAAAAAATTAAATTATGACATAAGAAAATATTATGTAGGACATAGTCTTTTGATATTAAACTGGATTGTTAAATATTGCTTACTTAATCAAGTTTTTTTAGGAATTAAAATGAATGAAACTGAGTCTAGTATTTTGTTTTAATATTTAAAGAATAATTTATGTTTAAAAATAATCTGGAGTGACTTCAATTGACTTCGCGGTTCTATAAATAAAAAGTCGTTAAATAAACAAAAGAGAAAATTGTAATAGGGTATTTGAGTATTTTTCTCCACGTAGTATATTGTTTCAATGAACTCTATTGTCCTTCAAATAATTTCAGCCCATAGATCATAATGATAATAAAAATTTTCGTTGTTTCCCTGTAAAAACCTATAAGTGTTCTAATAATAAATCTATAGTATAGATACTCACCAAATTCTATACAGTTCGTGCGACAGTGACCTGTAACATTTATATAAATTTTCAGCTTAATCGGATAAGGCGTTTAGACTTATCGTATTTTGAATAATTTGAGCCCAAAAGACACAATGATACAGAATTTCTCTTTCTATCCTTTTAAAAAACTATAGGTGGTACATATTCCAAAATTCATACCGTCAATGTGACGGGGATCTAGAACATATATAAATATTCAGCTCAATCGGATATGTCGTTTAGACGTTGTTAAACTTTAAAGAATGCCCCATTATCTTCATGCCCCATGGGCATAAAGATAAAGAATTTTTCGTTGTGTCCCTGTAAAAAAAAAAAAAAAAAAACTATACGTTCTAGATTCACAAAATGTAAGTCCTTTCAACGGTGGTTTTACATATGCATGTGTATAAATTTTCAGCTCAATCGTTTAGACGCTGTCGCACTTTAAAATATTTGGGTCCATATAGACCATAATAATACAGAATTTTTCTTTGTGTCCCTGTAAAAAAGCTATAAGCACTAGATTCACTAAAATTTATACACGCCATGTGACGGAGACTTATAACATGTGTAAAAATTTTCAGCTCAATAGAATAAGGCATTTAGACGAATTGCACTTCAAAGAATTTGGGCCTATAGACCACAATGATAAACAAATTTTTCATTGTGTCCTTATAAATAACTATAAGTGCTAGATTCACCAACATCAATATGGTTCGTGCTACGGTAACCTATAACATACGTACCAACTTTCCACTCATTCGAAAAAAGCGCTTAGACGCTATCGTGTTCACTCCTATACATGCACACATACATACATATAGCATCGTAAAAATAGCAAATATGAATTCAGGGGACCTCAAAACATGTAGAAACACCAAAATCTCAAACTCTGATTTTTGACATGATTACAATACTTTCTTTAAATATGTATGTTCGGAAGGTAATAAGTCTTTCATACCCAAAGTCGTGAGCAAATACCAATAAAGTTAAATGCGTTCTTGATTTCGATGTCTGTCTGTCCGTTCGTCTGCCAGTCCCTGATCTGACGCCCGTAAATACATTCAGACTATTTTCAAACTCATATACGTTATTTATTTATCTTCACTCTGGAGCGTTACCAATTAAAAACGGTACGCATAGCACAAGTGGTTTGTGTACAGAGACACCCAAAATGTATTGCGATTTTTTTTTTTTTTTTTTAATAAAGTACTATTAATTACTTTTCTGTTACAAAAATCATAATGAACATTTATTATCCATATGCTTAATAAACTGTTTTCTACAGATTATGGTACAGGGCCATGCAAATATATTGGAGTTGCACTTTTGTTTGTATTAAACGTTAACACATTCCAACAATGACTTCAATGAGTGATAATGACTTCAATCAGTCTGTCCGTTCTCTAACGGCTCTAAATTTTCTTCGGAATTTTTTAACACTTATACATGATATTCAAGTTTAATGTTCTATTTTAAAAATAATATATCGCATGTACAAGGACACCCAGAAGAATGTCAATGTAGTGCGTTCTATAAAAGGCAATTTTACAGATCGTATCTAAATATATTTGTAGTCCAAAAGAAATAAAACTAATATACATTATTCACATGAACAATAAAATCATTTCTAAAGTGTATGATTTTATTATCATTAAATTATACAAATTTATTCATACGCATTAAGGGCTGTAAGGAGAAAATGTAGGAATTGCATTCTCGTCTGTGTTAAGAGTGATCCTGACTTAAATTAGTCTGTCTGTCTTTTCCAATAATTTTCATTCACATAGAGCATCGAAATTACAATGTATACAGTTTACTGTGGCATGTTCTTTGTTCAACTACATGGATATAAACTTTTTCATGCTTTCTTTTTAGAGAAAGTACTTTTATGAGATCCATTACCCCCCATAGCTATAAACAAAATATTACTTCGTTTGTAGGCTTTCTGCTTTCTTAGAATACATATGTGTATATGATAAATCTTAAAAATTAGACGAAATAAAACTTGAATTTTTAAATATAAAACTGGAACAGAGTATTTATAAACCCATGCGCAAATGCAGCAAAAGGAAATGTAAAACTATAATAAATAAGCAAACTAACAAAGATAAATAAAAATTAATTCTAAAACACATGAGGGTCTTCTGCAGGGTAGCCCCCCCCCCCCTCATGTAGAGAATGAAATATGAGACGTTCCTGACGAAACATTGGCTATTTAGATAAAAACACGCTTCTAGCCCCCGACTTCTTACAGATGGAAGCAAGACCATACAGAAAACGAATTGAATTAATACAAAGCATAAAAAGCCATTAAATTCATAAATGAAGTACAAAAGTAAATACATCAATAAAAAATACAAGAATGTAAATAAATACATGGACAAACTTAAACAGTTAGTAGATTGAGGAAAATTGTAATATTTTATGCATAGTAAAGTCACCAGAAGAAGTACATAATATTAACATTCTTTATAAATACTCTTCATATAAATTTTATTAAAAAAAAAAGAAAAAGAAAATTTTAAGTTTTCTGAGAGTTTGGATATTTTTAAAAGGTCTTTTACTGTTTTTGAGTCTAAGTGACTCTTATTTTTAAATTCTTACAATACGCATTGGATGATGTATGTTCTTTTGTTCTTTCATGGAATTGTATCGACTTTTTATTGTTTTGATCAATAAATAAAAAAAATTAACCGAAATCTTTGAGGTTAAATTACAAGTACTACGGCAAATTCTGTCTTTTATTAATAGAATTATTTTTTAAAGATATACTTAATAATAAAAATATATTCAAATAAGGAATATAGTGCCACATATATTAAACATCGTAAAATAACTCAACACTTAACACTTTTTCAAAAATTGGGAGGAAAATCTCTACCAAAATTGGGTGGTCTTTTGTAATTAACTCCAAATAAATTTACAAATACAAATCACAATTCTGAAAATTTCAAGCATCGTTTGAACTGTCATAAAAAATGTATTTTAATTTTTCGAAAATAAGAATAGTTTAAATTATGCATCTTTAAGAAAATCCAGGAAGTCTTCTTTAACTGATGGAACAGTTTTTAAAAATTGAAGTGCACCAGTCCAATTTCCAAATTTTAAGGAAGTACCGGAGAGTTAAACGAAATCAGTGATTAATTCAACAAATAAACAAAAGTAAAAATTTTATTTGGATGTTCGAGTATTTAGGCTGAAGTTTGCCTATTTGTAGCTTGTAGTTTATAAGAAAGACAAGGTTGAATCGGAATTTTTTTGTCAAACCTGTGAAAGAGTTGTAACACAGACTCCTTCTCATTAGAAAAATATAAAATTTAACTTTAGTTAGAGAGATTATTAGGTTCTGAAAGAGCATTTTTTTCTTTCAAAAATTTCAATTACGCCTATTAGAGAGGAATATCATATTACAATGAATTTTACTTCTCAATGAAAGGTCTTCCCATTTCCGATCGTAAAAGCCCCGAGGCAATTTCTTTCTCAGTGCTCCTTTCATTCTGTATTAATTTAAACAAACGTCCATAATTCTCTTTCATGTATCCGTAAAAAATGATTCTTTTGAAAGCGTAATTGGTTTTTATTCGCTCAGTATTAGCTAAAAAAATCCATTCAGAATTAAAAGTTTAAGGCCGTACCTTTTACTTTCAAAAGCAATTGTAGCCTATCTGTAAATTAGAAATGATTGTTTCAATTATTCTGAACCAAATTAATGTCTTTACATCCCAGTACATTAGCTGAAATTGAATTAGAAGCGCATCCTATACTTAAAGATTTTTTTTTCGAGTTTTCAGTTATTCCATGCATGTTTTTAAAGAAACAATCGTGTTAATTTCACTTAAACAAATTAAATGACATGATTTAAAAAAAAAAAAATCTTAAGTGATTCTATTCGACTTTCAGAACATTTAATAATTATCTGTCGTTTAAAAAATTTCGATCACAGACATTTTCAGTAAATGAACAAAAAGAAAATTGTAATAGGGTATTCAAGTACTACTTCTTCATGTTCATATATGTGTACACTGGCCCACCACAAAGTATTCGAATTTTGTTATGCGGCCTTTTATTATAGATTATTTAATCCCTTTCAAACAGTGAGATTCTGGAGTACATGAAGTATAATTTATTTCTTGTCTGTTTGTAGAAGAAAGGCACACCCTTTTTTGAATGACCCTCTATAACCAAAGCAGATCTGAAGGAGAATTTTCGAAACCTTAAATAATTTAATTTACTTTCGAAACAAATCATCACGAGTTGTCCATTCAGAGCAGTTCATCAAATTTATAGGAAAAGCAAACTGTTTTTTTCAATAAATTGAAAACAGAATAAGATGAGTGACGTCACAACTAAAACTTTTGAGTTTAAAAACCTTTTTTGTTTAAACTAATTACCGTTTAAATGATTTAACGCCTTAAGATTCAATGATTTTGCGAAACTAAACAATACTTTTTAAATAACGATTAATTCATTCTTTTTGTTGTTGTTTGAATCTATTTTTAAACTTTTGTGCCTTTTCGTTAGATGGCAGCACTATTTCGATATTGGTCCATTTCCAATCATGCGTCATCGCGTGATGCGAGTTATCACCAAACGGCTAATCACGCGATATCGCGTAATAGATAGTTAGAGTACATAAATGCTATATGCATAATAATAAACGTATATAAATAATATATTAACTTATTTTGAGCACAATAAAAACCAAATAAAAATAATTTGGCTACCGCGAGAAATTCCAATTTTCAGCTTGGCAATAAACGCGTTAAAGGAACCCGTGTGCAGAAGTCATTATAAATTTCTTAAATACTACTGTTTTTATGAGTATAAAAATATTATTTATTTTGAAGTGTTAGAAAAATTAAGCAAATTTGTTTTGCTTCACGAGAAACCAATAAACACAACTATAAATATTATTTGGGAAGATAAAAATTTAAATTACATCCTCAAATTTAACATTAGTGTGCCACACCCTAGTAGAGTTGAATAATACTTTTAAAAATTTCTTCGGGATATAATATATTCCTAATATCAAACATAGAATTGCACAAAATGATGGAGCGGAACACATTTCCACAGAAACCATTCAAAGATGGTACACATATAAAACGCAATTTTTTTCTCTCTCTCTTACATTTTTTTTTTTTTTTTTTTTCTTTTTACTTTCTCTTACCCATTGCAACTGGTAGAGCAAGTATTGTTTTTGAGTCAAATTTTCGAAATCGAGTTTTTGTTATATTTACACGTTTTCAGTCCAAACATCATGGTTTTAGCGGTTGGTCTGGGCGTCTGTGGATCTCAAGAACAAATAATAGCAGGAAGTCCAAACTTTGTATTCTAAATGTGTATCACACAGGGATGCTACATTAAACTTTTCGTGGAGATCAAGCAAATGGTTCGCGTACACGGACACCCAAGAGGATTCAAGTACATTACGTTTTTGGGGGAAACTGTAGATAAGTTGAGTTTAACGTCTATAAACTGCACTAAACCAAATGAAACGAATATATACTTTTTATATGCGTAAAAATATATTTCATGTATAATGTGGCATGGAACTCGCTCTTTGGGCCACACAAAAAAATTAGAATATAGTGCGACAATACTTGTAAATGGATGGAAGTGTATTTCAGGTGCCGTGTGATATTACTATAGGTATATATTCATGTGCACCATGTGGTGTGTACATAATCTTCAGAAGATATACAGGGATGCCAATATTTAAGCCATAACATTCTTTTTTATTGCTAGTGGAATTACTTTACCATGTCCAGGAAAGCTGCTCAGAAATTTAAATTAATTCCTAATGGCCATATGGTTAATAATGTATTTTTTCAGCTAAATATTGATTGCTTGGTTTTTTGTATATTGATACATTTTGAGGCTTTCTGAATACCGAAGGCAATTTTTTAACACTTTGCCTGTGTCACTTAGAGTAAATTAAAAACAAATAATTTCAGGCGATCCAAATGATGTATTTTGAAGTGAATACGTTTGTTACTAGAAGAGTTTGTTCAATATTGATACGTTTCAAGTATTGCAGCGTGTGAATTTTGTCTGAATAATTTTAAATGAACTTTTGAACATAATAACCGATTTGAATTCTATATAAATGTAGATACAATAATGAAACGGGGTGGGGGGTTAGGGGACGTGAGTGGGCCAGTAGCCCCCTCACACAGAAATATTTTTCAAATAAAGCTGTTCCGAAGCCTGATTTGAATTGTTTGGACATCCGTTTACATACCAGTACTCATTATCTTACCCCTTAATCTCCAGTCTGTATTTATAGTATTAAATTTCAGAGTAACAGAAAGTCGTGTGAGTGGCACACCAGATTACTTCTTTCTCCAGATGTACTGAATTACATTTTTGGTAGATACTTATGTTAGTATAAATAGATTTTTTTCAGTAATAATTATATCATTCGTTTAAACTTAATTAAAAGAATTTTATGAAAAGAAAGTGTCTAAAAACCTTATCGAGAAATATTTTATTTCAATCAACATAACGAATGAAACTAGAAAATCGGTTTCATGACTATCAAAAAATGATTTGTTATGCTCGAACAAAGCCTTAATATTTATTTAATGCGTTAACATTCAGGAGGACGTATGTTGCTTTTAAAATTTATGTTGGCACGCAAAAAAACTGGACGTTTATCCCAAAAATAGCAAATTACGTTGAGGATATCTGAAGTCTATGACCCCGTAATGGACGAGTCGATTAAGTTCATTTTTATTTGGGATTTTAGAAGACAATGTCCACTGGTTATGGTCAGTACTTGGGAGGATTATTTCTTTTTGGACTAATCTCTCTCTTTCTCTCTTTTAGAGGAACAGGTCATGGACTATGTCATGCCCACCTATACTTGAGAATATTCGATTGCTGAATGTCGTTCTGCTACCGCAGCCAGGGATACCTGACAATATTGTCAGTTCTACCTGACAATAATTACCTTATGGTTCCTCTGAAATAACAACTAAGCCCTATGGTTTTTTTTTTTTTTTTTTTTTTTTTTAAATGGCGAAATTTATTATCTGAATTGTCTAATGAATTTTTTTTTAATTCAGCTCTCACACTGAAAAATTCTCAACCGTTACATTTGTTTCTAAAATAAAAGATTTATTTATTTATTATTATTATTCATTTTGAAACTATAGAAGAGAAAAAAAAATGCACTTGGTTCCGTTCATTTTTGGCCCTCTTTAGTGTTAAACATGAACTATATTCAAAGGTAAACTATTAAAAAACAACGAATAATAAATTTGTAGGATTTTCCTGTATGTGAAAGCTGCATAAAAATTAATATAAGTAAAGAGACATTCTCATTAGAAAATTTTCCAATGGGTTTTTTGAGGTTGGTTGTTTTACAGGGGTAGCGTCTGCTTAGGGATAATTTCTAGACTTTCGGAAAAATCAACTAAAAATTTCGCGCGCGACTTTCGAGCATAAAATTATTAAGTGCGTTCAATACAAAATTCGAAACTTTTCAAAAATCAAATTCTTACTTTATTAATATTGAGTAAAATTCACTGTGCATTGAAAGTAGTAGAATAGAAAAAAAGAAACACTTGAAATGTTTCAACAATTTGCAATCTCTTACGTTAACTTTAAGTTTGGAAGCGACATAACTTTTTGAGACAAATTTTTTTCTATTTCTAAAAACTCCCTAACTTATAGAAACTGCAAGGTTCATTACGTATTCCGAGAACATGTACAATCAGTACTGTCATGAATGCAGAACATGTTTACTTTTTAAAGATTGCGGTATTTTTCGAATGATTGCTTTTCATGAGCACAAAAAGGGAAAAAAAAAATATTTGTGTATGGTATTTGTAATATTTGAAAGTTTATTTCAACTGATGTATTGAAAAGAATCTGTGATTCTTTTTCTTGTTATATTTATTTGGACAATTGTTTGTCATGTTTGAAAAAGGTGAAAAGGATACAAATTTCTCAGTGGAAAAAATAAATAAATAAATAAATACATTCCAAAATACCTTAAAAGAATTTATATGTTTCCTTTACATTAAATATTTTTTTTTCATTTTTACCAATAAATTTTAGTATAGATTTTGTTTTAATGGTATTCCTTAACTTAAAAATTAAGACCATTTAAGCTTGTTAAATGTGAAACATATTTATAACTTAAAAGACACAATATCTTTAACCTGTAATATCACTTTATGATGCAGTTGTTCTGGTAATGGTAGAATAAAAATTTAAATATTCTTAAAGCATTTTTTACATTTAATATATGGGTGGGACAGAATAATTAGTATTGTTCTTTTCGGACAACATTCTACCAAAATTACACGGCAATCACTTAGCTATCGTTTACTGTCAAAGTAATTTTACAGTTATTAGACGCACATAACTGTCCTTTGTTAGATAACATAATTTGCTATTAGATACAGTTATTAGATGCACATATATCCATTTATATATATATGCATCTTTGTAATATATATGTAAGTTTCAATTTATGTAAGTTTTCATATCATCTTATGCATGTTATATGTACTTTATTTATAAGTAGCTGGTTTTTCTCGCTTTACCGGTTAGTGTATTTAAATAAATCCTTATTAAAAATAATGAGTCTCATTTTCTGAATTATTTAAAAAATAATCCATTTGTAAAGCACAACTCTCGAATGGCAACACTTTTAAAAAAGAAGCCTTCTTATATCAATCAAAATATCAAAATGATTCAGTCATTTATCTATGAAAATGGACTCCAAATCAGTGAAGCTGAAAACATTCCGTTCGGACAGAAGGTTCTTTTTGCACTAGGAATGGATTTAACGACATTTAACCCTAAAGAATTTGAAAGGGGAAGTCGACGTTTTTTAACCTTTTCACAATCTCTTGTCCACAGGTCAATATTAATTAGCTTTGTTTACAATTTATTTAGCTTTGTTTTCAATTTTTTTAGCTTTGTTTTCAATTTTTTGTAAGATGTATGTCACCGTTTTTCTGCAGTGGTTTCCAATAGAAATTTGGAGCACAGTAAAATATCTCCTTTTAGACCCTAAGTAAAAGATAAGAATTCTCTGAAATTGCGTTCCAAAGGGGTGGAAAGGGTGGAAAGCGTCTAACCGTTCTACTCTTCGCATGTGGAAAAACGCAGTGGTTTTCAATAAAAGCTTTAAATTGAGGAAAATGTTTCTCCTGAAGATGTAAAACATACCTACATACATACAATGACTTATTATTTATATTAAAACAGAATGTTACGCTTATTGTGTGAATAATAAATCATAATAATTGTACTGATTTATGTCTAATTTAAGATTTATGTACGTGCAATGCAAATATCGAGTGTATGTTTTTTACATACAATTTGCAAAGTATTAGACAGCCTTTTATTTTACCAATCATCCGTCAAAAAAAACAAGTTTCTAATTTTCAAAATGTTTTCAATGAAGTAAGCAACGGAATAATATAATATTAGTTCTGTAAAAACAGAAACATTAAGATTGGACACCTTGTAAAATTACTTCGTAATAGATGAAAATGTTTCAAAAACATTTCATGCAAATGTACTACGTGTTATTACATGTCAGTATAAATATATTTGAAGTATAAACCTAAAAGTATATGAACTGCCTGCATATTTTATTCTGTACCAAAATAAAATGAAGCATACATGTGTAACTAATACGAATGTGTTACAAATGCGTAAGGTTTTCGTGTAACATAATTTCTACAATTTTTTTAAAGCTAATATGTGCAAGATATCATAATTTCTAATTTTTTCTGTTTTTTCGGACAAAATTTCGTTGTCTCGTACTACAAAAGTATTCCTACAATCGCAATCTTTTATCCTAATCGTAATCTTTTATTTCCATTTGGATAGCTTTATTGTAGGAAATTAATTTGATTTTGGTCTCATCGAGAGATAATAAAGGATGTTATTTTTATACACAGTAATTCTTCTGAAATAATCTGGCGTCGTTTTATCGGTGTTTTATTTGTTCACGAGAAATGAACAAGACCGTTGTATTTGATGAGTAAATTTTCGATAAGTTTCTGGTATTTCTGGACTGAAAACACTATCAAAGAATCTTCCTTGATAAGAAACTGATAAGAGCAGATTAAGAAATGATACAAGATAAGAATGGGTTTTGAGAAAATCTCCTTTTCTCAAAAGAATGTGATAAAAACATTCCTTACATTTTTGTCGAGTTAGGTACAATCATTCGTATTAATTGATTAGTAATATCTATTTTCTATATCACTTTTCTTTTTTTTTTTTATGTAGTTATGATGTGATTATAAATAAAAAATTTCCAACTTTTAATTACAACTTTTAGAATAACAATTATGAAATTATTTTGTTATAGCAACTTAAGAGTATACTTCGCATAGAGAGAAAAATGTCTATTTACTGAAAAAAGAACTATTTTTTGAGGCGTAGATATTTCTTTATAAATAGCATTTAGCATGTGTATATAAAGATTCTTTGGATTAGGTCAAATGATTCTTAAAAAGGCTTAATAAAAATTGTGTTTCCATCGCAATTAGCGGACTCTAGATGAGAGATATTAACTTGGGTATTACAAATATTTATGTAGATGAATATTAAAACTCAAAGTTAACGATTTAGGAACTTTTTAATGTGAGAGTATGATACCTATACAGTTATGCCATATTTAGGAGCAACCCCTTCACGAAATAAGACCAAACCACCTCTTTAACCACTTCATGCCTGTGCGAAGAAATAATCCTTATAGAGCAACAATATCAATTTATTATCTGTTATAAAAATAGCCTCTACTTTCCAGTTTTTTTTTTTTTTTTTTTTTTTTTTTTTTTTTCGCTCGAGATCTTTTTACCTGTCTACCGGAACTGCAGTTCTCCAGCCTCAATGTCACAGTTGTATTACTCATTTTTATCTAGTAATATTAGATATACATATACATAAATTCCTTCATAATTATACAGTTGTATCATATATATATCTTTCGTAAAGTGATTTTTAAGAGGGAGGGTTACCATCCTTTCTATACTTGATGAATATATTTACCATACCATCAAGAGTCCTGCATCGGGTCGGGCACCCACAAGAAACCGAGGGTTATTTGATTTGCGGGTAACACTGTCGATTCTGTATTATTTTTGACCCTCGACTCTACAGTTTATAGCTGAAAATTAAATTTCTTGAAAACGGAACAGCGACGTAAATAATGCAATATGTGGGAACAAAGCCATTGGCTAAGTATGTGTTAATGCATATGTACTATTTCTTTACTTTTGTAACATTAACGTAAAGAAATCTACATTTGCCGTTAAGCTTGCCGAAAAAGGATTTTTTTTTTCATTTTGCACGCGCGCTTTTTATTTCCTAATTCAAAATTATGTATATGTATATATATATGAAAAACCATTTCGATACTGATTATTATTAATTTTCTTTTCTTAAAAAAAAAAAACATGATTTTGATGAAATTTTAGCAAAAGCAGAATTTAGTTTAAAACGGAGCACTAACAGTTTTTTTTTTTTTTTTTTTCAAATTATAACATTGCTTTCAAATTATTCAATTATATTTTCGATAAATTTTAGATTTCGATAAATGCCCAATTATCGTAAAAATCCGCAGATTGATACAAATATTCCTCAGTCCTTAAAAAAAAAAAAATCCTGCCTTTCAGCCATTAGTCTATTTTAAAAAATATATTAAGAATAATGTAAAAGAAATTAGATTAAAAATTTTATTTTCATTATTTTATTTTAGTTTTATTTATTTATTTATTTTTTTTTTTCAATATTAAATACCAGCTAAAAATGTGTTTTATAATAATGTTAAAACGTTCTAATTTAGAATATGCACAAATATACTTTAAATAAATTATATATTTAGAAAAAAAAATACTTTTAATGCTATAATGACGTCAAATTTACTGTGCAACTTTCATTTTCCACAAAGCTTTGTATCGATTTTATTATTTACGCAATATATATATATATATTTCTTTCCCTGTCAAAAAAAGAGAAAATGAATGTGTAATTTTTTTTCCCTTATAATCAGCTAGATTTTAAATTTTTTTTTTTTTTTTTTTTTCAAAATTGATTTTAATTAAAATATTGAAATTTCGAACAAAAAATGTACATCCAAATTATTTATAATCAGAGATAGTATAGCATATGACGGGTGAATTTTTTTTTTTTTTTAATCAGTTCATTAGTTCCAGAGATTACCTTCGACATACAAAGTTTTCTTCTTTATATAGTTGTGTAGATGATAGGCACACATAACCAACCGATACACCAATAATCGCCTTTTTGATGTAATTTAAAAAAGAGCTATATATTGGTAGAGTTCCACTGGAAAACCTGGATTTTGTAAAATCCAGGTTGTAACTCCACCTATATATGTTTTGTAACTCCACCTATATAAAAAGAATCCATTTCCCCTTTAATAAAAAATTCGTCTAGTCTCCACACGTACAATTTTTCAACGTGAAGTAATTTAGAACAGATATATGCTGGCAAACGTAATTTTGCCGCCTGCCACCCCTAAGAGGGGACAGGAATGAATTTCGCAAAACCCTGTCCCAGTGGGTGTTAGGGCTCTAAACCAACCTTTACACCAAAATTTATGACTCATATCCACACAGAATCGCCCCGACAGTATTGACTCGGTGAGTGGGTGTACTTTTTCGCATAACCATAGACCAATGATTATGTGAAATCCCTTTTTGCCTAAACTTCTAAAATTCTAGAAATTGTTCTTTTCAAGTATTTACATTTATTATATTTTTAAGCAAAAATCTTACATATATCTGTGTTATTTATTTATTTATTTATTTTATTTATAATTTAATTTAATTTAATTTATTTATTTTTTCTATTTTGTGATATGAAAGGTTATAGGATCACGTTTTGCCCCCTTACCCCAAGCTTTGAGATCGAAACTCTAAAATTCCAAGAAATTGGTTTTTAAATATTTGTGTTAGTTATTTTTGAACGCAAAACTTTTACGGATACCTTATATATATATATATATATATATATATATATATATACATATATATATATATATATATATTAGATATAGATATATGTGGGTGTGTGTGGGTGTATAAATTAGGTTGGGACATTTGGTCCGCGAAAGTTTCCTGCATTTTGGAAACTGGATTCTGAAAACTCTAAAACACATATCAAACCAATTCTTGAAGGATTTCGTTTAACTAAAAAAGGAAAAAAAAAAAGGAGTGCCATGTAGCAAATTTTGACAAAATTTTGTAATTTCTTTTATAACTATGTTCTTATATTTGAGTGATGCATTCTGTAAACATATTCTTCTATGTTTACGTGACAGAATAGATCGACCTAGGCATTTCCTGTAGATTTTTAAATCCCAATACACTATTCTAAGAATATCACTAGTTAAAAAATGACAATGTTTCAGAAATTATTAACCGATGTAATATTTTAGTAGCACTTCGCTTTTCTTGTAGTATTAGTGAATATTCTTAGTAATAATGGTCATACAAATAGGAGAATTTCTAATTAGAACAATTAAACAAGAACGAAAAATCATGCAGTACGCATTGATTATTAACACTTTCGAACGGCACGCATTTGTTGCATCCTATATCTTTCAATATTCTTTGCCTACGTTATCACACAACAGACAGACAGAAGCACTGAAAAGTATACAGATAGACTCATTGAATTTGAAATCACTCTTAGACATTGTTGGAAAGTGTTAAAAAGGCTTATTAACACAAAAGAGAACGCAGCCGTTAGATTATAATTGCAACCCTGAAGAAATCTGAATATTTTAGTGTAGCCCGGTAAATCTGAAGGTTAATCATATTACAAAATATTATGTTACAATACTAAAAATACATATTTTTGTGTGTGTGAGTGTGATTTTTACAGTAGAAAAATATTTAAATGTAATTTTTAAAAGTATATCACTTAAAACGCAATGTAATTTTGTTTTGGAATTTTGTTTTGGTTGTCGATGTACATAAACTAGTTGAACAGAACATATTAATACCATTTTAAATAGGAAACATACCATAGTTAACTTGACTAATATATAACATTTCTTAACAATTCTGAAAATATTAACGGGCGCTGGGGCGGGAGAAAGACAGATAGAAGCATAAACAATCGGACAGACAAATGCACAAATTGAAATCATTTTCACACTTAAAAATTGTTTGAAAGCGCTAAAAACGCTTAATCTAAACGAAAGTGCAATTCAGCAAATTTTTATTAATATCTCTTAAAGAAAATAAATATTTTTGTGTGTCCCTGTAAATCTAGTGCTCATCATACAATATTCTATATAGTGAACTGGAATGACATATTTCAATTTTATTAAGTTTTGTCTACAGTAAAGGTGTTAAAATATGGTTTATAGAAATGCCTTTCTCAGAACACAATGCTCAGGAAAACTTTCGGGTATCCCTGTACAGAAACCGGCAGAGGTATTCACTCTATTTTCAATAGGGAACTTGAATAATATATATCAGTTTCGAAAAATTCTATAAGTATTTAAGGGAGTTAGACCGTGGACAGACAAACAGACAGACGGGCAGACGAACAGACAGACGGGCAGACGAACAGACAGATGGGCAGACGAACAGACAGACACACACACAAATTGAGATCATATTAACACTTAAAAATTGTTAGACAGTTAAAAATATTGTTCAAAATATTTAATATAAACGAAAGTGCAATCCCAGCAAACTTTATATTAATATTTCTTAAAGTAACTGAATATTTTTGTGTGGCCCTGTAAATTTAATGCTAATCATACTATATTCTATAGAAAGCAATCTTTTGTGCATATGAATTACATATTTCAATTTCATTAAGCTTTGTGCAAAGTAAAGTTATTAAAATTTGGAAAAAAAAAATCCTCTCATAGAATGCAATGTTTTGAAATACTTTCGGGTGTCCCTGAACACAAACCAGTGCTGGTATTTACTGCATTTTACATAAGAAGCATCCGATAGTGAACTTGTGTACAGTAAAGGTATTAAAAGATGCTTTATAGAAACATAGAACTCAATAGAACACTCCCATAGAACACAATGCTTTAGAATACTTTCGGGTGTCCCTGTACATAAACCAATAGAATTACGCACTCCATTTTCAATAGGGAACACCCGATAGTAAACTTGAATAACATAAGTAGCTACAGAAGTAAGTTACGGGCACAGAGGCGCGGAGGCGCGAGTTGAGTTGAGTTGTTTCCTCCTGCTGTTGAGTTGAGTTGTTTATTGCTTCTGTTGAGTTGAGTTGAGTTGTTTTTTGCTGCTTCAGTGTTGAATTGTTTTTTGGTGTTGTTGAGTTGAGTTGTATAAAAAAAAATTCCAGTTTAATTACGTAACGTTGGAATAAAAAATGAATTTAATTAATTAATTGCGACAATAAATTAAATATGCGTGTTATTTTGATTTTTGAATCTGTATTGTGTTGTTTTTGAAATTCTTATTAATTAGAATAGTGAAAAAATAAATCTTTTCAAATTGAATAGAAATACAAAAAGTGAAAATGAACACTTAATTAGGATAATGAATTGTTTTCAAAAAATGAGTAAAGATTGTGTGATAATTATTGATTTTGACTAGAAAATTGAGCGGAGTTAATTTAAAATGCGATAATTAAAAAGACTTAATTAGAATAATCAATTGTTTCCAAAATGAATAGAGATAATAAAATGTGATAATTGTGAATTTTAAGTAGAATAAGGAAAATTGTTTTCAAAATGATTACATATATGGGGGTTGGGGGGGGGGGGTGATAATTAATGATCTTCATTTGAATAAAGAAAATTTCAAAAAAAACGAGTAGAGTTGAGTAAAAGGAATGCTGCTGCGAATTTCGGAATGGAAAGCTTTTATTTTTCGCAAATGATAAAGTATTTTATTTTATTTAATATAAGATTTATAATAACGAATTCGAGAATGGCAACACAAGTCGTAATACGAGCACGAGTCCGAATTGAGGCGCGGGTATTGTTGAATGTTTTCCTTATTGCTTTGTTGCCGAACCGAATAACGCATCGTATCCTTCCGCCAGCGTATGAATATTTTTCCTTATTAGCCAATAGGAACTCTTGGAAATAAAAAATTAATACTTAGATATTCTAGTTCTTGATACTACGTGTCTTATTTCTGAACGCTTCGCCGAACTCGTGAGCTAGAATTTGGTTTTATTTATCTTTATGAGTTTTTCTTCGGAAATCGGTACTTGCGTGAAAAAATTCTGCTCTGAGACAGACATGATATCTACAAAGGCAGATACGACTCTTCCCCATCATTTTCATCTTGGTGGTGAAAATTACGTTGTTGTTTCAATATTTGGTGACAAAGTGAACGTGCATATTCGCAAATACATCCGAAATGCAAATGAACAGCTCGTGCCAACGAAGGATGGAGTTACTTTAAGTCCAGTTTTATGGCAAGCTCTTTTAAAGAAAATCGAATATGTACATTTACCTTTAAGCAACGACGAAATTGTGACAATACAAGGGACCCTAATGATTTCTGGAACTGTTGTTGAAGATGTTTCATACGTCAATATCCAGCGCTTCTTTCAAAGAAGAAATTTTTCTCGGTGTTTTCATCCTAGTGTTTCTCTGCTTACGGAAAATGAGTGGCAACATTTGAAAGATCTGAACGATAAAGTGAATGAGAGTATTACATCGTTATTATTTGAGAAACTTTTCAAAAAGTTTCTAAAAGAAGGAATTTCTAAAAAAATGCCTATTAAGCCATCAGATATTGAAAAAACGGATGCAGAAATCATACTGACGACTTCTTTAATTGAACTGATGAAAGACCATCTGGCGACACAGATATCAAAATTATTCCAATGTTCTGGGTGTGAAGCAGGCTTTGAAAACCAGCTTGGCCATGAATGTATAACAATGAACTTTGAGTCTCGAATGCATCAATATGGAATTTCAGCACTTTTCTCAATGGATTTGGAAAGACTAGCATCTGATTTCATCGAACAAAACGCCCATATTATATGTTATGCAAATGACACCTTTCTTAAATCACTTGACATGTTTGCACTGATTGAAAATGCTAAAAACATGTATATTGCTTGTGATCCCGACCCTTTAAGAATATTTTGAATACTAATAATGAAAAAATTGCTTTATAGATGAATTTAATAGTGGAGGAAAAAATCTCATTTTTAACATGCATCCCACGAAATGAACGATATTCAATCAGTTTTACACTTTTTTTTAATAATTTACAATTTAAAGTTTCGTTTATTTTATATTAAATAACAATATTTTCTTCCAGAACCTTCTCGTATCATGAAGAATAACGATTTTTCTAGATCATCTTGAATTTTCTTTTACTATTGCATCATAAAACTTTTCTACAATGGTTGGAATTTTTATATTTTCAGCAAATAATAGAGACTTTTCGAGACATTCTAGAATTTTCACAGAGGCAAACCAATGGAAATACATATTTCTGACAACAAAAGAAGTACGAAATATATATATACCCCTACTCCTGAATAACTTGAAACTCTTTCCTGAGACATATGTATGACGCAAGTTATTTTTCGCTTTACCCACTTGCATAACAATGGATAACCTAAGTGACTCGGATCTAAGCTTTTTGGACTCTCTCGCCATGCAACTTCAACCCTTATTCGGTGACTACACTGCTTCCCAGCTTTTCAGTCCTGATGCACCTATAGCAATAAATTCTCCTGTCAACGCTATGGACATTCCCCTCTCACATTCGGAAATGCAAAGCGCCCGAGATGAACTGTGTGAGAAAGAACGGGACTCTTTTACTGATCCATTACTCAATCTAAATAGTGATGATTTACTTTTTTTGGACACTCTTCCTCAGCATACTGAAGCCAAATTCGGAGACTTTACTGCCTCTCAACTGTTTGATCCCGAGATGCCAGTAACAATAGCTAGTGATACAGAGGAGAAAGGACTTTTATATTCTTGTGTAAATATGTGCGGGGAAGGTATGCCTCCTACGGTCAGTGCTCCCTGTTGTTCAGATTGCAACAAAACCTTCACCAGAGAAAGAGACTACAAGAGACACAAAGTGACAGTTCATGAAAAGAATGTTTTCACTTGTTCTCTCTGTAAAAAATCTTTTACGAGGAAAGATAATCTTATGAGACATGTAAAAATGAAAGCGTGTCAAAACAATGTCAAAGAGACACCAAAAACCGCTAAAAGAAAAGCAGATAATTCTGAATTTCAACGTTGTGCTAAGCGATCGAAACATTTAGAAAATGTTCAATGTTCTGCATTCCAAGGTCGTTGTAAAAATTTTAAATTTATTAATAATGAACAGCATTTAGAAATTAGAGACTTTTTAAAATCCAAACACCAGTGTGTAAAGGACATTATTTGCGAAGAAGTGTTGAATAAAGAAATAAAAGTGAACTTTCGATTGTTTTGTAAATATGTAAAGCGCACCGAAGAGGGAGAGGTTCGGGACATAAAATCATTTAAAACGAAAAATTGCATTGTGTTATCAACAACAGATGTGGACACTATATGAAAACGCATCAGAAAAACTATTAGCAGAAAGTTCAGAGTTCGAAGAAAAAGAGTCAGGTTGGACTTTAGAAGAAATTTTATATTTGGAAATGAGAATAAGTAAATACAATCCTTTATGTGCATCAACTTACGTAGATTTACCACCAGAAATCAAAAATAGACAAGCCGTCATCAACGTAAAAAACGATGATCAAGAGTGTTTTAAATGGGCTGTTTTATCAGCCCTACACCCAGTTCAAAAAAATGCAAACCGTGTTTCGAATTATCTAAAATATGCATCGTCTCTGGACTTTACAGGTATAAACTTTCCCGTGATACTGAAAGACATTCCGAAGTTTGAAAAGATGAATAATATATCAATTAATGTTTACACTTATTCAAAAGATTATAAAATCTATCCTTTGTTAATTACAACAGAAGAAAGAAACGTTCATGTAGACCTTTTATACATAAAATCAAAATCTACTTCTCATTACTGCTGGGTGAAAGACCTTTCAAGATTAGTGTGCAAACAGTTACCAAAACATAAAAGTGTAGCATATATATGTCGCAGCTGTCTTCTGCATTTCTCGTCTCAAGACAAACTTACTGATCATAAAGAACTGTGCTCGCAAAATGAACCCGTCCGTGTACAAATGCCCGAAAATAAATGGCTTCAATTTCGAAATGTACAACATCAGTATAAAGTACCTTTCGTAATATACTCGGATTTTGAATGTTATACGAAACCGATATCTTCCTGTCAACCAACTAGAGAATTACCATTTACAGAAACTTATCAAAAGCATGTACCAATGTCTTTTTGCTATTACGTTGTATACTCAGAGTCTATGTATAAACCACCTGTTGTTTACAGAGGTCCTAATGCAGAAAAAATATTCATTGAAAAACTAAAAGAAGAAGCTAAAGAAATAGAAGAAATATATAAAACACCAAAACCGATGCTGCCTTTGGATAAAAACAGTGAAATGAATCACATTAAGGCTTCTCAATGTTATTTATGTGGATGCAATTTCTCAAAAAAAAATTATAAAGTCAGAGATCACTGCCACATCACAGGAAAATATAGAGGAGCAGCATGCAACTCATGCAATTTAAAATTTAAAACTCCTACTTTTATACCTGTTTTCCTGCACAATTTGAGCAATTATGACTTGCATCTATTTATTAAGGAATTTGGATACGATGATAAACGCATTGAATTGATAGCTCAAAATACAGAAAAGTACATCTCGGTTTCGAAAGTATTATCAAAAACAATTAAACTAAGATTTTTAGACACTTTCAGATTCATGCCCAGCAGTCTTGATACCCTCAGTAAAAATATGGAAAAAGACCAATTCATACATACACGTTATTTCTTTACAGATGATAGAGTTGATCTTTTACTTCGTAAAGGTGTCTATCCTTACGATTATATGACAGATGAAGCAAAATGCAATGAAACACAGTTACCACCTAAACATCACTTTTACAATCAACTAAATGAATGTGAAATAAGTGATGAGCAATATGAACATGCGAAAAATGTATGGAACTCCTTTCAAGTTAAGACTTTAGGTGAATATTCTGATTTGTACATTAAAAGTGATGTTCTTCTTCTCGCTGATGTTTTTGAAAATTTCAGAAAAGTGTGCATTTCAACTTATGACTTAGATCCAGCATGGTATTTTACAGCTCCAGGACTGTCATGGGATGCTATGCTGAAAATGACTAAAGTGAAAATCGAATTACTTACGGACTATGACATGCTGCTATTCGTCGAGAAAGGAATTAGAGGAGGTATATCTCAATGCTCTCATAGATATGCTGAAGCTAACAATAAGTATTTGCCACATTATAATCCCGAAAAACCTTCTAATTATCTGTTATACTTGGACTCAAATAATTTATATGGGTGGAGCATGAGTGAATATTTAGCTTTAAAAGACTTTACTTGGATTGATAACAATGTGGATATCATGACTGTGGCTGACGATTCTCCAGTTGGTTTCATTTTGGAAGTGGATTTAGAATATCCCAAGGATTTACATGATGAACATTCAGATCTTCCTCTAGCACCAGAAAACATCGTTCCACCGGGTTGTAAAGAAAAACGACTCTTGACTACATTAGAAAGTAAGAGCCATTACGTCTTACATTACAGAAATTTAAAGCAGTGTGTTAAGCAAGGCTTAAAAATAACGAAAATACATAAAATACTGCAATTCCATCAAGAACCTTGGCTTAAACCATATATTGATTTAAACACGAAAAAACGAACTGAAGCTAAAAATACTTTTGAGAAAAACTTTTATAAATTAATGAATAACGCTATATTCGGAAAAACGATGGAACAAATTAGACGTAGAGTTGATATTCGATTATGCAGCAGTTGGAAGAAAGCAGAAAAACTAATATCGAAACCAAATTTTAAAGATCGAACGATATTCTCTGAAAATTTAATTGCTGTTCACATGAAAAAAGCCTCTATAACTTTTAATAAGCCAATTATCATAGGCATGTCAATATTGGACATTTCCAAAACACTGATGTATCAATTTCATTATGATGTGATGAAAAAGCAATATGGGGAGAATATCCAATTAATGTACATGGATACCGACAGTTTTATATATAATATTCAAACAGAAGATGTGTACGAAGATATCAAGAAAAATATTTCATTTTACGATACTTCAGATTATCCAGCTAATAATGTTTTTTCCATACCTCAGGTCAATAAAAAAGTTTTAGGCAAGATGAAAGACGAATGTTGTGGAAAAATCATGACACATTTTATTGGTTTGAGATCTAAAATGTATTCTTATAAAGTGGAAGATGGAGAAATCGTTAAAAGACTCAAAGGAATTAAAAAATCTTCCATCGATAAAAAGATCACTTTCGAGGATTATGTAAAGTGTTTATTTGATGATGATAACATGCTCATTACTATGAACTTGATTCGTTCACAGAATCATAATGTGTTTTCCATTCGTCAAAATAAACTGGCTTTATCTCCAAAGGATGAGAAAAGGTATGTACTAGAAAATAAAATTGACACTCTTCCTTTACGACATTATAAACTTGCTTGACTACTAATTAAATTGTTTCATAATTCATTAAAAAGTAATTCATGTGTATTGTTTTGGTACAATGTATTTATTTCATAGGCTTATGTGACATTTTTTAAATATGATCTGTAATTATGTTTATAAGTGTTTTTGTTTTGTATTCTTTTCGAAAATATTTTTTCTTTTGTAAATTAATTCAAAATAAAAATAAATAAAATTTATATGCTGTTTTGTTTTATTTTTATTTGTGTTTTATTTTTATTTGTGTTTTATTTTTATAACTCATATTGAAAATAATAATAATAATATTAATAATAATATTTATTCTTTAATTTAAATATCTTTAACTGTCGAAACCTTTAAAAATAAAGTTAGTTATTTTTATAGTTCATATTAAAAATAAAAATTAATATTTATTCTTCAATTTAAATATCTTTAACTGTTGAAGCCTATAAAAATAAAGAATATTTTAAAATACTCTTCATTCGATATGGAGTTTCCATACTTGAAACATCCCTTTTCAATGATTGTCTGCGGCCCTTCTAATTCTGGCAAAACACACTTTGTTAAACGAATAATCGATACTAAATTAATTAAACCTTCACCTAAAAAAATTCTTTGGTGTTATGGAGCTTATCAAAAACTTTTCGATGAAATGTGTAATGTTGAATTTCATGACGGTTTGCCCTCAGATGTTCATAATTTTACAGATTGTCTTATTATTATTGATGATTTAATGAGTGAACTAGGGGATGATAAGAAACTTTCGAATCTGTTTACTAAAGGTTCTCACCATCGAAATATTTCTATTATATTTATTGTACAAAATATATTTCATAAAGGAAAAGAAATGAGAAACATTTCATTAAATTCTTCTTACATGTGTTGTTTTAAAAATGTGAGAGATAAACAACAGATAACTTGTTTAGCCAGGCAGATGTATCCTAATAAGTCGAAATTTTTTATAGAAAGTTATAATGATGCAACAGTTCAGCCATACGGTTATTTATTTATTGACTTAAAACCTGATACAAATGAACGATTGCGCTTGCGCACAGGTGTTTTTCCAGGGGATAAAAATATTGCATACGTTCCTCGCTGATGATATTAAAAGCTTGCACAGAGAACATACCACTTATTTGCCTTCAGTATGTCAGCAAAGAAACACATCGAACATTTAAAATGCTTATGTAAAAGCAGAAAGAAAGCATTCATTTTACGAAAGTGTCCTAACTCTCTTATAAAAGCACTGTGCGAGTGTGCTCTTAACGTATTGAAAGGTAATGTACCGTTAACAACCCATCAGAAAAGAAAATTAATACCTTACAAAAAAGCAATCAGAAATCTCGGAAAGAAGTCGGTACCACTGTATAAGAAAAGACGTTTGCTTGTTCAAAAAGGAGAAGGATTTCTTAGTTTTCTCATTCCAGCTGCAGTGTCAGTACTATCATCGCTTGTCCATGGAACACGCTAAGAAATTTTTGATAGTCCCGGAAGAAAGAATTAAACAGTTTGAACTCGAACGATTGTCAGATTTAGATCGCCAAATGCATACTATATTGAAAGATAGGCATCTAGAAGATGCTGAAAAAGCCGCATTATACCAACAAGTTCTTCAGAAATACGTAAAATTTCCTTTTATTCAGGAAGAAAAGCGGGCTTCTGAAGATAAAGCGTTTGAAGATGAAGAATTATTACAGGCTAAAATCCAAAAGACTGATGACACTGAACAAGAAATATTAAACTCGGCCCCAAAGAAATTTAAATCGGTTGCAAAAAATATAATAGATTTTATGCGACAGACTCCTTTATATTGGACACCTGAAAAAAAATTAGTTTTAAATGGAAAAGTCGTTGCAAACACTAACATTGTGGATTTAGTTAACTACTTAATTAGAGATAGAAAAACAAAACCTCCTGGACATGATATTTTTTATGAAACATTGATTGTAAACAAATTACCTTCTGGTTATGTCAAAAATAAATTTCTCAGGAGTAAAACATTGTATGCTAGACCTGTTTCTTGGGATACTTACTAATTCTATTTTGCTCTGTATTGTAAATTGATTCTGTGTCTTTAATAAACTTTTTATTTTATTAACTGTTTTGAGTTATCAATTGTGTGAGTTTTTGTTTATTTATTTATTATTTTAAATTTTACAAAGTAAGTTTTTAAATGATTTATTTATATTAAAAGAAAAAAAAAATGTGTATTTTTAAAAAGATAATTTGAATGAGAAATGTAAAAGAAATCAGGAGGCTAAAAAGTTAAAGCAAAATTATTTTATTTACTTTCTAAAAATGATATTTACAGCATATCTTTTTTTGAAAAAGTTATACAATTGATGATCATTGTTTTTCAACTGTTTCAGTTTATACAATAAATAATCCATAGAATATCCACTACATCGTTTCAATATGTAGTAGGTACAATATTGTCCACAAACATTAGATGTTGGACTTTGAAAAGACGTTTCATTCCACTTCAGATAAGTAAACTGATTAGCATATTCTGATATGTAAGGTTTGTAAACTGAAGGTGGAAATCCGAAAGAGTCAAAAAATTCCAAAGTTTCTTCATCTTGAATATATAATGCAAGCCAATGGGATCCTTCTTTGTCATGAGTATCTGTATTAGCAATTATAGCCGTTTCTTTCTGTGGTGGGGGTAACTGGTCTGCAGGAAACACACCTATAAAGTGTCTTGAAGCGTTTTTATCTTGGGTTAAAATTCGATGAATCTGTGAGGCATACATCAGTTGCCGAAGTCAAATAAAACGTTTCTGGATTTATTTATTTCTATCAAAGACTCGAATTCGGCAAAAACGATAAGTGATACAGTATTTTCAAGACACTTACTGAATTTCAACTCAATCCTTAAATTACTATGTCGTATTAAGTTAAAGTGCTCACCGTCACAGAGATCGGGGGATAAGTCAAACAAGAATAACGTGTACCCTTTTGCAAATTCTGTTCTGGAAATATAAAGACCTTCTGAATTTGAAAACAAATTTTGATAGGCTCGTACATAATTGTCTTTTTCAAAATCAAGCTGCAGTGGTTGATGAGGAACAGGTTGACCGTCAATGTATACTCCGATGAAATTCATATGGTAATGATTAAATTCGAAAGGTGACTTTGCGTAATTTCCATTAAATGCATCATTGTCTACACAAGCTAAAACTAACCTTTTAGGCATCTGCCCTGAGAATACATTATCTTGAACAAAAGAGTAACTGGATTGGGGGATGGAAAACACTTTGCATACTACTCTATCGATAGGATATTTCGCTGTCGTTTTTTCTAAAGCCTTAGCATGACCGATGATCACGCCAGGGTTAATTCGTACTTTTCTCACAAAAAGAGATACATGTTCAAAGACTATTTTGTAATCACCTTCTCCTATTAAGCAGAATTCAGGTTTGCTTCTAATAAGTTTGATTTTGACATCTACTAAATTGAGCAAGAGTCGATCTTGATTGAATAAATCCACGTGAAGTCGACCTATCATATCTACAGCTGCACTTTGTTTAAACAGTGAGGCGCGTTTCTTGAAACCTTCATTACAATTTCCAGTTTCAACATAAACATTCATTTTCCCTGCGGTATCTTTATAGTAAAGTTCTGAAGTCAACTGGGATGTTTTACTATCATAGCCATTATTCAGTAAAGTTTCAATGTAAGCTCTATAAGCATAGGTATTATTACTCGATGATATCACTCTTTCGTTTAAGCTCACATCCACCTGAGAAAATAGAGAATGAAGAAAGAGATTAACAGGCCCTATTTTGTTTTCGTTTACGAGAGCTTTTCCATCACTTTTTAAAATTTTTGCCGTCACGTATAATTGAGTTTCGGATGAATCGAGGTAATCCTCTCCGTTTCCAGAAACCAAAAATTCGATGGGACCTCCGTCTGATACATTGGCTATTGGGTGAAATTCTACCCAATGTCCTCTTTCGATAACTGTTTGAGTAGGTGGGAGAGCAAATAGATTGAGTTCCGACTTGGCACATTCAGGCGAATCCTTTAATAGAAATGCCATATTTTTTATAGATCAAAAATATCACGTCTGTTCGTCTTCTTAGCCTTGGTAGGAATGAGTCGTCTGTGAAATTTTCGCTTTCTTTTATACTTTTTTCCTTGGCCCAGCATGTCATCTGCAGTATTTATAGCTTTTCTGGCTAATTTCTTACCCGTTTCTTTAGCTCTCATTTCAACAGATTCTTGAATATTTCGACCTTCTAACAAATCACTAGCTATGTTAGTTCCCGTTCTTAAAACTTCTTTGCCAACAGTTTTTGCACCTCTCGTTATCAAAGGTAGAGCTGTTCGAAATAATTTTTTAAACCATCCTCCAATACCGTAACCTTTCTGAAAAGTTTGACCTTGATAGAATGGAATACCATCTCCAGCTTGATTGGTATAGAAATTTTCAAAATCTTTCACGCAACATGCGTACTGAACCAGCATCTTTATTTAATGAAATCTTCTCTATAAATGAAAGATAAATCTTGAGCATTTACTATTTATACTATTTCTTTTATTCTAAAATGCAGAACAGCAATGACTCTTCCTCTCTCGAAGGGTACTAATTCTCCGGAATGTAATCGCAGAATGACTTCTATTGTCTGAAAATGACGTCGTATGACTGGTAAGTAATAAGGTCTCACGTAATGAGAATTCACGACTTCGCCATCTCTACCTTCCACTTTCACAATTTTTAGTAGTGGTGCTTGAACATCGCCAATAATTTGAGGCTCAACGAGATCGCAGTAAACGTACATCATCGGAAATGAGGCCGTTGGATCAGCGATGTAAGGACTTTCGTGAACACTTTTATATTCCCCTGGTTCGAAACCTAATATTTCAGCTATACCTTTATATAAAATGACTCTACAATTGTCATTCACTTTCAGTTTCACTTTCTTTGTAATTGAATGATATGAAAATTCAATTTTACCTTTATGTGAAGGTATATACATAGCTTTAATAAGGTCAGGAACTGTTTCATAACAACCAGGGGGAATTCTCCTTGTAATTAGTTTTCCATCACCCAGATCGAATCCGAATACGTTATGTTCATTTTCAGATCTCATGTTATACCACGTATGTGGATATATTAAGTCTACTAACCCCACTTCCCATTCTCCGTTGCTCAAATTGATAGGAGTAGGGAGCTGAGTGATGAAATGGGAAATTTTGTTATTAGGAAAAAATTGTTTAGAACTATCGCTTACAAGTGTCACATAGAAAGACATCTTCGCAACTAACTCGAATTTACGATTTACTCGTATTTTATATTGCTTTAATATCTGTAACCCACATGTTGAATTTTTCAGGATAACCACGAAATTTTACAAAGTACTCAATTTTTCCGTTCCTCTTTCTCTTCTTGAGAACATTTTCGATGGGATAATACCCCGAATCAGATACCTTTTGAAGTTCTTGTTCATAAAATGTACCCTCAATTATTTCTCCAGTTAAATCCTTCAGTTTGTAAACAGGCGGATTTCTATTAATTTTCTCACAAACAGTGAATATCTCTAATGTCCAAGATTGCTCATAACCTTTCTCAAAAATAGATTTTTCTTTACTAATTCTTACCGTGTCTCCCACTTTAAATTTAGGCTTTCTTTTCACAACAGATTTAGTGCGATATAAAGTATCCCAAATCTTATATTGGTTTTCTGTAGTAACGGAAGAGGGTTCAGTCTGTATACTTCTATGCCAAGTATGATTATAGCTATTAACTAGTTCATCAATAACATCAATGTACTTTTTCGTATTCATTTCAGTAAAATAGCGCCACATTTTCGTTTTCAAAGTGCGATTAAATCGTTCGATGACACATGCTTTAGTATTATTGTTGGTGGTGAAAAACTTGATATTTTTTTCTTTTAAATATTTTTGTAAAGATTTATTTATGAATTCTTTTCCAGCATCAGTTTGCAACTTTTTTGGGGTTCGCTCACTAAAAATTTTTTTGAATGCTAATATTATTGTTTCAGCTTTTTTGTCTTTAACCGGAACAACCCAGGCATTTTTCGAAAATACGTCAATACAAGTTAGCAAGTATTTAAATCCATCATTAAATTTTGATAACGATTGCATATCTACTAAGTCAGCTTGGAATTGTTGATCAATGCCACTTACGACAACTCTGTTTTTCAAAAACTTTTTTCTTACAGGTTTGTGTAAATTATACGAATCTTTTCCTTCTAACCACTTTTTAATTTCTCCTTTTGAAAATTTTCCTTTCGCCGCTCGATATAATGCTTGAACACCGCTGAAACTAGCAGGGTGCTTCGGATTAAGATAGATTTCTCCGATATCCATAATAAAAGGGACCTCTTACGTTGTTTACTTTTCCTCACGCAATAAATCTTTGATAGAAAACTCCCTATCCCGGCGAGTCGGTTCTGTAACAAAGCAAGAAGGAAAAACATTCAACAATACCCGCGCCCTTCATGCCCGCGCCTCAGTTCGGACTCGTGCTCGTATTACGACTTGTGTTGCCATTCTCGAATTCGTTATTATAAATCTTATATTAAATAAAATACTTTAACATTTGCGAAAATAAAAGCTTTCCATTCCGAAATTTGCAGCAGCATTCCTTTTACTCAACTCTACTCGTTTTTTTTGAAATTTTCTTTATTCAAATGAAGATCATTAATTATCCCCCCCCCCCAACCCCCATATATGTAATCATTTTGAAAACAATTTTCCTTATTCTACTTAAAATTCACAATTATCACATTTTATTATCTCTATTCATTTTGGAAACAATTGATTATTCTAATTAAGTCTTTTTAATTATCGCATTTTAAATTAACTCCGCTCAATTTTCTAGTCAAAATCAATAATTATCACACAATCTTTACTCATTTTTTGAAAACAATTCATTATCCTAATTAAGTGTTCATTTTCACTTTTTGTATTTCTATTCAATTTGAAAAGATTTATTTTTTCACTATTCTAATTAATAAGAATTTCAAAAACAACACAATACAGATTCAAAAATCAAAATAACACGCATATTTAATTTATTGTCGCAATTAATTAATTAAATTCATTTTTTATTCCAACGTTACGTAATTAAACTGGAATTTTTTTTAATACAACTCAACTCAACAACACCAAAAAACAATTCAACACTGAAGCAGCAAAAAACAACTCAACTCAACTCAACAGAAGCAATAAACAACTCAACTCAACAGCAGGAGGAAACAACTCAACTCAACTCGCGCCTCCGCGCCTCTGTGCCCGTAACTTACTTCTGTATATATCAGTTTCAGGAAATTCCATAAATATTTACGGGAGTTAGAGCGCGGACCGACAGTCGGACGGACAGATGGACAGATAGACAAACCGAAGTAATTAACACTTTTCAGCTTTGTTGGAAAGTGTTAAAAACATCTGAATAAAAATTTCTCCAGACATTCATTTTCACACGGATAAGTTTGAGTTTTATTTGCAGGTATAATAATAATAATAATAAATATTGCTTAAAATAATAAACTCAACAGAATATTTGTGCATGCATTTTTAACCATTTTTGGAAAACAAAAATCATTTCTTCTGATTTATATCCAAGCATTTTTTTTTTTTTTAATTTCTTTCTTAACAACTGCTTCGATTGAAAATAACTGCACTAAAAATAAGAACTAACATCAGGTAATATCGCTTTCGAATGCTAACACCATTTTTCAAATCATTCTACGAAATGACAACTTTTTCCCTATTTTTAAACGTTACTTTAACCATTAGTTTCAACTACATGGCAAGTAGAAGACCGCAAGAAAAAATTCCTTTTCCTTCTAATTACACTGAAAATCACTTACGGCTAGAAGACATGAAAATGTTTTATTTACCCTCTAAATATTCCTGTTTAATACTAAAAGTAATATTAAAAAATAGTGTTTTTGAAAACTATTAGAATTATTCATAATTAAAAATCTTGCTAAGTGATTTGTATATATTTTTCTAAACTAATTTCCAAAGACGACTCGACTGCTTTGACGGAAAATTAATATTTTTACTTGAAGAAAAATTAATTTTTCCTTTTATTCCACGGAGTTGAAGCATATTTATTTTTATGTAAAGTAGTTCGTTTTAAAAACGATTAATGATCCGATAGAAATCGAACGAAAACCAGCATTAGAATTCCAGTTAGAATTGTAAGAATGCACTGAATGTATTGGGGCACTGAGGAAAGATTTAATATTGAATTAATGAGTGTTGAGCTACCTATTTTCACCTGAAATTATTTTTAAAAGTATAAAATAGGAAACTAAATTTAAAGAATTAATCAGAAAATCAAAAATAGGCTTACAAATAAACATTTCAGATGTTTTACAGGTATTGTATGAAAAACCTGGTGTATAGCAGCCACACGACTTATATCACCCTACTGCTGCACGTATAATAAACTCTTTTTGGAAATAGTGTGGTCAGAAGATAAAAAATTACCCACCGAACTATTTCCCTGATGTAGCAAACTAACATATAAAGTAATAAAAATATTGATAGAAAATTGGTCAATACATAATATAATATGCATTGGCATGTAATATACTCAAACGAATTGTACAACATTTAAAGAAATCTGAATCGGATTTTACTAAATATTGCTCGGTATTGGAGATGACGTATTGATTGGGAAACAGTCTTACATTACATTTGCAGCAATATTTCTACCGTAATGAGACAAACTAAAGCTTTTGTAATATTAAATACACGTTAAGATAAAGATAAAATGTTTACCACAACGATGTTAAACCTTATTAGCGTGTTTGATAAAAATTTATTGAATGCAGCCAATTAAGATTATTTTTGTCAGTCTGTAATTGAGAATTTTTTTTAAAAATTGGGGACACTGTTAAATGAGCATTGCTTTGCTAAATGTTTTATTACCGTGATATTGCTTATACACAAAATAGCGTCATTTAATATTGCTTTACAGACATACTAAGCAAAGATTAAACATGCCTTTTTTTTTTTTGGGGGGGGGGGGGTAGCAAAACGAGGCTGAAAATATTCTAGTTAAAAATAATTTATAAGTCTTTCAAATTATCTTTTACAATTATTTGAATAACTTTACTTATTCAATTAGAATTATTTAAATATCTTTATTTATTATTTCTTCTTTTTTTATCATTATTAATGAGAAAACTCACAAAAGCTTACTCACATGTTTCAATAGTATCCAGACCGATATATTATCCACGATTTCGTTAAATATTAATTAAAAAAAAAAAAAAAAAAAAAAAGTTTCTTTAAAAGAAATTTAATGTACTGAATGAAACTCAACAAAAGTTATGTCAGGATGTATTATTTTTTGTTGTAAAGGGCTACTGCTTGGATGCATTAAATATTCTCTAATGTAAAAAATTAAATAATGCTTGACAAAGTACCTCCAAAATTTTAAAACAAAAAATTACAAAAAAGGCATACCAAAATTAAATATTAGAGATTTACTCACTAGTAACTGTCATTAAAAAATAAGACCAAAACTCGTTTAAAAATGGGAATTTGTATTATGTAAACAAACACAACTCTATTGAAAAGAAAAGAATTTTTGTTTCAAAAAAAGAATTAACTTAAATTTCAAATTAAAAATAAAATGTATAGTAAAAAAAAAAAAAAAAAGTACAAAATACGTCAGGATAACATAAAAATGCATAAGTATAATTATTTACCAAAAGAAATGTATGAAAAAAAAAATAATAATAATAAATAAAACCATTTGTTGTAATTGCAATTTTTTTTCCCTTTCAAATTGTACAACTCATTAACTTTTGAAAATATCTGAAGTTCTAATGAAATGACTCGAAATTAAAGCTACATTCAACTAGCATTTTTTCAAAACAAACATTAAAATATTTTAGCGAACATATTGCATTTTTGCAGTCTGTTTCCAAGAAATCATGCTGTTCAAAAAAGATTACAATCAGAACTGGCTGAAAGAGAACAGGATTTAATGGGAGAAATTTTCTGCCTTCGCTGGCAAATGCCCAGAAAAATTCTTTCGAGCCGCAAAACATTCCGAATTATTGAAACTATTCAAAAGGAATATTAAAAATTCTCGTGAACAAAATGTGGAAAACAGAATATTCAGAGTGCTTATTTATTTTAATAGACTGCTCCAAGAACCAGAATTACGAGTTCAGAATGGTTATTTGTAATTTTACGAAAACTGTTAATAAAAGAATAAAAAAACTAAGTAAAAAACTACACATGGCCCTACTTACATATTTTATTCGCCATTGTTGATCGACTGTTATTTTGAATGTTGTTACAAATAAAACAGCGTTATCAGGTAGAAAAAAAAAAAAAAAAAAAAAGTGTTCCAGCATAATTCGGTTGAAAATTACTTCACGGAGAAGAAACTGAACATCAGAAAAATTATGTATATAAATATAAATATATATATATATATATATAATACGCGATTTTTTAATTTTTTATTTTAAACGGAGGGGGGGGGGAGAATCGATTTTATGCGTATGTGGGGGAGGGGGGATTTCGCAAAAGTCGGATTTTTAAGTAGATCTTTACAAAAAATTGCACACAGACTTGGCTGTACATTTTCTGGAGTATATTTCCAAAAATTCATCTTGGGTATTTGTAATTTTCGATATATTTTTCTTTAAATCTTTCTCGCCTTTGAGAACGGACGAGACAAAAACATTACTTTTTAAGAATAACTCTACTCCAAATCCTCTGAAAAAGACGATTTTTGATGTGTAGGTTGGTTATATGTACTTAACATACACTATAAAAGTATATTACGAAATTCTTCCCCTTCACCCTTTAAGGGCAGAAAGAAAGCAAAACACGTGTCCAAGCAAAACTCTGCTCAAATTATCTTAGTAAGGCGATTTTTTTAGTGTGTGGGTATTTCATGTGTGCATAAAAAGCACTATAAGGAGTTTTGCGAAATTTGCCCCTTTCTGCCTTAGGAGGCGAGGGGGGGGGGGAAGCACTTTTCCAAGCGGAGTTTTTATTCAGATTATATCAGTATCAGGACTTTGGTGTGTGGGTTGATTACGTGTACCTAAGATGCACGAGATTTTTCCAAACTCTCCACTTCCTTCCCTAAGAAGCGGTGGTAATCAAAAAATATGTTTTCAAGCTTAATGCTGGAACTAGAGGAGGGTGACTTGGGGTCTTTTGGTGTATTCGTGTTGGCTATTTTTACGTTACATGCACTCTGACGGTATTTTTCGAAAATAGACAGTTCACAAGCGGAAGAAACAAAAACACAATCTCCACCTTACCTTTGTTCCTAATTACTGTACTACAGGAAGTTGATTTTTGGTCTGTGGGTTCGTTTTGGGATCTGTGAATTGGTTACATTTACTTAAGTAGCTGTAAGCTTAAATTAGGAAGATAAAGGTTAGCGAACGAAAAGCGCGTGAGTATCGCATGCAATAGGGACAGTATTCCGATATATTGTGGACGGGAAATATGACACGCTGCCGAAGACATTGGGGACTCAACCGAGACTCTTGTTTGTATACGTTTGCTTTTTCCGCGTGCGCAAAAGTTTGCGGTTGTTTTTTATTTTATTTTTCGAGGTAAGACTCTGCCACAGACAGTGGGAACTATGTCTGAGGCCATTGAGCGCGTAAAAGCTGCTGTCGAAAGCTGCAGGAAACTCAAATCGAAATTTTGGCTGATTTCAATGGTTTTTTTTTATATTTATAACTGATATGAAATTTTGAGAATTTATTTAAATCAACGAAATCGGTAAAGCGAAATGGGTGATCAACGAAACGGGTAAAGCCTGATAGTACGTTATGATATGTTATATTAATCTCACATACACAGAGACCAACCAATAAAAACCTAATTTTTGAAATCATGAGACTACAAAACATGTAAATATAACAAAATCTCAGTTGTAGGAAATCTCCTTATATTATTAAAATCTGTACGCGTGTGTGTGTGTGTGTGTCTGTCTGTGAGAAACGGCTTGAAACAGCAAAAACTCCGCCGCTAACGGTCGCACGAACTTCGAACAGGTACCGTCGGACAGAGAATTTATCGCAGATCTGGGTTATCTAATTTGCTAAACGATGCGACCCTAATTAGTGGAGATATTAATTAAAATGTCGACCATTGTCTAACGAAGAATGACCCAGAATTCATGATTAAATGCTTAAAAAGCGACATTTTTACAGAAAAAGTGGAAAATAAATTTGAAATATCAGTCGTATTGTTACAAACAAGATACCATTGGAAAGGGCTTTTTTTTTTCTTAATCCGATGGTTTAAACGGCTTATCGATCGGACAATTAGATTTTTTAAAATTAACTAAACTATAAAAAAATATTGGCAACAAATCACAAGAATCTTAGCTTTGCAGACGATAGTCTACAGCAGTCTTCAACGGAAAGAAACACATCTGGTATTTAATGAGGTCACGTGTTTCGTACTGCGATTAAAAATTGCAATTTTCTATTTTCTTCAATTTTTCAAATTTTACACATTTTACTTAGTATACAATCTTAACACCACAAAACAAACTCATAGTTCAAATTTCATCGATTTTGATCAATAAACAAAATATTTACATTTTAATTGCAAATTAAATTTTATCTTTACACGCCGGAAAAAAAAAAAAAAAACTTTAACGGAAAGACAGACATCTGGTATTTAATGAGGTCACGTGTTTTGCTACTGCGATTAAAAAATGCAATTTCGGAAAGGCTTCAGTTTTTCAATGCCGTACACTAAACTTTGTACAAAGAACTTCAATTTCTAATTACGATTAATTTATTTTTAATACATCATTTGAAAGATATTTTAAAGTTCTTTTATATTATTCTAAGTTTTCAACAGATTTACACGTTTTGAGGTGTCCTGAATTAGTTTTCTTTTGTATCTCAGCTAATAATTAAAATAATTTCATGAAAATTTTCACCAGATTTACACGTTTTGAGGTCTCCTGAATCAATTTTATGGCGCTGTAATATTTTCAAATTTCAATATTTCAATTTCTAATTATGATTAAATTATTTTTAATACATCATTCGAAAGATATTTTAAAGTTCTTTTAAATTATCGAAAATTTTCACCAGATTTACACGTTTTGAGGTGTCCTAAATCAATTTTCTTTTATGGCGCTGTAATATTTTCAAATTTCAATTTCTAATTATGATTAAAATTTTTTTTAATACATCATTCGAAAGATATTTTAAAGTTCTTTTATATTATTCAAAGTTTTCAACAGATTTACACGTTTTGAGGTGTCCTGAATGAGTTTTCTTTTATGGCACTGTAATATTTTCAAATTTCAATATTTCTATTTCTAATTCTGATTAAATTATTTTTAATACATCATTCGAAAGAAATTTTAAAGTTCTTGTAAATTATCGATCGTTTTCACCAGATTTACATGTTTTGAGGTTTCCTGATTACGTTTTCTTTTGCATCTAAGCCAAATGAGTTAGATCGTTCAAAATTGGTATACGTAGGTTAATTAAGAAGGCCTGAAAGGGTGGAGAAGAAATAGGCGTGCACCGCGCGTGGGTCCCTTATCTTGTGCGTGCGCAGAGCACACGGGGCTGCGCTGCCGTTTCGATCCCAGGTCGCGCTCATCGCCCTAACCGTTCGGAGTTTTCCGTGGTTTCTTCCGAAACTCACGTAAATACGTGCTGGGTTTTTTTTTTCCTTTCTAAAATATCAGATTTAAATAAAAGTTTCGATTTTATCAGAATAAGATTGATCAATCGCTCAAAAGGTGGCGCTGTGATCGGATTTTTTCTATATTTTTAATATGGCAGTCGCTTAGTTACAATTTTTAAGCTCAACCCAGTACGCAAATAAGTCATTGGGTTAAAAAAAAAAAAAAAAAGTAAACATATATAAGTAAAAATAACTAACAGGGAAAAGTAATCTTTTTTTCAGCTATTAAAACTCATCACATCTTTTTTTTTATTAATTAAATTGAGTTTTAAATTTTTATTTGGCTAACAAGAAAAACTATTTTTGCCGTAGATAACAACAGACTGATGTCTAATCTTCTCTAATCCAATAGTGGGAGGTTACGGGTTCGATCCCAGGTCGCGCTCATTCCGGGTTCGATCCCAGGTCGCACTCATCGCCATAACCTTTCGAAGTTTTCCGTGGTTTCTTCCGAGACACACGTAAATACGGGCTAGGACTCCCATCGCCCTAACCGTTCGGTGTTTTCCGTGGTTTCTTCCGAAACTCACCAATTTCTAATTATGATTAAATTACTTTTTAATACATCTTTCGAAAGATATTTTAATACGTCATTCGATACACATTTTAAAGTACTTTTACATTATCAAAAGTAAAATTATATTAAAGAAAGTTTTCACCAGATTTACACGTTTTGAGGTCTCCTGAATCAGTTTACTTTTGTGTCTCAGCTACTAATTAAAATAATTTCATAAGTAATACATCATTAGAAAGCTTTGTTGATTTGGAATCGAACAGTAGATTACAGAAATTTCTACCGCCAGATGGCGCTGTAATATTTTAAAATTTCAATATTTCAATTTCTAATTATGATTAAATTATTTTTAATTCATCATTCGAAAGATATTTTAAAGTACTTTTATATTATCGAAAATTTTCACCAGATTTACACGTTTTGAGGTGTTCTGATTACGTTTTCTTTTGCATCTCAGCCAATTGAGTTAGATCGTTCAAAATTGGTATACGTAGGTTAATTAAGAGGGCATGAAGGGGTGGATAAGAAATAGGCGTGTACCGCGCGCGTATCCCCTAACTTGTGCGCGCGCAGAACGCACGGGACTGCGCTGCCGAAAGCAGTAGGGACCCGGTCCGAATTTGTACCCGATGAGAAATGATTTTTTAAATTTTCTTAAGAATAAAATTTTCACTTGAGAAGGAATATGTGCGCAGAGCGCACGTATACCTTCACACATGCGCGCGCAGCGCGTTCAGTGGGGACGCGGTGGGAGTTCTTACACAATCAGATTTTTTTTTTTTTCAGGCACGAAGGGTCAGGGAAGGAATATGCGCGCGCACGCACGGGACTGCGCTGCCGAAGGCAGTGGGGACCCGGTCCGAATTTTTACCCGTTAAGAAATGATTTTTTAAATTTTCTTAATAATAAAATTTTGACTTAAGAAGGAATATGTGCGGGAAGCGCATGTATACCTCCACACGTGCGCGCGCAGCGCGCATGGGTCTGAGCTGTCGGAGGCAGTGGGGACCCGATGGGAGTTTTACCCGATCACATTTTTTTTTTTTTTTTAGGAGCCACGAAGGGTGAGGGAAGGAATACGCACGCGCAGCGCGTGTATCCCTTAAATTGTGCGCGCGCAGCTCGCACGGGATTGCGCTGCCGAAGGCAGTGGGGACCTGGGCCGACTTTTTACCCAATCATAAATGATTTTTTTTTTCAATTTCTTTTTTTAAGACTAAAAGTTACTGTTAGTGATTCATCTGAAAATACTGACCCACTAGCGGGCGAAGCTCGCTAGTTATTAATATTTTTTATTAAAATCGAAGAAGTAATTCGAGTACGGGAACATACAAACGTGTGCAAATATATTAGTGCTTGTATAGGCGTAAATTCTTTGAGACTCTGCACTGAACAAAAACAAAAATTGAAAAATATTTTCATATAAGCATTTACGGCGCGTGAACTCTATGCATGAACTGTGAATTAAAAATTACTCAATTTTAACTAACTAATTGTAACTCTAATTTCAGTTTGAAGTCATAATTTATGCTTCATGCAGCGTTATAAGTTCATTTCTGTTCAAAATGTAACTATTCTGTAAATGTTAATTTTGTTTTATTAAGTGTTGATTTATTTATTTGAATGTAGGAGAGTACAAAAATACCAACGCCATATTGCTGACTCTCAGACATGATCAGCTACGAAAGTGGCTTAATAAAGTAATCTTAACGTCTGTTTTATGAAAATAAGGTTCAATACATATTGTTGCGTACTCAGGGTTCGTGAATTGTCCGTGAATGAACGACAGAGGCTTTAAAGTCCATTTACAGATTATTGCAGAAGATTACAAGTCTATCCGCCAAATATCAGCTTCCATTTCACCACAAAACACTGCTTAAATAAAACATAAGAATCACACTAAAAGCTACATGGGGGAAAGACTCTCTATCTGAGCTTTTACTGCGCATGCTCACTGGTTTGGCTTTTCATTCAATCGGCAAGTCTCTGTCGACAATTTCACTGAAACGTGTAATAAACCTCACGAGAGTTTTTCCTCCAATTTTTTCTTGCTTTGCTTTTTGCTAGCAGCGTCATTTTTAAATTAAATTGAAGTTCGAAGTGTTTTTATTGTGTATTTGATTATAAAAGATGAATTAAATATGTGCGAAATGTAATATGATTTTTACAACTTATAAAAATTATTATCGTCATCTTAAAAAATTTCATCCTGGCGAAGAAATTAACCTTCTTCGATTGGACGATTTCAGTTTGATTGAAATTCAAATGCTGCAATATAAATGTTGAGTAGACGGTGGCGGGCCTCCAAATTCTCTTCTTGGGTCCAATTTAGTGTGCATTTTATTGAAATGAAAGGATCTTTAATCAGTGCTGCTAACTTCTTATTTGATGGGATTTAGAAACGTTTATGTACATTTAAGTATAAAGAGTATTAGAGGCAAGGGTTTTTTTCTGTTTACGTACACACGTGCGTATTACTAATTGCATACAATATCTTAAAAATGCATGTAATTCTATGCATTTTTAAGATAGGGTATTCTGTGAATATTTTTCTTTGGTCTTCATATACGCGAAGCGTAAAGACGTGCGTATTACTAATTGCAGAAATATGTAATTTCATGCACTTTTGAGGTTCATGCATTTTGAAATAGGGGTATTCTGTGATTTTTTTCCCCTTAGTTTCCATGTACGCGAAGCGTACAGACGTGTGTATCACTGATTGCTGCAATTGTAATTCATACATTTTTTAGATTAAGGCATTTTAAGAGGGGGAGGGGGTATTCTGTGATGTTTTATTTTTGCTTGTTTTCGTGTACGAGAAGCGTACAGACGTGCGTATTACTAATTACTGCAATATGTAATTTCATGCATTTTTGAGACTCATGCCTTGTGAGATAGGGGTTATCTGTGTGTGTGTGTGTTTTTTTTTTTTTTTAATTACTGCAATATGCAATTCCATGCATTTTGAGAAAGGGGTATTCTGTGATTTTTTTTTTTTTTTTTTTTTTTTTAAGGACTGAGGAATGATTGAATTAATAACTGACTCAATCTACGGATTTTTACAATACTAGTTTTAGGATAGTTGGACATTTGTCGAAAATATAATTAAATATTTTAAAAGCGGTGTTATAATTTGAAAATAATAATAATAATAGTCATCTGTACTAAACTAAATTCTGCTCTTGCCAGAATTCCCCCCCCCTTTTTTTTTTAAGAAAAAGAGAGCCCGTAGATTGAGACTAATAGTCCTCAGTCCTTTTAAAAAAAAAAAAAAAAATTTTTTTTTTTTTTTTTTTTTTTTTTTTTAAACATCAATTTCCGAGATGTAAAACTGGACTACGTAATCAGGATGACCGTTAATTTTCCTTTAATAACCACGTAATACAAAAGAAAGTTTATCGAAAATGGATTTATGTAACAATTTTCAAGAAAATCGTTGGAGCCGTTTTTGAGATACCGACTTTTACCAAAATTTGGCATATTCAGTTTTGACCAGAAAACAGCAATTACATACACAAGGATATTTAAATGAGGGTTAATATTAAAAGTTTGGAAAAAATCCGTACAGCCGTTTTGAAAGGAACGCACTTGGAGTACCTGAAATTCAGATATTTATACAAAACGCCTATCCATTTTCCTGAACTAACCAACTATATCATTCGAAAGGGCATCTAATAGAGTGTTTATGCAGTAATTTTGAAGAAAATCGTCAGAGCTGTTTTCGAATTACGGACTTCCTGTTTTCCAATTTTCACCAAAATTTAGAAAATTCATCTGTACACAGACTTGCCTCAATCCAGAAGTTTCGTAGTGTTACCTTTATTAGTTTCAGAGATATAATAGTCAGAAGATTCCCTAGACACACACACACTAACCAATTGACAAAAAACACTTTTTTGGATTCAGAAGATCTTAAAACATGTAAATCAGGTAAAATCTCCATATCGAATTTTTTGACCGAATACAATACTTCCATTACCTACGGTAGTAGGTTAATGGAAGTAAAAATGCTATTTGGAAATCAAATTTCCAAACCTAAATTCAGTAACTTTTTCAAAAACATGTTATAATTTAGATTTAGATATCAAAATTATCACCCACCCCACCCAATTAAATGCTGACCTATAATGGAAAATCACGATCATTATTCGCGAAAGAACGCATATGAATGTGATAAACAGTGTAAGAAATTTCCAATATTAGAAATATTTTTCTTAATAGCAACATTAACATTGATTTTTTTTTTTTTTTTTTTTTTTTTTTTTTTTTTACACTATGGATCACATTTTAATTTTCCCGTGGAAAATGATGTCATGACAGAAAAATAATATCATAAGAGAAACCTTTTTTTTAATGTACGCAAAGCGTTCATGTACACTAGTCTAACTTCATCTGACTAGTTCCCTCATCAGATATGCAAAGGACCCAACGTTTAGGGTTCCAGTGTACCAGTCGTTTCCTGCAGGCAGTCGAGTGAGGTGCTGTTATATTTGTGCGTCGGATATTCATTTCTCTGAAGATGACTGAACGACGTGAGCAGAGGTACGGCATCCAATTTTGTTAAAATCTTGGTGATTCTCAAAGTGAAACAATTCGTAAGATTCAGCAAGTGTTTGGAGACAATGATATGGGGGTCACACAATTTCAGGAGTGGTTTAACCCATTCAAAAGTGAACGCACGTCGCGTCGGTAGAGAGTGACCAACGTTCTCATTTCAGGTTCTGCACGTGCAATTTTGTATGATGATTTGAACATGCGCAGAGTGGCTGCCGGTGGAACAGATAGAACTCCATCTTCCACTTGCACAGGACCTACTGGACACTATCAACGCTGAACCCGGCTTTTCCCGAAATGGAAAGGATCCCGTTTGCAGAGTAGAGATGAGATAATGCAGAACGCGACGGTGGAGTTTAACACCATTCCAAAAGCAGCCCTCCAGAAGTGTTTCCGACAGTGGAAGGAATGTTGGGCTAAGTGTGCGGAGGCGCAAGGGGCCTACTTTGAAGGGGATTAGGATCCCAATCCCGCAAGTGAACTAAGATATTTTTTCTGGCCAGAGGCCGGATACTTTTTGAAGAGACCCTGTATTAAAAGAATTTACTCAAGAGCTTTTTTATATTCTCACTGTCAATTTCGCATTCATTTCTACAGCCTATTTCTTCGTATTTTTTCGAAATTTCGGTGTCTGGACAAATGTATTTGTTCATCGTTCGTAATGGAGATCCTCTTGCAACAGACGTAATGCAAGAGGATCTTTATTATAGAAAATGTCATTTTTACTATTACTAGTGGTCAAAACTCGACCATTTTTTTTTTTTTTTTTTTGCAAAGCGAGGCAAAGCAAAGTTATTGCCTTGTCCTAAACGGAATGCAACACAGCTGCGGCAATTGTTTGCTGATATTCACTCTAACTGAATCAGCAGAGTTTTACTTAATATAACTATTTCTCTCTGTAGATGTTAGCCTTTCCTGAAATGAGAGAAAATCGCAACGTGAAAACGCCCCTCGTTGTGTGATACAGCCCAGAAGCTAATAGGTACCATGTCAAACCAAGGCCCAATCAAGTATCAAATTCTGTTTAATTAATTCCATTGATTCATAAAGTACAGTGTTTGAACAACAACAACAAAAAAAAAACCAGATGTTTTTCAAAAATGGTCGAATTGAGTTCGGGAAATTTCAAAACATGTAACTTTATCGAAAACCGAAAATCTGAAACTTTTCTGAATCTTATATTTTCTACTTAATATATGCAGAGGAAAGAATAATAAATCCACTTTTTAAAAAATAAAAATAAGTAGTCAATTTCACTTAATTAAAATGCAAGGAAATCTCAAAATGTGTAAATTCATCGAAAACCGGAAATCAAAAGTTTTTATGTATCTTCTACTTGCTTCTTCTATCCACAAAAGCTAGCAATAAAGACACTTTTTTAAAAAATAAGTAGCCAATTTCAGTCAATAGAAACGTAAAGAAAGCTCAAAACATGTAAATTCAGCAAAAAACGGAAATCGGAATTTTTTCCGTATCGTCTACTTATACATGCAGCAGTTAGTAACAAATCCATTTTCCTTTTATTTAGTATATTAGTTGAATATTTATTGTTTAAATATCACCCTTTGAAATGAAATGTTTATGTTTACATTCGAAACTGGAAGTTTGCCATTTTTTTCTGGAGTTTTAAGATTTTAAATTAAAATTTTATCAATTTTACAGAAAAAATAACTCAATCAAACACATGTAGACAGTAACTTATATATAACTATACCCAAATATCGGAATTAAAATCGGCAGATAATTTCCGTTATTTTTTAATAATTTTTTACAAAAAATCCAATGGACGATTAACATAGAAAATCTTTTTCGTGGCTCTATGGACAGACAGTGACGTCATCACTTCGCTTGCGTATAGTGATGCTACATTATACAAATTACTGTGTCTATGGTTTTATTTGAGCTTTATGAGATTGCCAGATTTAACAACTTTCTACTTTTAGGTATTTTTTAATGTAAAGGAATACATGTATGAAAGGGAAAAATGGGGGAAAATGCATAAAAAATAACAGTATTTTTAAATACCTTCTTGACATCGTAAGAAAATAATATTTGTATTCGCAGCATCTGGCTAACCATGCCTTTCGAATGACACCATTTTCAACCCTCTACTCCCATCATTAATTTGTTAAAAAGGGACTACAAATATTAATATATAGATATGAAATTTTATCATTATCAGGAGAGTAAAATCCAAAATAACTATAAATATGTATATTACAGGGGGAAAAAAAGCGGATGTTTGTGTAGGATCTGGGAAATTTGTAATAATCAATTGTTTTCAAATTTATGGTATTATGAATTAACAAACCTCTAAGTGAAATTCATGAAATACTTTGAAAGTGTCGCAGCGATGCACTTTCCTTTATCTAATTTGCAAATATGTAAAATTGACCTTGTACTATAAATAGTTTGTGTTTATTTACTGAATCTGTTGATTGTCAGTGGTTCTTTAGTTAAAAGCAAATAAGGTTTTTATTATTATTATTATTATTATTTATTTATTTATTTATTTATTGTATTTTTCGTTAACAATTCAAGATTAATATTATTATTTCAGAAAATGAATCACTCCTGCCATGAATTAATTGAATATTGTATTGTGCTACTCCCAGTGACTGCCCGCATACGGTTTGGAGATGCATTCAAATAACCTTAAAAGTGATCTTGCCCCATTCAGAGTTGAGAGAGAACGGTGGCACTGGGAAGCGAATCTCATAAATTTCTTCGGCAGGTAAGGGGTTAAAATGTATATACAAGATGATTTTTTTTTTCTTTTAACACCGAGTTTACTTTTCGCAGTAGTTTTAAATGACTTACGATTGAATAATTTCCAGTGATTCTCATGAGAAAAATTTTAGCAGTGTAGGAAAAAAGTAAAATTAAAAACAAACGAATTAATAATTATTTGTTTAAAATTTATGCGTCAAAGACGTTCTTGTCGGTTGATGACGTGTATTATATATATATATATATATACCTAAATTTTAATGAAATTTCAACTAATACATTTATTGAGCCCTAAAGAAGAAACACCGACCAAAACCCACAAAAAACGTATTTCACGCATAAATTTTAAACAAATAATTATTATTTGATTTGTTATATATATATATATATATATAATTAGAATGCACAGTATTTTAGACGAAAGAGAAAAAAAAGTACTTATAAAATACGAATACTTTAATAAGGTTAAAATAAATATCCTTGTTCATAATACATGTTCAAAATTGAGTTTGTTCTAATACACTAAAGACATTAATTCTTTTTTCTTCAGAATAATTAAAACTGTATAATTTCTAATTTCCAAGTAAAATATAATTTCGTTTGAAAGAAAAAGAAATGCCTTAGAAAGCCAAACTTTTAATTTTGAATGTAAAAGCTTCAATTATTAATAATGTGTGCGGATAAAAATTCAATTCCACATTTAAAAGAACATTTTAATGGATAAGTAGGGGTGAAATGTGCGTTTGTATGAAGTAATTTCAAAGAAAGAAGTGCTGAAAAAGAAAATTCCTTAGGGCTTTTACGAAAGGAAATATTTCGTACTTACTGGCTTTTACATGCGGGAACACTTCAGAATTAGAAATATGATTTATTTTAATAAAATATTCCACTTGATAGCAATTAGCATCCATCTGCATCATTCCAACTTAGATTAGAAAACTTTAATATGTGCAATTCAAATTGAAAAAAAAAAAACTCCAATCAGGATCTATTTATCATACTAATAAAAGTTTAATTTGGTGTTTTTTTAATATGAAAGCGTCCGTACTTTTTAAGAATAAAATTTTAAGTCAAACATCTGTTTACACCACTGTTTTTCGTAATCCAATAGACACATTTTAAAATATAAAAATTCTTATTTATAATTCGAAGATGTTTTTAATTTTTTATCAATTACTTATTCTGTGGCAAAAGAAAAAAAAAATTAAAGATTTAAAATTTTGAAAAACATTTTACAAATATCAAGGAAAAATATAAAGTATAATAACTAAAATAAAATAATATAAATATATAAGGAAATATAAAGGAAATTACATTATCCTCCGAAAAAATATATATAAATTTCTTTGAATGTATGTATTTGTAAATAAATTCAGATGTAAAAATTTCTGAATCATGCAGTACCATAATCACGAAAATTGTTATCGGCTTGTTCTTAATTAAATCGATTTGTTCTACACACATGCGAAATATTTTGCCTTTTTTTTTTTTCAGCTAAGTTATTTTGCTAATTTCAGAAAAAAAAAAAGAAAAAAAAAAATTCTTGACAACTATAATTGTTTGAAGAAGTGTTGGATCGTTTTTTTTTTTTTTGTTATTTTGAATCTTTTTTACTTCACAGCATAAATACCAAAAATAATTACATTCAAATGTAAAATACAGCTGACTCGGTCATGTTAGGAATTTCAAAATAAGGGAAATAACTATTACCTCTTTCGAAAAAAAAAATAAATAAATAAATAAATAAAGACATTCTACATTTTTTCACTATGTCCAAACACGAAATAATTCAAATTTCACTTACAAAAATTAAAGATTCAGTAGAAATACCAACTGAAGGAAAAGATTGCCTTAAAAAAAAAAAAAAAAAAAAAAAAAAAGGATATATTTGAAGTTTCCCCTTGAATCACTAAACCCCAAAAATATTTTTTATTATTTTTTTAAAGTATTTTAAACAATGCTATTACGATACATATCGAGTTTCAACAAAGATTAAACATTTTTTTTTTTTTTTTTTGAAGAAGGACACAAATAAATGCATTCGGAATTGTAAATACTTTTCCGACAAGTCTAAATTGATTGGGAAATAAATTTAGAACGTAGTTAAAGAGCTTTTAGAAATTGAATTTATATTATTATCCCTTCTTAGTAACTTTTATCTTTAAAATGTAGAGCAGAGTTTGAAAAAGAAACTGATTTTTTTTTATTATTGTTTAATAACTTTGAAAGAACAAATAAAATTATTTAGTGAGTATTCCCCCTAACTATCGATATTAAGTTTTAAAGTAAAATAATATTATAGTTAAGAACTTTCATAGTTAAAAACATTATAACATAGAAAATTGCTTGGATAACAAGTGGGATATAAATGGGTATTTTTCAACGACTCGTGATTTTTAGCAAATAATTTAAATATGCTGAGATTTATCACGTAAAATAAGCTAATTGGCATAGGTGCACTCTGCTCAGTTCCCCATAATATTTATGTTCTCATAAATTTCTAGCGCGATACATTTTATAATCATGTTAAAAGAAATGAATTTGACCAAAGCTTGATACAGTGACAGAACGAAATCCCCGCCTAATAGACTATCCGCCGTTCACTTCGATATATATATCTTATACTAATCTATTCATTTATTTTATCAGGGTCAATTCCGTTGTTTAGTTTTCATGCTACTATTTCCAATGCAATAATCCTCAAAATTCATATTTATATGGAAAATTTACAATTTCGCTATGTTGATAAAATCGTAAATTACGATTAATTTACGAAATTTTCCTATTAGAATATTTGTATTCAATCATGTTCAATCATAAATGTAATTTTGAAGTTGTCTAATGTATTTAGGATCCTCAAAATGGAAGTTTATGCTCAATTTTGCCTTATTCTGACATGTTAAGTAAATCGTAAATTCCAAATAACTTACGAATTTTTTAAATTGGAAAATTCATAGTCATTAATATTCATGCCAGTATCCTAACTAATATTTCAAAAGTAGTCTCACATCTTTACGATGAAACTATCTCTCAAAATTGACGTTTATGTGAATTTTTGCTCTATTTTTGCCCTATACTACCATGTTAAGAAATTCGTAAATTTCCAATAACTTGCGAAATTTTCAAAGTAGCATATTTATAGTTACTGATGTTCATTCCGGCATCCAAACTGATATTTTAAAACTGGCCTGACATTTTTACAGTAAAAAGTTTTCATTTAATGCACGTTTAAGTGAATTTTTGTCCTATTCTCCCATGTTAAGAAAATCGTAAATTTCGAATAACTGCTGAAGTTTTTAAATTCGAATGTTGCAAATGAATAGGTTTCTTGCCAGTGTAGAAAGTAATATTTTAAAACTGATCTGACCTCTCTGCGACAATTTGTTCTTGAGATATCGTGTACACAGACTAACAAACTAACAGACACCCTACAGACAGACACCATACAAATTTTGTCATTTTCGGATTCCTCACACCTGGAAACGTGTAGAAAAGTCAAAAAACCGCGGTCGAAAATTTTCACGATTACCTAAGTTCCCCATACCTATAGTATGATGGGGAACTAATAAAGGTTTGTTTTATATATAAAAGTCTATTAGTAAAATTATCATCAACCTCTAGTGGTTAGTAAAGTGCCAATTATTTTAACCAAAAATTCCCGCATTTAAAAGACATGCGGCACTTTAAATTTAAAACGAACATCCATTGTGCAAATTGTATCACACATCCCATTTAACAAATCCCTATTTTCATGGTACTTGCATCTGTGATATCGATTATAAGATGCCGTGCCCTTAGCGAAAATCTAAAAACCGGTGTCCTTAGTGGAAATGTTATCTCCCCTCGGTGGCGTGCTTTTAGCATACGTGCCTTTAGCGGAAATGTATAATAAATTTAAAAATAAATTAATAAATAAAAAATGAGCGCTTCAATTTTCCTCTACACTTTATCCACATTTAGCACAGGCTATATTTTGCTTCAGAAGTAACCCGTCGCAAAAATAGGTATGCGTACTGTAGAATATCTGTTATTTGAGGGAATGGTGCTCTAACCATATAAAGTTTAATGAATCACAGTACTCCATACGAAAACGAACATTTTTGCCATTTTATGATTTTATTTAAGTTTTTCAGAAAATATAATTAAGCATTATACCTTTTAAAAATAAAACAAAAATGAAAAATCAGGAGGTATACATTGATTATCAACACATTCCAACTGTACGTATCCGTTGTATCGTATAACATTCTAAATTCTTTGTCTATATTATCACACAATGGACAAACAGAAAGACAGACATATAGACTAACTGAATTCATAATCACTCTGAAACATTGTTGGAAAGTGTTAAAAGTGCCTAACACAAACAGATATGCTGCTCTTAATTTCCTATTTGCACCCCTTAATGTATCGAAACATTTTTGCGTAGTCCTGTAAATCTGGAGGTTAAGCATATTATAGTTTATACAAAACATTTTCTTAGCATATAAACAATTAATGCGAAATTCTTTATGATTTTTTAATGAAATTATTTAAAATGTCTCCCCTAAAGCGCAAGGCATTGGCATATTTTTGGATGTCCCTGTACACAAACTAGTTGCATAGGTTCTATTAGAGCCATTTTAAGTAGGGAATAATCAATATTGAATTTGAATAACACATATCATTATAAAATAAATAAATAAAATAAAAATAAAAACTAACTTTATGCTGTGGCCACCACAAGATTTGCTTCTATATTTTCCTATACAAATTCTTTAAGTGCAAATAACCAATTTTTATCTTAGAGAAAACTAACACTAAATATCCAAAGAAAGACAGATTTATTGTCTATAAATGATATCTTAAAACATGCATGTTTATGATAGTTATCTCACATATCAAGTTTCGTACAGTTATATGCCATTGAAGTTGAGATATAATTTTCTCGTTATCGACGAAATTTGCAGTATAGCAGAGCCACCTATTGGCCGATAAGCATCCAGATTGAATCAGCATAATGTCTCATAATGGCTTTCAAATATATCCCGTTTTGTTCGATTATAAGCAATAGAACATGAGATATAGCCACCCCTTAAATTGCGGAAATCGCTGTATAGCAGCGCCACCTGTTGAGCGGTTGACACTAAAAGTTTATAGACACTCATTTAGAATAGAGTGCATCAATATATAAACTTATATGCAATTCTATGCAGTAGCTCCTGAGATATAGCTTTCCCTTAAATTGCAGAAATATCTGTATAGCAGCGCCACCTGTCAGTCCATAAGCATTTAATTTGAATTAGCATAATGTCTCAGAATGGCCTTCTCTTATATCAAGTTTTGATTGATTATACACAATAGAACCTGAGATGTAGCTTCCCTTTAACACGTTAATCGCGACGATAATATCAGAAAAAGTTTCACATGGGTCATGGTAACTTTATTAGATAATTTAGTTAAAAATGTATCAAGGAAACTTAATGTATCACAGAAAAAAATTTTTTTTGCCAAAATTCCTGGAAAAACACTATTTTTTATGTCACACATATATGACTGACATGGCCCTATATTAAAACTTTTTTTCTCGACAAGCCGTGTCAGTCTTATATGTCTGACGCATCCAAACAACATACAACAAGTATTACCTGTTTATGGAAATGTATCGTTTGCGTCGGACATCTGTGATTGACGTGGCCTTCTACCAAATCGCGTACGTCAGACATATATGTCTGACATGGCTCATGTAGAACTTCTTAGCGTCAGGCACATATGACTGACATGGTGATTAACGTGTTAAATTGTGGAAATTGCTGTATATCACAGCCACCTGTTGAGCGGTTGGCATCAAAAGTTGACAGGCACTAATATAGCTCCACACGCATCTACCCGTAAATTTTTATGCAATTCTAAGCAGTAGTTCCGGAGATACAGTTGCCACAAAAATTCCCCCCCCCCACACACACACAAGTGCTAAGTTATTAAAATTTGGTTTGTAGAAGTACCTCTCATACAACGAAATGCTTTTGAATACTTTCGGCTATTCCTGTACATAAACCAATAAAAGTATTTACTCCATTTTCTATAGAGAACACTCCATAATGAACATATATCAGTTCGAGAATGAACATACCTTCTTATTTCCGCTAAGGGCTTCTTCTATTCCTCCTTCTTTCCTTTGACCCCATTCCGCTAAGGGCACGGTCGCTAACGGCACGACACCGATTATAACTCGTGAAAAGTTCAGTCCTGTAGTCATAGTAACACACGACTTGAGGTTTTTAACTGGTTTTTTATTTATTAGTATCTGTTTCCATTCGAAAATTTCTCCAGAGAACCATAAATACACCTCATAATTATTTTACAGAGGGTGCAGTAGAAGAGACGTAGTAGGCCCCGTTGGAAATTTCGAAGCTCGGTGTCTTTTTCTTAATTATTTTCACCTACATTTTCTGACTGGTGTCAGCTGAATTGTCTTTTCTTATTTTTCATTTTGCATTTCTTATTACTTTCTTCTATATGTAATACAGAGAAAGTATTGGATTCGCGAAAATTTTCGACCTCCGTTTTTTGATGGATTTACATGTTTTGGGATGTCTAGATTACGAATTAATAGTTTTTAGAAAATGTCTGTCTGTCTGTCTGTATCATTTTTTTGTGGACGCTGTATCTCACGAACCAATGAATGAAACTTAACCAAACTTGGTATTTAGTTGCACCCTGACATGAACTGGTGCCCATTAGATTTGGGGATCAATAGCTCAACAGGTGGCGCTGTGATCGCATTTTATGCAAATTTTTAACATGGTAGCATAGGACAAAATTCCGTATAAATGGGCATAATGAGAGTTATTACTTTCTTCTATATGTAATATAGAGAAAGTATTGGATTCGTAAAAATTTTCGACCTCGGGTTTTTGATGGATTTACACGTTTTGAGAGCTGTAGAACACGATTTGACCCTTTTTAGAAAATGTCTGTCTGTCTGTCTGTCTGTCTGTCTGTCTGTCAGTCTGTGTGTGTGTGTGTGACAAAATTTTGTGGCAACTGTATCTCAGGAACTACTGCACAGAATTTCATACAAATTAGTATGTAGTTGCACCTTGACATAAATTAGTGCCTATCAACTTTTGGTAAAAATTGTCTTACAGGTTGCGTTGCCATCCCGCTTTTTCTAAATTTTTAACATGGTGATATAGGACAAAATTTTGTAAAAATCTGCATAAAGAGAATTATTTTTTAGTAATCATTATGAAATTTACAAGAATTATTTATAATAGAGGTAGTCAACTGGGGAAAAAAATTTGTATGCGTAGGAGCCTCGTGAACCCCCCTGGGGGGGAAGTCCCCCCTCGAGGGGAGTAAATTTTCAAGATGGGTATCTTTCGAAAGGTCTCGTCAATACCTTTAAAACGAATGGTTGAACTATAAATCTGTGATAATTTAAAACAAAGTTATCGATTTTTTTTACTTTTAACAAAAAGTAACTTAGAAAAAAAATCGTATATATATATATATATTTTTTTTTTTTAAAACGAAATTTAACCAGACTTGGTATTTAGTTGGCCCCTGACATAAACTGGGGCTGATTAGATTTGGGGATCAATCACTCAACAGGTGGTGCTGTGATCGTATTTTTTCTAAATTTTTAACATGGCAGTATAGGACAAAATTTCGTATAAATATACATAATGGGAGTTATTCTTAACCTGTGATTGTGAAATTAATATGAATTATTGATAATAGTAGTAGTTAATTAGGAAAAAATCTCGGCCATCGCTCCCCCCCCCCCAGGGGAAAGTACCGCCCGGGGGGGGGGGTAAATTTTCAAGATGGGTATCTTTCGAAAGGTCTCGTCAATATCTTTAAAACGAATGGTTGAACTATAAATATGTGATAATTTAAAACAAAGTTATCGATTTTTTTTTTTTTTTTTTTTAACGAAAAAAAAACTTTGAAAAAAAATCGTTTTTTTTTTTTTTTTTTTTTTTTTTTTTTTTTTTTTTTAAATATTGTTACTGCGTGAATTTGTATAGGAAAATATAGAAGAAAGTCTTGTGGTGGCCACAGCATACTAGTTTTAAACTTGTGATTGTAAAATTAATATGAATTATTGATAATAGTAGTATGTAACTAGGAAAAAAATTTTGTGCATGGGGGGTCATTGGTTCCCCCCCTGGGGGGGGAAGTAAATTTTCAAGATGGGTATCTTTCGAAAGGTCTCGTTGATAATAGTAATAGTTAACTGGGAAAAAATTTTTGTGCATGTGGGAGCATCGGTTCCCCCCCCACCGGGGGGGGAAGTACCCATCCGGGGGGGCAAAGTTTGAAGATGGGTATCTTTCGAAAGGTCTCGTCAATACCTTTAAAACGAATGGTTGAGCCATAAATCTGCGATAATTTAAAACAAAGTTATCGATTTTTTTTACTTTTAACGAAAACTAGTATGTTGTGGCCACCACAAGACTTTCTTCTATATTTACCTACACATATTCAATCAGTAACAATATTTAAAAAAAAAAAAAAAAAAAAAAAAGTACGATTTTTTTTTTCTAAGTTTTTTTTTTTTTTTTTTTTTTTTGTTAAAAGTGAAAAAAATCGATAATTTTGTTTTAAATTATCACAGATTTATAGTTCAACCATTCGTTTTAAAGGTATTGACGAGACCTTTCGAAAGATACCCATCTTGAAAATTTATCCCCCCGGGGGGGTACTTCCCCCCCAGGGGGGGAAGCGATGCCCCTCCCATGCAGAAATTTTTTTTCCTAGTTACATACTACTATTATCAATAATTCATATTAATTTTTGTCCTATGCTGCCATGTTAAAAATTTAGATAAAATGCTATCACAGCGCCAGCTGTTGAGCTATTGATCCCCAAACATAATCAGCACCAGTTAATGTCGGGGACAAACTAAATACCAAGTTTGGTTAAATTTTGTTAAAAAAAAAACTAGTATGTTGTGGCCACCACAAGACTTTCTTCTATATTTTCCTATAGATATTCAATCAGTAACAATATTAAAAAATAAAATTAAAAAAAAAAACGATTTTTTTTTTTTTTTTTTTTTGTTAAAAGTAAAAAAAAATCTATAACTTTGTTTTAAATTATCACAGATTTATAGTTTAAACATTAGTTTTAAAGGTATTGACGAGACCTTTCGAAAGATACCCATCTTCAAAATTTACCCCCCCCCCCCCCCCGGGTGTACTCCCCACCCATGGGGGGAAGCGATGCCTCCACATGCACAGAAATTTTTTCCTAGTTAACTACTACTATTATCAATAATTCATGTTAATTTTACGATCACAAGTTAAAAATAACTCTCATTATGCACATTTATACGAAATTTTGTCCTACACTGCCATGTTAAAAATTTAGAAAAAATGAAATCACAGCGCCACCTATTGAGCCATAATACCCAAATGTAATCAGCACCAGTTTATGTCAGGGAACAACTAAATACCAAGTTTGGTTAAATTTCATTTTAAAAAAAAGTTTTTTTGTCTACCCTTTTTTTTTTTTTCGTTAAAAGTAATAAAAAATCGATAACTTTGTTTTAAATTATCACAGATTTATAGTTCAACCATTCGTTTTAAAGGTATTGACGAGACCTTTCGAAAGATACCCATCTTGAAAATTTACTCCACTCGAGGGGTGACTGTCCCCCCAAGGGGGGTGGCGAGGCTCCTACACACACAACATTTTTTTCCCAGTTGACTATCTCTATTATAAATAATTCTTGTAAATTTCATAATGATTACTAAAAAATAATTCTCTTTATGCACATTTAAACAAAATTTTGTCCTATATCACCACGTTAAAAATTTAGAAAAAGCGGGATGGCAACGCAACCTGTAAGACAATTTTTACCAAAAGTTGATAGGCACTAATTTATGTCAAGGTGCAACTACATACCAATTTGTATGAAATTCTATGCATAAGTTCCTGAGATACAGTTGCCACAAAATTTTGTCACACACACACACAGACAGACAGACAGACAGACATTTTCTAAAAATGGTCAAATCGTGTTCTACAGCTCTCAAAACGTGTAAATCCATCAAAAACCCGAGGTCGAAAATTTCTACGAATCCAATACTTTCTTCTATTGAATATAGAAGAAAGTAAAAAGTACACTTCATACGGTTTTGTTAAATAAATCCTTATCGAATCATGTTCTTACACTGACTAAGAGCAGGATTTGACAAGGATTTATTTAACAAAACCGTATGAAGTGTACTTTTTTTACATAGGAATTTTGGTAGTGTTCGGACACTTTTGTTACCGACTGTACCTATTGAGCTTTAATTAGGCTGACCAGATCAAAGTACCTTTATAAAAGAGAAGCGTTAAAAATTGCTAGAATTATCCAATTATGGATGTATTTTTTTTATTCCTAACAAATAAGGACTAAAAATAAAGTATTACTGATTAATAATTTACTTTCTACAATTTTTTAAAACTTAGAAAAACGCCTTCAAAAAAAAAAAAAAAAAAACTAGTATGTTGTGGCCACCACAAGACTTTCTTCTATATTTACCTATACATATTCAATCAGTAACAATATTTAAAAAAAAAAAAAAAAAAAAAAGTACGATTTTTTTTTTTTTTTTTTTTTTTTTTTTTTTTTTTGTTAAAAGTGAAAAAAATTGACAACTTTGTTTTAAATTATCACAGATTTATAGTTCAACCATTCGTTTTAAAGGTATTGACGAGACCTTTCGAAAGATACCCATCTTGAAAATTTATCCCCCCCGGGGGGGGAAGCGATGCCCCCCCATGCAGAAAATTTTTTTCCTAGTTACATACTACTATTATCAATAATTCATATTACTTTTACAATCACAAGTTTAAAACAACTCTAATTATGCACATTTATACGAATTTTTGTCCTATACTGCCATGTTAAAAATTTAGATAAAATGCCATCACAGCGCCACCTGTTGAGCAATTGATCCCCAAACATAATCAGCACCAGTTTATGTCGGGGACCAACTAAATACCAAGTTTGGTTAAATTTCGTTAAAAAAAAAAAAAAAAATTGCGATATTTTTTGTTAAAAGTAAAAAAAATCGATAACTTTGTTTTAAATTATCACAGATTTATGGTTCAACCATTCGTTTTAAAGGTATTGACGAGATCTTTCGAAAGATACCCATCTTGAAACTTTGCCCCCATGGGTGGGAACTTCCCCCCCCCCTCCGGTGGGGGGGCAACCGATGCCCCCACATGCACAAAATTTTTTTCCAAGTTAACTATTACTATTATCAACGAGACCTTTCGAAAGATACCCATCTTGAAAATTTACTTCCCCGGGGGGGATTTTCCCTCCGGGGGGAGAACCGATGCCCCCCCATGCACAAAATTTTTTTCCTAGCTAACTACTACTATTATCAATAATTCATATTAATTTTACAATCACAAGTGTAAAATAACTCTCTTTATGCCCATTTATACGGAATTTTGTCCTATGCTGCCATATTAAAAATTTGCATAAAATGCGATCACAACGCCACCTATTGAGCGATTGATCCCAAAATCTAATCAGCACCAGTTTATGTCAGGGTGCAACTAAATACTAAGTTTGGTTAAATTTCATTCATTGGTTCGTGAGATACAGCGTCCACAAAAAAATGATACAGACAGACAGACAGACAGACAGACATTTTCTAAAAACTATTAATTCGTGTTCTCCATATCCCAAAGCATGTAAATCCATCAAAAAGTGGACTTCGAAAATTTTCGCGAATCCAATACTTTCTCTATCTATATATATAAAAGAACTCTTCCTGAGTGAGTGAGTGAGTGAGTGAGTGAGTGAGTGAGTGAGGGGGTGATCTATCAACGCCCAGACCAAACCCCCGGACCTAGAAGCATAAAATTTCGTGACAATGTTCTTTCTATGACGTAGGCATCCGCTAAGAAGTGATTTTACAAAATTCGCCCCCCATGGGGGGGAGGGGGGCAAAAATGTGATTTCACAAAATCCTTCATATCTCAAACAAAAAAACAGATATCCGTAAAATTTTTGCTTTAAAATATAGCTAATACAAATGTCAAAAAACCAATTTCTGGAATTTTCCAAATTCGGTCCCCAAGGGGGGCGGGGGGGCAAAACGTGATTTCACATGCGTAAAACGTGATTTCGCATAATCCTATATATCTAAAACAAAAAAATAGATATACGTGGAATTTTTGCTCTAAAATATAGCTATTGCAAATATCTAAAAACCAGTTTCTGGAATTTTAGAAATTCAGCCCCCAGGTGGGGCAGCAGGGGGGGCAGGGGGCTATGGGGCAAAAACAAATAGAAATGCAGTTAGGGCGTTCAAAATTTATACAGATAGGTTTTAGAGGCCAAATGAGGATATTTTCGATTATGCAAAGTTATTAGGAGGGGAGGGAAGGGGGTAGGGGAGAGGGGGGGCAAAAAATAAAAATAGAGTTAGATCGTTCAAAACTGGTATATAGAGGTTTTCGATACCTACAAATCGATTGCGGATATTTTCGAAGTTGTAAAATTATTAGGAGGGGCGGGAAGCGGGGTGGGGCGGTAAGGGGGGGCTATGGGGCAAAAACAAATAGAAATGTAGTTAGGCCGTTCAAAATTTTTACAGATAGGTTTTCGAGGCCTGCAAGTCGAATGGGGATATTTTCGAAAGTGTAAAGTTATTAGGATGGCCGGGAAGGTGGGGGGGAGAGGGGGGCAAAAAAATAAAAATAGAGCTAGATCGTTCAAATATGGTATATAGAGGTTTTCTATACGTACAAATCGATTGCGGATATTTTCGAAGTTGTAAAACATTTTGGTGGGGCGGAAAGGGGGGGTGGAGTGGTAAGGGGGGTCTATGGGCAAAAACAAATAGAAATACAGTTAGGCCGTTCAAAATTGGTACAGATATGTTTTAGAGGCCTGCAAGTCGAATGGGGATATTTTCGAAAGTGTAAAGTTATTAGGGGGGCCGGAAAGGTGGGGGGGCGGAGGAGCAAAAAAGTAAAATAGAGTTAGATCATTCAAAATTGGTACATAGATGTTTTCGAGACCTACAAATCGATTGCGGATATTTTCGAATTTTTTGAATTATTGGGAGGGGCGGGAAGGGGGGGGAACGGAGGGGCCAAAAAATAAAATTAGAGATAGATAGTTCAAAACTGGTGCATAGGGGTTTTTGATACCTACAAATCGATTGCGGATTTTTTCGAATTTGTAAAATTATTAGGATAGACGGGAGGGGGGGAGCGAAGGGGGAAAATAATAGAAATAAGAGTTAGAGCATTTTGGGAATTTTTTCCGAAGGCAGTGAGAACCCGGTGCGACATTTTTCCTAATCAGATTTTGTTTCTCTTTTCTTTTCACGTGATAAAAATGAATGCAATTTTGAGAATTCAGTAATTAGAGTGATTCATTTAAAAATAGGGACCAGCGAAGCGGGCGTTACCTGCTAGTATTACATATAGAAGAAAGTAAAAATTGCGATTTTTTTTCTAAGTTTTGTTTTGTTAAAAGTAAAAAAAATCGATAACTTTGGTTTAAATTATCACAGATTTATCGTTCAACCATTCGTTTTAAAGGTATTGACGAGATCTTTCGAAAGATACCCATCTTGAAACTTTGCCCCCCCCCCCCGGGGAGGGGGCAACCGATGCCCCCACATGCACAAAATTTTTTTCCTAGCTAACTACTACTATTATCAATAATTCATATTAATTTTACAATCACAAGTGTAAAATAACTCTCTTTATGCCCATTTATACGGAATTTTGTCCTATGCTGCCATGTTAAAAATTTGCATAAAATGCGATCACAACGCCACCTATTGAGCGATTGATCCCAAAATCTAATCAGCACCAGTTTATGTCAGGGTGCAACTAAATACCAAGTTTGGTTAAATTTCATTCATTGGTTCGTGAGATACAGCGTCCACAAAAAAATGATACAGACAGACAGACAGACAGACATTTTCTAAAAACTAATTATTCGTGTTCTCCATATCCCAAAACATGTAAATCCATCAAAAAGTGGACTTCGAAAATTTTCGCGAATCCAATACTTTCTCTATATTACATATAGAAGAAAGTAAAAAACTTTTTTTTTTTTTTTAAACGAAATTTTACGAAACTTGGTATTTAGTTGGTCCCCGACATAAAGTGGTGCTGATTACATTTGAGGACTAATAGATCAACAGGTGGCGCTGTGATCGTATTTTTTCTAAATTTTTAACATGGCAGTATAGGACAAAATTTCGTATAAATGTACATAATGAGAGTTATTTTTAACTTGTGATTGTAAAATTAATATGAGTTATTGATAATAGTAATAGTTAACTAGGAAAAAATTACTGTGCATGTGGAGGCATCGCTTCCCCCCCTGGGGGGGAAGTACCCTCCAGGGGGGGGGTAAATTTTCAAGATGGGTATCTTTCGAAAGATCTCGTCAATACCTTTCAAACGAATGGTTGAACTATAAATCTGTGATAATTTAAAACAAAGTTATCGATTTTTTTACTTTCTTCTATATGTAATACAGAGAAAGTATTGGATTCGCGAAAATTTTCGAAGTCCAATTTTTGATGGATTTACATGTTTTGGGATGTGGAGAACACGAATTAATAGTTTTTAGAAACTGTCTGTCTGTCTGTCTGTCCGTCCGTCCGTCCGTCCGTCTGTATCATTTTTTTGTGGACGCTGTATCTCACGAACCAATGAATGAAATTTAACCAAACTTGGTATTTAGTTGCACCCTGACATAAACTGGTGCTGATTAGATTTTGGGATCAATCGCTCAATAGGTGGCGTTGTGATCGCATTTTATGCAAATTTTTAACATGGCAGCATAGGACAAAATTCCGTATAAATGGGCATAAAGAGAGTTATTTTACACTTGTGATTGTAAAATTAATATGAATTATTGATAATAGTAGTAGTTAGCTAGGAAAAAAATTTTGTGCATGTGGGGGCATCGGTTCCCCCCCCCCTGGGGGGAAGTACCCATCCGGGGGGGCAAAGTTTCAAGATGGGTATCTTTCGAAAGGTCTCGTCAATACCTTTAAAACGAATGGTTGAACCATAAATCTGTGATAATTTAAAACAAAGTTATCGATTTTTTTTACTTTTAACAAAAAAAAACTTTTTTTTTTTTAACGAAATTTAACCAAACTTGGTATTTAGTTGGTCCCCGACATAAACTGGTGCTGATTATGTTTGGGGATCAATAGCTCAACAGGTGGCGCTGTGATAGCATTTTATCTAAATTTTTAACATGGCAGCATAGGACAAAAATTCGTATAAATGTGCATAATTAGAGTTGTTTTAAACTTGTGATTGTAAAATTAATATGAATTATTGATAATAGTAGTATGTAACTAGGAAAAAAATTTTCTGCATGGGGGGCATCGCTTCCCCCCCTAGGGGGGAAATACCCCCAGGGGGGGTAAATTTTCACAATGGGTATCTTTCGAAAGATCAGGTTGATAATAGTAGTAGTTAACTAGGAAAAAATTTTTGTGCATGTGGGGGCATCGGTTTCCCCCCCCCCCACCGGGGGGCGAAGTTCCCACCCGGGGGGGCAAAGTTTCAAGATGGGTATCTTTCGAAAGATCTCGTCAATACCTTTAAAACGAATGGTTGAACGATAAATCTGTGATAATTTAAACCAAAGTTATCGATTTTTTTTAGTTTTAACAAAACAAAACAGAAAAAAAATCGCTTTTTTTTTTTTTTTTTTTTTTTTTTTTTTTTTAACGAAATTTAACCAAACTTGGTATTTAGTTTGTCCCCGACATTAACGGGTGCTGATTATGTTTGGGGATCAATAGCTCAACAGGTGGCGCTGTGATAGCATTTTATCTAAATTTTTAACATGGCAGCATAGGACAAAAATTCGTATAAATGTGCATAATAAGAGTTGTTTTAAACTTGTGATTGTAAAATTAATATGAATTATTGATAATAGTAGTATGTAACTAGGAAAAAAAAATTCTGCATGGGGGGGCATCGCTTCCCCCCCTTGGGGGAAAGTACCCCCCCGGGGGGGATAAATTTTCAAGATGGGTATCTTTCGAAAGGTCTCGTCAATACCTTAAAAACGAATGGTTGAACTATAAATCTGTGATAATTTAAAACAAAGTTATCGATTTTTTTTACTTTTAACAAAAAAAAAAAAAAAAAAAAATACTTGGGGAAAAAAAAATCGTACTTTTTTTTTTTTTTTAAATATTGTTACTGACTGAATATGTATAGGTGAATATAAAAAAAAGTCTTGTGGTGGCCACAACATACTAGTTTACTTTTAACAAAAATAAAACTTAGATTTTTTTTTTTTTTTTTTTTTTTTTTAATATTGTTACTGATTGAATATGTATAGGTGAATATAGAAGAAAGTCTTGTGGTGGCCACAACATACTAGTTAGAAAATGTCTGCCTGTCTGTCAGTCTGTGTGTGTGTGTGACAAAATTTTGTGGCAACTGTATCTCAGGAACTACTGCACAGAATTTCATACAAATTGGTACGTAGTTGCACCTTGACATAAATTAGTGCTTATCAACTTTTGGTAAAAATTGTCTTACAGGTTGCGTTGCCATCCCACTTTTTCTAAATTTTTAACATGGTGATATAGGACAAAATTTTGTATAAATGTGCATAAAGAGAATTATCTTTTAGTAATCCTTATGAAATTTACAAGAATTATTTTTAATAGAGATAGTCAACTGGGAAAAAATTTTTGTATGTGTAGGAACCTCGCCACCCCCCTGAGGAGAAGTTCCTCTCGAGGAGAGTAAATTTTCAAGATGAGTATCTTTCGAAAGGTCTCGTCAGTACCTTTAAAACGAATTGTTGAACTATAAATCTGTGATAATTTAAAACAAATTTATCGATTTTTTTTACTTTTAACGAAAAAAACTTAGGAAAAAAAATCGTATTTTTTTTTTCTTTACGAAATTTAACCAAACTTGGTATTTAGTTATCCCCTGGCATAAACTGGTGTTGATTAAATTTGGGGATCAATCGCTCAACAGGTGGTGCTGTGATCGTATTTTTTCTAAATTTTTAATATGGCAGTATGACAAAATTTCGTACAAATGTACATAATGAGAGTGATTGTAAAATTAATATGAATTATTGATAATAGTAGTAGTTAATTAGGAAAAAAATTGTGCATATGGGGGCATCGCTTCCCCCCCTCCGGAGAGGAGGGAGGTAAATTTTCAAGATGGGTATCTTTCGAAAGGTCTCGTCAATACCTTTAGAACGAATGGTTGAACTATAAATATGTGATAATTTAAAACAAATCTATCAATTTTTTTCACTTTTAACAAAAAAAAAAAAAAAAAAAAAAATTGGATTTTTTTTTTCTTTTTTACTGAGTGAATTTGTACAGGAAAATATAGAAGAAAGTCTTGTGGTGGCCACACCATACTAGTTTTTTTGTGCTTTCGGCTTTGATTTTTTTCCCCATAATTTTCCTTTGCAAAAGGGCGTCTTTAACATTTTACAACAAAGTTGCAAAATGTTTATGACTTCGGTTTGTCTGTCTGTCCGTGCTCTAACTACAGTAAATATTAACGGAATGTCTTGAAGCTGATATATGTTATTTAAATTTACTATCGAACGTTCTCTATTGCAAATGGAATAAATACGACATCTGGTTTAGGGTGATGCACAGGGATACCCGAAAGTAATCCAAAGCTTTACATTCTATGAGAGATATTTCTATAAACCCTATTTTAATAACTTTATTTTGCATCAATCTTAATGAAATTGAAATGTGTTATTCATATGCACAAAAAAAATGCTTTCAATGGAATAGACTATGATTAGCATTTAGATTTACAGGACCACACAAAAATATTCAATAACATTAATGGTTATTATTGAAAATTTGCTGGAATCGCATTTTTCATTTACTTCAAACATTCTTAATATTTTGTAACAATTTTTAAAGGTGAATATGAGTTGAATGAGTGTATCTGTCTCTCCGTCAGCTTACCAAGAGTAGCCGTAAATATTTTCAAAATTTCTAAAAAAAATATTATTCAACCCCTCCCAGAAAAATGCCAATGAATTGCATTTTAGTAGAGATTTTTATAAATCACATTTAAATGACTTTCTACTGCAAAAATCGTAATGAAATTAATATTGATTTCTAATGTGCAATGAAAAATAATGTTTTTTATATAGCCTGCAGATTTACAGGGCTACACTAAAATATTCAGGTACATTAAGGACTACAATTGAAAAATGAGGAAATTGCATTTCCGTTTGTGTGAAGAAGTTTTTTTCAAAAAACGTCTAAGGCTGAATATCAATGCAACGAGTCTCTATCTGTTTGTCTTTCTATTCTTCTATCTGTCCATTGTGTGATAACGCTGTAAGGTAGGAGGAGTTTCGCAAAGTAAGTGTCGCGAAACTGTCTTTAGGATTTTACTTTGCTTACTAAAGCACTCTAGTAAAGAGTTGCGAATTCAAAAAGGAGAGCTTTCGTATTTTATGAGATTTGCTAAATAAGTAAGTTTCAGTGTAAGCGCATAGAAAACAAGGGTGAATGAAAAGATGTAAATTAGTTAACGTACAAAAGAAATGATGGTGTCGGGCTCGGGGTGGAGTTAGTGTGATGTAGGTGGTGAAGGAGCTTCTACCTTGAAGTCTATTTTGGCCACGAGGGCGTCTGGGATAAAATCAATTGTTTGCCAGGTCATCAAGCTAATCGTCGGTTTTCATCCTTTATGGGTAATATAATATCGTTTATTGTTTTATAGTAACATTATTCAGCCACCTATTTTTATTAGCTAATGAAAGTACCTAGCATTTATAATTATACGAGAAAGTTTTCAAAGGTCGTTTAGTAAAGTAGTCCCATTCTCCCTTAATTGAAGTTTAACTAAATATATTATTCAGTTTTATTATTGGACTCTGATTTATTTGCACTCACTAACTCATCCAATAGGACGAAGTCAGGGCAGCCTCCGTCTTTACAACGTAGACAAAGAACATTGAAGGTTAAACAATACAACGTGTATGTACAGTTGGAAAGTGTTAGTACCAATAAGTACCGATTTTTCATTCTCGTTTACTTTTTTTTCTAGGAACTAAATTTCCATGATTTGCGAGAACTGTACTGCATCTTTTGATAATATCTGTGTACTCGTATAATTATAATTTCCGAAACGTCAGTGGAGGCTCTGCCTTTTTGTTTATCTGTTTGTCTCTCGATAGCGGTCGCAAAAAACACGTTATTGATTTACAACTTAATACACATGTTCATGATACACACGGAATTAGCTGCAAAATTTTCGGTTTTTATTCCATATTTAGTTCGTGTACAGGATACACAGAAGTTTTTCTTATCATTACGGCCTATGGACAGAATATGTATGTACCGCAATAGCGGCCACAAAAATCCTCCGACTTGCAAATTAGTACACACGTTGAGGCACTGCATAGAAATAGCTGTATAAATTTGTATGTTTTATATTCTTTATGGATTGCGTACAGGAATCACGTCAAAGTTTTTCTTATCATTACGGCCTATGGGGTGAATTTGGTTTAAATGCATTTTAGCATCGTTAATCTGAATCAACAAAATTAAATTAGCGTACATTAGTGAGATGCTTAAACTTATGTTTTCTGCAGAAAATATGTGCTCTTAAGATTCCTAATAAATGTACAGGATACTTAAACTCGTATTTTTTGCAGAAAATATTCGTTTAAGCTTAGGCTTCTTAATTAAAGTACAGCACCTTACAAAAGTATTCCGACAATATCAGGTAATCATCCAAATTATGCCAAATTTCGAACAATTATTCATAAAAAACGTGGAATAAGTAGAATAGTTTTTATTGGTGTATACAATGTTCATGGTTTGTTTACAGACACACACAAAAGAATTTCGTGACATTAGAGCCCATGGAAAAAAAATCTGGAGTGACTCCACTCGACTTTCCGAACATTGAGTAATTAACAGTTTTGTAGATAAAGTAAAGAAAAAGGAGTTGTTAAACAAACAAAAGCGAGAAAACCATAATAGAGTATTTGAGTATTTTTCTCCATATATTACACGATGCTTTATTGAACGCTACTGAACTTGGAGCCCATGGAGCATAATGATAAAGAATTGTACGTTGTGTCCCTGTAAAAACCTATAAATGCTAGAGATAAAACCAAACTGCTTATAGTTAGTGCAACAGTGATTTATATTATTCATATAAATTTTCATCTCAATTGAATAAGGCGTTTAGATGCTATCGCACTTTTAAAAATTGGGTCCCATAGGCCATAATGATAAAGAATTTTTCTTTGTGTCCCTGTAAAAAACACTGTAAGTGCTAAATTAACCAAAATCTATACAGTTGGTGAAACTGTGATCTATAATATGTCTACAAATTTTTTGCTTAGATTAATAAGGCGTTTAGACGCTATCACACTTTTAAATATTTGGCCCCATAGGCCCTAATGATAAAGAATTTTTCCTGGTGTCCCTGTAAAAAAACTATAAGTGCTAGATTCAACAAAATCAGTAGGGTTCGTACTATGGTGACTTACAATTACAATATACGTACCAACTTTCAGCTTATTCGAACAAAGCGTTTAGACGCTAGCGTGTTCACTCACAGACACACACACACACAGACACACATATCATCGTAAAAATAGTGAAAACTGACTCGAAACGTCTGGAAACATCAAAAATCTCGAATTCGGATTTTTGACATGATTACAATACTTTCCTCAGTACAGTGTTTGAAAAGTAAAAATTATTTAAGCACATTTTAGCTCGTTTATGCTGTATTGAACATAATGGAATTAACATGCATTATAAGGATGCTTAAAGCTATGTTTACTCTTCAAAAAAAAAAAAAAGAAAGAAAGAAAAGGGGCTATGTATAGACTAAATAATTTATTTATAGGGCCACTGAAACGAATTCCGATGTTATTCTGTAATCATCCAAATGATGTCAAAATAGATTGAAATAACAATTATTTATAATTAACTAGGTGTATTTTTTTTATGTGTACATAATAACTTTGACTCCTTTTCCAGGATACATAAAAGAAGTACGTACTATTACTGTCTATAGTCGGTATTTCTTAAAGTGTATTTTAAAATGGTTACACATCATTAAATATAATGAAATTTTATTAGAATTTTAAAAGCATGTCTTTTCTGTGGAAAAGTGTGGGCATAGAATTGGTAATTAGTTCACAGGCTTACACAAAATAATTCCAATATGTTACGCAATCATTTTGCATGAAATTTGGTACAAGTATTTATGAATTACTGGGAATTAATACAAGACTGTCAGTTATTAGACATATATTTATATATATGTATATATACAGAGAAGTATAGAAAGAGAGATACAGCGGGGTGTTGATGAGGCAGCAGCCCCCCTCAGAAACGTATCTGTTTATGTAGCGAGTCAATCGAGTCAATATATATATATTATATATAATAAGGAATAAATAAAAATTATCTGTTGAATAATGTGTGATGCAAAATTGCACGTTGAGGCTCCTGATCGGCAGATCCACTAGTTATTTACATAATGTAATTAAACGAAATTTTTAACAATTGCTTATCATGTCATTACATTCGTTATGCTATGCTTGTCAAAAAAAATATTATACCTACACAAAATATTATACCTTTTACAAAGTCAACCATGATAATGCCCTTTAGATACTTCGTTTTATGTTACAGATAAATGTTTAACTTACACATATTGGCCAATGAATTAGTAACTTGTGATAGTTCCTACAAATGCTCGCTAGCGGCGTAAATATGCAAAATCTGTTTATGACGTAGGTAACACGTTATTGGAATACTAGTATAAGTAAAGTGTGCAGGTGCGTTTCACGAAAAATGCAGTAGAATGAGAAAAACGACAGATCTTTCGTCGAAAGAAAAATGGCTTATTGTTGGTGCCACGATTGTGGGTTCTCAAAAGCAGTCATTTGGAAAGTTTAAAAAATTTTTGAAGCAGAACTCATGAGCCTTGTCTGTGGTTCAAATACAATCAACCAGGACCCTGATCGATGTCGTCTCCAACGGATTGAGTGGCAGAAAAGGAACGCTAATGGGCTTCGGTTCATAGAAAGCCTTAACCAGGGTTCTTAACAGATTTATGTGCGAATTGTGTGAAGAAAATTACAGAGGATGTGAGTACGTAATACAATGTCTGTTAGGAAACTCGGTCTGTTATTTCTATCAGGAATGCGAGAATGTGTTTGCAGTAGTGTCAGAAAAGACAAAAGTGGACATCTGAAGGCTGGAAACAGGTTATGTAGTCTGATGAATTAAGCTATACCTCGTTTTGCATGAATGGAGAGCGTCCAGTTTGGCAAAAACTCCCTGTAGCCCTGAACCATCTTGCCTTGTTCGTATTGTCCGAGTGTCTGGCGGTGTGTCATGGTGTGGGGAATGTTCTGCTGTATGGAAGGGGTACCCTGGTATTACTTAAGACAAGAGTAAACTAAAAGCTATGCAATACCTGGACATGTTAGCAGATCAAATGCTTCCTGCAATGTTATAGATTTACTTCGAATGTGAGGGATACTTCACAGACGATAAAGTAACTATACGTCGTACCAGAATCGTTCAAAATTACTTCAATGAATTTCAAGCTGACTTCCAGCAGCTTCTCGGGTCGCAGCCAAGCCCAGATCTTAATCCAATTGAAAAGGCTTGGGACATGTTAAAAAGAGGCATCCGACAGCAGTGCTCTCTTCCATCCAATTTACAAGACCTTAAAACCGATAAATGGTATTCTCTGGTCGTAAATGCACTCCAGAAGCTTGTAGAATCGATGGCTTCACGAATTAGGGCTTTTTAAATGTGCAAAAAGACGTCCAATAAAATATTAATCTAAAGTTTCTAATTCATTGGCTAGTATGTATGCATTTGTAATCATGACCCAATTGAATTCCTTAATACCCAAAACTGTTATCGTAGTATGATATCGTTGTGTTACCAAGAAAGGTGCAGGGTGTAAAAATTAAGGGCGCTTGACAACACCCGAATCCTACGACTTGGCGGAATGAAAGTCTTTTCAAGGGGAAAATTGAATAACTGCATACAAGACGTATTGACTCCCCATTACCCATAAACAATAAAAATCCTTGAGCAAGTAAGTTTAAAATGAATATTGAAGAATTGTTAAATCAAACTGTATGCTACATTAAAATACATTTATCTTTAAAAGTTGCTTGTATACACATGCAATTTAAATCATAAAACAAAGCATTAAATAATTTTTTAGTTCTTTGTTATATATATATATATATTTTTTTTTTTTCTAATTGTATTTTGAAACATGGTATTTTTCTGTATTAAACCTTAATGAGTGGCGAATTACATCTCAGGTAATAATAAAGGAAATTTTAAATTTTAATTACGAACTGAATGTTTTCTAGCGATGTAACAAATTTTCAAATTAAAATTGTGTTACATGTCAGAATTTAAAAAGAAAATAATCTGTTTTTAGTAGATCTATATAAAATTTTTACGAAATCCCTTTTATATTTATTTAAAATTTATGCATTCCCTTGTGACAATTATTCGTTTAATAGTATTAAGTGCTAGTAATTAACAAAAATATGTAACCAGAATAAAAGACTTTATCAAATATGTAAGAAAAGCACATAAATACAGCAAAACAGTTGATTTATTTTTAATCATAAACGCTGAACATTGGAGAAATGCCGTAATTTTTAAAAGCAAACGTGTTTTACATTCTTTTTTGAGACATTGGTTTCACACCTTCTCAGAATACGTAATGCGGAATATTTTATTTTCATTTCAAAATTATTCAATTGTGAGAGAAATCTTAAAGAAAATTTTTCTTAAATTTTATTTCGGGCGTGAGTATATTTGCAACGATAAAATAAGCAGTAGAAATGTTATTTAGATTTGATTTTGTTTGTTAACAAAGACATTATAATATTTAATTAAATCTCTCATACAAATGTTGACTTTGTTTTCATCAAAATAATATGTTATCGCTCTTTGAGAAAATTTTAAAAGATAAAACATTATTTACAAGATATTTCTTTCAAAGTTTGGTAAAATATCTATAATTTGATTTATAATAGAAACACATAAAAATGAAATTTTCGGCGAAAATTGTAAATTATTTTTAAGAAAACGTTAAACAGAATTTTGTTACTTTTTTTAAGTACAGAATTTACATACATCAAACATTTCATTTCAGTGATAAACTTTGTGTAATTATCTGATTTTGATTTGATTTCAATATAGCACTAAAAGCAACAGTGTAGGGTGCAAAATTTTTCTAAATAATGTCCTAACTGCCATATTATAAACATCTTTAATTTTGAACAATTCTCGAATTTTTTTAAAGTAAAAAATGGGTGTTCAATAATATTTATGGAAATATCATAAATCATACTTGAAAGCAGTCTGATTTCTTTACAATGGAAATGATGTACATTGACGCAAAATTTTGCCCTAATGTGTCATGTTAAGAAAAAACTAAAGGGTAAATGATTTATTAAATCTTCATTGTATAATTTTGGCATACAGTAAATATCAAATGATATCTTGGTCTGATACCTTAATGTACCTTGGTCTGATAATGCACCTTACTACACGGCGTCTGTGGTAAGTTTATTCAGTTCAAATTGTCAAAATTTCCTATATATTCCCATGAGAACCTACAATTCTGTAAGTAATCATATCTTTTTTCACTTTAAGTTAAATCACACAGAGGATATAGTAGAATTTATAGTATTGAAATGAAGGCTAAGAGAAAGCCGTGTGAGTGACACACCAGATTATTTTTAATTTTTATTATCGAGGAGACAGTAATGACATTTATTACCAAATAAATTTATAAAATACATTTTTTTTTTTAAATAGTCCTTAAAGTTCATGCTGGAATATTGTTTATCACCCAATTTAGAAAAAAAAAAAAAATTAAATAGATTTATACGAAAACCCTTTTTTTTTTTTTTTTTTTTTTACATTTTATCTTTCCCTAAATCATAAAAGGATTTTACCTATTTTTGGAGAATCGTCCATAACATTATCTTATACATAATTTAACATTTAATTATACAGTATTTACCATACACACACTTATTATTATAAGTATTTGGACACTTTCGAAGACGTTTGGACGTTCTGTCAAACAACTAGAAAAGTTCTTCAGCAATCATCTTGAAACTTTGGTAGTGTAAAGAAAATAATATACCTGATATATATTTCAGCAAAAGTTGTGTTCTAAAGTGGAAAAGAAGACCAGTAAAAAATTAAACAAAAATCAAAATGTTTTGGATCACCCTGTAAGAAGTAATTCTTGTGTTTTGGCTGTAGCATGTTATTACGAGAATTTTTCTCATCTGTATAAAATTTATGAGTCTACCAAATATATTCATGGATATCCACATGTATTCATTCATTAATAAATAAATAAATAAAAATCCACTTTTTAAATTATAGCACGTAGGGTATGAGACTCAGTACAAAGCCATTTTTAGGGAATTTCGCGTACTACATTAGACACAGCATACTACAATCAGAATGCAAAAATCAAAATGCATCTTGGGAAATAGGATAGATAAATAGCATTTTTACTAAAGAATTTTTAACTATGCATGCGCTAGCTTTAAAAAAAAAATTCATTTGCATATTTTGATAGCCAAAAATGTTGAGCAACTTATATGAAAACACCAAACAAATATCAGGTAATTTCTAAAAGTTATGAAAGATGGAAAGAACAGAATCTCAGTTCTCTCAAAATAAAAACTCAACTCTAAGAGATTTTACTAATATTTTTATTTTGATTCAATCAATGCCCAATGGTAATAGAATGTTCGCTGATTGTAAATAAATATTGATAATAAAATTATGCTTTTAAAAAATGAAAGAACACGCTTTTATTGAAATGTGAGGTAAAAAGCACAAAATATCTATTTTTATAGTATTAAAATGCAGGGTAAGAAAAAATCGTGTGAGTGACACACCGTAATATTTACATCTTTAATTAAAATAATTAATTGATTAATTGTTGCCACTCAACGTTATACAAATACGACGAAATCCTGTGCCACATACGATAGAGTTTTATATATATAGATTTTTTTGTTTGCCCCTAAAACCTGCCCCTGATGGGATAGGAGCCTGGAAACACTTGTATGTAGTATTGTCATCGACAATGAAGTCGTGTGCAAAATTTCAGGTCAATCGAACGAACAGAAGTGGTCGAAAATTGAATTGCAAGATTTTGTTACATACATTAATAGTTACATGATGTCAAATTAATAATTTTAAAGTTTAAAAAGTGGGATTTTTGCTTAATACTTTGCCCCTGGAACCTGCCCCTGAAGGGATAGGCGCCTGGAAACACTTGTATATAGTAATGTCATCGATAATGAAGTCGTGTACAAAATTTCAGGTCAATCGAACGACCAAAAGTAACTGAAAATTGATTTCCAAGATTCTGTTACATACATTAATAGTTACATCATGTCAAGTGAATAAAAACGTGTTAAAAAGTCTAGAAATTACGTAATATTAACTGAATAAATAACATAATGAAGGAATGAGAAATAAATAATTTAGAATTAAACAAAAACCATTTTTAAAAAATCTCCCCTGACTGGGCTCGAACGTTAGACCTTAAGGTTCGTAGCCCGGAGCTTTACCTCACAGCCACAGCGTTCACGTAGGGAAAGTCTTTTTTTACAATATAGATTTTTTGTTTGCTCCCAGAGTGGTTCCAAACATACATACCAACATATATACAGGGTGAAGCTAATAAAAGCGCGTTAAAAACCCCTATCATCTTCCTTTTTTTTTTTTTTTTTTTTTGAAAAGAACTGAAATTTTGTTCATTCTATCTCTCAAAATTTTTTGAAGTTACACGATATTTGTTTGGGGTTTTCATAATTTGCCCAATACTTTTGCCTATTAAATTATGAAATTATGAAAATGAAATATTTTAAAAGCTAGCGCATGGGTAGTTAAAAATTATTTAATAAAAATTGTTATATTCCGTAAGATATTTAACATTTTCGCATTCTGATTGCAGTGTAATGTTGTAATGCCAAGTTTTGTAAAAATAGCTTCGCATTGGGTCTAATGTGTTATAGTTAAAAAAGTTTTTTTTTTTTTTTTCGTATCTCCAATATATGTGGAATATATGTGGTAGCCTCATACAAATTTATAAAGATAATGGAAAAAATCCTCATTATCGCATGCTCGAGCCAAAACGCATTTAATGCATTACTTTTTACAGGGTGACCTAAAACATTTTGACTTTTGTTTAATTACCTCCATTACCCTACTACCGTAGGTAATGGAAGTATTGTAGAAGTCGTGTGGTTGTTTCACAGATTTTTTTTTTATTATTGGTCCCCTTTTTCTCTTCAGGACACAACGTTTGCTGAAATATATTCTTTACACTACCAAAGTTTCAAGATGATTCCTGAAGAACTTTTCTACTTATTTCACAAAATGTCTAAATTCGAAAGTGGCCAAATACTTATTGGTAGATAGTGTATAATTTAATATGTATTTATATCATATTTAATTAGTATTGCTTTGGGATTTCTATTGACTTTTTTTTTTTTTAAACATAACTTATAATAAATACTCATCTATTAAAATATTTTTTATAGAATAATAAACTACTGTTACTTAAAAGTTTGTTTCTTTAATATTACAAAAGACATTCTTACTTTAAAGAAAAAGCAGTGTGCTCTCATAAAGAGTGAAATCCTATGCCAGTAAAATCAAGCAAAAATGACCCCATTCGCAGACCTCTCGAGATTTTTCAGAGTCATATATCAGGAAGTATAAAAACAACTATCCTTTTAAACAACCGCTATCTATAATTCACGCCTGAAAGCTTAAAAAGGAAGCAAAGCTAACTGCTAACTTGGGAATGCAATATTTAACAGTTATCGTTTAGGAAATAAATACGTGTAATAAAAGAATTTTTTGGTGTTTTTTCATGGTGTAAAATTCATAAATATTTTCTTTTCAGGGAATAAAATAAAATAATTTTTTTTTCTTATGACTTTACTAGAATCTTTACGCACACACACACACATATATATATATAAATTAGAAAAAGGAAGATTATTTGTGTACGTCCACTGCTTTGTAGTCAAATAACTGGTCTCAGAGCTACAGAATTTTGCGTACAGGTTCATTTTGACTTCTGATGCATCTCGAAGTTCGATTTTCAAATTTACTGTTCAAATTGATTTGATTTTGATTTTTAAATGTTTAAAATATGAAAACAAACACTTTATATTCGTTTTAGCTTTTTCTTTTATTAATTAAATTTTTTTGCAATTAAGGAGATTGTCTGGTGATGCCATTATAATCTACCCGAGAAATGTCTGTCCGAAAAGAACTGAATAATGACAGCGCCACTTGTCACCCAATGAGCACCTAAATTTAAATGTCCCGTTAAGGTCTAGATGTGAACATTGGGATCTCGAAGCGAGGTTAAGTTTACCGTGTTTTAATAAAATCTATCAAAATTCCTTAATGAAATAGTCCTGAAATAAATAAAAATTAAGTAAATTTTAAATAAATGGTCAGTAATTACTTAAAACTTTTTTTTTTTTAAGTTTTATATCATATTTTACACTGTCAGTCATCGGTGGTTGACGCGGCTTTATATCCTATTTGACACTGTCAGCCACGCGGTCAAAATGGAAAGTTCAGTGTCAGCCACCGATGGCTGACATGGCACTGGACGTGGTAATATACTTGACGTGTTAATATAAGCTACGTACATAGGAAGTTTTAAGGAAATCGATTCTCTTCTTCCTTTTTTATGCAAATTTAAAAGCTTCAAGTGGCCGACGTTTGGAAACAATATTGCGTCAACGAACTTATCAAATTTTGAATTTCTAAAATAAGTCTGCAGATAACTAATACAGTATTATGAAAGTTACCGTATTGACAGTGGTCACCACTTGGAAACAAAATGGTAGGTAAAGTTTACCAACGAATTCACCGAAGACATTTGTAAGATCAGTCCATTGTCCCAGTTTGGTTCGTATTAATTAAGTATTTCAACAAAAAAGTTTTTAGTAATTTAGTAAAACTATTTTGAGACAAATATTATCTTGAGGGCAAATTTGAAGTGGTCGATACTTGTAAATAAAATGGCGCTCCAGTTGCCTAGCAAACGCTTACACGATATTTATAACATACGTTCATTATCTAACTTTGGTTCGGATTAGTTCAGTATTTCAAAACTTATCACACACTTTCGAGCGGCAGTATAATTTCAAGTGGCCGCCATTTGACAACAAAATGATGGAGCAATTTGCCATGATTTATTTGATAGATACATGTAATATATTTGATAGATACCCAACTATCTGATAGATTGTCCACTGTCCAACTTTGGTGTTGATTAATCAAATATTTTAAAATTTATCTTGATGAAAATTTTAAAGCGGCAGCCTGATTTCAACTGGCCACTTTAATTTAAGGTATCCGGCATTTTGAAACAAAATGCCGGATCAAATTCCTTAATCTAATCTTAATAAAATCAAATTCGGTGGAAAACCGTATATATTCCATGTGTAAGTCAAAATTTAAGCAAATTCGGTCATAAATATGCTTTTTACAATCTGGATTTGTGAGGTCGCTATTTGGAAACAAAATGACGGAGTAACTCGGTTAATGAATTCATCCAAGATATTTACAAGGCATGTCTACCGGATAAAATTGGGTTCTTTGTTTGGTTCATCATTTTGAAACTTATTTTACATTAAATGTATATAGATAGATAAACTAAGTGATTGTAATAGGTCGATTTCTGAAGAAATATAACTAAAACACATAAATAAAACATGACATTTATTTTCTTAAAATAGATCTAAAAAATTATTGGCAATTAAAAATGGCATAAAATATGTGTCCTTGGCGAATTTACAAGAAAGATACATTTGGAAAAGTGAAGTTGAAGTATCTACCTAACAAAGTACAAAACTTTTTTTTTTTCTTTTTGTTAATGTGTACATAATTATTTTAAAGAGAAATGTTTACATGACAGTCTTAATAATCTTTAAATTAAAATTTTAATTTATAAATAAACGTATCTGGTATATTTCAAAAGAACTTAAATAAGAATTAGAAAAGCAAACTGGAAGAATTAAGATTGAACGAATCTATTACACGGCTTTAATTCAATTCCGTGTCTCATTTAACGGGTAGGGCAACGTCAGCGCTGTGTCGGCAAAAGGATCGTGATTAAGCTCAGCATCCTTTCGACTCTGCGCGGAAAATTAATCAGCACGTTTACGCCTCGACTGGGATGCGAGGCGAAAAGTGAAATGGGAGTTTCTAATGACTCGGTTTATCTTAAATATTCCGAGAATATTATAAGGAAACGTAATGACACTCTTAAAATGTATTGTAAGGCTTTAAATCTTTGAAATTTCGCTAAATATTCTCGGCAGTGTTTATTAAAAAACGTCCACTGCACGCAATCATTTTAAAAACTGCTACAACAAATTTTAATTAAAACCACAGAAATTCTAGAACTTCCCTATACGTGTTGCATTATTCGTGTTATGGTGTGTTTATGTTCTAATGGAGAGAAAAGCATATTATAAATATTCATAGAAAACAAGGAATTGAGCGAGTAAAGAAACAGAAAGTGGCACATTAAATTGAATTATAATGTTTTGTTGAAATTAATAATTCTTATATACAGGTGGTTCTAATTAAACTTCCCCTATAAACAGCATCCTACAGCGAAAACGGGTGAACGGAATGCAATAAAATTGAGTATACAGACTATACACGAGATGCGCTCACGGAATTTCGAAAAAAAAAATAGTTCCAAAATGTCCACCTTTTCCAGAAAACGTTAAATTGAACCCAATAAACGACCCAAACGGAATACAGAAACAATATTAACATTTATTGACTAGCTTCTGATCACCTTGTCATAAAACATGACAACGTCTGCAAAAGCTTTCTATTCTAAGCTGTTTTGCATAAAGCTTCCTCTTCTTCGCAAGCATGCAAATCTTGACATTTTTTCCCTAGAACTGACAGCTTTTCCCGGTTTTACATTTTATTACTCATAACTCTTGTTCTGGATTGTTAATATTGTTTCTGTATTCCGTTCGGGTCGTTTAGTGTGTTAAATTTAATATTTTTTTCCGGAAAAGGTGCCCTCTGGTGGATATTTTGGAATTTTTTTTTTTTTTTTCGAAATTCCGTGAGCGCATCTCGTGTATAGTCTACGTACCAAATTTCGTTGCCTTCCGTTCACCCGTTTGCGCTGTAGGATGCTGTTTAAAGGGGAAGTGTAATTATAAACACTCTGTATATACGCACTAAACGACAAAAAATAAAGAAAGAAACCGCACTTGGATATTTTCCTTTTCGCCTTCTACAACCGCCAATTTTATCATTTAAATAGCAAATTTTTGAACAGATTTTATTATGTTGTCCTCCACATACACTTTAGCAGTGTTAAAAACAAAATGCAATTGTCAGAAAAACTGTGATTTTAGATATTATTTCAAAAATGATTACGATGCCACAAAAAGTATTAATTTTTTTTATGAAAATAAAAAAAATATATTTTAATAAGTGACAGGGCAAAATAATTAAATGTTAACGAAATATCGGTAAAGTGGTTTTTAGCAAAAAAAAATTTTTTTTTGGTGTTTAAACTGGAAATTTTGCTTTAGGTGGCCACGTTTCTCATTCAAGCAAAATAACCGCAAGTTAAAAAGCAAATGTTTAAAAAATCGATTTGTATTATGTTCAGAACTTAAGAACGACTTTAAAAAAGTGTATAGCAAAATACTTTCTTCAAAAATAACTCGGAAGCGGTTAAAAAGATCTGCAAAAAAGCCATTATTAAGGACGACAAATATTAAAAAAAAAAAAAAAAAACAAGACATCAGTTGACCAAAAATTTAAAAAAAAAAAAAATTAGCAGTTAATTATCGGGCTGAATTCAGTTTCTCTGATGAGTCAAGTTTAATTTATTTGGAGCTGATGAAAAAAACTACTAGTACGGTAAAAATGGGACTGGCTTAATGAAAACTGCTCTCTTAAAACAGTGACACATTTTCCGGACATTATGGTACGGAGGTGCATACTTCTTCAAAGACTAAGACAAATTTTCATGCTCAAGGGATCAATTAACTCAAAATAAAACACGGTGATTATAAAAGTGGCTCCTGACCGACTATTTTAGAGGTATATTAGACTTTTCTTCAAACAACATTTCAAGAGGATAATGCACCTTGCTGTACGGCGTCTGTGGTACGTCAATTTGAACCAAATTGTTAAAATTACCTATCCATTCCCATGAGTACCTATAATTTTGTAAGTAATAATATCTTTTTTTACTCCTAGTTAAATCACACAAAGTAGTAATCGTAGAATTTCACCTTTATTAGACTTGGAATCAGTCCTAATCTCAATTCGCTCGAAAATGTTTAGCCATAAAAAGGCGCGGGGATCGAGAGGAGGATTCGAAACTTGCAGTCTACAACTTTGGAAGAACTAGAAAAATTATTCCAAATATTTATCACAATGAAATGTTTGAGATGTATGGCAAAAAACGGTATAATACTTTGCCGCTGTGCATTAAAGCAGTAATTTCATACAAAGGTGAAATTAATCCAATGCAGAATACATGTTTTTATTTAAAAAATTTGCTTAGATCTAACAAATAAATAGTTTTATTTTATACACTGAGAAAAAAAAAATATACCGCCTTCGTCTAAAATGAATAAATGGTCATTTTCTAAATCCTTAAACTAGAAATATATATTTCCGAGCTATGCGCATAAACTGAATAGATGAAATGGTCGAGAATTTTCAGTCTACACATTTCCAGATGGTGAAACAATATTTTGAATATTCTGAATCTTTTGCATTACAAGAAATTCTCGCTTAATTTTCTAGAATTGGGTCACAAACAAAGATTATATCTGCTGAAACCCGACTCTTGTATTCTCAATTATTTGGAGATATTTTCAAATAGTTTTGTCCTCGATAGTATAGACAAACGCTCAAGAATTCTAATAGAGGTCTCTAGAATTCGCTTCCGAAAGGGACTAGAAAAATGTTTATAAGAAATTTATAAGGATGACATGGAACTATTTTTTCTAGAGCCACAGTTTAGATTCTAGATGTCAGTTATAGAATTTTTTTCTCAGTGTATTGGCGTTCCTTATACTCATAGCTCAGAAATCTACATTTCTAGTTTAGGGATTTAGAAAAGCACCACCTATATTTGTTCTAGATGAAAGCGGTATATTTCTTTTTCTCAGTGTATATTAAAATGTAACTTGTTTATTTCATATAATAACTTGTTTATTTCATATAACAGAATACAAAGTGCATGGTTATTGCATTATGTTTAAAAAGAAAGTTTTATGTAGATTTTTATAATGTACTTCGCAGAGTGTAATAAAGCGCATTATTAAATCGAAAATGTCCATTCATCTCTTTGGTATTATGCAAACATGACAGTTTCATTTGTTTCAACCATTAATTTTAAAGTTATTAGAAATAAAAAATGTGTAAATCATTTTTTCTGCAGCGCGGCTTTTTTTTTTTTTTTTGTCTGTTAGTGTGTGTGTGTGTGTGTCAGAAGTATTCATTTTAAGATGATATAGACAATTTTAATTTTCCACTCACAGTGTCAGAATAATTATATAAACAATATTTTATGAAATTTTACAAATTGTTAAATATTTTTTCTATTATACTTATATGTCAATAAAAGTACAAATAAGTAATTTATATACCTTGAAGCAATTGAAAAATAAAACAAGAACGAAAATGTATGCTTTTCGCATTGATTATTAAACACATTCCTGCTGTACGCACTCATTGCGTCGTTTAATCTTCAACTTTCTTTGGCCAAGTTATCCCACAACGGACAATCAGAGGGACAGAAAGTTAGATAGACTCGTTGAATTCGTAATAACACTTCAACATTGTTGGAATGTGTTAAAAATGCTTAACACAAACGGAAATGCAATTCCAGCAATTTCCAATTGCAGCTCTTAATGTATCTGAATATTTTAGCGTAGCCCTGTCAATTTGAATGCTAGAAATATCATATTCTGCATAAAACATTATTTTAGCGCATTAACAATAAATGTCAATCTCATTATGACTTTTGCAGTTGAAAGTTATTTAAATGTGATTTATAAAACTGTCTCTCATAAAACGCAATGCATTGTCCTTTATTGGTGTGCCCCTGTACACAAACTGGTTGTACAGGGCCTATTGACAGGGACGAGGAACCGCTCACCGCGATAGAAGCAGTGTCGAACGATTCTAGGTCACTCCTCTGGTGAGTTTATTTAAACACACGCACACAGAGAGAAAAAATTTGGCCGCCAGAGATAGGTCTCTTCCACGCGACGTGGGGCGGCAGTATAAGTAAATGTTTTGGTTATTTGACAGTTCATTTGAAAGCATTTTTCCTACACATTGCTGTTGATGAGTTTTACAAGAGGACGTGATTTTATGAAGTCGTTTGTGATAACTTGTGTGAAAATCGATTTCTATCGAGTTTAATATTAGTTGTGCCTCTGTTCTAGTCAGAGTTTCTTTGTGGCTTGAAGGATGGGTGACGGTTGATTCGACAGATACGTATCATATGCTGGTGAAGAAAGATTTTATTTGAATTTGGGAGAGTAATTAATTTAGATAGGAAGGAATTAGAGAAAGAATTAGATTTACAATATTTTTTATTATTTGCTGATTTATTCTTTCTTTTTCCTTTCTTTTTTTTAAATTTAGGCTTTAATTTGTTATATTCGAAATTCCTTTCAGGTAGTTCTTCTTAATTTTGCTGTTAGTGTTGGGCAGATTAGTATGACGTAGAGCCATTTTTCTGGTTTTTGAGGAGGATTTTTTAAGTGCCTAGAGGAAATAAGAGTCACAGTTCCCTCTTCGCCACAAGGACACACGAGAGCATGAGCAATGAAAGCGATTAAGGTAACTAGCGAAAGGTCCATGTGCTGACAGGAAAGCTATGATGGGCGGTGTTAGGAACTATGTAGTTAGAGAAACTTTGGGTATTAAATCGTGGGTACACCTTCCTTTAGAGGAGTGTATCCACAGATTCATTCGAACCATTCTTCCAAAAGTTTTTTTCTTTAAGTAATTTTTTATATAAGAGGGTGGTAAAAGAAGATATTCATTTGTTTGACAAGTTTCAGTCGCTAATTTAGAAATAATATCTGAGCAGTTCATTGCCCACGACCTTCCTGTGTACAGAAACGTGTGCTAAGGTGGCTGTATGTTTTAACTGGATAAGGAGTTGTTTAATTTGTGTGACTAGGAGATGTCTGTTCTTATGACGAGAGATGATAGCTGCTAGCTAAAGGAGAGTTGTTGAATTTTAGTGTTCGGGACTGTTAAGTTGGATTGTGTTTGTTTTAAAATTTATTTTAGTGGTAGATGAGCATACGGATAACGGTGAGTGTTGCGTTTCTACCGCATTTTTATTCAGGATCGTCAAATTTCACTAACTGACGGTAGAATTCTTTAATTTCTTAATAAACATAAGAATCAATCAATCAAATAAAATAAAAGGAAACAAGGCATACATGATTTCATGTTTCTTTTTCAAAGGAGGCCCAGCGTTGTAAGATGCGAATTTCTGCTTCGAATGATCTGTAAAAAAATTAGTTAATCATGTTAATCATCATTAATTCACTATGTTTCTAGCCCATTTTGATTCCGTGATTCATAAAATAATAACCTTTTCTTTCTTCGTATTTTTTATTTCACAAAACAAAAGTGGACGAAGACAAAACGGGACTCACATTACACTGAAACAAAAACTAATATACTGAAACATTTCGATTTACATCTTTTCCACTACCTCTCTGCAAGATAGGGTTCCTATAATTAAGGGTTTACTGCGATAAATCGTTTATCGCCAAAAGTTCTCATGATCCATATTAAGAAAGTAATAATAGTCAGCATAGGTGGACTCTGCTCAGTTCTCCATCATATTTATGTTATCATAAATTTCTAGTGTGATACATTTTATAATCATGTTAAAAGAAATGAATTTGACCAAAGCTTGATACAGTGACAGAATGAAATCCCCGCCTAATAGGCTATCCACCGTTCACTTCGATATATTTATCTTATTCCAATCTATTAATTTATTTTATCAGGGTCAATTCTGTTGTTTAGTTTTTATGCTACTATTTCCAATGCAATAATCCTCAAAATCCATATTTATATGAAAAATTTACAATTTCGCTATGTTGATATAATCGAAAATTACGAATAATTTACGAAATTTTCCCAAGAGAATATTTGTATTCAATCATGTTCAAACCAATATCATAAATGTAATTTTCAACCCCCTCAATCGCCCGTTTCATCACTGCTCATATAGAATTTAAATATGTAATTAAATTAAAACTTCACTTAAAATTATTCTGACAACTTTCACGCGCAACAACCCTTGAAACTTATCAGTCTTGATCAAACTTTTCTAGTAACAAACTTATAATTAATTTGAAAATACAACTTTTGCATCTCCTGAAATTATTCGTTTTGAAGTAGCCCGGATGATTCTCGACAAGTTATTAACTTACGCAACTGCGATAATCATTTCAGTTCGTCACCAAAATCGCCAGTTGCATCCTATATGTTCACTGATGAACATGCAATATCGCAATACGAAATTTGACTTCATATTGCTGACATTTTAAGATCGATTGAATAATACACATGTAAATGAAGTATTTCCATAATAAGTTACAGTTGTAAATGCATAAAATTCGCCATTGAAAATTCTTTATATTAACAGCTGTGTTTGTAAACTTTAGAGCAAAATTATACATGTGATCAGAAATAAAATTAGCTTAATCGTAAATTAAATGATCTTTTAACTATTAACCTACAATAAAATATTTTATATTATTTAAAAATACTAAGTACTTGCACGTAACTTATTTATATGCTTGCTGTATTTCTTTATTGACGTAACTATCAGGCTACGCCCGCTTCTCTGGTACTTTATAAATAAAAACTAAAAAAAGGTACATTGAAATCACTCTAAACTTCGCTTCGGGTACTCGCTGCCTGCCGCAGTGCATCGGGTCGAGATTCTCACTGCCCGCAGAAGTTTGAGTATTTATCGACGACAGGTGGAGCTGCTACTATTCAAGAACTACGATTTTAAGATGACTGTATCTCAGAACCTATTAAATGTTTTAGTTTTCGAACCATGTATTTTATATCCCTTGATCTTTCCATTATATTATCATGTATTTCCGACCAATATAATGAATAAAATAAAAAGTAGATTTTCCTTTAAAAGAAATTAAATAAACAAAAAATGAATTCTAATTGAATTTACTATAATGCCATTTTCGCAATGCATATTCATAAATACAATTAACTAAAAAAAAAAAAAAAAAACTTTTAAAGAATTAATTAAATGAATGAAAAATATATTGTTGCTTATTGTAAAAATCATAAACATAAACATAAGTGTAAGAAACAGAATTTTGTACTTAATTTTTTTATTGTTTTACCACTTGATTTCAATAAATATAAATTTATTTTAAAAATGAAAACAAGATTTCGCCTTCAAATGAATAAATTAAATAAATAAATAAAAGGTTTAATAGCCGTTGATTAGATACGTAGACGATTGAAATGAAAAAAATAATTTTAGAAAATGAAACAGAAAAGTTCGAATATGTCATTGAGTTTCTTTTTCTAACTTCTGAACAGTTTGAATTTTTTTTCTCTGAAACGGGAGAATTTTGTGATGGTAGGAAAATGCACCTCCTGTGAAAGTTTGAACGGAATTCAACAAATATTTTTGAGTTGTGCTGAACGAAAGATTTTAATATTACTACTAAAGATTTTAACTTTGGAGGATCAGACACCATAGACCAAGGTAAAACGCTATGTAAATACGCCAAGGTAAAAACGCTTCGCTGTCGCTCAGACAATAAAAGTATTTTCGAGGCTTTAAAAGATTTTAAAATTTAAATAATGCTGTGGTTATTTCATTAATAAGAAAAATACTTTGAGAAAGTAAATTAGACATGGGAATTTTCTTTAAATGTACGTTAGTGTTTAAAAAGTGCGAATTAATGTTTTTGTATGCATGTATGCATATTATGCTGAAAAAGAGTGTTAGATGTAGAAGTCTTTTAATCTAACGTTTTTTAGTCATTTTTAAAACCACGATGTCACTATAAAAAGTTGAATTTTTAACATTCAGTCATTCAATTGGTAATGCCAAAAATAATATTTTCCTGCCAAGAAATTATTTGAAACACAACCATTCAAACGTAAATGGTGTACAAAAGCCAAGGGGCCATATTTATTTGTATGTTGCAAAATAAATGAGAATACAATCCATTACATCCTGAAATTAGGGTTTTAACATCTAAACTAGTTGGCATAGGTGGACTCTGCTCAGTTCCCCATCATATTTATGTTCTCATAAATTTCTAGTGCGATACATTTTATAATCATGTTAAAAGAAATGAATTTGACCAAAGCTTGATACAGTGACAGAATGAAATCCCCGCCTAATAGGCTATCCACCGTTCACTTCGATATATTTATCTTATTCTAATCTATTAATTTATTTTATCAGGGTCAATTCCGTTGTTTAGTTTTCATACTACTATTTCCAATGCAACAATCCTCAAAATTCATATTTATATGAAAAATTTTCAATTTCGCTATGTTAATAAAATCGTAAATTACGAATAATTTACGAAATTTTTCTATTAGAATATTTGTATTCAATCATGTTCAAACCAATATCATAAATGTAATTTTCAAGTTGTCTAATGTATTTAGGATCCTCAAAATGGAAGTTTATGCTCAATTTTGCCTTTTTCTGACATGTTAAGTAAATCGTAAATTCCAAATAGCTTACGAATTTTTTAAATTGGAAAAATCATAGTCTATGATATACATGCCAGTATTCTAAATAATATTTCGAAAGTGGTTTGACATCTTTACGATAAAAATATCCCTCAAGATTGACGTTTATGTGAAATTTTGCTCTATTCTGCCATGTTAAGAAATTCGTAAATTTCAAATAACTTACGAAATTTTTATATTGAAAAATTCATAGTCATTACTATTCATGCCAGCGTCCTAAATAATATTTCAAAAGTAGTCTGACATCTTTACGATGAAAATAACTCTCAAAATTGACGTTTATGTGAAATTTTGCCCTATCCTGCCATGTTAAGTAATTCGTAAATTTCCAATAACTTGCGAAATTTTCAAAGTAGCGTATTTATAGTTACTGATGTTCATTCTGGCATCAAAACTGATATTTTAAAACTGGTCTGACATTTTTACAGTAAAACGTTTCCTTTGAATGCACGTTTAAGTGAATTTTTGTCCTATTCTCCCATGTTAAGAAAATCTTAAATTTCGAATAACTGCTGAAGTTTTTTAATTAGAATGTTGCAAATGAATAGGGTTCTTGCCAGTATCGAAAGTAATATTTTAAAACTGGTCTGACCTCTCTGCGATCATTTGTTCGTGAGATATCGTGTAAACAGACTAACATACTAACGGGCTAACACACTAACACGCACCCTACATTATTACACACCCTTATTACAGACACCGTACAAATTTTGTCATTTTCGGATTCCTCACACCTGTAAACGTCTGAAAAAGTCAAACCGAGGTCAAAAAATTTCACGATTACCTAAGTTCCCTATACCTATAGTATGATGGGGAACTAAAACAGTCAGTTCTTTCACACAGTGAGTCATTAAATGTGCAAATAATAAAAAGTTATTCGATTTACAACAGTGAGGGCATCAGTCGAAATTGTTTTTAACTGAGCGAGATTTGAAGCAGAAACATTCTTGAAAACATTCTTTGAAGCAGAAACATTTTTTGGAATTTAATTTTGTTGATGCCCCTTTTGTTAGTTTACCTTCCCAGACTTCCCATTACCATAAGTTAAAATTCTATGTATTACGACTGTTCGATTCTCACCATCCAGTCATATTCGATTCTTAACATAATCGAACTCCGCACTCAATGACACTTTCGACTTAACTGTTTTCATCTCAACTTTACTTTTTTCTGTTCAACAGGAACAAACATCTAAACTCTACTCAAACAGAAACCGTAACGAACAGTTTAAAATATTCTTTTTCATCCGCACGGTAGCTTGCATGCTACCTTTCGCATTATTCGCAATTATTGCTTCGCATTATTACTTGCATTATATTGTTTTATGTTAATTATTCGATTGCAATGTTTTATCACAACTTTTGTTTTCAACGCATATTCAAATCTGTGTATGTTTAATATAGTTTTGGTTTGTAAATGAAAGAACGAGTATTTATTGTTATCTTCACATCACGTTACATAACAACGACACTTGAGTTGTGATATATTTTTTAAACTTTTCTTTTGAGTTCATTTATATGTGCATACCGATAGAAACTTAAACTAGGTTTTGTCAATTGTTAGCCCCCAAAATTTTAATACATTTTGCATGTTTGAAACTGACTGTTTGCATATTTCAAGTCATCTGCATATGCATAGATTTAGAAGTCATTCTTTTGAATTTCATTTAGGATACTGCAATTGGGTTCCATAGAATTGACCCTAGACAAAAGCCTTGAGGGCCTCTCTTGGATTGAGAAATGTCTGCGGAATCCAATCTTCAGTTTATGGAGATGTTTCTGTCTGCTAGATAGGTGCTCATGACTCCAGCGATATTCCCCGGGCAATTCAAGGATTGTAGTGTTTTAAGAATATGGGGACATTCGATATTATCGAATGCCCCTTTAATGTCTAATGAGACTAGTGTAGTGTACTTTCCGGAGCTGTAGCTAAGGGCGCAGGTAGACAGGATTTTCGAAAGTGCCGCCCAATGGATTTCGACCTGATTGATGCTGCACCCGCAGCGCGAGTAGAGAAGCCTTATGCGTCAATTTTTTTTTAAAGGTAGTGTAGAGTTTTCGATGTTGGCGAGGCATAGATTATTAATTATGATAAATTCTTTAAAACTGCCGCCTCTAGCGTCTTCATGTCTTGAACACCAAAGTGGAGAGTTAGCATTGAGGTCGCAGACGCACAAGAAGAGTATTCGGTGGGTAATTATATGTTTCCACTCCTGCAGACAAAAGTCAAGGTCTACGAACGCGACTGCGTAAGAGCTGCCAAGTTGCATTTCCCCCTCATTCGTGGTTAGTGTTATGAACACGCAATGATTCTCTGTGAGAAGATGGGTGTAAATTAAATTTTGGTTCTGGATGATGATATGTGCGGTGTTTTTGGTTGAAGCAAACTGTACCCAAGAAGATTAGAATCCCTATAGGTCACCCTCAACCGTGCAGCAGGCATCCTGGAATAGCCCTATGTCAAAGACCCTGCCTTGTAGTTGTGGAAGTTAACCTGAAAGCCTTTTGAAATAGAAAACATTCCATTGTGAACTTGAATAACAGATATCATTTTGAAGAAATTCTGAAATTATTTACGGATACTGAAGGCTGCCAGACGGACAGTCAGACAGATAGATGGACTCATTCAAATCATAATCAATTTTAAACATTTTAGAAACTGTTCAAATGCTTAAAAAAATTTAAATGCAATTCCAACTATTTTTTTATGTAGCCCTTAATATATCTGAACAAATTTCTGCGGTCCTGTAAATTTTATTGCAAATTGTACTATATACTATAGAAAACATTATTTTGTGCACAATTAATAAGGTATTTTAATTTTATAAAGGTTTGTGTAAATTTCTTAAAAAATGCTTTATAGAAATACTTCTCATAGAACGCAATGCTTTGGAATACTTTCGCATATCACTGTACACTATTTAATCCGTATTCAATACAGAACTTCCGCTATTGAACTGCTTTTAAAAAATTCCTTAAATGTTTACCGGAGCTGTGCACGAATGGTCAGACAGACAAACACATTTCAACTTTGTTGGAAAGTCTTAAAAAGATTTGTTTTGAAAGAATTTTGGAAAAATATTTTCAAATGTTTTAACGGTATCTCTTCCTATCACCATTTTTACTTCATTTCTTTCTTTTTTAAGCATATAGAAACTCTTTTCTCGTTGACATACAACATTTCGGGTAACCCGTCTTATTTTTTCTATCACCAGTTGACAATTTGTGAAAATTTGAAAACAGATCGAACGCATTACGTATTCCGATAACGTATAAAAGCAATTTATCCCTCGTGGAAAACAATGTAGGGTGCGTTACTTCCCCAATCTTACACAATTTCATGACTGATTACTTTCCTAAAAAGTTGAAAGATGTAGTTTTTTGGTTTTTTGGATGGTTGTATACATTTGCACTACGTTTTATAGACAAACCGACCCATTTTTTGAATATTTTTCAAATAACATTTCACGTCTGGCATTTGAATATTTTTGTTCACATTTCTTTTGCTTTCATATTATATAATAATAATAAAAAAAAAATATTATGAAAAATCCATTTTACATTTTAAGAATAAAAATGAACGCTATCTTTTTTCTTGCAGAACACACACACGGGGGAAAAAAGTAAAATACTAATTATTTATTAGTTCCCCATCATGCTGTAGGTATGGGGAACTTAGGTAATCGTGAAAAATTTCGACCTCGGTGTTTTGACTTTTTTATACGTTTTCAGGTGTGAGGAATCCGAAAATGACAAAATTTGTATGGTGTCTGTCTGTAGGGTGTCTGTTACAGTGTCAGTCCGTTAGCGTGTCAGTCCGTTAGTGTATTAGTCTGTTTACACGATATCTCACGAAAAAATGATCGCAGAGAGGGTCAGATCAGTTTTAAAATATTACTTTCGATACTGGTAAGAACCCTATTAGTTTGCATCATTCGAATTAAAAAACTTCGTAAGTTATTAGAAATTTATGATTTTCTTAACATGGGAGAATAGGACAAAAGTTCACTTAAACGTGCATTCAAAGGAAACGTTTTACTGTAAAAATGTCAGACCAGTTTTAAAATATCAGTTTTGATGCCAGAATGAACATCAGTAACTATAAATACGCTACTTTGAAAATTTCGCAAGTTATTGGAAATTTACGAATTACTTAACATGGCAGGATAGGGCAAAATTTCACATAAACGTCAATTTTGAGAGTTATTTTCATCGTAAAGATGTCAGACTACTTTTGAAATATTATTTAGGACGCTGGCATGAATAGTAATGACTATGAATTTTTCAATATAAAAATTTCGTAAGTTATTTGAAATTTACGAATTTCTTAACATGGCAGAATAGAGCAAAATTTCACATAAACGTCAATCTTGAGGGATATTTTTATCGTAAAGATGTCAAACCACTTTCGAAATATTATTTAGTATACTGGCATGGATATCATAGACTATGATTTTTCCAATTTAAAAAATTCGTAAGCTATTTGGAATTTACGATTTACATAACATGTCAGAATAAGGAAAAATTGAGCATAAACTTCCATTTTGAGGATCCTAAATACATTAGACAACTTGAAAATTACATTTATGATATTGGTTTGAACATGATTGAATACAAATATTCTAATAGAAAAATTTCGTAAATTATTCGTAATTTACGATTTTATTAACATAGCGAAATTGAAAATTTTTCATATAAATATGAATTTTGAGGATTGTTGCATTGGAAATAGTAGTATGAAAACTAAACAACGGAATTGACCCTGATAAAATAAATTAATAGATTAGAATAAGATAAATATATCGAAGTGAACGGTGGATAGCCTATTAGGCGGGGATTTCATTCTGTCACTGTATCAAGCTTTGGTCAAATTCATTTCTTTTAAAATGATTATAAAATGTATCGCACTAGAAATTTATGAGAACATAAATATTATGGGAAACTGAGCAGAGTCCACCTATGCCAACTAGTTTAGATGTTAAAACCCTAATTTCAGGATGTAATGGATTGTATTCTCATTTACTTTGCAACATACAAATAAATATGGCCCCTTGGCTTTTGTACACCATTTACGTTTGAATGGTTGTGTTTCAAATAATTTCTTGGCAGGAAAATATTATTTTTGGCATTACCAATTGAATGACTGAATGTTAAAAATTCAACTTTTTATAGTGACATCGTGGTTTTAAAAATGACTAAAAAACGTTAGATTAAAAGACTTCTACATCTAACACTCTTTTTCAGCATAATATGCATACATGCATACAAAAACATTAATTCGCACTTTTTAAACACTAACGTACATTTAAAGAAAATTCCCATGTCTAATTTACTTTCTCAAAGTATTTTTCTTATTAATGAAATAACCACAGCATTATTTAAATTTTAAAATCTTTTAAAGCCTCGAAAATACTTTTATTGTCTGAGCGACAGCGAAGCGTTTTTACCTTGGCGTATTTACATAGCGTTTTACCTTGGTCTATGGTGTCTGATCCTCCAAAGTTAAAATCTTTAGTAGTAATATTAAAATCTTTCGTTCAGCACAACTCAAAAATATTTGTTGAATTCCGTTCAAACTTTCACAGGAGGTGCATTTTCCTACCATCACAAAATTCTCCCGTTTCAGAGAAAAAAAATTCAAACTGTTCAGAAGTTAGAAAAAGAAACTCAATGACATATTCGAACTTTTCTGTTTCATTTTCTAAAATTATTTTTTTCATTTCAATCGTCTACGTATCTAATCAACGGCTATTAAACCTTTTATTTATTTATTTAATTTATTCATTTGAAGGCGAAATCTTGTTTTCATTTTTAAAATAAATTTATATTTATTGAAATCAAGTGGTAAAACAATAAAAAAATTAAGTACAAAATTCTGTTTCTTACACTTATGTTTATGTTTATGATTTTTACAATAAGCAACAATATATTTTTCATTCATTTAATTAATTCTTTAAAAGTTTTTTTTTTTTTAGTTAATTGTATTTATGAATATGCATTGCGAAAATGGCATTATAGTAAATTCAATTAGAATTCATTTTTTGTTTATTTAATTTCTTTTAAAGGAAAATCTACTTTTTATTTTATTCATTATATTGGTCGGAAATACATGATAATATAATGGAAAGATCAAGGGATATAAAATACATGGTTCGAAAACTAAAACATTTAATAGGTTCTGAGATACAGTCATCTTAAAATCGTAGTTCTTGAATAGTAGCAGCTCCACCTGTCGTCGATAAATACTCAAACTTCTGCGGGCAGTGAGAATCTCGACCCGATGCACTGCGGCAGGCAGCGAGTACCCGAAGCGAAGTTTAGAGTGATTTCAATGTACCTTTTTTTAGTTTTTATTTATAAAGTACCAGAGAAGCGGGCGTAGCCTGATAGTTACGTCAATAAAGAAATACAGCAAGCATATAAATAAGTTACGTGCAAGTACTTAGTATTTTTAAATAATATAAAATATTTTATTGTAGGTTAATAGTTAAAAGATCATTTAATTTACGATTAAGCTAATTTTATTTCTGATCACATGTATAATTTTGCTCTAAAGTTTACAAACACAGCTGTTAATATAAAGAATTTTCAATGGCGAATTTTATGCATTTACAACTGTAACTTATTATGGAAATACTTCATTTACATGTGTATCATTCAATCGATCTTAAAATGTCAGCAATATGAAGTCAAATTTCGTATTGCGATATTGCATGGTCATCAGTGAACATATAGGATGCAACTGGCGATTTTGGTGACGAACTGAAATGATTATCGCAGTTGCGTAAGTTAATAACTTGCCGAGAATCATCCGGGCTACTTCAAAACGAATAATTTCAGGAGATCCAAAAGTTGTATTTTCAAATTAATTATAAGTTTGTTACTAGAAAAGTTTGATCAAGACTGATAAGTTTCAAGGGTTGTTGCGCGTGAAAGTTGTCAGAATAATTTTAAGTGAAGTTTTAATTTAATTACATATTTAAATTCTATATGAGCAGTGATGAAACGGGCGATTGAGGGGGTGGTTGCCCACTTCAAACAGAAATAATTATCCTATAAAACTCTTCCGAAGCCTAATTTGAACTGTTTTAACATAGGTTTACATAACAGTACTCGTTATGTTACCTCTTAATTTCCAACCTGTATTTATAGTGTTAAATTTCAGGGTAAGAGAAAGTCGTGTGAGTGACACATCAGATTATTTAAACATGTTTTAACTCAAAAACGTCTGAAATGAATAATTACTATTCAATACTGTGAATATTTTCTTTGGTTCAGTGAGTATCTTTTTGAGAATTTTATGAGCTGAAGAACAAATTTAAAATAATTTTAGCATTCCTCGACTTCGGTTTCATATTATAACGGTTTAATTTTCTCTTTTTAAAGACGTCTTGTGTTTTCTTTTTATGCTATTTCCTTTTTTGCTGATTTAGATTTTAACAGTTCTATTTTTTTTTTTTAATTTCGGTATCAACGAATTTGTAACATCTTAAAATGGCACGTTTTAAGAGCGCAGACTAATGCCAAGAATTTAAATCTTACATTCAAACGTTCGAAAAAAAGCAGTAACAATAACATATACGTTAAAATAAATTAAAAATGATTTGACTAAAAGTCAATAAACTTTTAAAACCAATGTTTGCAAGAAATTAAACGTAATGCATCATAATAAATTAGAGGATTTATAACCTATATTAAAATACTTCGTGGACAATATTCTTTATAGTTAATCAATTAAATATAAGAGATTTTTCGTTAACACAATTGCATTTTAATATCTATACGTAGCGGAATATAAGGAAATCCGCTACGTATAGATATTACGAATGAAAGATATCGCACATGGACAAGGGAACAAAAGCTCGCTAATCTATTCCACTTGAGGTAAAAACCAAATATACGATAAGTGTTATCGGGGACCATTTCTATATTCTCCTATAGAAGAGAAAGAATCTTTAAATGGGCCAATAAATTAAGAGTTTGTCGAGATTTCAGTTTCAATAATCTCTTCAATTTTATGAATTTTCTAATTAAAATTTAAATGAAGTGAATCAAGCTTGCAAATAAGAAAATATATTTAAACAACTTGTATGTTCTTTTAAAGAAAACAAAGAAGTTTTGAATGAGCCAATAGAATAGGGTATTTGTTAAGATAGTCCTAATTGTTTTATTCTGTTGATAGATTTCTTAGCTAAAATTCACCAAATATAAATTACAAACAAAAGGATAAATGCATTCGTTCTATTAATAATATAAACTGAAGTTTACAGAACACTTTTCAAAGTATTTGAATGCTGTTACTCTTGTAGTTAGTAAAAAATACTACAAATTTTTTACGATATACTATTTCTATATATTGTTACAATGACAATGACTGTAGAATGCAATAAAACAGATAATAAAATGCCATCCTATTCACTGGAACTAAAAATGTGTTTATAACTAGTAATAATTTTACTAAACATAATAATGTGCAGTAATGGATATCGTATGAGTCAATATTGACCTGTTCGGTATTAATGTGCTATATCTAATCAGACACTTGAAAATAACTTAGATAATAATATTATTCATAAAACATTAATGAAAAAACTCCCGAATGGTACTGAACAGACTGCGAACTCTAGAACACCGATCTACTAGTTCGTCAGTTATTCTGGGATTGCACTTCAGCGGAGAAATCAACTACAGTAACTTAACCTGTTTGAATATTATCCAATTACAGTGCCTGACCTAAGGGAAGGCACATTTTTGAAATCGAGAGGTTTTTGTCTAATATCTAAAGAAATATTTCATGAATCGTTTTGAAACTTTGGAGGTTTAACCCGAGAGAGATCGCGCGGGGCACACAGACACCCCATTCTTATCCAAACACCTGTCGCAGGATAAATATTTATCTGTAATCAATCACCCTTTCAGTATCCTCCTATCTGACAGTCCCCTTGGTAGGTGAAGTGTTATTTTTGCTTTTGTTTTCTTTCTGCGCGTGAAGCAATCATTTCTTGGAATTCAAGTGGGAATGGGGTGACTCACTCTCCCCACGCGACTGTTATTGCTTCGAAATTTCTCATTCTTATGCAGTGTAGTTTTGCGTCCTCTAGCTCTCTCTTTGCATTTATATTGCTTTGCGCTCTGAATAAGGGCGTGCAAACTTAAACTTACGGATTATGAAAAGGAAATGGAACGTTTGAGAATGCTTTTGGATAACGTGGCGTCTTCTGAAGAAGAAATTGATAAATGGCAACAAAGACACCTCCCTTGGAATATGCAAACAGGAGAAAATTTCTCAAGAAATTGGCATTATGACTTATTCAGCCACACATAAACATAAGGCGAGATATGAAAATGCTACCTAAAACACATCGTGAAAGTATGGATGGATCAGAGGAGATCCCAATAAAAAAACTGAAACAAGACAAAGGACGATATGTTATATGTCCAAGATCTAAAGATAATAAAACTACAATTTCTTGCATAAAATGTGAAAATTTTACATGTAAAAATCATTCTTCGTATGTTTGCCATAAGTGTATGCAGAATTAAAACTCCTAAAGAAGGTATGTAATTTTTTAATGTAAAATTTTCTTAAATATTAAAAACAGTTTTCTTAACTTAAGAAGTTTATTTTCTTAAAGAATTAATGCACTTATTATTACTTATCATTCAAATGTGTTTTTTCTTCTAATTTATAGACAATTTTAGATAAAACTTATTGGGGTGACTCAGTCACCTCGCGCGATCTCTTTCGTCACTATTAGGTGCGCGCCTTCTGCCGGGTTAAAAACATGTTGTACCACAAACATCCCAGCTAAAATTTTGTTCCGAAAGTTGAAAGGGGATCCATTACTATGCATTTTCTCAAAAAATGGGGGAAATATTTGAAAATATTTTTTACTAAAACATTGTTTATAATGATCATACTACAAAATATTAAATTAACATTACAATTAATAAATTTTCAAAAACAAATAGAATTTTTCAGCATCAAAATTGAAAGACAAAAATGAACTGTAATATTAGACAGTATTGTCTAATATTCTAGTTATGTATAATTCTAATATTTTAATAATATATAATTAATATATTGTAATTATTAATATAATTAATATTAATATAATTATTAATACTAATTAATATAATTAATATATTTTAATAATATATAATTAGACAGTATATGTCTAACAGTATTATGTATAGTCAATATTATTGTCGATACATAAAATACTAAAAAGCTAAAAATAAAAAAGGAGGCTTTTTTTTTAAATAGAATGTTTCTATAGAGGTGCCCTATGTCAAATTACATTTCAGGAATTACATTCCTTGTTCTTGATTCTTCTAAAATGATTAATTGTAAACTAGAACGCGGAAAACCGTTCATTGTAAATATCAAGATATTTTTAAAAGAATACAAAAACAATCAAAATCCATCATTCCTATACATTTTTCTTAAATAATGAAATGTGTGTTTAAATACCAAAGGGTTGTTTAGATAATTAAAAGGGAATGACATAAAGGAAAAGGCGATTAACATTATGCTGCAAAATTAAAATTTCCACATTTTAAAAGATTAGTTTAAAAAAAAAAAAAAAAAAAAAAAAGTGGGCAATAATTTGTTACTCATTTTTTATGCTTCAAAAACATGGGGGGAAAAGGGCCATTACAAGGACATCTGAAATTATTTTTCAGTTTACTAATAGTGTTCAAGAATGACTCAAATTCTAACAATAAATTTCTTGCCTTTTTTCCATGGCTTTTGAAAGAAAAACAACAACAAAACATATATATTTATACTATATATATATATATATGTGTGTGTGTGTGTGTATGTATTCATTGCCATTGAAATAAGAAAATAAAAATATAATACACAGAAAATTTTAATATTTTCTAGAAATTAATGTATTCAAACGATGAAAACTACCCTTTTTATATTTTCAATTAGAAAAAAAATTGTTTTTTAAGTTACATACGAAAAACTATCATACTGAAATAAATAAAATTAATATCTCTAGTGAAATTTGCTCTTATAATAGGATTTAAAAAAAAAAAAAAAAAAAAAAAAAAAAAAAAAAAGAGAAGCTTTATTTATTTATTCTTAATTATTAATTTGCCTTATTTTCTTCTTGAAAACATCTTTTCTTAAATTTATTTCAACAGAAAACTTTTTTAAAAGTGAACTTACGCGTATACATGGATGCGTCCATTTTGTGGGTGAATAGTCTTCAGTCAACAGGTGCTAGGTTTGTGTGTTTGTTGAAGCAGGGGTGTTACGCAGTCATTTTTAGTTGTAGGTGACGGTCTAATGAGCCCTAGGGAGCAAAGGAAAACAGTAACATAAAACATGTGCAGAACATTTAAGTACATCAGTATATAGTATATATATATATATATATATATATATTAAAAGTATCATTTACATATATGTGTGTGTGTTGAGTGTACGTTTTCTCATGAATGAATAGATGTGGAATTAAATGTGTTTGTAAGTAGGGTACTCCACTATTATTTCTGGTTTTGGGTGGATTTACTCGTTTTGGGAAGTCCAGAACACCATTTGGCCCTTTTAGTAAAAGGTCTCTCTGTGTGCATGTGACAAACGTTTTACAATAGCTCTAGTTCAATATCTCAAAAACTAATTTACAGAACTTCCTATAGATTTATATGTAGTTGCATTTTGACATAAATTAGTGCATCTCAACTTTTGGTGCAAATCTTCCTACAGGTAGCGCTGCTATATTGTGATTTCTCTCATTTAAGGGAAAGCTATATATCATCTTCATTTAGGAATAATTAATAAAGTTAATAAGTAAGACAGGGTTTTTGAAACATTATTCTGATTCAATTTCTGAATTTCGGGTGCATGTCAATTGATAGTTGGTGGTGCTGTTCTGCAATTTCCCTCTTAAACGGGAAGATTATATCTTAGATTCTATTGTGTATTATTGCACTAAACTGGTTATGTGAGAGATATTAAGACAGTTTGTTGATCCAATTTGGACGCATATCTGCAGACAAGTGGTGATGCTGTGCTGCAATTTACTTCGTGATTAAGGAGACTAAATCTCATCTTCTATGATATATAAATGTACCAAACATGATACTTGAGACAACCAATATGGAAACGATAGCTGATTTAATTTGGGTGCATATCGACTGACAGGTGGTGGAGCTATTTCTGACCTTCAGCGGTTTTCCACATGGCGAAATCTCAACTTCTTTTGAATATAACTGCACAAAAATACATATGTAAAATCTTTATTGTAAAAAGATGTCATTAAAGTTGGGTGCATATTAAAAAATATGTGGGGCTGTTATATAGAATGATATAGAAGACAAACTATGGAAACAACGTAATAAAAGAAAGTTAACAATCTAAACTATGTGCTCTGAACGAACATTTTTTTGCAAAGAAAGATATGGTGTAAGAATTTTACCAATAGTTAAAACCATTTTAACAACAAAGCTGCTGCTTTTGATGATAAATGTCGGTTGCTTTCTTTATTTGATTGCAACAAGAATGAAAGATTAACGACATTAATTGCGATTCTCTCTGATTGTCGTAAATATTACATAAAATCCACTAATTCTTTATTTTCACCTATCATTTACATAACTGTCTAGAACCCAATTTCCTATTGGCTAACACCTCCAGTTTCTAAAATTTCTATTCGCTACTATTGCGACTCTACAATTTGCTTCCCTATCTGCATAAAGGAGCAATAATCCGTCTTGTCAAGCTTAACGCTACCGAAACTGCTGTTGGCTTCTTGATATTTTTTACACTGACGTTTCCAACGCCGTGTAAATATTTATACGTTTTATACTAGCAGGCTTTGCCCGCTTCGCTGGTTACTATATTTGAAGGAAACTCTTTTCTATATACCTTTATAAAAAAAAAATACTGAAATCGCTCAAAAGCTCACTTTTGGTTTCCGTGGCCTTCGGTAGCGACTTGTCCGTCCTCGCAGTCTCCGGTGCCTGTCCCTATTGCCTGCGACAATAGCTTACCCGTCGGCTTCGATTTGGGTGCTTATCATATATGACAGTATCGAAAATTTCGAAGTAGCCCTTTTATATTTGAATTCCAGTTACATATGAACAACACTATGCGTGATGTACATAATATTGGCTTTCACGTTATTTCCTATATTTATTTGATTTAATCGATCAACCATAAAATGACAGCAATTTCAAGCCACATATAATATTACAATATGCTATGATCAGATACGTCTATCACATGAGACAATTTTTATTATTATTATATTTTGTGGTTATATATATACTGCATGCTTAGTTAATAGTAGTTGGTATATAGAAAAATAAATTAATTAATTAATATGTAAACCTAATAATGCTGCAGCCTTAATATAGTTCCATTTGGCGTCTTTTGCATTTTTCTCGCCGTTTTAGACCAAAATATGATTTATGCGATTATTGTTCCTATTTCTTTCTATTTTTTTTCAATATTTTATAATTTAGTTATATTTTTGATGCGCTACTTGGCTTTAGGTGGCTGTCCTTGACGAAAAATGTCCGATCTATTTCAGCAACAAAATTTTACAAAATTGTCCAGAATTATCAGTAAGTAAATACCTTTCATATGATGCTGAATTAGCTTTTATGCCAAGCGTGATTCATCCGTGCAAAGAAAATCTAAAGTTGAGGTATATAAAAGCATGCTATGAAATAAAATTCAGAAGAAACATGCTAGATTTGTATTATTGCTACTTTATTTTAAAGTTATAAAGACGTCATTTTCTCATTCACCAATTTAACAATTAGTAATTTTTTATTTTTCGTGTGAAAGTATATTTCATTTTACGTTGAAAAACAAAAAATAAAATAAAATAAATAAAAATACCTCGTAAACATTTTTGACAACAATTAAATATTTCAATGGCTTATATTAAGGTAATTACCAGTTTATTATTTTCATATTTTAATTAATTTTAAAAAATCTAATCAAATTTCCGGCATAAATAGTAGCCTATGTCCTTTTCCAGACAATTATCTATCACTGTACCAAATTTCATCCAGATCCGTTTAGCCGTTGTGGCGTGATTGAGTAACAAACATCCATCCAAACGTTTACATTTATAATATTAGTATAGATTTCTGTTCGACGTCAGGTCTGTTTACATATTCTACGACTACGTGCATTTTTGAAATTTCAAAAATTTGGTTTCAGATACAAGATATAAATTGGAGCAGATGATAGACATTTTTAAACCATGCTTGAAGCAAGTTACAAGCACAAAGATTATATTCATGCTTCCAGTTGTTATATAACCATTCTCAAGCGGGGATCAATTTCTAATTCTTTTATACATAAAACAAAGTTATAGGAAACCCAATAAACCTTCTTGATTTAAAATTTAGAAAAAATTCATGAAAATAGAACCTCTATGGCAAGCAGAGATTTTAGTACCTTGCAAATTAATTCTAAATATGTTTACATGCTTATAAAAATAAATTCTTCCACGCAACGTTACCGAATTTCTCAAAAACACTATGTTACTAGTTTGCCTAAGCATATTAATTCTCGATGTTGACTTTAATTACAAATACAGGGATATAACTGACTTTTTGAACGTTTTACTTGTATTTTAATAAATTAGTTTCAATGAATATATTAAAAATATTAGATAATTTTAGACATAAATTAATTTCTACATAGTGTAAGCACATTCTTTTTTTTTCTTTAAATTTCATATATTTCTTTAAAAAACTAAAAGTCTTTCACTGCTTAATTTTAGTTTTTCATGACAATAAACGCTCGGGATTTGAAAAGTCTGCTATTTTGTCAGCTGTATAGGAAACATTTAATATATTTATCAAAATAATTTATAACTTTAACATTTTACTTTTCTAATCATGAAAATTCCTCCATATATTTTTTAATGATATATTAAGTAATCAATTATATATTGAGTGAGGGCAATAGTTCTACCCGTTATTATTACCCATAAAGAGCAGCAAATAAACGCAAAATGAACAGTACCTATTATTGTGCATAATCTCTATTGCTATCTATGACCTCTTGCCATCATTATGGCAGGAGATGAATCCCACGACATAAAATTCCGGCGGGTTCGAGTCAAGAAAGTCTTGGATGACAGTTTTCACAGCATCAAGATCATCAAAGATTTTCTCACTGAAAGAATTGTTCAACGCACGAAATAGGTGATATTCAGTTGGTTCCAAGCCAGGAGAATAGAGAGGGTGGGGTAAAACCGCCCAACCAAAGCCCAGTAACTTTTGACGAGTGATGACAGCAGCATGTGGCCTGGCGTTATCGTGATGAAGGATAACACCACGACGTATGGTGGGGCCTGACCGCTTTGCTACCAAATTTGAATGCAGCCTGTCTAAATTTAAACAGTAGAAGGCAGCATCGATGGTTTGGTTGAGCGGCAGGACCTCCCAGTGAATCTCTGTACATCCCACCACACACTCAATAACACCTTCTTGGGAGAAAGTTCAGCTTTCGAAGTCTATGCAGGTGGTTCAGGAGGGTGACACACAGTTCTACGACGCTTTACGTGACGGTAAATTCTCACTTCTCATCTCCTGTCACAATTCGTGTCAAGAATGGGTCATTTTTGCACCGGGGAAGCAAGGAAACACAGGTAGAGATTCGGTCATCCCGTTGATTAGCTGTCAGGATATGTGGAAACAAACGATCCAACTTTCTCGTAAAACCCAGCTTAACCAGCCGTCTCTCGACCGTTGTCCGATGTACGTTGAAAGTCTCCGCTAATTCTTACACGGTTAGGTTCGGATTAATCCTTATGGCTTGGTCAATATCGTCATCTCCGACGTCTTATGGCGGTCCCTTCCTAGCCTGACCTTGGCAGCTTCTGTCTCCTTCCCTAAATTTACGAAACCATCGACGACATGGGCTTTTGTCTATTGCATCCTCCCCATAAACTGGACAAGCATTGCGACATGCTGCGGCTGCCGTACTCTTTTTAACGAATTTGTATATCAAACAATGTCTTATATGCCTTCTCGATTTCTATGTTACACCCTCTGATATATATATATATATATATATATATATATATCATACATATATGTTAGATTATTAACTTTGTGCGACACGATGTACTTATATGTGAGGCATCCACACGTTTGATTGGCCGACGATTTGCGTCATTACAATGTCATGTGTGACGTTAATTCCTTTGCAAACTTGCATATCCAAAAACGGGTAGAACTTTCACAGTTACCCAATACATTTTTACTTTCTTCTATATGTAATATAGAGAAAGTATTGGATTCGCGAAAATTTTCGACCTCCGTTTTTTGACGGATCTACACGTTTTGGGGTGTCCTGAACACGAATTGGTAGTTTTTAAAAAATGTCTGTCTGTCTGTCTGTCTGTCTGTCTGTGGTTTAGTGTTTTCACCGTATCTCACGAACCAATGAATGAAATTCAACCAAACTTGGTATATAGTTGGACCCTGGCGGGGCATTGTGCTGATTAGATTTTGGGATCAATAGCCCATCAGGTGGCGCTGTGATCGCATTTTATGTAAATTTTTAACATGGCAGTATAGGACAAATTTTCGTATTTTTCACCGTATCTCACGAACTAATGAATGAAATTCAACCAAACTTGGTATATAGTTGGAACCTGACGGGGCATGGTGCTGATTAGATTTTGGGATCAATCGTCCAGCAGGTGGCGCTGTGATCGCAAAATTTCGTATGTCACACCGTATCTCACGAACCGATGAATGAAATTGAACCAAACTTGGTGTATAGTTGGACCCTGACATGGAAAGGGTCTGATTAGATTTTGGGTTCAATCGCCCGGCAGATGGCGCTGTGATCGCATTTTATGTAAACTTTTAACATGGCAGAATAGGACAAAATTTCGTATAAATGTACATAATGAGCGTTATTTTAAACTTGTGATTGTAAAATTAATATGAATTATTGATAATAGTAGTAGTTAACTACGAAAAAAATTTTGTGCATGTGGGGGCACTGGTTCCCCCCCTGGGGGGGAAGTACCCCCCCGCGGGGGTTAAATTTTCAAGATGGGTATCTTTCGAAAGATCTCGTCAATACTTTTAAAACGAATGGTTGAACTATAAATCTGTGACAATTTGAAACAAAGTTATCGATTTTTTTACTTTTAACAAAAAAAAAAAAAGAAAAAAAATCGTATTTTTTTTTTTTTTTTTTTTTTAACGAAACTTAACCAAACTTAGTTGGTCCCCGACATAAACTGGTCCTGATTACATTTAGGGATCAATAGCTCATCAGGTGGCGCTGTGATCGCGTTTTTTCTAAATTTTTAACATGGCAGCATAGTACAAAAATTTGTATAAATGTGCATAATAAGAGTTGTTTTAAACTTGTGATTGTAAAATTAATATGAATTATTGATAATAGTAGTATGTAACTAGGAAAAAATTTTTCTGCATGGGGGGGCATCGCTTCCCCCCCTGGGGGGGAAGTACCCCCCCGGGGGGGATAAATTTTCAAGATGTGTATCTTTCGAAAGTTCTCGTCAATACCTTTAAAACGAATGGTTGAACTATAAATCTGTGATAATTTAAAACAAAGTTATCGATTTTTTTTACTTTTAACAAAAAAAAAAAAAAAAAAAGAAAAAAAAGAAAAAAAAATCATACTTTTTTAAATATTTTTTTTTAAATATTATTATTGATTGAATATGTATAGGTAAATATAGAAGAAAGTCTTGTGGTGGCCACAACATACTAGTTTTAAAAAAGTATATATAAACATATATTTCATGTGTAATTCAAAATATGACCAACAGATGGCGACATAATTACACATTTTGGTTGCAGCATATGAAAAATGATTGATATTCGTTCAGAACTGAGCTGATACTAAAACATCCATTTTGAATGAAGCGATTTTCAATTGGAAAAACCTAATTTTACTGAAATTTGATCTTTTCGAGAAATTCCTCTCAAATTAGGGCTAAAAATACTTCGTCCGATTTTGTGTAAGCAAATCTGGTCTTATATTTTAAGAGAGTGCATTATTACAAGGTGTGTTGGTACTTTTCATTGAAACTAACTTTAAGCTAAATTAAAACATCTGGTCTTGAATTTTTTCATCTGAGAGATAGAGAGTAACAGCTAAAAATTGTTTCTAAAATTTACTTTAGACTTCGTAAAGTGTGGTTCTTTTTTTTTTTTTTTTTTTCATTATAAAATTATTACTTCTCTCTTTCTCTTTCTCTATACACACACATACAAATTGCCTGCGATTTTTATATTATAAACACACACATACATGTGTGTGTGTGTGTACTGGCAGAAAATTTTTAACCTTTGCAATGGGAACTTATTAATTTTCCAAGCAATTTCTGCATTTTGTAGTATATATGAAAAATACCCGGATGACCGAGTTTCAATCGAAATCATTCTAAAAATTATTTCACGAGTGAAAAGAGCGATTTGTTTTCGAAAAGCGTTATGACTCAATCTTTTTAAAACCTAGAAAGTGCATTGTTTTAATGATGGAAAATTTTTAATTTCAATAGCTCAAATTTTGCTCTCAACACATTTTTATAGTAAATAAAAAAAAAGTTTCGCATTTTGTGCGTTTTATAAATGCAGTTTCGATTATTCTTATGATGATGAGAAGAAAAATGTCCTCAAAATTGCGTTTGTTGATTAAAACATATTTAATTACTTATTGTTTTATTTAAACAAATTTAACGGGATGAACATTACATGCGCTTTTGTAACTTTTCAAATGATAAAAGTGAGCATCATTCATAAACAAGAGCCTGTTAATTAAAGACCTCCCTTCCATTTTTTCCCCCAGTAATTAGTTATATATTTTCCCATAAATTAAAAGTTATATTCTTCATTCATTGATTGTCTTGTATTCTATGTAGTTGAACAGAGATAAAAATATTATTGAAAACATTCATTTATTTCAAGATGTCAATGCAAAATCTTTTTCACTCGCTCTTTCCCTTTTAAATTTTTTGATTCGGTGGAGAATCATTTTCAATCGAAAATTAATGAGTTTATTAAATTATCCGCTTGGGACTGATAAGAATTATTTTTAATATTTGTTCAGTTCGTCGATATTCATAAGCTTAATTTGAATTCACTTCGTATTCACAGTGATACTTTTTTTTTACATGTATTGAAGAGTATTTCGTTAATATGTATATACACGTTTATATATACAGGGTGCATAGGAAAGTCCCTTTAACTTGAAAATACTTGCGAATGGAGAGTGCTACAGCCACGCAAGTGAGGTAACGGTATAGTAAAGTGACTATGCCCGACCTAATGCAAACGGCAGCAGCGCCCCTAGTGGCCAAATTTGGAAGTTAGCCATTGCAAATCGAAAACGAAAAGAGATAGAGCAGAATTTCCAATTAGAAAGTTTTCGAGCATCAATTAATTAGTACGAAACAATATTTGGTTTACACGGATAAAATAAATTGGCGCCTGTCTGTATACCCAAAAATGTCCGTAATCTATGGGCGACTGTTCTACTCTACATATTCACATTTCGGAAATGTAGCAGTGTGAAAATGCAGTTTGTGACTTTGTACTGTACTGTAATGTCTGAAAACTTTAATTTCCAATGCATTTAAAATTTTAGTTTAAAAGGTGTTGGCGCTCGCTTGATACAAACAACATAATCTCATAGCATAAAATTATTGATGGCAGACGATAATTTTATTCCTAATGTGCGAGCGCTTTCATTTTAAAAATTTTATTTTCTGTGTTGTGGCAATTTCAATCGTTGCCTAGCGACGGGTAGAAAGTATGTGTTCTTTTTTTAAAGTGACAAAACAAATGGAATTTTGAATGATCCTAAATGAATGAGATCCTACAAAAGATACATTTCTTAAAAATAAACGTTTGGATTTAGAATTTTGGAGCTGCGTGAGAATGCCAAGCTTCACTAACTTTCAATATTGCGAGATGGTGCTTATTTATGGCGAATGTCAACGCAACGCATGCTGCACGGGAGTACGCCGTTCGTTTTCCAGTTGGGCCACATCCAAGTGCAGTTACCATCGCAGATGTAGTGCGACGGCTCATGGAGAAAGGAAGCACTAAAAGTCGTCCGCGTTCTGGCAGACCAGTGAGTGCAGGTATGCGTATACCGCCAGAGAGTATTTTAGCATATGCTCGAACCCATCCACACAGCAGTACAAGAGAAATCAGCATGGCTTGTGGGTTAACACGGGCCCGAGTATGGCAAATACTGCATAGTCAACATGCACATCCCTATCATATCACTCTGCAGCAAGAAATGTTGCCACGGGATAATGAGCGTCGATTTGATTGGTGCAACTGGGCATTAAATAATGTTGAAGATAAATCAGATTTTTTGTCCAACATTGTTTGGTCGGACGAGGCACTGTTTCAGCGTACCGGAGTACTAAACCGACATAATGCCCACTACTGGGCGCTGGAAAATCCCTCGTGGGGACTATCCACAAAACACCAAGTGCGCTGGTCCATTAATGTGTGCACACAGAAAAATAAATTGGTCACAGTGACCTGCCAAAATGCTCAGCTGACAATACAGAATTGACTAACCAAAATATCTGACTAGCCAAAAAGTGTACTTGCTGAACTAGTCTCGAAAACTGAAAAGTGTACTTGCTGAACTAGTCACCGAAACTGAAAAGTGTACTTGCTGAATTAGTCTCCAAAACTAAAAAGTGTACTTGCTAAACTAGTCACCAAAATGCTACTCCAGACTAGGAAGGTTAATATTATTAGACAAAGAAGGCTAATCGATAATTATAATTATCTGACCATGAAGGTTAGTCAAAAACCGCAGTTGTCAGACAAGGCAAGTTAGTCAGAATCTGCACTTGATTAAGACGGTTAGTCAGCAGCCAACAGGTATTTTACGAAGCAAGCTAGTCAATTTTCAATGAATATCTGAAGAGGCAGTATAGTCAAGACTATTTACCTGACTAATCTGTCTGATAATATTTGAAAGGGAAAACTAGTCTCTATTTGACTAAGCTGCTTCATAATATTTGTGGAGGAATTTTAGCCCGAAAAAAAAAATATTTGACTAGCCTGTCTCATAATATTTGAGAGAGATTAATCAAAAAAATTTAATAGATTAAAATCCGTCATATTTTATGAGGAAGTGGCCTCATACTTGTTTGCAGGGGCTTTTGAAAAAGCATTGTTGTTAGTCTTAACCTCTTTACTTTTGTAATTGTTTAATCCCCCCTCCCCTTTTAAATGTTCAACCTTGCAAAAATATTTAAAAACTTTTCTGAAAAATATTACTTGTCCATCAACTGGAATAAAATACTCATAGCTGCCAACTTTTTCAATTTATTCCGGAATGTTGTTAACATTCGCCCTTTTCTTCATACCATATTCTTAATAGAATAATTTTCTTTAGCAGGTAATTACAATTAAATATGAAGATAATTACACCTCAAAGAATATTGTTTGAAGATAGGGCGATATACTAACAACATTCCGGAATCAATTAAAAAAGTTAGCAGCTATGAATACTGGAAATTTAACAAACTACTGAAACAAAGAATTTGCTAGTTTAATCATACTTCCCTATCTTTATTCATCATTAACGCACGCATTTATCCAACACTTTTTACTTTCTTCTATATGTAATATAGAGAAAGTATTGGATTCGCGAAAATTTTCGACCTCCGTTTTTTGACGGATCTACACGTTTTGGGGTGTCCTGAACACGAATTGATAGTTTTTAAAAAATGTCTGTCTGTCTGTCTGTCTGTCTGTCTGTCTGTCTGTGGTTTAGTGTTTTCACCGTATCTCACGAACCAATGAATGAAATTCAACCAAACTTGATATATAGTTGGACCCTGGCGGGGCATTGTGCTGATTAGATTTTGGGATCAATAGCCCATCAGGTGGCGCTGTGATCGCATTTTATGTAAATTTTTAACATGGCAGTATAGGACAAATTTTCGTATTTTTCACCGTATCTCACGAACTAATGAATGAAATTCAACCAAACTTGGTATATAGTTGGAACCTGACGGGGCATGGTGCTGATTAGATTTGGGGATCAATCGTCCAGCAGGTGGCGCTGTGATCGCAAAATTTCGTATGTCACACCGTATCTCACGAACCGACGAATGAAATTGAACCAAACTTGGTGTATAGTTGGACCCTGACATAAACTGGTGCTGATTAGATTTTGGGATCAATCGCTCAATAGGTGGCGTTGTGATCGCATTTTATGCAAATTTTTAACATGGCAGCATAGGACAAATTTCCGTATAAATGGGCATAAAGAGAGTTATTTTACACTTGCGATTGTAAAATTAATATGAGTTATTGATAATAGTAGTAGTTAGCTAGGAAAAAAATTTTGTGCATGGGGGGGCATCGGTTCCCCCCCCCACCGGGGGGGGGAAGTTCCCACTCGGGGGGGCAAAATTTCAAGATGGGTATCTTTCGAAAGATCTCGTCAATACCTTTAAAACGAATGGTTGAACGATAAATCTGTGATAATTTAAACCAAAGTTATCGATTTTTTTTACTTTTAACAAAAAAAAACTTTTTTTTTTTTAACGAAATTTAACCAAACTTGGTATTTAGTTGGTCCCCGACATAAACTGGTGCTGATTATGTTTGGGGATCAATAGCTCAACAGGTGGCGCTGTGATAGCATTTTATCTAAATTTTTAACATGGCAGCATAGGACAAAAATTCGTATACATGTGCATAATTAGAGTTGTTTTAAACTTGTGATTGTAAAATTAATATGAATTATTGATAATAGTAGTATGTAACTAGGAAAAAAATTTTCTGCATGGGGGGGCATCGCTTCCCCCCCCTAGGGGAAAAATACCCCCCCAGGGGGGGTAAATTTTCACATTGGGTATCTTTCGAAAGATCAGGTTGATAATAGTAGTAGTTAACTAGGAAAAAATTTTTGTGCATGTGGGGGCATCGGTTGCCCCCCCACCGGGGGGGGAAGTTCCCACCCGGGGGGGCAAAATTTCAAGATGGGTATCTTTCGAAAGATCTCGTCAATACCTTTAAAACGAATGGTTGAACGATAAATCTGTGATAATTTAAACCAAAGTTATCGATTTTTTTTACTTTTAACAAAAAAAAACTTAGAAAAATATCGCAATTTTTTTTTTTTTTTTTTTTTTTTTTTTAACGAAATTTAACCAAACTTAGTATTTAGTCGGTCCCCGACATAAACTGGTGCTGATTATGTTTGGGGATCAAGAGCTCAACAGGTGGCGCTGTGATAGCATTTTATCTAAATTTTTAACATGGCAGCATAGGACAAAAATTCGTACAAATGTGCATAATTAGAGTTGTTTTTAACTTGTGATTGTAAAATTAATATGAATTATTGATAATAGTAGTATGTAACTAGGAAAAAAAAATTCTTCATGGGGGGCCATCGCTTCCCCCCCTGGGGGGGAAGTACCCCCCCGGGGGGATAAATTTTCAAGATGGGTATCTTTCGAAAGGTCTCGTCAATACCTTTAAAACGAATGGTTGAACTATAAATCTGTGATAATTTAAAACAAAGTTATTGATTTTTTTCACTTTTAACAAAAAAAAAAAAAAAAAAAAAAAAAAACTTAGAAAAAAAAAAAATCGTACTTTTTTTTTTTTTTTTTTTTTTTTTTTTAATATTGTTACTGATTGAATATGTATAGGTAAATATAGAAGAAAGTCTTGTGGTGGCCACAACATACTAGTTTATCAAGGCATTCCAAGAGGATTGTGGCGCCACATGATTTAGTCCACTTTTTATGCACATCCTCATATATGGATTTAGAAATATATATATATATATTTTTCTCATCGGTGCTTTCATTTTATACGCTGTGGTTACAAAAATAAATATAAACTTTTTTTTTTTTTTTAAGTTCTTTTTTTAATATTTAAGCCACCTGAATATATGTATATATTTTTTTAAATAATGGATTTTTTCCACCTGATTAAAATTACAGATAAGTACGACGATACAATATGCTTTAACAATTGATACAGGTAATATAAACAATATGCACGGTATAGACGATACAATGTACTAAACTATAAATAACATCGAACTCCAAATTTCAGGTTATTTAAAGTTTTAAAATCATAAATATTAATGATATACTTTTTTTTTTCAAGGTAAGGGTGGACATAAAATTTGCATTAAAAAACCCTTTAACATATATAATAAGAATTTTTATTTTTAATCATCTCTGTAAATTTTATGCCCAGAGAAATTTTAATATATAACAATAATTTATAAGTATTTGATCATCCAAAATAACTCTCACTTACCTGATAACATTACTTTAAACATTCTTTAAATCAAGAATTTAAGTGGCTTATTTAAATAAGATTTCTCCTTCATTAAAACTATGTAATTGAAATAATACATAAAAGACAAAAATCAAGATAAAAATAATTTTATTGAAAATTATAAATGTTTCATATACGTGAAGAAGATTGCTCCATAATTTACATAAAAATTAATAATATAAAAGCACAAATATAATTAGGTAATAAAACGGAATTTGTTTATGCCTAAAGATGGCAAGCCGCTGAAAGTAGTAGGAATAGCACCATCTTTAACAATTCGTTTATTTCTTGGGACTTGATATAACTTTCCTTCTTTTTCATCAAAATAAGTTATTGTTTGTATAATTCCATCAGCTTTAAAATAGAGCTCACCTTAAAAAAAAAAAGAAGAAAAAAAAAGACATCAGGACATTACTAAGAAATACGTTATATGAGGTGTAAATTTCACCTCATTGCATAGGTTGCATTCAATTAAGAAGTTGCATATATCATAGATGGCTTCATTGGAAATCAAATAAATCAATGAGGAGACGAAATATTCTATCAAAACCTTTCTTAATCTATGCATAAATTATTATATATATATGTGTGTGTGTGTGTGTGTGTGTGTGTGTGTGTGTGTGTGTGTGTGTGTGCGAAAACAGGGCAGTTTGGAATCGCCTAGCAGAGGCCTTCATCCTGCAGTGGGTTGATAGAGGCTGAAATTGGTAATGATGATATATATATATTGTCATATAACACCATACCTTATAATTCGTATGATTACTTAACAAAAACAAGCACGAGATTTTTAAAAAAATCGATCTGGTTTTATTGATTTTTTTTTTTATTGAATTATTATTTTTTTAAATGAATATATCCCTGTTAGAACACTATTGTTAAGCATATTTGAAAGTTGACAACCATATTATAAATGCTATCGATGCATAGCAGCGCCGCATTTCGAGCGATTAACACCAAAAGTTGATAGGTACTAATTTAGGTCAAGGTGCATCTACATATAAATTTATATGTAATTCTGAACAGTAGTTCCGTAGATACAGTTGCCACAAAATTTTTGTCACATATGCATACACACACAGACGGACAGACAAGACATTTTCTAAAAATGGTCAAATCGTGGTCTAACCTCTCAAAACTTGTAAATCCGTCGAAAACCGGAAGTCGAAAATGTTTACAAATCCAATACTTTCTTCCATTGAACTTACAAGAAATAAAAAAAAAAGATGTAATTACTAATTGTATTGCGTTAAAAACCTGAAGAAAAAAAAAAAATCCTAATAATAATGATTAAACACTTATGTGAGTTGTGAACTTCAAGATTGCAAAAATGTGCTTCAAGGTCAGTTCATTGTTTAATGCTTATATTCTGAAAAAAAAAAAAAAAGTATCTTTATTTATTGCATTTGTTCGACGGGAATGTTTATTTACTATAATAATTTGGGTTGCACGGATATATATGATTCGCAATTAAACATCTGCTTTGTTTTTATTTGTTCTAGAGAAGACAATAAAGAATATTATTATTATCTGCCTTGATGGAATCAGTTTCCTAAATGTGTTTATTTTATATTGTTTTTTTACGTTCTTCTGTATTCAATAGAAGAAAGTATTTCAATCGTAAAAATTTTCAACATCCGCTTTTCAATGGATTTACACGTTTTGAGGGCTCCAGAACACGATTTGACCATTCTTAGAAAAATATGTGTCTGTGTCTGTGTGTGTGTGACAAAAATTTTGTGGCAACGTATCTCAGGAACTACTGCAGATAACTGCATATAAATTTATATGCAGATGTACCTTGGCCTAAGTTAGTGCCTATCAACTTTTGGTGTTATTTGCTCAACAAGTGGCGCTGCTAGACCGCGATTTTCGCAATTTCAGAAAGGCTATATCTCAGAAACTACTAAACGAATTTGCATAAATTTATATGCAGATAAACTTTGACGTAAGTTAGTGCCCACCAATATTTTTTGTGAACTGCTCAACAGTTGGTGCAGCTATACATCGACTTTCGCGTTTTCAGGGAAGGCTGTATCTAAGGTTCTGTTGTGTATAATCAAACAAAACTTGACACGTATCAACGTAGCCATTATATGACATTAAGCAGATTCAATTTGGATGCATATCAGCCAATAATTGGCGCTGGTATACTGCAATTTTCTCTGAGAACAGGATATGGCTATATCTCAACTTCTGTGCCATATAACTGTACAAAACCTGATATATGAGGTAACCAATTTGAAGAAGCATTTTTTAAGACTTTATTTATAGAGAATTAAACTGTCTTTCTTTTCTTATTATTAGTGTTATTTTTTTCTAAAATGAAATTATCTGCATTCATTATGGTAGATAATTTTAATAAATAATAGTTTTAAGAAAATATTTTTACTGGGCGAATGAATTTTCCTATAGGAAAATATAGAAGGAAGTTTTGCGGTGGTCACAACATAATAGCTTTAAATGAAATCACGACAAGTATTTCCTCTATATTTGCTTTGAAAATTTCGTTCACATAAAAGCGAGGATTGAATTTTTATTAAAAATAAAGGTATTTAAAACAACAACAACAAAAAAAAAGTATGTTGTGACCACCACAAGACTTTCTTTTTATATTTTCTAATACAAATTTGCTCAGTACAAATAATTTATTAAAGCTCTTATTTATTTAAATTACCTACCATACTGAATGCAGACGATTTTCATCTTAGAGAAAAATTGCATTGAAAGTACGAAGAAAGACAGCTTTATTCTCTATAAATAATATATTAAAAAATGCGCTTTCATAATGGTTATCTCACATATAAAATTTTGTACAGTTATACACCATAGAAGTTGAAATATAGCTTTTCTTTTCTCGGGGAAAATTGCAGTACAGCAGCACCACTTATTGGCCGATATGCATCCAAATTGAATTAGCATAATGTTTGATAATGGTCTTTTCACATATCATTTATTATTATTTTTGTACGCAATAGAACTTGAGATATCTCTTTTCCTTAAATTATGGAAATCGCTATATAGCACCGTCACCTATTGAATTATTGATACCAAAAGTGGATGGACAATAATTTATCTCGAGGTAGATCCACATATAAATTTATGTGTAGTAGTTTCTGAGATATGGCCTTCCCTTGAATTGTGAAAATCACTGTATAGCAGCGCCATCTTTTGAGAAATTGACATAAAAAGCTGATAAGGACTAGGTTATGTCAAGGTGCATCTACATATAAATTTATATGCAATTCTCTGCAGTAGTTTATGAGACATAGCATTCCCTTAAATTGTTGAAATCGCTAGAGACCCTGTATAATATAGTTTCCTAATATATGGTCTCTAGAAATCGCTGTATAGCAGTACCATTTCTTGATGGATTGGCACCAAAAGTTGATAGGCACTAATTTATGTCAAGGTGCATTTACATATAAATTTATATGCAATTACGTGCAGTAGTTCCAAAGTTACAGTCGCCACAAAATGTTTGTCTCTCTGACACACACAGAGGCATATCTAATATTTTCTAAAAATAGTCAAATCGTGTTCTGGAACTTTCAATACGTGCAAATTCATCGAAAAACGGAAAAACGGAAGTCGAAAATTTTTATGAATCTAGTACTTTCTTCTATTAAATGTAGAATAAAGTAAAAAAAAAAAAAAAAAAAAAAAAAAAAAAAAAAATGTAAATTGCGAAATCTTTTCAATTTCCAGGATGTAAATACGAGGTTATACTGTATTTATTTAATTTATATATTAATAACAGTCAAAAAAGATTTATAATACTTTTCTAATTTTCATACAATTTCTACAAAAGATACATATTAGTTTCGTTGAAGGAAAGAAAACAGATCCATACAAATACGGATCCAATTTTTCTGGATACGAATAGGGAGCTCCGATACATGTCTAGCATGTGTATAATGTTTAAATTAGTTACAGAGTAATAAATATGCCTATAAATTTAGATTTATAATTGTAAAAAATATTTTGAAAGGTGAGCAATACGATAGCTGTGAATTGCAGTCGTAGATCGAATGTGCGCTATCGAAGATAAACAAACACAGAGAGAAAAAACACACAGAGAGAGAGAGAGAGAGAGAGAAAAAGGCTGATCGTCTGTCTGTTGTTTGAGAAAGAAAATGAAAAAAGGTTTATCAATTATTACCACAGAACTGGCGTTGCAAATTAATCCTTACAAAACTTTGAATAAACACCATTAAAAAAAAAAAAATTGCAACAATGGTTTCGGGTCGAAAGAACACACGACCCTTCGTCAGGCGACTAAAGTAGGCACGAGTACAGCAGTCAAAGCCGTGCATTACCACTTTGACTGCTGCACTCGTGCCTACTTTGGGTGCCTGACGAAAGGTCGTGTGCTCTTTCGACCCGAAACAATTGTTGCGAGATATTTTATTTTTATGGTGTCAATTTAAAGTTTTGTAAGTATTATAATATTCATGCCCACTTAAATAAAGTATTTTAAATTACTTGTTGTAAATTATTAAAAAAAATTTATTGTTAAATTGGAAATGTTTGCCATTTATACCATTAATGATAAAGTTTATATACCTTTACCGTGTCTTGATACTATTGTGTGGAAAAAATGTTACGTATTAATGAATTTAAAAATTTTTCTGGGGGAACTATATTTGAAAATTTATAAGTAAATCATTCATAATAACCAGTTGCAAATTACTAACATATATTTAACCCACTATATCTAAAATTAGTATATGCTGTAGCCATTACAAAATTTTCTTCTACTATTATTTAATATAATAGCACCATATATCTGTTACAATGCACAAAGTAATTAACACAGCTTCTCACAATTAAAGATTTTACAAACTAATTTAACAAATAGATGCTGATATACTATAACTATCTGGAAATTTACAAAGAGTAATAGTAGCGTGACACGTCATCTGATGTACACCCAAATTGATTCGGCATAGTTTTTAAAAAGCTAGTTTGGCATAGTTTTTGGATGTATGACATACACCTTACATATCAAATTCGGTGCACATACATATCATAGAAGCTGAGATATGGCTCTCCTATAAATAGAGAAAATTGCACCATGCCAACGTCACCTGTCGGCCGATATGCGTCCAAATTAAATCAGCATAATAGTTCATAATGGCTGTTGCACATATCAAGTTTAGTGCATTTATATATCATATAAGCTCAGTTACAGCATTTTCTTAAATATGAAAAATTGCAACATACTGGCATTACCTGATGACCGATATGCACCTAAGTTGAATAAACATAGTCTTTCACAATCGACTATTTGAACATTAAGTTATGTGAAGTTCTACACAATAGAAGCTAAGATATAGTCTTTTCTTAATTGTGGGAAATTGCAGCATAGTAGCGCCACTTCTTAGATGATATGTACCAAAAGCTATTCAGCACGAATTTATGTGAAAGTGCATCCAAATATAAACTTTTGTACAATTCTGTTCATTATTTTGTGAGATACAGCACCCAAAACATAAAATTTTGATTATACACAGACAGACATCTTCTAAAAATGGTTTAATCGAGTTTAAGGAAATCTCAAATTTGTAAATGCACCAAAAGCCAGAAAAAGAAAATTTTGAAAAATCCAGTACTTCATTCTTATATATGTAGAAGAAAATCAAAATGAATTTTAAGTTATTGTGGAAATAGAGTATACAACTAAAAGTTTGCAAGAATTACTTAATTTATAGACCATAGTTAAAAGAAAAAAAAATGTTGTTTAAATTGACATACCAAATAGTTTTTAAATTTAAATGTGTTAAGAATGAAACAAATAACATGTAATTAAGTACATATTTTTAACAAGATATCTTTTGTTTATCACGAATACTTAATATGCTGCGCATGAACTATTTGATTTTGAATCGAGAATACAGTATCTAATAATTTAAACTCATATTATTTTTTATTAAATTTGTTTTGGACAATATATATATATATATATATATATATGATATCAAATTTTTAATAACTAAAAATATCAACCTTTTACTACAATCATCAATCATTTGAATGAAACAAATAACATGAAGTTGAATATATATATATATATTTATTTACCAAGATATTTATTATTTATCGCTAATAATTAATATTGTATACAAGAACAAATTGACTTTAAATTGAGAACAGAATATAGTATGCAATATTAAATTCATATTATTTTTGCTAAAAGTTGTTTTGAAAAAAATTGGTGTCAAACATTTAATAATAAAAAAGTCATTTTTTTATTACTTACTAGCCGCCTTCGGCGACCAGCTGGTTCGCGATCCTTAAACAATCCGACTTTACGAAACTCCCGCTCGGTGGCGCCTTTTTTCCGTTTCAGGTCTAATAACAGCTTATTGATATATCGTGAAAATAGCTTATTGAAATCGCAGTAAATTCCCGCTCGGTAGCGCCTTCGGCGCCCTCTTCCCTTTTCAATATCTGAAGCAGCCTGTTCACTCACCATGTTATGATCTTTCAAATTTCTGACTTTAGCTAAGTCCCGCTCCGTGGCGCCTGCGGCGCCTTATCCCCGTTTTAGGACTTACAACACCTTCCTCGCTCATTAGAATTTGAAATATTGAAATTTTAAAATATTACAGCGCCATCTGGTGGTATAAATTTCTGTAATATATTGTTCAATTCCAAATCAACAAAGCTTTCAAATGATGTATTACTTATGAAATTATTTTAATTAGTAGCTGAGATACAAAAGAAAACCTAATCAGGACACCTTAAAACGTGTAAATCAGGTGAAATCTCGAATTCCACTTTCGATTTGATAATATAAAATAAAAGTATTTCAAAATGTCTTTCGAATGAAGTATTAAAAATAATTTAATCATAATTAGAATTTGAAATACACGTATTAGAATATTAGAATAAAATTTTATTTGCAATTAAATGTAAATTAAAATGTATTTTTTTTTCTTTTATTCTGCGAAATTTCTTTCAGTAATCCCCGAAACTTGCATAATTCCGGGCTATATAACGTTAAAATCCTTAGTACGGTATGTGAGCAGAAATTCGAATTCGAAACTCTGCAAAATATTAAAGAGTAAAGGTGTTCTGGGTATTCCGTTGTTTTCTCCGAAACTCCCGTTCCTTTTCTACATCTTTGCCCCTTCGCTGTCTCTCCCCCCCGCCCCTTTCCGCCGATAATAACAATTTTACACTCGAAAATATTCGCATGTAAAATACTGCAAAGTATAAAAGAAAACTTAATCTTTTTCCAATAAATACGTCATTTTTTTTATTTATTCATATATTTTCATGAAAATTGAACAGTAGCTTTATAATATGCTGTCTAGGCCAAATATTAATTTAAATGTAATGTGAATGAAAATTTGAAAAAGGTTGAAAATTGCAATTTTTATCCCCACTATGAAGCACATGATATCTTAATTGGTTACATTCATTTCCTTTTTTATCGCAGACCGTTGTCTCCATGTGTTTTGTTTCCGATCGAGTTCGAGACAGCTTAGAAAATCGTCTGCTGATAGAAAGTTTCTTTTTCTCGGTCATTTTTCCATTGACATGGGTCGACATTTTAATTAATATCTCCGCAACTAATTAAAATTTTTAAATTCTGTTTTCACTATCAACTCGGGCTCGGGAAGGCTTTTGAGCACACGTATGTCAAATTTTATACTTCTGCGTTCAGTAGGGGCTCAACGTATAGATGCTCAGACAGAGAGACAGACAGACATCTTTTATTATTATAGACTATTATCAACCATTTGCCAAAATTATTTAAATTAAAAAAAATATTTATTTAGAACAGGAATTAAAAATAAATAAATAATAACAGATAAACGAACGAAAAACCTTTAAATTGTTTTAATTTATCTCATTAAAAAGTTTAAATATAATAAAAAGTATTAATATTATTTTTTATTGTTCTAAGATAGATATAATGTTGCAAACGATAATTTAAAAAACATACCTTAAAATTCGGATTTCTTTCAAAATCCCCATGGATAGCATTTTTCTATATCTTTCTTAAATTGACGTCCTTTGGAAATCCAAATACCTTCTGAACCATCTTTAGGGAAAAATAAATCATTACTATTCTGTGTATAAAAATATTAATATGAGCTTAATGTTAAAAGTGTATGTAAACAACTATAGCTTAGACAAATTAAATATACTTACTTTTATAATACAGCGATACGTAAAACTAGATTTAAAATAACGTGTTTTAAATTTTATACATTTTAAACAACTTTATAAATTAGAACAAATTCTAATTACGATTCATATTGTTAAAAGATTGCCGAAGCTTTAGAATTCTACAAATTTACAATTTACTATTCTTACAAAGCTTACAATAAAATAAAGTATTTAGCACTTACTTTTGGCTGTAAACTCGATTCGCTGATTCTGATTACTAAAAAATCGCTCGTTCTCTTTCTAAAATGAAAATCACTCCAACGGCATTTGCACTATCCCGCCAAATGCGATGAGTTTATTGTTTATTTTTTGATTTCGGTTGACTAACTCAAGTTGTCAGAAGGAGACAAAAAATAAATAAACAAATAAAAAAAAAAATTAAAGAAAAAAAAAATAATGCTGAGCTTTTGGACTAGCCAGACAAATTTTTCTTAGTCAATTGACAAAATAGGAATAATTTATTTTTATTCTTTCATCTGACTAACCGGTCAAATTTGAGGAAAATGAAAACTGTACCTGGGAAATTAGTCATCTGACAAGTTTTAGAGCCAAAACGGATCATCAGACGAAACACATTAAAGATACATGGTAAAATAAAACGACTTTTGTGTCTCATGACTAAATGGGATTGTCAGGTACTGTTTTGATTGTTTAAAATTTTGCGTAATTTTGTGCAAGTTTGTCAATGTACTTGACAAACGTTTAGTGTCACAAAGATGGCACGTCTCTTGACAAGTTTCGATTTTTCATTTTTCTGTGTGTGGGGCGATATCTGGAAGGATCGCTTACTGGGACCTGTGTTCTACGAAGGCACATTAAACGGACAGACGTACCTCCAACTATTACAGGATATCATACCCGACTTTTTGGATGATATTCCCCTGTCCGCATTACGGACATGTGGTTCCAACATGCCGATGCTCCTGCACACCAGCCAGCTGGAGTGCGAAGCTTTCTAAAAGATTGCTTTGGACAACAAATTATTGGGTATGGTAGTAGTATTGAATGGCCTCCACGATCGCCGGACCTGACTCCGATGGATTTCTTCCTGTGGGGTTACATAAAAGATCAGGTTTATGCAACTCCACATACAAGTCTGCTGGATCTACGTCATCGTATTACAGATGCTTTCAATAGTGTAACACCTTCCATGAATAGAAATGTGCATGCAGAATTACACGAATACAAACGTGTATTGTGAGCAATGGCGAACTTTTCGAATATTCTCAACATTAACTTTTAAACACTATGAGAATTAGAGTTTAGTTTACCTATTTTGTTTTTGTGTGTGATGTTATCAAAATGTATTGATGTAAGTACATAGTATTTATTCATTAAATTGTGCATATTTCTTCTTTCCTCTGGCTATTCCTTTCAAATATTTACACAAAATGGAGTGCATCAATTTTGGATATTTTTTGGGTATACAGGCGCCAATTTATCTTATCCGTGTAAACCAAATATCGTTTCGTACTAATAGATTGATGCTCTAAAACTTTTTAACTGGAAATTTTGCTCTATCTCTTTTCGTTTTCGATTTGCAATGGCTAACTTCCAAATTTCGCCACTAGAGGCGCTGCTGTCGTTTGCATTAGGTCGGGCATAGTCGCTTTACTATACCTTTACCTCACTTGCGTGGCTGTAGCACTGTCCGTTCGCAAGTATTTTCAGGTTAAAGGGACTTTCCTATGCACCCTGTATATATATATATATATATATATATATATATGTATATATATGTATATATATATATATATATATATATTAGACAATCGTCATTTTGCAACCTTTTTTTTTTTTTTTTTCTTTTTTTGTAGGTAGGAGCTATAGCGATATTCTTACTGGTTAAGAATATTTTTTAAATTTTGTTTCAGATAACTAGAAAAGTTGAAATCGTATCAACTAGAAGTCTACTTTTTTTACTCCCACTTTTTCAGCTTATAAATTTTTCAATTTTATTATTATTATTATTATTATTATTATTATTTCGAATTTTTTTTTGCATATTTTTAAAATGTCATTAAATATCTTGTTTTTTTTTTTTTTAAAAAAAAGTTTTTATAAATGAATAAATATATATATATAAATACTTATCGAGCACGACATAATACCCCAAATTTATACCCTTAGACCAGAATACATTTCTAATAGGAAGTGTCTAATTAAATCACAGTATACAATAGTTCGTTCCCATATCTTTTAAAAGTTAGATAAATATATTTAAAAATAACGTGATAAGTGTAGAGTAAAAAGTTTTGTTTCTTATAATTATTCTTATAATTTGTTTCTGTCTGGTTTTAATACTTTAACTATCTCTTCATTTTGTCATCCGCTTCAAATTTTTATCTTTTCATCTTCAGTTCCATTTATCTCCTTTTCCAAAATATATAGTGGACTGGCGAAACAGAAAATCATGTATCGGAAAAGTAATTTCTAACATGAACTGAATTCTGTCCTATAAATAATGTAAAATGAAACTGAATAAGTAACTTATAAGAAATAAATATATTATAATTTTAGTCTCCGTATATCTACATCAATCATAAGAAGGCTTTATGAGAAAACTTTATGAAAAGGTTTTATGAGAAAGCATATGAGAAGCTTTTTTACGACACAGATATTTTATTCGTCTGCATAACAAATAGGAGCTATTTTTTTTTTTTTTCAAAACAACAATCTTTTTAAAAGTGCTGCCTTTCGAAGATTATGTTTTAGAAATGAATTATTTAAAAAATAATTCATTTGCAGCAAACGATATCTGTTCATAATTTTAAGATTTACAGGAATAAAAAAAATTAGACTTATTTTATAAAATGGATTCTTTTAAATATAATGACAAACGAAGTACTTTTAAATATTCAGTTAACTTTCAATTTTTTTCAGATTTTTTTTTTTTTTTTTTTCCAAAATGCCAAAATATTTTGTTCTGGACAATAAAGAATTCCGAGCTACATTGGAAGGCCAGCAATGAATTTCTATGCAGCATTAATAATTTACATTTATGTTCTTCACGAAATTTTAAGCAATGAGATTATTCCGCAAGACTTCACTTTAAGTCCCACTTCCAACTCATCTCACTTACTGACGCAAAGCTGCTTTTAAGTATTATATCATCATCATCATCTTAAGTACAGAGGAAGTAAATACGTTTAATTAGTTTACCTATCACTTTTACGGCAGTTGGTGGAAATTAGTAATTTTGGACCGCGGAAATTAGTTATTATGCTTTCATCATCAATAACTTTGGTGAAAATAGTTTAGTTAAGTTGGTTGAAATAGGATGATATTAAGAGTTCTTCAAGCCATTAAGGAAAAAGGCAAAAAGTCGTATAAAAGCTGCAAATTTCATGCTGGCAAAAGTTTTTCTCTGTGGATAATACTCAGTTTTTATTAAAGATTAGCAGGCTACGATTGAAATCGCTTTAAACCTCGATTCGGGTACACGCTGCATACGACAGCTCTCTTCCCGGCCCGCGTTGCATCTGGTCTAGGTTCCCACGGCCTACAGTAAGGTCTTCCCGGGCACCTCAATTTGGGTGTTTATCGACGACTGGTGGATCAGCTGTTATTCAAGAGATGCGATTTTAAAGATAACCCTATCTCAGCATCTATTAAATATTTTAGTTTTTGAACCATGGATTTTTCAGTACATTATCATGTGATTCTGACCAATGCAATGAATAAATGAAAAAGTAGATTTTCTTTCAAAAGGATTTAAATAGACAAAAAATAAATAAATGAAAGTATTAGTGCCCCATCAAATTATTTATTTTATTCTAAAAATGACTGAGATAAATTAATTATTTTATGAGCTTTGAATTAATAATTTGTATGTTTGAAAACTTGCATTGCTAGAGTTACAAAAACTGTCTCCAATACATTTTCTAGGGTTTAAATAGGGTAGAATGATTCATTGCTCTGCTAAATTTAAAAAATACATATATATTTGCTGTCTGAGTGAGTAATGCTCACCAGGTTGTCGGCCTGGATAGCTCAATTGGTAGAGCCTTGACTTTGTAAGTCAAAGATCCGGAGTTCGACTCCCGGTCCAGCCATTATTTTCACTCAGTCGGAAAAATAAAATTTCAATGCATATATATTTGTTAATTATAATTATTAAATGCTAATATAAATCAAACACTATCGATTCTAAACATATTGATAATTTTTCAAATCTAAACATTGTGGTGGAAAAAACTGTTCTTACTTATTTATCTCATTTTAGTTTTACAGGATTTATTTTTAAACTTTAGAAATCGATTTCATACATTTTTTTTTTCAATTTAGAAAGCGTTTACTTGCTATTGTTTCCTTCACTTCACTGATCATTTTGTCCCAATTTCTGCTCGACTCCGTTGACTCCATATGTACGCTGAAAATTCTATTGTTACTAGAAAACAAAAAGAAAAAAATCTTATTCATAGAAGTATTTATCTCCCAAATGTTAACAATAGACACAAATATTTGCAGCAAAAAACCTCAAACATTCGTCTTCCGAATGACTGGATTTCAATGTTCAGTCAAAAGATTTTATATTTCGAATACAATCTACAGTCGTGTTTTTATTTAAAAAAATAAAACTAAAATAAATAAAAACCTTTGAACTTTTTCTAATTTTACCATTCATTTTTCTAACTTGCCTTAGCAACACTAAAAAAAAATAACACTTGCAAAACTAATAATAAAATAATTATATTGCCTTTAACTCTGGAATATTTCACATGAAAGAATGTCCCACATTCTACCTCTTTTCAGCAAATATTAGTATCATATATTTATAGCAACACATTTCAAATAAATAAATAAAACTATATTTTAAAAAGTACTTCATGTTTTCAGATATATAAGTTCTTATACTGATAAATTATATATGATATTTAGAATAGAATTTCGGTGAAACAAAAAGGCTAAATATAAACTATATTGTTATTTTTTACTAATATTACGTTCAAAATTGAAGTCTTGCATAAATTTGAAATAATTTTAAAAAAATTTTTAAATACAAGTAAGAGGCCTATTTTAAGTTTACAGAAAAATTTAAGAAACATTTTCTCAATCTAAATGTATACCTTAAAAAAAAAAAAAAAAAAAAAAAAAAAAAAATCAAGCGGCATTTCTATATTAAAATTGCAATTATATTAAAACTGTATTTAATCACGTGACTTCATAAGAATGAAAAGTAATTATATATGATAAAATAAAATATCTATGACATGCGATTAAAAATTAATTGAGTGAATGACATCATAACTGAATAAAAATTTAAGTAAAAAAAAACATTTTTTAACAGTAGAAGCTTTTTATTGTGGAACCCTGAAAAACATAAAATAAAAATTTATTATTGTAAAGACATGCTATAAATAAATAAAAGTTTCAACACTAACAAAATTTTAGAGAAAAATATGGATATTTCACTTTTGCAAGCGATGAAAATTTCTAAATATTCAAAATATTTAAAAAAGCTTCCGAGACCGATATGTCATTAACAAGTACTTATGACTAAACCATAAATTTCAAAAGGTCTCGAAAACTTTTTAAAATATTTTGAATATTTAAAAATTTTCATCTCTTGCAAAAGTGAAATATCCATATTTTTCTCTAAAATTTTCTTAGTGCTGAAACTTTTATTTATTCTTCGACCACTTTTCATGAAAACATGGAAGCCTCTGCGCAGGGGCTAACTCAACGAGTCCAGTGTTAAAATAGGGGTGACAGTCATCTGGTTCAGACAAAATGAGAACACAGAGCGCTGAATTACCGGATGTTTAACAAATCCCAACCTGTCGGTCAAGCTGGCACCCCTCTAATATTTTGAACGAGTCCTCACAGCTAGTTTTAGGAAACGTGACTGCACTATATTTGTAGTATGTCTTTGCAAGAATGAATTTTTATTTTATGCTTTTCAGGACTCCACAAGAAAAAGCTTCTACTGTTAAAAAGTTTTTTACTTAAATTTTTATTTTCTGCTTTTTAGTTCTATATTAAAATAATAATAATAATAATAATAATCCAAAATTCTGAGGATATTGTGTAGACTTTGAAGGATTTCCTTTTATCAATTAACACCTTTTCTGTTAATTATCTGCAAAAATTAACGCATCGGCCCTTGAAGAATCGAACCCACGACACGTTCTAACTAAAAATCAAAGAACAGTAAAGAAAAATCATAGAACATGCTAAAAGATTCTAACAAATACTTATGCAAAAAGAATATTGTTCTCGAATGCTTTTTAAAATATTTTTAAAATTTAAAAATTTTTATATCTTGCAAAGTTTATTTTACTTTAAAGTATATTTTTCATTAAATATTTATATTTTTGTGTTTCAACAATTTTCTTATTGTTGAAACTTTTATTTATTTTTCTATAGCATGTCCTTGGAAGAATAATTTTTTAATGCTTTCTAGGGCTAAAGTTTTTTTTTTTTTTTTTTTTTAATTCTTGTGCGTTTTAGTCACCTAAAAGAAGCTTCTTAAATAAAATAATCAAAAATTTTTAAGGACAGTGTGTAGACAACGAAGGATCTTTATTTTGGCATTTGACATTTTTCCTATTAATTATATGCAATAAAGTAACACATCGGTCTTCGAACTTACAACCATTGCGTTATCAACATGACGCTCTATCCAACTGAGCTAACAAGCGACGAAAAAAGGTGCTAACATTTACGTTAAAGTGAAGGCGTTTTGTTTTTCAGTGTGACACGAAAACACGATGACAAAATCCAGTTACAATAAAAAGCTTCTAAAAGAAATATTTATTTATGCATTTTTTACTTAAAACATTTTATTTTGTGCTTTTTTAATATCTAAACTATTTTGTGTTTTTTAATTAAAAAAAAAAAAAAATCTTATAAAAACTCTTCAAAAATTCTTAGGATACTGTATAGTCAACTACTTTTTTTTATTATTATTTTTTTTTAAAATCAATTCACACCTTTTATACAAATTATACGCAAAAATTAACACGCTGAACCTTTGGTGATCGAACTATCGGCCACCGCGTTATTAACGTGACGCTCTAACCAACTAAGCCAAGGAGCAACAAACAGAATAACTTATATTTACTTTAAAATGGAGGCGCCTTGTTTATTAGCATGAAACGAAGACGCGATGACAAAGTCAATTTCACATAAAAAGCTTCTAGAAAATTGATTTCTCTACTTTCATGGTCTTGAAATTTAAACATTGAAAATCAGGGAAACTTTTTTTTTTTTTTTTTTAGTACAGTTGCTTGGAGCCTCCCTGAAAATTTTTTCAAAAAACTCCGTTTATTCGGACAAGAACTCGGTGACCAGATGTACCGTCCCTTATTCCTCGCTAGGAGGTGAGGACTAGAATTTTGAATATTTCGTCTTAGCGTGCACAATTTTTTTTTTATGATCTGAGCGAGTTTCGAACGAATGGTCCCAGCAGATTTTGCTGTTTGTTGATGAGTTAATGAATGAAGCAGTGTGTGTGTGTGTGGAAGTATTCATATATATACACACACACACACACACATATATATATATATATATATCTTATACTATTAAACGGGCAAGATTTCTATATACAGTCGGTAACAAAAGTGTCCGAACACTAGCAAAAATTCCTATGTAAAAAAAGTACACTTCATACGGTTTTGTGAAATAAATCCTTGTCGAATCCTGTTCTTATTCATTGTAAGAACATGATTCGATAAGGATTTATTTAACAAAGCCGTATGAAGTGTACTTTTCTTACATAGGAATTTTTGCTAGTGTTCGGACACTTTTGTTACCGACTGTATGTATGTATGTATGTATATTTCACTGTTCTCGAAAATGGTAGATCGGACAATCACGTCATTCAACACAAAGGTGCCCCCCGAGAGGTCCTAGAGCACCTCGAAGCCCGATTTTTTAATTTGATTAGTTTTCTTTTAACTAATTAAAATATGAAAATAATAACCTCATAATAACTTTAAAATTAGCCTTTTAAATTTTATCCATAATTTAATTGTTGTCAAAAAAATTTACGAGTTCATTTTTTTTCGACAGGAAAATAAATACATTTACTTGAACGGGGACAATGAAAAATTAATATATATATATATATATATATATATATATATATATATGCATCTCACAAAAATTGTCTCAAATAGCATGCACATTTTTTTTTTTATCTGAGTTGTTTTAAACCAATGGTCCCAGTATACTTTGCTGTTTGTTGATGAGTCAATGAATGAAGGAGTGTGTGTATGGAAGTATTATATATATAAAGATATATATCTTATACTATTAAGCGAACAAGATTTGTATATATATATATATATATGACCCGCACTTGTCATCGGACTGTTTTGGTCTCCGTCTCGAAGAGGACATCAATATCTGATTTGTGCAGTTGGACTTACGTACTAGATGGACTGAAGCTATTCCCGTGATTAACATCAGTGTGAAAACAACTTGCAATAATCTTATGAAAATATTTACCGGGTTCACCAAAGTGATATGTACAGACCAAGGTACTAATTTTACTGCTAAATTAAGTGAAGTATTCTTGAAGCTCCTTGGAGTTTATACGAGATTGCAAAGCCGGGTCATCCAGAAAGCATGGGTGCAGTGGAACGCTGGAATCAAACATTAAAAGATATGTTAAGTAAAAATATACAAGAACATGGATCTAATTGGGATTTGCATCTCCCCTATCTTTTGGGACGCTTTTTCAAAATTTGGAATGTATTACTGGAAGTAATTAGCCAAACCAATTATACTATGAAGTTTTTATTTTGGTGATAGGTCTGTAAATTTTCCTTATAGCTTCGGTTTTTTGGGGATCGGGTGAATGTCTTCCTATACGCCTAATGCCACACGTGCTAACCTTGCACCGTGCTTATTTTGCTCAGAAAAGTCGGAGAATTGTGATAGGAAATTACGTCGACTTCTGCACCGAAAAGCCAAGTACTTTAAAAAATATATACGCATTGATAAAACGCAAATATAGTTTACGATGCTAATATATGTTGCTCTAAAATGTTCTCTTTTTTTAAACTACTATTTTTTATATTTTTACTGTCAAGTTGTTATTCAAAAAACCTGTCCATGGCGTCACATTCGACTGCCTAGCATTTCTTTACTATTCTAAACTCTATGAACATTTTATCAGTTTTATTTATAGATCCTCCTGGGCGATTTTTTAAATTCTGGAGTTGAAGTACACCGAACATTTTTCGTCAAGAAGTTTCATTTAGTAGCAGTATTTAGCAACCAGTTTAATTTAGCAACTATTTTAATCTAGGTAGCGCATCAAAAATATAAATAAATTATAAAATCTTACAAAAAGAAAAAAAAATTAAACCGAAATAGTATCACATAAATTATCTATTTTCATCTGAGTTAATAATTTTATAGAAAAAAATTCGGTTTTAAAAATAGAAAATTTATTTCAGCAAGCATTATTTTAAACCTAAAAACCATTAAAAAATAAACAGAATATGAAAGATTCTTATATATTAGCGAAAAGGTGTCTGATAAAAGTATTAGCAAAATAGGCTTTCCTATTTTATACAAGAAATTATACCAAAAAAGAAAGAAACAAACGAAAAGAAAGAAAGAAAGAAAATCCATCGCTTGTATGGCGGCAAAAATTCAAAAGCCGCTAAGGGTGAGATATAATAAAGTTGTGTAGCACGATAATGTTTACTTATTTATTTTTTCATATACCAATCACTACGCATTAGCGTACGTTAAATTATTCACATACAAATAAATGAGGTGCTGTGTGTGATTGCACTTGCGCGCTGTCAGGCAAAAATATTTGATTAACTCAAATTAATATTTTAATAATTTTTTAATCTATCTATACATATAATAAAATAAGATGTTTGTGTGTCTATGTGTGTGTGCGTCATTGTGTATGCATATCCAGAGCCTTTTAGGAAAACGGCAGATCGCAGAGCTACACAAATTTGCAAGGAGGTTCGTAATGACCTCCCCTGATGCACTTCGAAGCCGGATTTTCGAATTTCTTATTAGTTTTCTTTTAATTAATTAAAATGGGAAAAAAATAACCTTCTAATTTCTGATAAATTAGCCATTTTAATTTTATCCATAATTTAATTGTTGCCAATTTTTTTTTTCGACAGAATAAAAAAAGAAAAGAAAAAGTACATTTATTTAAAACGAGGAAAGTAAATTAAATAAATTAGAAAATAAATTAGAAATATCAGTCGTATCGTTACAAATAAGATACCAAATGAAAGAAGCAATTTTTGTGAATCCAACGGATTAAACAGCTTATCGATCGGACAATTAGATTTTTTTAAATTAACTAAAGTATGAATTTTAGGCGGCAAAAGCAGAAGATTGTATGGAAACCATTTTCTGTTTTAAATACATTATTTAAACTCTATGAACCATATTTTTATTTTATCAGTTTCATTAATAGATCCTCCTGGACGATTTTTTAAATTTTGGTGTTGAAGTACCAAGAAGTTTAATATAGCAACAGCCATTTTAATCTAAGTAGCGCAACAAAAATATAAATAATTATAAGATAAAGAACTTCTTATAAACCATATTTTTAAATTTTCTGTAGAATCATAGCTATAGAACTAACAACATTAGCACTTTATCAATGCGTATTGTTACGAAATTGTAAATAATTGTATTTATTTTTGTATAAATTCTTTCAAAGAGTTGATAAAAGTATATAAGTTGATAAAAATGTCAATTTTCTGTATTTCTAGCTCTTTTTCACGTTAAAATAGCTTAATCTTCCCTTTAAAATGCATTAAAAAGCTCCAATAGGCAGGTAATGAATTTGGCGCCAAAATTGGCGACTATAGAAAGGAAATTATAGAAAAAATGCAGTTTTAAAGATAGCAAATTTATTTCAGCAAGCACTTTTTTAAACCTAAAAACCATTAAAAAAAATAAACAGAATAGGAAGGATTCTTATATATAAATCTGATAAAATTGTTAGCAAAATAGTCTTCCTCTTTTCATAAAAAAAAAAAATCCATCGCTAATATAGCGACAAAAAGTCAAAAGCCGCCAATAGAGCAACATAACAAAGTTGTGTAGCCCGATAATGTTTACCTATTTATTTTTATTTTTTTTTTATACTAATCACTATGCTAATTCATTATACAAATAAATGAGCCTCTGTATGTGCCTGCACTTGCATGCCGTCGAACAGAAATATTTGATTAATTCAAATTAATATTTAAATAAATAAATAAAAATAAAAATATGTTTAATGGGAAATATATATAAGCATAAAAAGATTAGTTGTCTAAAATACGGCAGAAATAGCGCTCATAGCATACTGTTACAAGGGATTAAGTCTAAAATGGTGACAAAAATTCAAAATTCGCCAAAGAGAACTATATTAAGGCTGTACTATGATCAGGTTTACAAACCATGAGTTATATATAACCACAAAAATTAATTTTCTCATGCGACAGACGTAGCCGGTCATAGCATATTGTAATACTTGGCGTGAAATTGCTGTCATTTTATGGTTGATCAGATAAACAAAATAAACATAGGAAATAACGTAAAAGCAAATATTATGTGCACTACGCATAGTGTTGCTCATATGTAACTGGGATTCAAATATAAAAGGGATACTTTATTTTTTTCGATACTATCTATTTCGAAATTTATCTAATAAGCACCTAAATGGAAGACTATTGGTAAACCAATGTCGCAGATAATGTTGTGATATTTAATCTCAGAACACTTTTATTGACTTTCGTTTTTCTTGTTCCGGACTTTCTTTTTGTTTTTTGCTTCCCGCCAACTGATTGTTTGGTGCACCTGCCGCATCACGTGACGATGTGTCGCGTCTCTCTACGAGTACACTGTAATACCTTTTTCAATCATGTAACTTTTGTTATTCGGGACTGACGTTCCATTTTCTTATTCTATTTAATCATAATATTTTTTTTTTTTTTTTTTTTTTTTTTTTTTTTTTGCCTAAGATGAATAAATTTAAAGGCTAAACATCTAGGCATTCTTTCATTACGCAGCAATGTGTGAATTATCCTAAATAGTAATTGATCTTCATATTATATAAGATTTCACAGTCTAATCAACATTCATTATAGGACAAGAAGTTGCTACGCTTTAATACGGAAGTTCCATTAAATATAAATATTTTTTCATCTATTTTCAAGTGTACGATCTGATGATAAATTAAGAGGATTTTTCTTCACCAATGGAATATATGATTACCTGTGACAACCCAGGTAAGTCAAACTTTATTTAATTATATGACTGTTGTTTTTACAAAGAATTATTAGTAAGAATTATTTGTTATAAAATATATTTAAAATAACTAATTTGAGGAAGCTGCGAATTCATGCCTTCATTTATATAGTATTCTTCCAACAGATTATGAGTATGAAGTGACACTAAATCGAAAGTATTGAAAAGTAATTAGAAAGTTATTTAAGTTTATCTTCTTCTTCTAGTACTTATTTTTATGAAAACTATTTAATTTTATTTTCTTCTTCAAGTACTATTTATCCAAACTGTGTTGATTTAAAATATTAAATGAATATTTACGTATTGAACAAATATTAACAAAACTATTACAAAAATTTTGTTTAAGTATGTCAGCAACAAAAGATATACAAATTGAACCGCTGAACTCCACAAATTATAATGTGTGGAAGTTTCGTATCGAGATGTACTTGCAAAAAGAGGATCTTTTTACAGTCATTACTGACGATCCTCCCAACCCAATAACCGATCAGTGGCGTTCAAAAAATAGAAAAGCCAGAGCTATTATCAATTTACTTATTGATAATGAACAGATCGTGTACGTTATGAATCTAGATACAGCACGAGAGTGCTGGAATGCTCTGCGCCAAGTCCACGAAAGATCATCGCTTACCAGTAAGCTTTTCTTACTTAGGAAACTTTATTCCATAAAATTAATTGAAGGTGGTGATGTTAACCAACATATAGCTGATATATATAAAACACGCGACAGACTCACCGCCATAGGTGAAGTCATAGATGAATCGCACCTAGCTGCATTAATGCTATGCTCATTCCCTCCTTCGTATGACGTTCTCATAACAAGTCTCGAATCGAGAGACGAAGCCCAATTGACACCTGAATATATACGAAACAAATTAGCTGATGAATATGCCAAAAGGCTTGAAAACAAAACTATTCAAAATTCAGCGTTAAAAGTCCAATACCATAACAAATCGGAGAAATTCTGCAAATACTGCAGGAAAAGCAATCATAATATAGAAGATTGCTTTAAGTTGAAAAATAAAAATAATTCTGCTGTTAAAAGTCACAGTAAAAATTTCAACAAAAAACCCAACTTCAGATCCAACATATGCTCTCAGAACAATGAGAAGCCAGATAGCGCTCAAATTGCAGAGGGGACCAATAAACCAAAAGCTGATAAATTGTATTCTTTTTATGTTGGAGATAAAACTGTAAATTGGGTGGTTGATTCAGGGTCGTCTTCACATATCTGCAATGATAAACTAAAATTTCGCGAACTTAAAAATAACGTTTCTAACGTCACTATCGCGAACGGCACGCAGCTAAAATCTTTGGGTTCCGGTACTGTGGATTTGTATACCGTAAATTCGGAAAACACACAGAACAAAATAACACTTAAAAATGTTCTTTATGTCCCTGAAATAGAAACTAATTTAATTTCTATAAAAAGAGCAACAGAGAATGGCTGTATCGCTATATTTGATGATAAAACCTGTAAAATCGTAAATCAGGGTAATACATGCATTGAGGGATATGTGAAAAATAACTTATATGAATGTCAATTAAATTATTCTGAAAACAAACACACAGCGAACATTGTAATACAAACTTGTGATAACGAAAATTGCATAAACAAGTGGCATGTGAAACTTGGCCACAGAAATACTAACCACATTAAAGATTTAGTTAACAAGGACATGGCTGTGGGTATAAAATTAAATGATTGCAAACATAATACTGAATGTAAAACATGCATAATGTCAAAATTAACTGATTCACCTTACCCCAAAGCTGCACAATTTAGAGCCTCCGTACCACTCGAACTGGTCCACACAGACTTATGTGGCCCTATGAAAACCCCCACTGTAGGTGGAAAATATTACTTTCTTACATTTATCGACGATTACAGTCGTTATACTATTATATATTTGTTAAGAAATAAGTTTGAGGTATTAGTTCCCCATCATACTATAGGTATGGGGAACTTAGGTAATCGTGAAAATTTTCGACCTCGGTTTTTTCACTTTTTTACACGTTTTCAGGTGTGAGGAATCCGAAAATGACAAAATTTCTATGGTGTCTGTCTGTAGGGTGTCTGTTAGTCTGTTAGTCTGTTAGTCTGTTAGTGTGTTAGTGTGTTAGTGGGTCAGTCCGTTAGTTTGTTAGTCTGTGTACACGATATCTCAAGAACAAATTGTCGCAGAGAGGTCAGATCAGTTTTAAAATATTACTTTCGACACTGGCAAGAACCCTATTCATTTGCAACATTCGAATTTAAAAACTTCGTAAGTTATTAGAAATTTACGATTTTCTTAACATGGGAGAATAGGACAAAAATTCACTTAAACGTGCATTAAATGGAAACTTTTTATTGTAAAACTGTCAGACCAGTTTTAAGATATCAGTTTTGATGCCGGAATGAACATCAGTAACTATAAATATGCTACTTTGAAAATTTCGCAAGTTATTGGAAATTTACGAATTTCTTAACATGGCAATATAGGGCAAAATTTCACATAAACGCCAATTTTTAGAGATATTTTCATCGTAAAGATGTCAGACTACTTTTGAAATATTATTTAGGACACTGGCATGAATATTAATGACTATGAATTTTCCAATATAAAGATTTCGTAATTTATTGGAAATTTACGAATTTCTTAACATGTCAGAATAGAGCAAAATTTCACATAAACGTCAATCTTGAGGGATATTTTCATCGTAAAGATGTCAAACCACTTTCGAAATATTATTTAGGATACTGGCATGGATATCATAGACTATGATTTTTCCAATTTAAAAAAATTCGTAAGTTATTTGGAATTTACGATTTCCTTAACATGTCAGAATAAGCCAAAATTGAGCATAAACTTCCATTTTGAGGATCCTAAATACATTAGACAACTTCAAAATTAAGTTTATGATATTTGTTTGAACATGATTGAATACAAATATTCTACTAGGAAATTTTCGTAAATTATTCGTAATTTACGATTTTATCAACATAGCGAAATTGTAAACTTTTTATATAAATATGAATTTTGGGGTTTATTGCATTGGAAATAGTAGCATGAAAACTAAACAACAGAAATGACCCTGATAAAATAAATTAATAAATTAGAATAAGATAATTATATCCAAGTGAACGGTGGATAGCCTAATAGGAAGGGATTTGATTCTGTCACTTTATCAAGCTTTGGTCAAATTCATTTCTTTTTAGATGATTATAATATGTCTCGCACTAGAAATTTCTGAGAACATAAATATGATGGGGAACTGAGCAGAGTCCACCTATGCCAACTAGTTTTCTAAGTTAAAGGAATATGTGGCTATGACCGCAAACAAATTTGGCCAAAAAGTGCAAGCAATTCGCTCCGATAACGGGGGTGAATACACTAGTATGGAAGTAAATGAATTTTTGAATAAAGAAGGAATTGAGCACCAGTTTACCGTTCCTTACTCTAGTGCTCAGAACGGCGTGGCAGAACGTAAAAATCGTACGCTGACCGAAATGGCTCGCTGTCTGCTTAAAGACAGTAATTTGCCGAATTCCTTTTGGGGGGAAGCCGTAAATACTGCAAATTACATACAAAATAGGCTCCCGACCTCCTCATGCGACTCAACTCTTTACGAAAAATGGACCGGCCGTAAACCCGATTTATCAAATATAAAAACATTCGGATGTCGCGCATACGCATATGTACATAAAATACATAGGGGAAAACTGGATAGCACCGCTCAAGAAGGAATTTTTGTGGGATATGATAATCGTAGCAAAGGTTACAGAATTTGCACAAATAATAAAAATGTAATAATTAGCAGAACAGTAAAATTTTTGGAAGATGAGAATAGAGAATCCCACAATAATGAAACATCACAAATCAAGAATGAAAATTCAAATGATGAAATTCCGGTGTCCAAATTACCAATATTAGATACTGATATAAATATAGATATAGCGGGCGATAACGATAGTCCGGATGACACGCAAACTCTGCCGCGACGATCACAACGATTAAATAAAGGTGTTCCGCCCGACAGATTTGCATTTGCAGTAAATGACAAAAGAATTGATGAGCCTATGTGTTTTGATGATATACTAAAAATTCAAAACCCAGCTGAAAAAGAAAATTGGCTGAATGCCACACTCGACGAAATGAATTCACTCAGACAAAACAATACTTGGGAACTTGTTGACGCTCAACCAGGGACCAAAGTAGTAGGGTGTCAGTGGGCGTTCAAGGCCAAATACAATAGCCAAGGACAAGTCGAGAAATATAAAGCCAGGCTTGTTGCCAAGGGTTTTTCTCAAAAATACGGGGTGGACTATGACGAAACTTTTGCACCAGTTGCATCGCATACCACTCTAAGAAGTTTCTTGACCATGTCACTATATAAAAATTTGAATCTAAGGCATGTAGATATCAAAACTGCTTTCCTACATGGAAATTTGCAAGAAGATGTATACATGCATCAACCCGAGGTTTATGTTGTCCAGGGCGAAGAAAATAAAATATGTAAGTTAAAGAAAGCGATATATGGCTTGAAACACACCGCTAGAGCGTGGAATTTGAAAATTAATGAATCATTGTGTAAATTAGGATTTAAACAAAGTCAACATGACAAGTGTTTATATATCCGTAACAAAGATAACACAGAAACTTACATTCTTGTGTATGTTGATGACCTACTTATAGCTGGTAAAAATCACAATATTGACATACTAATTAATCAACTTAGGGAAGAATATCCATTAACCGACCTTGGGGAAGCCAAATATTACCTCGGAATAAATATAGAAAGACCTTGTAAAGGGATAATTACGCTTGATCAAAATAATAAAATACGAGACATTGTAACCAAATTTGGGCTAGATAACGCACGGCCCTCTGACACACCGATGGAACCAGGGTATATAAAATTAACTGATAATGACAATCTCTTACCAAACAACACAATGTACAGACAGGCTATAGGCGCGTTACTTTACATTTCTACAGTATCGCGACCTGATATAAGTGTTGCCGTTGGCATCTTAAGCCGTAGAAACGAAAATCCTAGAGCGAAAGACTGGGAGGCAGTTAAAAGGGTTATTAGATATTTGAAAAATACCCAAGATATTAAATTAAAACTTTGTAACTCTGGTGAACCTGTTCTTAGAGCATATTCGGATTCGGATTGGGCCAATGACCCAAGTGATAGAAAGTCCATCTCAGGAAATTTATTTATATTGGATAAAAATCCAATATTTTGGACTTCAAAGAAACAGTCCTGTGTGTCCATGTCTTCAGCAGAGGCTGAGTATGTCGCAGCTGCGAGTGCTGCACTTGAAATACAGTGGCTCAACAAACTACTGGATGATTTCAATTTGCCGCAACAATGTCCTATAGTGTTGTACCAGGACAACCAATCTACCATCAAGATTGCTGAAAATGATAAATTCCACTCCAAAACAAAACACTTACAGCTGAGATATCATCTTCTGCGAAACCTAATACAAGAAGGCCTAATCAAGCTTCAATACAAACCTACCAAAGAAATGACCGCCGATACCCTAACAAAAGCTCTGCCAAAAACTGATTTTAATAGACATAGAAATGCATTAATGAACAATTGAAAAATTTCTGAGCTTAAGAGGGGGTGTTGTGATATTTAATCTCAGAACACTTTTATTGACTTTCGTTTTTCTTGTTCCGGACTTTCTTTTTGTTTTTTGCTTCCCACCAACTGATTGTTTGGTGCACCTGCCGCATCACGTGACGATGTGTCGCGTCTCTCTACGAGTACACTGTAATACCTTTTTCAATCATGTAACTTTTGTTATTCGGGACTGACGTTCCATTTTCTTATTCTATTTAATCATAATATTTTTTTTTTGTCTAAGATGAATAAATTTAAAGGCTAAACATCTAGGCATTCTTTCATTACGCAGCAATGTGTGAATTATCCTAAATAGTAATTGATCTACATATTATATAAGATTTCACAGTCTAATCAACATTCATTATAGGAAAAGAAGTTGCTACGCTTTAATACGGAAGTTCCATTAAATATAAATATTTTTTCATCTAATTTCAAGTGTACGATCTGATGATAAATTAAGAGGATTTTTCTTCACCAATGGAATATATGATTACCTGTGACAACCCAGGTAAGTCAAACTTTATTTAATTATATGACTGTTGTTTTTACAAATAATTATTAGTAAGAATTATTTGTTATAAAATATATTTAAAATAACTAATTTGAGGAAGCTGCGAATTCATGCCTTCATTTATATAGTATTCTTCCAACAGATAATAGGGTCAGGCGCCTGAGTTTTAGCGGGTGACCAAATCGCTGCCGAAGTCAGTAGGGACCAGAAGCGAGCTTTTGAGCAATTTCAGTGTTTTGTTTTATTTTATTTTTATAAAGCTATATAGAAAAGAGTGTCCTTTAAATTTAGTGACCAGCGAAGCGGGCTAAGCCTGCTAGTACATATAATAAAATAAGATGTTTGTATGTGTGTCATTGTGTATGTATATCCGGAGCATTTTAGGCAAACGGCTGATCTCACAGCTACACAAATTTACATGATAATTCGTTATGACCTGTTCTGATGCACCTCGGAGCCAGATTTTAAAATTTTTGATTAGATTTTTTAAAATTAACTAAAATATAAAAATAATAACCTTCTAATTTCTGACAAATTAGCCATTTAAATTTTATACATAATTTAATTGTTGCCAAATAAGAAAAAAAAAATTGCAAGCTCATTTTTTTCGACAGAAAAAAAAAGTACATTTACTTAAACGTGAACAATAAAAAATCATATTATGCATATCACAAAAATTGACGTCTTTACCTCTTTAAAAATTTTACACACGCAGATAAAGTGCTAATATATTTTATAATAATATATGTTGTTCTTTTTACCCCTTTTTTTTAACTACAGTTTTTTATATTTTTGCTATGAAGTTGTTAGTAAAAAAAAAACTGCCTATGACCTTTTTTTTTTAATTTTTTGAACCATATTTTTATTTCATCAATTTCATTAATATATCCTCCTGGGTGGTTTTTTAAATTTTGGTGTTGAGTGACCAGCGAAGCGATCAAAGCCTGTTAGTCTTATATAAATAAAGAGAAATGTCTGCGCTCTGGTGCTCACACTACTGATCGCAGAGCTTCCAAATTTGGCATATAGGTGCCTGGGACCCTGCAGGTGTCTGCACCTCATCGAGTTTTTTTTTTTTTTTTTTTTTTTTCGAATTTGAATTTTTTAAATTAATGTTTTTTCGATTTTAATTATTGGCTTCTTAGTTTCATATTTTATAGATTTATTTTTATTCTTTTAGTGTAATCGTTTATGTATCTTAGCAACGGCTATTACGGAATTTATTTTTTATTTAATACATTCATTTGAAGGTGATTTTTTTTTAATTAAATTTATTGAAAATAAAATGGTAATGCAATAGAAATAAATTCTTATGTTTATGTATAATTTTCATAGTATAACAACTTTTTATTTTTCATTATAAATTAATTCCTTTAAAATAAAAACCTTTTTTTTTTTTTTTTTAAGCTATTGTATAGCTTTTATCGCGGGCTTTGAGCGCGGCGACCGAATCAAAAAATTCCGTAACGAAAAAAAACCTAACACAGTTCGGCAGACTTCAGGAGACTTCGGCTGTACGAAGCTCGCACGGATCGAGACGAGCTGCTCTGAAATCGGACGAATACGTAAGCAGCTGTTTGTGAGAAAGTATATAGGTGTATAGGTATCTATCATCTATGTACAACAGTTAATAGCTGTACGCGTAAAATTTGTGTATAAAGTAGATCAGATAAAACTTGAATATCCCCATTCGACTTGCAGGCCTTTAAAACCTATTAAATACCTTTTCTCTATTAAAATTTGTTTTCTTATCGGTCACCACGCTCAAAAAAGGAAACTTGAATTAATATCAAAGAAAAAACTTGAATATCATCATTCGACGTGCAGGCCTTTAAAACCTATTGAAATACCTTTTCTCTATTAAAATTTGTTTTCTTATCGGTCAACACGCTCAAAAAGTGTAACTTGAATTAATATCAAAGAAAAAACTTGAATATCCCCATTCGACTTGCAGGTCTTTAAAACCTATTAAATACCTTTTCTCTATTAAAATTTGTTTTCTTATCATTATTGTTATCTTATTCATTAATATCAAAGAAAAACCTTGAATATCCCCATTCGACTTGCAGGCCTTTAAAACCTATTAATTACCTTTTCTCTATTAAAATTTGTTTTCTTATCATTATTGTTATCTTATTCATTAATATCAAAGAAAAACCTTGAATATCCCCATTCGACTTGCAGGCCTTTAAAAGTTAAAACCTATTAAATACCTTTTCTCTATTAAAATTTGTTTTCTTATCATTATTGTTATCTTATTCATTAATATCAAAGAAAAACCTTGAATATCCCCATTCGACTTGCAGGCCTTTAAAACCTATTAAATACCTTTTCTCTATTAAAATTTGTTTTATATCGGTCACCACGCTCAAAAGGTGTAACTTGAATTAATATCAAAGAAAAAACTTGAATATCCCCATTCGACTTGCAGGCCTTTAAAACCTATTAAATACCTTTTCTCTATTAAAATTTGTTTTCTTATCGGTCACCTCGCTCAAAAAGTGTAACTTGAATTAATATCAAAGAAAAAACTTGAATATCCCCATTCGACTTGCAGGCCTTTAAAACCTATTAAAATACCTTTTCTCTATTAAAATTTGTTTTCTTATCATTATTGTTATCTTATCATTATTGTTATCTTATTCATTAATATCAAAGAAAAAACTTGAATATCCCCATTCGACTTGCAGGTCTTTAAAACCTATTAAATACCTTTTCTCTATTAAAATTTGTTTTCTTATCGGTCACCCCGCTCAAAAAGTGTAACTTGAATTAATATCAAAGAAAAAACTTGAATATCCCCATTCGACTTGCAGGCCTTTAAAACCTATTAAATACCATTTCTCTATTAAAATTTGTTTTCTTATCGGTCACCACGCTCAAAAAGTGTAACTTGAATTAATATCAAAGAAAAAACTTGAATATCCCCATTCGACTTGCAGGCCTTTAAAACCTATTAAAATACCTTTTCTCTATTAAAATTTGTTTTCTTATCATTATTGTTATCTTATTCATTAATATCAAAGAAAAAACTTGAATATCCCCATTCGACTTGCAGGCCTTTAAAACCTATTAAATACCTTTTCTCTATTAAAATTTGTTTTCTTATCGGTCACCACGCTCAAAAAGTGTAACTTGAAATTATATCAAAGAAAAAATTTGAATATCCCCATTCGACTTGCAGGCCTTTAAAAACCTATTAAAATACCTTTTCTCAAAAAATAGAGTTAGATCATTCAAATTTGGTACATCGAGGTTTTCGATACCTACAAATCGATTGCGGATATTTTTGATATCTTCTCATTGCGGATATATTCTCATTTATTCAATAAAAGAAAAAAATTTCTTTTCTTATCGGTCACCACGCTCAAAAAGTGTAACTTGAATTAATATCAAAGAAAAAACTTGAATTAATATCAAAGAAAAAAAAATACTGCATAAATAAAATAAATAAATAATTATAATTGCATAAGTTGATAAAAAATGCTATGCAATAGCTTTACCGCGGCAGTCCTCGAGTGCCACACGTTTTTTTTTTTTTTTTTTAAATAATATTTATTGGGGGGGATGGTAGTATATATTAGAAAGGATTAAACTGATTAAAATTTATTTGTTTTCCACGTACTTAATTCCTTTTAAAAGAAAATCTATTTTCTATTTTTTTTTTTTTTTTAATACTGGTCGGGAATCGAATCGTAATATAGTGTAAATAACGGGGGCTATAAAACACATGGTTCAAAAACTAAACTTATAGTAGATGTTGAGATACAGTCATCTTTATAATCGTAGTTCATAAATAACAGATGATCCACACGTCGTCGATAAATACCCTGAATGAAATGCCCAGGAAAGACCTTTCTGCAGATAATGTGACATAAAAAATAAATATTGATTCAATTCTTTTGAAAATTCATTTAAATATGAAGCCGGCGTAGCCTGCTAGTACATATCTTTATAAATAAAGAGAAGTGTCTGTCTCTGTGTGTGTATATGTGTGTGTGTCTGCGCTCTGGTGCTCACACTACTGATTGCAGAGCTTCCAAATTCGGCATGTAGGTACCTGGGACCCTGCAGGTCTGCACCTCATCGATATTTATTTCGAATTTGAATTTTTTTAATTAATTTTTTTTCAATTTTAAATATTAGTTTCATTTTTCATAAATTTATTCTTCCGTTGTAATCGTCTGCGTATCTTAGCAACGGCTATTACCTATTTATTTTTTATTTAATACATTTATTTGTAAGCGAAATCTTCTCTTTCTTTTTCTTTTCTTTTTCTTTTAATTTATTATATTTATTTAAAATAAAATGCTAATGGAGTAGAAAAATTAACCATATTAAATTTAAAACTCATATGTATAACAGTTATGTTTATGTATAATGTTTACTGTATAGCAAATTTTTATTTTTTATTTAATTCCTTTAAAACAAAAATGTTTTTTTTTTTTTTCTTATATGGTATTTAATGGTATTGTATTTATAGTATTAATGGTGTTATGTAGTAGAAAGGATTAAACATTAAAATTTATTTGTTTTTCATGAATTTAATTCCTTTTAAAAGAAGATCTACTTTTTATTTTATTTTATTATATTGGTCAGAATCAAATAGTGTAAATAGAGGGGGCTGTAAAATACCTGGTTCAAAAACCAAAAATATTTAATAGATGCTGAGATACAGTCATCTTTAAAATCGTAGTTTTTAAATAACAGCAGAGCCACCTGTCGTCGGTAAATAACCAAATTGAAGCGTCCGGGAAAGACCTTTCTGCATGCAGTGGGAATCTGGACCCAATGCAGTGCGGGTGGAAAAAAGAGTTGCCGTGGGCACCGGGTACCCGAAGCGAGATTTAGAGCGACTTCAATGCAATTATTTTAGTTTCTATTTTTAATGGGATGTAAAAAATAAATACTGATCCAAATCTTTTGAAAATTCATTTAAATATAATGACCAGCGAAGCGGGCGTAGAATACCAGTAATAAAAAAGGATGTTTGTGTGTGTGTGTCATTGTGTATGTATGTCCAGAGCTTTTTAGGAAAACGGCTGATCCCAGAGTTACACAAACTTGCATGGAGATTCGTAATGACCTCTCCTAATGCACCTCGAAGCCCGATTTTCGAATTTTTGATTAGCTTTCTTTTAATTAATTAAAATGTGAAAATAATACCGTCCTAATTAGTGATAAATTAGCCATTTAAATTTTATCCATAATTTAATTGTTGCCAAAAAAAATTACGAGCTCTTTTTTTTTTTTTTTTTTCTTTGACAGAAAAACAAAGTACATTTACTTAAACGTGAACAATATAAAATTATAAAAAAAATATATTATGCATCTCACAAAAATTGACGTCATTATCACTTTAAAAAATTTTCACACATTGATAATGTCCTAATATATTTCATGATGCTAATATATGTTGTTCTAAAATCATCATCATCATCTTTTTTTTTTTTTTTTTAACTAGTGTTTTTAAATTTTTATTTTTACTGCCAAGATGTTATTAAACAAAAAATGCCTACTACGCTATAATCGACTGCGCAGCGTTTTTTATTTTTTAAACTCTGTGAACCCTATTTTTATTTTATCAGGTTCATTAATACATCCTCTTGCGCGATTTTTTAAATTTTGGTGTTGAAGTACGCCGAATGTTTTTTTGACAAGAAGTTTAATATAGCAACAGCCATTTTAATCTAAGTAACGCATCAAAAATATAAAAAAAAAAAATTATAAAGTATTACAAAAAGAAAAAAAGAAAATATAAATAGTAGTCACATAAATGATTTATTTATACAGAAAATTTATAGAAAAAATGCAGTTTTAAAAATAGCAAATTTGTTTCAGCAAGCACTATTTTAAACTTAAAACCATTAAAAATATAAACAGAATAGGAAGGATTCTTATATATAAACGAAAAGGTGTCTGATAAAAATGTTAGCAAAACGGTCTTCCCCTTTTAATAAAAAAAAAAAAAAAAAAAAAAAAAAAAATCCATCGCTAATATGGCGACAAAAATTCAAAAGCCGCCAATGTAGAGACATAATAAAGTTGTGTAGCGATGAGTTATATGTGGGGGGAAGGTTAGTATAATTACATTATTTTCTCTTGTCAAATTTACAAGTTCCAAACTTTTGGTGTGACTGTTGTATTCATCAAGTAGCAACAGCACTGACTTCTCATGGGTATGGTTGGAAAATTCTACGAAGGGAAGAATATACAACATAAATTACTATATCCCGTTTTATCCCTCATAAGTGTCCCGTTTTGCCCAACTCCGACACTTTTCAAAACAAACATGGCTGTTGCCTAAACGTGAGAGGAAAATTAGATAGACTACACATGAGAATATTCGTTAATAAATGCTTAATCAAATGTAATATTCACTGGAATTGTATTCCCATATATGTAGGCAGTATAATCTAGAAAATAACGCATGTAAATGTAGAGAGTGCCAAGAAAACAGAGTAAAAAAGTTCTAAGAGCTACAACTTTCCATCAACTAGTGGTCTCGAGGCGGGACGAACTGAGAATGATGTAAGTACGGCCGAGAACAAGTTTCTGTCGTCGTCCGCTAGATAGCAGCACTTGTCGGGTCCCTAGGTGACGTATCCCGTTTTATCAAACTCTCCCCTATTTCGAAACTGTTATCTAATAAGCACCTAAATGGAAGCCCATTGGTAAACCATTGTCACAGGTAATAGGGACAGGCCCCCGAGTTTCAGCGGATGACGAAAAAGCTGCCGAAGGCACCGGACCTGAAGCGAGCATTTGAGCAATTTGAGCATTTTATTTTATTTTTATAAAGCTATATAGAAAAGATACACTGTAAAAAAATGTTGTAATTTTTCCTGCACTTTCTGCGGTATATTTTCAGTATTTATGCTGTGAAATAAATTCAAGCAATAAATGCTGTAAAATCGACTTCCTGTGGACTTTAGACAGGAACATCTGCTTGTGGAAGCATAACATCTGCGTCTCTGAACTCAGATGCAGATGAACCATGAACGAGGAATGAACAACGTGAAGAACATGGAATGAAGAATGTCCACTCATCAGAAAGGTTAGTTTTTAATTTTTATATTAACATTTTGTATTGATTAATTAAAATTCCGTTAAAACGCATTACTTGTAAACATATTGTAGCGTGTCTAGTTCATGACACCTATAACTCTTCTCTTAACAACTTACAATTAATTTAAAAAAAAAATTTCTTATTAATCATTCAGTATAGTCATTTTAAAGGTTTTTCATACAATTACATTTATCAAGTTATATGCTGGCCAAGGAAGTGCTAAATGCACTTTTTTTATATGAACAGATTTATGTTAACGTGTATAAACTTGCACTCATGAAATTCAACAAAAAATATTAATTATTTATTAATCAATTTACCATAACAAATTGAATATGTTTATGATTACAAATTAATTTTTAACCCTAGAACACTAGTGGTACGTAAATTTTACGTGCGGTCTTCATTTAATGGTTTTTTCTGCACTTTCCCTACTATCGATATACTTGTTTGAGTTTGAGTGCTTCGAAATAATTATTCAGATAATGAAAAATTAGTAATATTGGGTAAAACAGCAAATAATTTAACATATTTAAAAACAATATTAATGTAATACAAGCAAATAAAACGACTTTTATATGAGCGCGTCAATTTTAGGTATCTCTAGTGATTATGAACACGCTAGTGTTCTAGGGTTAAAAGAAGATTTTCTTAACCTGAACTTGAAATGTATTCCCTTTGACTTCAAGATAAATAATATAACAAGTATAAAAACATAGTCCTTAAGATATTATTTGACTTTTTTTTTTTTTTTTTTTTTTTTTTTTTAATATCAAAGAATGTTCGCATGACAGTATGATGCACATAGTTTATTTTACAAATTAAAAGCGGTATATTTCTGGGGCCGAATCAGTGCAAAAATTGGGAGCGCTTTAGGATCATATTCAATGACTTTGACATTGAATGTTCCTTGTCATATTCAATTTCATATTAAACTTAATTTGTGTAGAGATCCTTAGAGCTTAATTTGAAGATTTCATTAGGTCATTTTAAACGAAATTCTAATTTTACATTCCAATTTTCTTTATTTTAAGAATTTTAATACCAATTTAAATAGAGGTAGAATTATAAAAAAAAAAAAAAAAAAAGAATTATTTAACTAAATCAGGATGAAAGTTCTTTTGTTTCAGTATAGCTTACAAATTCGCCTTCGGCGACCAGTGGGTGTGCGATCCTTCAGAAAACTCACCGTATAAACTCCTGCTCGGTGACGTCTTCGACGTTGTTTTCTTGTTTCAAAATCTACGATCGCCTGTTCACTCACCCTGCAAACACTTTTGAAAATTCTGCCTGTAGCAAATTTCGACAATCAGCTGAAATTTGGCGCCAATTGCATTCTATGCCCGTTTTATAATCTGAACCTGGATGTTTGCTCACCATCCAAAACGACCTTTGAAAAATTTGGCCAGACAACTACCCTAGTTTAATTTATGTGTATATCGGCCGATAGATAGCGCTGCTGTTAATTAACTGTGATCCGATAGTGGGGTTTTTGAATCCCGGAAGATTTTTCTCTCTTTTTTATTTATTGAATTTATTTTATTTTATGTATTTATTTATTTATTTTCAAAATTGATATCTGCTATAACAGATATACCTATTGAAATTAGATTTTATATTATATTTATCTGCTTTTTTAAATAATCTTACGTTTACAGTTTCGAGAATTTTTAATTTCTGTAGAATTCGAAACACCCTCTTTTTTTTCAGGACATTTTCCAGCCATTATTCAGTAACGATAATTTTTTGGTTTATTTTATGATAAAAATTGCCATTCAGATTTTGAAAATATCTTGAAGAAAGACAGAAACTTCCAGCCCTGAACTTTTGTCATGAAATAAGCTATTAGAACGAGAGATCTATTTCTTTCGGACAAAGTAGAGTAAATGAAAACAATTTTTTTCTTTTTCCCTTTGGCACCAAATAGAAATAGCATAAAAGAAATTTTAAAACGTTAATATATATGTAACTGCTGCTAAAGAACGCAATTTCATATTTTAAGGAAAAGAATGTGCTATTTTTATTTTTATTGATTTATTTATTGCGCTTTTTAAATATTTTGACCAAATGAAATAATAATAATAATAATAAATAAATAACTCAATAAATAAATAAGGATTTTATTTTATTTTTCTCGTTTTTTTTTTGAAAAATCAATATAAACGAGAAAAAAATACATATATTGGATTCGTAAAAATTTTCGATCTCCGTTTTTCGATGGATTTAAACGTTTTCGAATGTCCTGAACACGATTAGTTAACTTTTAGAAAAATTGCTAAAGAAAAATATTTACTTCCCCCCCCCCCCCACCTCCATCCCATACAAAATAATTTGCGTTTAAAATGCGCTAAAAAAAAAAAAAAAAAAAAAAAAAAAAAAAAAAACCTGTATCGACCGACTACTGCAATTCGATTTACCCGTAATAATCTGTATATATATATATACGGTAAACTCTCGATTATCCGCAAACGGATTACACACGTTGTGGATAATTCGTGGAGCGGGAAATGGGCAAAATCAGAAGAAAGTTTTTTTTTTTTTTTTTTTTTTTTTTAATCATCAACAATAAACAGATACAAATGATAGGTTAAAAAAAAAAGTAAATATAAAGAATTATGTGGTTTTTGCTTTATTTGTTCTCCAGTAGAATACGCTACCAAACACGTCAAGATTTCAATTTATTTCAAAACATAGATGTAACCGCTTTTTTACTTCCTTATACAAAGTATAAGGAAGTATTGTAATCCCGATTTGCGAAATGGATTTTGTATTTCACATTGCTCGAAAACAAATGATCGCTGAATGTTGACAATTTATACGTGTGACTGTCATGATGTCTAGTTGTACACCTGCAAGTGTCGTCTTAACACGAGCTCTCGTTTTAGAGATATAAGGGATTTTACACGATTTTTCGTGACGTCTGTATGTATGTGTGTCTGTGTGTGTGTCCGTATGTCGCATAACTCAAAAACGGTTGGACGTAGAAAGTTGCGAATTGGTACAGAGATGTGTTATAACATCTAATTGTGCATCTCCGTTTTTGGACTTTGTATGATTTTTCGTTTTGGAGATATTTAGAAAATTAGGTTCATAATGACAAAAAATACATAGGTTTTGGCCATAATGTATCAAAAAACGGTGATAACTCAAAAACGGTTTGGACAAATCTTGCAATTTAACTGACTTCCCGACTAGCTAGACATTTGAAACTTTCAGAACACGTTGACAATGCATTTTTAAAAATATTTTTAGCCAACTGTTTCCGATACCTGCTGCCTTCAGCGGCGTTTATGTGATTGAACAGAAAATTTATTTAACTAACTTCCTGACTAGCTAGACATTTGAAACTTTCAGACTAGATCAGAACACGGTGAAAATGCATTTTTTTAATACTTTTAGCCAACTGTTTAGGGTCTCTGCTGCCTTCGGCAGCGTTACCAGTACAAATCTTGCAATCGAGTTTTAACTAACTTCCCGACTAGCTAGACATTTAAAACTTCAGGAAAAGCTCAAAACACGGGGAAAATGCATCTTTTTAATACCTTTAGCCAACTGTTTCGGGTCCCTGCTGCCTTCGTCAGCGTTACCAGTACAAATCTTGCAATCGGTTTTTAAATAACTTTCAGAAAAGCTCAGAAAACGGTGATAATTCATTTTTTAAAATATTTTTAGCCAACTGTTTCGGATCCAATGTCAATGTTTTTTAACATTATGTATATTTCTAAAAGTGTATAAGGAAGTCATGTGGTGCCCACATCAGATTTTTTTTTTCTTTCACACCAGTTTTCCTGGCGGGTACTTTCTTTAATATTCAATCGTAATTAAATATTGGAGAATATTTTTCTACAAATAAAGTGGTGTGAAAATGTGGCGGTTATTCACAATTCTGTGGAATAAACTAAATGTTTGCATGTCTGCGGTACTGTTTAATTTAGAGTATAAATTAGATTACAAATTGAACCATGGCTTCATCTTAAGTTCACTTTTTTTCTTTATGTTTTTTACATCCTATAGTATATGAAGTACAGTCAAACCTCGTTGACGTGAATTACTTTTAACATGAACTGTTTCCACAATCTCCGTCAAAAAGAAGATTAGTTACTGATAACATGAACTACTGATAACATTAACAAATTTTTTATCCCGCATGAGATTCACGTTAATGAGGTTCGACTGTACAAATAATTTTACTTTTTATAAATATTTTCATTGTTTGTATTATGTTTTATATACGATACATTCAAGTTTTTAAGCTAGAATGCATTTTATGTCATTTCAATTTCATGTTCAGCCTTTTTGCGGTTTATGTACGAAACCCATGGCTCTCAATTTTGAGGATAATCAATTATGCTGTATCTATATACATGTATGTTCAAAAAAAAAAAAAAAAAAAAAAAAAAAACATTAACATCTTTTAACGCAGATTATAAACTAAGCATGTCAAAACGGAAATCAGAAATTCTCGCTGAGTAAGATAAACAAATACTGGATGAAAGTTGAAAATGAACCCGATGAGTTTATTCACTCTAAAACGCCTAAGCATCACAGTTTTCCTTCAATCAAACACACTGACTTGACTTTTATATACTGTAGATATTGAATGAAAGGCTTGCTTTTTATTTTTTTCCTCTGTCTCAAAGTGCAAGCGAATTACTATAAATTTATAACTGTCTATCATTAATTTTAATGCGTGTTAGTGTATGTTTAATAGGAGACACATATAAACTTGGTGTTAGAGATTTTTACATTTTTAATTTTTTTTTACGTTTTAAGATTTAAAAAAAAAAAAAAAAAAAAAAAAAAAAAATCTTAACTTTTTAACGGAATGACACCTTAGAACATTGAAAGAACGAGCTCTGGTATTCCATTATTTAATATTTTAATTATAATAAAGCACAATCACAATAACTATATACATCGCGCGCAGTAAACAGAACATTAGGATACATAAGAACGAATATTCTTACAGGCCGCTGCCTGCGGCCCATGGCCACAGGGGCGTCTTACACGAAAACAGCTACATCTCTGAGCGAGAGCCGACGAACTTCTGACTTCTGAAAACAAAATGTTTTCACTTCATTTTAATGATCGGCAAAATATCATTAGACATTTTGCCGAGAATCTCTGAGCGAGAGCCGACGAACTTCTGACTTCTGAAAACAAAATGTTTTCACTTCATTTTAATGATCGGCAAAATATCATTAGACATTTTGCCGAGACATTTTGCACTGAAGACTGTACGCTATAGGCTACCGAAACACGCTGTATGCATTTCCAATATTTTTCTTTGGCGTTTCTGACGTAGTAGTTTATTCGGGTTTTAACATCTATCTATCTGTATCTATCTATCTATATATATATATATATATATATATATATATATATATATATATATACTTACATAATTGTTTTACCAGTACAAAGTGTAGAATATTACTTCAATAAATTTGTATATCCATTATTCTTGAATGTAAAAACTTTTAAGTAATAATATGTTGAAAATGTAATGAATAAATCTTTAAAAATCGTCATTTTTAAAATTAAAAAACATATATTAAACGTTAATTTAAACTAACGATAAAGACACATATGTATTTATTGGACTTTTAAATAATATATCGTCTTTAATTTGAATTAAAATATTCAAAAGAATTTATATAAACATCACTTATGCATGGTGGCCTATTTTAGGACGAGGGTGAAATATGGGTTAAAAAGTTTCACACACTTTTATAAAAAATTATTAGTCTTTAAGTTTACATTAAAAAAAAAAAAAAAAAAAAAAAATGCTGTGAGATATTTTAGAAATACTTGCCTATTTCTTGTATTTACAAATAAAAAGGATTTTTTTTTTTTTTTCTTTCCAAGCATGTCAAAAACTAATGGATTCAGGTTTCATAATGGCCTGGCCTTAGTATATATATATATATTTCTAAAAAAGGAATTCTGAGTATAAATAATAACCAAATGAACCTAATAAAAATTTCCAATATTTTATTCAGTGTCTATTTGTGGACTAATTTAAACATTTCGGTTATAATGTGAGAATTGAAGGTGTTTATCTGCCCTTGGGACCTAGGTTCGAGGGGAGTACACTCAGACTCAATAACAGTTTTCCTGTGAGTTTTGGAGAAAAAACACAGAAAATTCCGTACGGCTGTGCGAATGGGCATGACCTGGTTTTGAACTAGCTTTCTACAAGTCGGGTCGATTTGAGAACACCATTCAAAAAATAATTTACAATTGAAAGCATAAATATGTAGACATAATTATAGCTCTTTAACTGATTTTAGACACGTGTCGGAGCTCCGTTTTCCTATACGCGGATACCCACCTGGGAAAAAAAAAAAAAAAAATCCGTGTAAGCATGACAAAAAAATATCCGTATACGTTTTCTTTTCTTCAACAAATCGAAAAATGATCATCTATAGAAATTGTATGAAAATTTTAAAGTACTGTATTAAAATTTTTATTTACTATTGTTAATATATGTATATATATAATATACTCATATAAGAAATACAACATAACCTTGCTTTTACGTTTTGATAATTTAAATTATTTCTTAATTTACATTTTTTTTTTTTTTTTTTTTTTTTTTTTAAGATATCTTTATTTTCAATGAATTTTAATCCTCGATTTTATGTTAATGAAATTTTGAATTTTCTTCCATTTACATTTGTATATGCAGAAAATATACAGGGAATACTTGTTGTAATTTAATTAAAAAAAGTAATGTAAAATAAACACATAAAGGAAACGAATGCCATCAAGGCAGATTATATTCTTTATCGCCTTCTCTAGAACAAATAAATAATGCACCAAGCAAAACTGTCACCGGAGGAAGCTAAGTTGCTGATTATGGGAATTTAAAGTGATCAATGACCCTTAAATAGCAGATGTTTAACTGTGAATCACATACATACTACACAAATTATTATAGTAAAGTTAAACATCCACATTGGAAAAAAAGCAATAAAGAATAATACATCATTTTTTCCCCAGACTATAAATATTAAACAATAAATTACGAACATTTAAATTGAAGTGCATTTTTTACTTTCTTCTATATTCAATAAAAGAATTGGATTCATAAAAATTTTCGACTTCGAGTTTTCGACGGATTTACACGTTTTGAGAGGTCTAGAACACGATTTTATCATTTATAGAAAATGTCTGTCTGCCTGTGTGTGTGTGACAAAAATTTTGTGGCGACTGTATCCCCGGAACTACTGTTCAGAATTATATATGAATTTATATGTAGAGGCACCTTGACCTAAATTAGTGCCCATCAATTTTTGTCAACCGATCAACAGGTGGCGCTGCTATCAGCAATTTTCGAGATTTAGGAGGAGGCTATATTATATCTCAGGTTCTATTGAGTATAATCAAACAAAGCTTGAAATGTGAAAAGGCTATTACGAGACATTATGATGATCCAATTTGAATTCTTATCGGGTTATAAAAACGTACTTTTTAAGATGCCATTTATAGGCAATAAAAATGCATACTTTGGATATTTAGTGTTAGTTGTCTCTTAAAATGCAAATCGTTTGCATTCATCCTGCTAGATAATAATAATAAAAATAAATAAATAAATAAATTATTTGCACTTAGTAAAATATAGGAAAGTATAAAAGAAAGTCTTGTGGTGGCCACAACATACTAGTTTACTCTTGAAGTTTAACAATTTACATAAATCGTTAAAAATTATCATTGATCTATTTTTCAGATTTTTTAATTTTTAAACTAAACAATTAGTGATTACATTTCAAATTTTTTTTTAAATAATTTACCAACTGTATGACAGTGAAAATGTACCTTATTTTATAATTTAAAAAAGTTTTGTATGATTTTTATATGAATAAGTAATTTTTATTTAATTTTCGGGTTTCGGGTCGGGTTCGGGTCTAAAGACAACGGGTTTGGGTCGGGTCCGGGTCGTAAAAGTTTCTCTACTGTGGTTTTGGGTCGGGTTTCGGGTTGATATAAAATTCATTTGTCGGGTTCGGGTCGGGTGTGCAGGACTCTAGGTTAGACCTTAAAATTTCATAGCAATGAGTGAAAAGACAAAGTATATACAGAAAGCAACCTGATAGCTACGAAGAAACCGAAACTAATTACAAAACGCTTATTCTACGCTTACGTCATCAATAATCGATTGTAAAATCATTCGATTATTAAAATCATTCGAAAGCAAATCACTCGATTATCAAAATCATTCGATTATTCCCATCTCTACCGCCTACACTCAGTGATGCCAGATGGTCGAAAATTATTTCCCGAAACAGGTCTTCAAATTTTCCCAAATCAGGTTGTTTTTTTTTTTTTTTTTTTTTTTTCGAAAAAATCCCCAGCTTGATTTCTACTAAAGAGGAAAAATAAAAATTTCTTTAAAAAAAAAAAAAATCAAGCAGATTTTTCCATGATTTAAGCTCAGATTGTTCCCCAGATGAAGGCAATTTTTGAAAATAATCCCCAAATAACAATAAAGTTACTGAAAGTCTCTAGTCGTAGGGATAAATCATTATGTTGCCAACATTGACAGAAAGTTGAAGAACTCCCCAAAATAGTCCCCACAAACATTTGGTCCCCAAAATTGTCCCCAGAAGCCTCGAAAATCCCCAATCTGGCATCACTGCCTACACTGTAAGGAAAAAAAAAAAAGAAAAAGAAAGAAAAATAGTATTTTACAACAAAAGGTGCTGGCACCGCGGCTGCCAACACAGTTGCTGTAAAATTTACAAGCTGCTGCTTTTATGGAGCTGTAAAATTTACTGCACTTTGCTGTGAATTTTACAAAATGTCGTTTTTAGTAGTGTTGTAAAATTAACTGCACTTTGCTGTGAATTTCAGAAGATGCTGTTATAAAAAGTGTTGTAAACTTAACTACACTTTGTTGTAAATTTTACAACACTTTTTAAAACAGCATGTTGTAAAATTCACAGCAAAATGCAGTTAATTTTACAGCACCATAAAAAACAGCAGTTTGTAAATTTTACAGCAACTGTGCTGGCAGCCGCGGTGCCAGCACCTTTTGTTGTAAAATACTGAAATTTTTTTTTACAGTGTATATAAAAGGTAACAAACCACTTTAAAACACGTAGATACAATATTTTTATTAAAAACTACACAAAGCTTTTCGCCATCATAATAATAGCATCATCAGGTGTAATTGCGTTACATAGAACAAGCAATATTTAAATAAAGAAGTTCAAATGGTTTAAAGTGGTTTGTTACCTTTTATATATTATTTATACACGTGAAATGTTTTATAATTTAAACTTTTAATAGTTTTTAATCTATATTAATAAAATCAGAGTTTTGTCTGTAAATTTGTCGGAATCGAAAAATTTTGCGATATCTTCACGTTTCACACCCCATGAAAGCCGAAAATGACTTCAGAAAATTTTGCCTGTGTGTGTGTGTGTGTGTGTCTGTGTGTTTGTCATCGTGTCCGAATGTCGCTTTTTTTGTCCGGGCATCACTTGAGAACGGCTGGACGGAATTCAACGACGCTTGGCAGGAATTTAGGTCTTCACCCAACTTAAAATTATATCTGTCAACTTTTCGGAAATTCCCCCCCGTTCCCCCCCTAGGGGGTAAAAGACTAAAACACGTTTGTCCGGGCATCACTCGAGAACGGCTGGACGGAATTCAACGACGCTTGGCAGGAATTTAGGTCTTCACCCAACTTAAAATTATATCTATCAACTTTTCGGAAATTCCCCCCCGTTCCCCCCCTAGGGGGTAAAAGACTAAAACACGTTTGTCCGGGCATCACTCGAGAACGGCTGGACGGAATTCAACGACGCTTGGCAGGAATTTAGGTCTTCACTCAACTTAAAATTATATCTATCAACTTTTCGGAAATTCCCCCCCGTTCCCCCCTAGGGGGTAAAAGACTAAAACACGTTTGTCCGGGCATCACTCGAGAATGGCTGGACGGAATTCAACGGCGCTTGGCAGAAACTTAGGTCTTCACCCAACTTGAAATTATATATATAGAAATTTTCAAAATTATAATTAGTGTTTAAATTGTGGGTAAAAAACGCCTGCGCATGCACCATAAATATCTTTTCACTAAAATGCTTTGAATGAAAAAATGAAATATAAAAATAAATTTTTAAGTTAAAGACTTTTGTATTCGCGTGATTTTCACTACAAATTATGAAAAGATTGAAATGAAGTGTTGCCATCTAAGTTTCATACTTTAGTTAATTTTAAAAAATCTAATTGTCGTATCGAAAAACTGTTTACACCCCAGGATTCAGAAAAATCACCTCTTTCATTTGGTACTGAATTTGTAATGATAGGTCCGATATTTGTAATTTATTTTTCCCTTTATCCGTTTTTCCGTTGCCACTTAAATTTCATACTTTAGTTATTTTTTAAAAATCTAATTGTCGCATCGAAAAACTGTTTGAACCCCTGGATTCAGCAAAATCGCCCCTTTCATTCGGTATCAAATTTATAAATATAGGTCTGATATTTCTAATTTATTTTACCCTTTTTCCGTTTTCAACCCAGATTCGATATGGAACAGCTTTAGTATTGGATCCCTTTGGCAAAATTTGAAATTCGGCACCGTAGTAGCTCGGACGTTTCTCGCCAAGATCTTTAATTGCACAATTGAGACAGCCAATTCAGTTCATCGCAAAAATGGCTTAAAATATTTAAAGTCACCAAAGGGTTCCGATACTTAAGCTGTGCTTTTTGTATTTATTAGTGCTAGAGGCCTATTTCAGTCGGTACAGTTGTCGAATTTTTATAGGTCACTCTTAATTAGTGCTAGAGGCCTATTTCAGTCGGTTTATTGAATGGGGATTTATTGAATGAAGTCCCCCCAAGGCACAACTTTGACATGAGTCCCCCTCCAGGCCCAACTTTGACATGACTCCCCCCCAAGTTACCCCTATTTCAGTCGGTACAGCGTTGTCGAATTTTTATAATACACTCTTAATAGTGCTAAGGGCCTATTTCAGTCGGTTTATTGAATGGGGATTTATTGAATGAAGTCCCCTCCAAGGCACAACTTTGACATGAGTCCCCCCCAAGGTGCAACTTTGACATGAGTCCCCCCAAGGCCCAACTTTGACATGAGTCCCCCCCAGGCCCAACTTTGACATGAGACCCCCCCAAGGTACAACTTTGACATGAGTCCCCCCAAGGCCTAACTTTGACATGAGTCCCCCCCCAGGCCCAACTTTGACATGAGTCCCCCAAGGCCCAACTTTGACATGAGTCCCCCCCAAGGTACAACTTTGACATGAGTCCCCCCCAAGGCACACCTTAGACATGAGTCCCCCAAGGCCCAACTTTGACATGAGTCCCCCCCACCCAGGCCCAACTTTGACATGAGTCCCCCACAAGGTACAACTTTGACATGAGTTCCCCGCCCCCAAGGCACACCTTTGACATGAGTCCCCCGAAGGCACACCCCCCCGTCATTGGGAAAAAGAGAAAAAACGTTGTTTTGCGGCTATAAGACAGTTTGGACTTCCAACGTTATTTGTTACAATATCTGCAGCTGAAACACATTGGTTTGATTTAATGAAAACTTTATCATGGAATTTAGATCGTCACAAATTAACTAAAGAAGAATTTGTCGATATTAACAAGTTTAGCAGTAGGCCTCTGGCACTAAATTAAAATCTGTCAATGTCAGATTTTCATGTTTTAAATAATGAAATAATGTCGTGTCTGTATAATTTTTATTTTTTATTTATTTTTTTTTATTTATAATACTGTCTATTAAAGACTTCTGTGGTCACGAAATTTGGTGCGTAAATTGTTTGTATGCATCCGGCACTTATTGTAACTGCATTTCACGAAATTCGAAATCCCCCCCCCCCCCTTCTCGGAGTCGGATGGCAATAAACATGTGTAAAAACATGTTTTTCCGTTTGAATTCGCTTTGAATTATCTTAGAATGGCGAATTTTGGTGTGTGGATATTGATTAAGTGTACGCATTATGTACATTAGTGGGATTTTGCAAAACTTCGAACTCACCCGCTGAGGGTGGGGAAGTAAGAAGTGGGTAAGTTGTGCCGAAGACAGTGGAGACCCAGACTCCTCACTTTGCGAGCGAGAAAACCTCTACCACTCACAGCGAGAACTTAGGTTATTAATAAAGATATGGCATTTTGACAAATCATTTAAGTTTAACGTCCAGCGAAGCGGGCAAAGCCTGCTAGTCTTAATTATATAGAAAGAGTTTCCTTCAAATATAGTGACCAGCGAAGCGGGCAAAGCCTGCTAGAAACTAAATAAAAATAAAAATGTGTTTAATGGGAAATATATATAACCATAGAAATATTAGTCGTCTAAAATACGGTAGAAATAGTGCTGATAGCATAGTGTTACAAGGGATTAAGCCTTTTTCCTGCATCAATAGTACTGTTGCAATGAAATTAGTTTTACAGACAAAGTGAAAATAAAAGGGCAGTTCATTCACTTCCAGTGGGGTCAGCCTTCGCGATAAACTTGGCGAGTGGGTGACCCAATTTGGTGAAAAATGGTAGTTTAGGGTTCCCGAAGTTTCGAAGCTCTCAGACACACAGGAACATAGATCTCGAGCTTTCCATGGGATTCTCAACGGAATCGTTGCCAAGCCCCATCGCCAAATGTTATAAATAGGAGCGAGTTTATTTCTGCGAAAGAGTATGTAGTCACTGCGATTCATAGACCTATTCTGTTCCACTTTAGGGATTAAGTTCTAAGTGACTAGACATTTTTCGTGAGCAAGCGAAAATTTCTGCTCTGGAGTATTTGGTGTTATTTGCTTTAATCCTGTGGAACAAGTGACTATATTTTGGACTGTTCCAGAACATTCATCGCATGGGACTTTTACTGTTCGAGTAATAGCTTCAACTGTTTCCAGAATATTCGAAGAATTAACACTACTATTGGACTGTTTTCGAGACTAGTCCTTTCAATAATATTTTTGTTGTACAGATTCGAGAAGTTCAAAAAATATTTAATATCACCAAGGAGGTCCCATACTAAAGCCGTGATGAAAATAATCGCCAATCGAAATATATTTATTTAAGCGTTTCAATTCTTCAATTGAAAAGAAATCATTTGAAAGCAGTACCCAGCGAAGCGGGCAAAGCCTTCTAGTATGTTAAAGAGAGATACTTTACTGATGTTAATTTTATCCCTGAATCACCATTTAATCTTTTATCACAAAAATTTAAATTGCATCATGAATAGAAATTCCTTTGAATTTCTTACATCCATTTGATACTTAACTACAATTGTTTTAAATTTATCATATTGTTCAAATTTTTCAAACGTTTTAAATACATATAAAAAATAAAATAAAATGAAATACAATTTCTCATTACATTTTAATAATTTAACAATTTGCATATTACTAGATTTAGTAAATACAGTATTATATACGGAATTAGAAATTCATCACTGTAATTTAAGCCTTCGTCTCAATTTCTTATTATTAAGAAGCAATAAAAAGGTGTTCGTATTTTCCCCTAATAATTGTTTTATACTAATCAAACAACCTAACCATTCTTATGATTATATATAAATATACATAATATACATATAATCATTTGTAATTTTTTTTTTAAATTAAATAGGATTATTTCATATCTATAAAGTGGGCTTTGTCCTATCATTATTCTGAAAATATATTTACGTTTATTGCGGAATTAAATAGTAGTCCGCAGAATTTTAAATTATGAATTGTTTACATATATTTTCAGGGATTAAGTGACTACTTCATCATTTATATTTTGATTAAATTCTTTACCTAAACAATAATACAATTTTTCTAAATCTTTAATTAGAAATTTGGTGTTAAGAATTCATCTTGCAATTGTGCTTATCTCACTGTTTTAAATTAAAAATTTTAACCATTTTATCTAACTTCTCGTATCGTTGTCTTCCGTCTTGTTTTAAACTGTAAACCGATTTTTGAAGTTTATATATTACATTTCCAGGATTCAGTCGATTTTCTTTGCCTGCTTCATGTCCTTCTTTTAAATCACCTTTGCCGTTGTAAGCCATTATTATTCTGACGAAGCTCGATGTTCCTACTGGTGCAAGTGTTTCATCGTAATCAAACCCAGGCTGTTAAAGCCTGGACAACACCTTCTTGCTAACACTAATCTTGATTTTCTTTTCTCGAATGACCCGTCTGATTTTTGTACTTGCTTTTAAGCATATATATTTGACGGAAACATCGCGGTTTATAAACAACTGTACAATGTCGACGATTTTCAATGCAAACCATGCTATAATGCTCTTGAATAATAGAGACAAGTTTGTAGGCATTCCAACCTATTTATGAAAATAAGATCGTGAACAACCAAATAGACAAACAATTTATTGGTCAGTTAATCCTTCTTAAAGGACATAAACCCTCTTAAATGTATTCAAAATGCGCTTCCAGCGATTACCCCACGATGTACTTCGACCAATCCTTAATGCTAATCCCAATTTACGACCCATGCATTTGTGCATCTAAAAAGTAATGTTATTACCATGTTTTTATTAACTTCGATTCTTGTTTGTTTGTTTGTCCGGTACAAATCTTGCAATCTATTTTTAAGAGCGGACAATACCTAATCTCGCCGGCAGCCTTGGCTCATGTTATTCTATGGGAAAATTTGTTTATATAATTACTCATTACCTAATGAATATTTTTCAATTCTGTTTTCACATTTAGAAAATTCATAAGCGTTCAATTAGTACTTGTTTTCCAAAAATAGATTTTTTTTTTTTTTTTTAATTTTTAGTATTTCATTTTGCGACTAGAAAATGAGAAAAAATGCATTTTGTGGAAAATCGCATTTTTGAACTCAAAATTAAAATGTAAAAATTTAAAAAATTGAATTTTTCAAAAATGAGTACTTATTTAACGGTTATGAATTTTCTGACTGCGAAAACAGAATTAAAAAATATATATTAGGTAATGTGTAATTGTCGCAACAAATTTTCCCATAGAATAACATTGGCCACGGCTGTTCGCGGGATTAGGTATTGTACCCTCTTAACTAACTTACCTACTAGTTAGACATTTCAAAATTAGCTCAGAACCCGGTGATAACACAATACTTCGAAGTCAGATTTTCGAATAGTTTTCTTTTAATTAATTAGAATATGAAAATAATATGTTCTTAATAGCAATAAAATAGCCATTAAAATATTAGCTATAATTTAATTACTGCCAAAAAAATTACGAGTTCATCTTTTTTCGACATAAAAATAAATACATTGATTTCAACGTGAACGTTAAAAAATTATAAAAAGTTAAATTATGCATCTCACAAAAATGGAAGTCATTGTCACTTTAAAAATTTTATACAGGTTGATAAGTGCTAATGTAGTTCACGATGCTAATATACGTTGTTCTAAAAGGAAAAATATTTTATTTTTAAAACCATCTTTTTTTTTTTTTTTTTTCCACTATTATTATTGTTTCACTGAACTTAGTCCGCGTGCTTGAATATTGCTTAAATATTATTTTTTATTCTCGCGTATTTTATTAATGATTCATCAGGCAATTTAAAAACAGGGTATATAAAAAGGGTTTTTTTTTTTTTTTTTTTTTCTTTCTTATATTTATTTTTAATATTGTGTAGTATTAATGCTAAGGAGATGCATTTTACATACGTTCCATAATTTAATTTTTTGCCAGCCTATTTTTTCTTGGATTAATTAAAAAATATAATTTAGACAGGTAAAGTTGTATGGAAAATTCATATGTAGACTGTTCAGCATGTCTTATTCATAATTCATATTCGATAAAAGAGAATTTTGCGTTTATTAGAAAAGAAAAAAATATTTTGTGTGAAATTTGTGAAAGTTATTAAGAAAGTGTGACATCCTTATTAATCTGAAGAGAATAATTGAACTTTTCATCTCCATTCAGTGAAAATGTTCGGCCATTGTTGGCTTACGTTAAGAGATAAGGCGAAGAAAAGGCACTCTTTAGAAGATAACACTCCTCGACGACACTTTTCAGGAACTCTGCCGAAAAGCGAGTTTTAATCTTTTGGCTCCGGGGAGGAAGATTAGAAATTGGGGGGGATATTTTGTCGAGTTTTCTATTGTAAATAAAGAAGATTAGAGTAAAGTTGTTGTCTTCAAAAGAAAAAAAAAAAAAAATCAGATAAATAAAAAGAAAAGAACATCATGACTGCTGTTTTTAATTTTATTTTTCTTCAAAATTTGCACAACGTAATTGATTAAAAAAATTAAGTTACTTCTAATTATTACGTTAACATCATATATATAATTACTTTTTTGATAAATAAATTAAAAAGATGCTCAAAAAATTTAACTTTTATTTTATTTATTTTTTTTTTTTATTAATTTTTTTATTATATTATATTTTATATATTTATTTATTTTGCAGAATTGCATGTTTACACATTCATCGGAGAAAATTGATGTAGAAAATTGAGATAGGTATGGCATTCGACGTCTATTTTTTTTAAGCACTTTTGTAGAATCGAACGACTTCATTTGAAATTCTGCCATATTATATTTTTAAATATTCTTTGGATCCTGTTTAAAAAACTGATAAAAATTTAGAACACGATTAAGATCATACCAGAAAAAAGAAAAAAAAAAAAAAATTATAAAAGCAAGAGAGTGCAACCTCGCCCAACTAATTTTTCGGTTTCCCACACTGATATCATCCGCGAAATTAAAAAACTTAAGAGCAAGAAAGCTCCAAGCATCAGTGGTATCAATAACGACGATCTCAAAAACCTACCCTTACTCTATGTTCCAAAAATTACCCGTTTATATTACAATATCTTTAATTATTTCCTATTCTAGTGGAAAACTGCGTTCATAACTGCCATTTTATAAAGTGCCTAACCACCCAATAGAATTTCAAATTTCCGACGATTTCCCTTCTAAAATATTTAACCAAATTTTGTAAAGTCTTTATTTACACAATTATTTTAAATCAACGGATTGGTTTTAATATTGCAAAAAAAAATATTATGATGCCAGAACAATTTGGATTCTGTAACGGCTTTTCTGTCCCCTACCAAGTGCACAGACTTGTTGAGCCCATTACTACAGACAAAATTAAAAAGCTGCCGTTTACCTCGATATCGAGAAAGTATTTGACAAAGTTTGGACCACTGGTTTTATCTATAAAGGAATAAATTATGCCCCCCCCCTCATTAAATTAATTCCGTTACATTTTCGACAGAAAGTTTTACGTCGAAGTGAAAGATATCTTTTCATGGAATTACGTTGCCACATAAAGCGTTCCACAAGTCATGCTCTAAAATCACCCCTAAATTTTTCGTTCTTGCATTTACGATATGTCTTGTTAACCCGATACTCCTCTTTAGCGATCTTTGCGAACGATACCTGTGGTTTTGCATCCAATGTTAACAGACGTTGCGTAGTTTCGACTATTTCTCACACCTCAAAATTCTTTCCAATTCTGAGTGGAGGATCGCTCTTAACATAGACAAAACGGAAGCTGTACTTTTTACACGTGAAAGTTGATCCATGGTACATGATACGAGAGATAAATATAAAATTCACCTTAACTCGACCCATCTTCCATGGTCTAAACACAGTAAATACCACGGAGTTTTCCTCGACCAAGGCCTCACTTTTAAACATCAAATCACTACTGCCCGTAACAAATTTCGAGCTTCTAAAAGTAAACTTAGGCCCCTATTATCTCGGAATAGTAATTTAAAGTTTAGGAATAAAATGATCCTCTACACATTCTTCTAAGATGCCATTTTTACTTATGCATGTAGGGTGTGATCCTATGCAGCCAAATCCCATATGAAGTGACTCATAAGAGCACAAATCGCTTGATGTGCCCCGGTACATTCGAAATTTTCATATTTAGAAGGCAGTCACACAATCAGTAGATTATTTAACTGTGTTTAACATCCTAAATATGCTAATTTACTCTTATATGCTTTAAAGAGGTGGATAAGTTTTTTTTTTTTTTTTTTTTTTTTTTTTTAATAAAATTATTATAAATCGCAGAATAAAAATAATTCTGTTTCAAAGCCAAATAAGTCAAATATTCAACCTGAAACAATTCTAAAAAAATTGTATCCTCTGGAAAGGCATTTCAAATGGAAAAATACATTTCCTTGGATTTCTTACAATGAAATTAAGGTAAAGTGTTTTGTCAAGTATGCAAAGATGCAGCGTTCACAGTGGCACAAAGCAATCGTTTTCTCCGAAACTCGAGTAAATACTCGCTAGGATCACTTAGAAAGACCCCCTTTATACTTTCGAGACAATTGTATGTGTCTGGAAAGGAAGAAGGGTGCCACAGAGCGGGAACACGCTAAAATTAGAATTTTCAAGGGTCGTTTGCGGGATAAGCGAACATGCTATTTATTGCAAGTGTCTGAAATAGGGAAAATTTCCATAGGCGCCACCGATTGAGAATTTATGCTATGGCCATATTTTTTAAGGGTCGTTAAATACGATCAGAATTTTCAAAGGTAGTTTGTACGGTACGCAAACAGGCTGTTATAATTGTCTGAAAATGAAAAAGGGCGTTATAGGTCCAACCGAGCGGGAATTTCCAAAATCAGACTTTTTAATTCAACATTTTTTGCTAGTTGGCGAATCAGCTGGTCACCAAAGGGGGATAGTGATACATAAATCTTAGCATTTTTGGTACGTAACGCTAATTCACTTTAAAATGAAATTTAAGGCGCATAAAAAAAAACTCATGTGCCACAATATTTTTTAAAACATTGAAGGAGGGACACCACTCCCCCCCCCCCTCAAGCTACATCCTTGAGCAGAGCACCCACAGCATTTTTTTAAAGTCGGCGCTCCTGGACAATACTTAATCTCGCTGGCAGCCTTCGCCCATGTTATTCTATGGGAAAATTTGTTGCTACAATTACACATTACCTAATGAATATTTTTGAATTCTGTTTTCGCAGTCAGAAAATTCATAACCGTTAAATGAGTACTCATTTTTGAAAAAATAATTTTTTTTAATTTTTACATTTTAATTTTGAGTTCAAAAATGCGATTTTTCACAAAATGCATTTTTCTCATTTTCTAATTGCAAATTGAAATACTAAAATTTAAAAAAATCAATTTTTGGAAAACAAGTACTAATTTAACGCTTATGAATTTTCTAAATGTGAAAACAGAATTGAATAATATCCATTAAGTAATGAGTAATTATGTAAACAAATTTTCCTATAGAATAACATGGGCAAAGGCTGCCGGCGAGATTAGGTATTGTCCGAATCTTGGTACTCATGTGATGGATAGGTGTCTTAGTGTTTCTGTATACCAAATATTTTTGTTATTACTTACAAACTTTGAATAAACACCATAAAATGCAAGAAACTCGCAACAATTGTTTCGGGTCGAAAAAACACACGACCCTTCATCAGGCGAACAAAGTAAGCACGAGTGCTGCAGTCAAAGCGGCAACGCTTGTTTTTGTTGTTATTGTTCATTAGTTCAAAAGAAGTTCAAAGAAATTCCATAATTTGTGATCCTGTATCATATGGTTTTACAACAAAATTAATCTCCATAGATGCTGTTTCTGCTTATGAAAGAATAAAATTGAATTCTCATTCAATCAATTAAAATAATTTCTTAAAATAATTTTCTCCATTTAAAATATTTTACTAAAATAAATTTAAATATTTTTCTAATGTTGCCCAAGAAGAAGCAAGCCAGTAGCAGAAACAGCACAGTATGGCAGCGAGCTCTGCAAATTGTTTAAAGCTGTACATACAAATCAATTTAACAGCTAAAGAAAGAAATGTTTAGGCTTAAAAATACACATATTTTGCATTATGTCTCGAGGTTACTGTATTTGTTGTATAGTCTTAATTTATTTTCTTTGTAGATGCAAATTTTACAAATTTTATGAATTGCTATTACTTTTAGTGACACAAGACGATTTGGCATTTATGGTGTAGATTCAGAAAATTCTGCTAATGGGAAAAGCAAGGGAAAAAAAAGAATTATGAAAGATTTCCTGTGTTTACCTTCTATAGATCCAGATTCTACCTAACATTAGTTGTTCCTGTTGCCAATTTACTTTGAAGTGTTAATGTAAGTTATAATTTCATTCATTTTGATTATCAATATAATTGATATACATAATTTTCTCCGTCATTCTTTAATAATAATGCAATTGCCAGATTAAAATGAAATGTGTCAACCGGGCCGTGTTATTGCATGGGCAAATCAGGTATTATCCCAGGATTTCCAAAATTGAGGCCTTAATTTTTTTTTTTTTTTTTTTACAACTCAAGGTGATCGGTAACATCTTAAGCAATTTCAAAAATGTTGCAAAACAATAAAATTAATTTTAAAATGGTAAAATAAGTAAATTTAAAAAAGAAAAAAAAATGCTCTTTAAATAGTATAATCATGGGAGGGGAGGGGGGGGGAGAGAGAGAGAGAGAGAGAGAAAATGTACTGAGGAATGTTCTAAAACTTGGGCACCGGGCATCTACCATTAAAAGGGAAAAGACTTGCAATTATTGTTCTAGAATGTGCTGTTCTACTTGTGCTTACATCGCAAATGATGTACAAATTTTTGAGAGTTGGTTCTTGATTAATAAGATTATAGAAAATATCACAAATATTTTATTTAATATTATCATTGCAAACTATTCATGAATGGAAATTGTTTTGACACACGTGTATATATATATATGTGTGTGTGTAAATGATAGATAATGTAATAAAATTTAATCTTAAAATTTAGCAATTAATAGAACTAAAACAATAACAACACACAATAATATAGAACTTAATATATATATATATATATATATATATATATATATATACTAGCAGACCCGGCCACGCGTTGCTGTGACTAAGTTATACGTTGAATTATTATTTAGTACAGTCAAATTATTATTTACGAACAAAGACGAAAACGTTGTAGCCGATGTAAAAACCCACAGGGTTGAGATTTGAAACTTAGGTCAAAATTTGGAAGCGATTGATAAAAATTTTCGTAGTGTTGATATTAAGCACAAATTAATTTTATTGTAGGGTCCTATAAATTTTAATGGAGAAGTGATATATATTATTTCTAATGCTACTTTGGATAAAATTGCTAAAATGACTAATATATAAATTAAATTCTATTAAAATTCTATTAAAATAAAAGTATAAAAGAAACAGACGATTTTAAAATCAATTTTTATGGAGGAGTGAAATATAATATATGCTATAATGGATAATTTTACTATAAAATGACCTCATCATTTTAAATATTTTAAAGAGGGCAACAGCTGTAGTTATAAAAAGGAAAACAATAAGGCTAAACCAGAAAAATAAGTAAATTTGATAAATATTTTAAAACTTTAAAATTGGAAATCTTATGAAATATTGGACATTTAAAGTAAATACATGTATCATTTTAAATAGAAAAAGATTTTGGAAAAGTTTAGTGTATTTTAACGAAGTGATGAGAAGTTTTTGAGTATGTTAAAATTTTAATAGTAAATTCAAGTTAATAAAGATGGGAAACATTGAGGATTAAGATATGAATAATTATAAGATTTTAAAAAAAAAAAAAACTTTTTATATACCATGCTTTTAAATTTTAATATACTAATAATATACTAATTAAAAGGAAAATGATAAATATTCTATCATAGTTTGAAGTCAAATTTGTTTTCAAATGTCTAAATAAAATATCTGATGTAAGATACTAATATTTTGCAGCGGAATAGATTTCATTTCTGTCATCCTTGGCGAAAAAAAAAAGAATATCGCCAAATGATCTGGCGAAAATATTTAATTCCTTTCAAAAATCATGGTTATTTTAACAACTTATATTAAAAGAGTAATGAATAATATGAAACAATATTTCGTACAATACATATTACATGTCATACATACGTACAATGAATAATACATATTACATTTCGTAATGCATACATCTGGCATGTATATTTTCGTGTTACGCTTTTGATCGCCAAATAATAATAATAATAATAATAAAAGCCAAGGACGACAGAGTTTTGAAATTTAAAATTAAAATTTTGTCAATTTGACAGCAAAATAATTCAATCTAACACCCGCGATAACTAATACATATCTATACCCAAATATAAGGATTAAAATCGGGAAATAAATTTCCTCGATTTTTAATAATTTCTTACAAAAAATCCAGTGGGCAATTAACATAGGAAATCTTTTTCTTGGCTGCACAGACGGTCAGTGAGTCACACTTCGCTTGCGTATAGAACTCATAGATATAGTATAGCATATATAGAATAGAGTGATCATTGGGGAGAAAAAAGTTATTCCTTTTCATTTGGGAAAAGACGACGTTTTTACCAAAATATGGCTGTCTTTCCCCGAGTGAATACACACGGGAATACATACTAATATTTTAGCAAATAAAATTTATGAATAATTTATTTGCTAAAGGGGAATGGAAGACTCCAGATACAGTTTCAAATTCATATTTCTTTCTTTCTTTTCTTTTTTTTTTTTTTTTTCAATACCACTTAATGGCTGTTTCCAAAGCTTTTATTTATTTTTTTTTTTTTTCGGCATCAAAAATCTTTGTAAGATAACATGGGGATGAGAGATCTATATATATTACTATATCTATGATAAAACTACATTAGCACTTTATCAATGTGTATAAAATCTTTAAATTGATTATGACGTCAATTTTCGTGAGATGCATAATTTAACTTTTTATAATTTTTTAACGTTCACGTTTGATTAAATGTATTTATTTTTATGTCGAAAGAAAATGAACTCGTATTTTTTTTTTTTTTTTTTTTTTTTTTTTGGCAACAATTAAATTAATGGAACTCACAGATATTTTGGAACAACTTTAATAAAGGTCTATAATTAACAAATAATTGCAATAAAACAATATTGTGACAATAAATTGAGATAAAAACTATCCTATCTCTCAAGTTGGACCAAACTGCACACAGTGTGCAAAATTTCATTAAAATCGGTTCCTTAGTTTAGGAGTTTACCCCGGACAAACATCGTGACACGTAATTTATATATATATACAGATATATATATATATATATATGTGTGTGTGTGTGTGTGTGTCATTTGCTTTAGTAACAATTTTTATTTGACTAAATAAGTTTTCCAGATATATTAACAGGATTTCTTGATATCCCCCCCCTTTTTTTTAATCCCTTTTTATATTACTATGACCACTAAGTAAAGAGAGAGCGATTTCAAATATGACTTAATTAGTATGTTTTAATAAATTAGTCTAATAATTTTATTATTCTTGATAAAAACCATTAACAAATCTGCTCTTTTTTAATGCGTATTATGTGGGATTTTTCTCTTTTCTTTTTTATTTATGGGACCACATAAAAGTAATAATGTATTCGCTAGCAGCGATAGCAACCAATTTTGAACAATACTCTGGTGCACAAATGTATAACTAAAATTTTGTGTTAATATTACATAGAGGTTCTTTTTTTACCTAAAATATTTTATTTTTGTTTGATTTATAGATACAATTTTATGTACTAAGTTTTTATAAAATAATGCATATTACATATAAACAAGATAGTTATATATAATTAAAAGCTCATATCATGAATCATCTTTATACTAAGTTTGGTAACAGCCAATTTTAACTGCAGAAAGCTGTTATAGCAAAAATTTTAATTATAATAACTCTGTGTTTATATTTTCCTATTTTTTTAGTTATGTAAAATAAATATCACTCATTAACACATTTCTTTCAATAATGCATAAAAATAGTGAAATTCCCACAACAACTCGGTACTGGCCGAATACATAGCCTAAATTTGGCCGAGTACCGAGCATTCAGCAAATAGACCAAGTACAGAGTATATACCGAGTACTCGGTACAGCTCTACTTATAAACACATGTGCAACACCGGCTGTGTCTATAAGGATTGTTTTAATGAAGGAGGGTGAAATGAAACTAATGATAATAGTAGGAAATGTATTCTATTGGAAAAATCATGTTTAAATGAAAATTAATGTGAAGTACTGTATATTAAGACTTCAACCTAGATTTAAATGTATGCATTCTGCAGAAAAGCACATTTAAAAAAAATTCAAACCATGCTGAAACTGCCACCCCCATTTGAAAGCAAGCCCCCACTTTGAGCAATTGAAAGAAAAGCAAAAATGTTAATTTTAACATTTCCAGTTTAATATAAAAAGAAATGATACTTAATGTAATAACAGGATTGCCATGCTACCTGGAAAACTAGGGGAACCTGGAATACTCAGGGAATCTAAAAATGGACTCTAAAAGTCAGGGAATTTGAATATTTTAGCCAGAATCGGGAAAAATCAGGGAATTTCCTACGATGACTGCCAAAAAACAACTTTTCTGCCAATGTAGGGCCATTTTCCTGTATTTTTCTCACCTGCCATTTTTTTTTTTTTTTTTTTTTTTTTTTAAACATGACCTCTTAGAAAGACTCTGTGAAGGACAATCTCTCCTTAGGTAAAAGTAATATGTAACTTTTGTGTTTTAAAATGGCACCATAATTATTTTGCCCTCAATATAGCCCAATGCTCAATATACGGTTGCACTGGAATTTTCTTAGGACATACCTGGAAAAAATCAGGGAATTTCATTCTCCTATTTTAGTGGCAACCCTGTAATAAAATCATACTACTTTTCATCGACAACTATAAATTCATTAAGTCCCCCCCCCCCTTTTTTTTTTACCTTTTCGCTTACTATGTTTTAAAAAGTTCATTAAAAAAGTCTATATTTGGCAAAAAAAAAAAAAAAAATGCATTATTTGAAGAGTTTTATTCTACCCTGTTATATGGGGTACAATGAAATCTGTTTGGCATTTACTTTTTGCTATTTTTCTTGTATAAAAATATTCTTTAGAAAATAATAAAAATGTATTTAGATAAAGCAAGTACAAGATTAAAAGTGTACATTAATTTCATTCATGCAAAATTGTGGCTAGTAAAAAATAATTAGTAAAATTTGTTTCTTTGTACCACGTGTTCCCCATATATGGAGATGGATTTTAGTATCAAGTGTACCTTTTGTTTAAAACCTGTTAATATTTGTATTTATTGTAGATTTAAGATAGTATTTTATTTTATTTGAGTGATGCAACTTGTTTTTGTTCATAGATTATTGTATTATGAAACATACACATGTGTAACTAAATGTTGTATTTCCCAATAGTTAATTGTTGATATATATAATCTCTTTAAATCTATCAAAGAATTGCAACAAAACTTTGTTATTACTTATGTCGATAAATCTCCTAATAATTATGCAATAATCTGTAAACATTATTATCTTTCTTTACTCAGTTCATCTATATCTAATAGTACTAACTTTCATACTATCAATAATGATCTTAAAATCAATAACCGCAAAATTCACTGCTTTTATAAATTGCTAAAGCTTCCATTTAATAATTTTAAATATCCTTATATTGTACTTATCCCTAAATTTCACAAAAATCCTATTAAATTCAGAACTGTCACTGTAGGGTGTAATACTTACAACAACAATGCTAACAAAATTCTCCTTGATATTCTCAAACAAATCTATGACTTAATTAGTAAATCAAAAAATTTCTTTTGCCTTAAAAATAGTTATCAACTTAAAGCCAATGTCTTATCTATGAATAATGTGACTGATATCATGACTTATGATTTTGCTGACCTATTTAATAATATCAATTTAACAGATCTTCATCGTATCATCTTTAACCTTTTTGAAAAATTTAAAAGTCAAATCTCTTTACCAAAATGCTTTTCGGCAAATTCATTTAAGACACTTTTAAATTTTATTATTCATAACAATTACATTCTACACTGTAATAAGATCTATATTCAAAAGGTCGGTATTCCACAAGGAGGATGTAGCTCGAGTATGTTAGCTGACTTATACCTTTACCATTATGAACAGGGATTATGTATTGAAAATGTCTATTTTTACCGATACATTGATGACATTATAATTTTTTATGTCAATAATTTTTCGCCTAATTTATTTAAATTTGAATATCCTTCTCACCTTACCTTAACTTATAATCATCTCAAAAATAACTGTATTAGTTTCTTAGATTTAAAACTTAAACTTGATGGTAGTAAAATTTATACCGATATTTATGACAAAAGACAAGATTTTAGTTTCAAAGTAAATTTATTTACACAATTTACCTCTTGTCTTCATATCTCTGTCTACAGAAATATTATTCTCAATCACCTCTTTCGTATACATAATCTTTGTTCTGATAGGTTTAAAAACAAAAATATCTCTCACATAATTAATGTTGCTACAAAAATGGGATATCCTAAAAAATTTATTTATTCACTTGTTTATCAAAAGGGTCTCTGTCTAACACACACACAAAAAAAAAAAAAAAAAAAAAAACCCTAAGGTTTAATTAAAAATTAAAAAAAAAAAAAAAAAAAAAAACAGGTGGATGGGTGGGCAGAAGTTTGATTAAGGAGGAAGGGTGGTGTTGTTTGGCTGGTTGGCTGGGTGGGTTTGATGCTGAATAAAATTTATTAAAAAAAAAAAAAAAAAAAAACGTGGGGTATTGCTGTAAGTTACATTATTATTTTTTCTGGTGGATTCTATGAATTTTGAACTCACTCTTTTATTTTTTCTGGTTGATACTATGTATTTTGAACTCTTTTATCATTAACTTTTACTGTGCTTCTGGCTATTTGAGGCATCCCTTGTTAACTTTGAACAATCCATCTATTTGCATAACAAAAATAAAATCTTATAAATATTAATATATATATAAAAAAAAAAAAATCTTTTAAATTTAAATTTTCAATTTTAATTTATGATGACCGCATTACATTGCTTATCCTTATAGTTGTGCACTTTGGCATTATTTGCTTGTAATTATGTCTTCTTAAAACTTAACACTTAATAATTTGACTTAATAAAAAAAAAAAAAAAATCTTAAAAATTATTTAAATCTTGCTGTTAATACTTCTAAATTATATTAATCTTTCAGTCATTACATCTTAAATAAAAATCTTAAAAATTATCTTAATCTTTCAGTCAATACATCTTATATAACTGTTAATACTTCTAAATTATATTAATCTTTCAGTCATTACATCTTAAATAAAAATCTTAAAAATTATCTTAATCTTGCTGTTAATACTTCTAAATTATCTTAATCTTTCAGTCAATACATCTTATATAACTGACTTAATGTTATTACAGCTAACCGAAAGATGGCGCTTGTACTTAGTAGTCCTTAACCTTCATTCTTCAGTCCTTATCTTAAACGATTTAATTATTAATATTTTTGGTACGATTTAATTTAACTCTACTAGTATTAATTTTAACATTATCATTTAATATTTACTCTTTGTATTTTATCTTTAATGTAATTGTTATTGTTCTGAAATTTTTTCGATTAATCGATATCTGTTGAGCTATTATTTTAACTTCAATTTAGGTTTTGGCATCACCCTTTTTTCCAGTTTGTGTTAATTGTTTTCCATGTGGTTACTCTGCTTATTTCATGTTATTAATGTGGTTTCCTTTAAGATTTTAATTAATATTTATTTATCCTTTGTTTTAATTGAATTTTTCACTTTTTTCTCATTCATTATGGTTTTTTTGCTGCATTGATCGGGGCGTGAGATGATATAAATTGCTATGATTAGCAATATCGTTTTACGAAATCATTGCAGCTTTCTCTGCTTTATGAAATATGCGCCCCTTGAAAAGTATATTTCTACTTTTAAGCATTTATATCCAATTGATTATGTGGTTTATTATCTTTTTTCTCTTTCACAAGTTTAATGGTCCCTTTTTTATTATCCTTCAGGTCGGCGTAAGTATTTTAAGTTAATATGGTAACTCATTGGTTCATCATCGCAACTTTTTGTGTCATTCTTTCCTCTATGTTAAATTCAGTTCTATATTTTAGTGTTCTGTTATTGTTTTAGTTCTATTAATTGCTAAATTTTAAGATTAAATTTTACTACGTTATCTATTATTTATATATATATATATATATATATATATATATAGTAAAACTATCTTTATAATTATGTTAAATTTCTTTTTGCACATGTGCCTGCTTAAATTTTTATGAAAAATACAGGGTGATTATAATTAAAGTGACCTTTTTTAGACCTTCATATATCATATGATATTAGTTGTATTTTGTTGAAACTTATAATACATATAATTAATTAAATAAAAACCTTAAAATGTACCTCATGTTACGTTAATATTTTCATCTGGGCGCCCAGACCTTCTCAAACGTTCAACTGTGTCGGATCTCTTCACGTTGCAGTCCTTTAATAGCTTCTATTAGTTGATTCCACATCCGGTTTGGTGCCATTGCGTCACTATCGTTACAGACTTCCGGTGTCGTTGCAATTTCTATTGCCTCTCTAAACATGGCGTAATTATGGTTATTGTAGTTAGCGATTTTTCTGGTTTCTTCAAAATTTATTGTAATTTCTTCTTTTTCAAAGGTTTTGGCTAGAGCTGTGTTTGTTTTTCCTGTTCTGATGTCATTTTTGTGTTCCTTGAGTCTAGTTTTAATCTTTCTTTTTGTTACGCCGATGTATGAACCTGGTTTATTTTCTTGTTTATTTGTATATGGAATTTGATAAATCCCGGCAGTTTCTAATGGGGGGATGGGGTCTTTATCACTGCGTATTAATTGAAAGATGTTTGGGTTAGGTTTTACAGGTATGTTAACTCCTAATTTAGTTGCTGTACTTTTTATTTTATTTGATGCACCGCGATCGTACGATATGGAAGAGGTGAATTTTAATGGGGGTTTTTGAAAACTGGGTATGTGATTACTGGCTTTTAATCTGGTTTTAATTAGTTTTGTGATAATTTTACCGGGGTAACCTGCTTTCTTAGTTAAATCTTTAATTAAATCAAATTCATTATTTAGATTGGTCGGATCGTTACATATTAATATTGCTCGATTTATATATGAGCTAACGGCGTTGATTTTATAACGGAAAGGGGTTTTAGATTTATAATGTATAATTTCATTGCTATTAGTTTCTTTACGGTAGACGGTGGTTTTAATTAGTTTTTCGGTTCTATTAATTTTAACATCTAAAAAGTTTATCTGTTGTGCTTTTTCTTCCTCATAGGTAAATTTTATGTTGTTATCTAGGCTATTAATTTCATTTAATATATCTTTGACATCGTAATTTTTATTAGTAACGGCAAAAACGTCGTCTACATATCTTAACCAAAAAAATATTTTATCATTACATTTATTTAAGATTTCTTTTTCTAGTGCTCTTAATTTGAATTCTGCAATAAATCCCGATATGGGGGACCCCATTGGGACCCCTTTCTTTTGTTGATAAATATTATCATTAAACTTAAAATAATTTTCATGAAGTAAGAGATTTGTAGTTGCAATTAAAGTTTGTGCTATTTTAGGGTCTGTGTATTTTTCTTTAATAACGTTATTGACAATCTGGCTAGTTTCTTCAATGTCTATGGATGGATAAAGATTAATGACGTCAAAACTGACGAAATGGTATTCTTTTTTATTTTCAATATTTCTAAGCTTTTTAATAAAGTCTTCGGTGGATTCTAAAGCATGTTGAGAGGGGGGAATAATTTTGCGATATATATCGGCCATATATTTCTCAAGATAGTAAGTTGGGGCTTCATTTTTATTTACGACTGGTCTGAATTTTGGGGGGGTTTTGTGATCCTTAAATCTGCCAAACATACGAGGGGTATTAGGTGCGTGGTTTATAAATTTAGGAGGGTTATTATCCGGCCATTTTCCATCTTTAATGATGTTTTTTGTTTTCTCAATTAATTTATTATTAGGGTCTTTATCTATTTTATTAACGCCGATCTCTTTTATTGTTGTTTCCATTTTTTCCACATATTGGTTTCTGTCAAAAATAGCAATTTTATGGGTTTTATCTGTGAATGTGCAGGTTATGTCATTATTTCTTTTTAATTTATTCAGTTCCCGAATGTCCTCCCTATTAATGTTTCTATTTTGAGCTAATTTTGTGATTTCGGTAACAGCCGTGCTTCTGATTTTGTCTTTATTATTTTCCGGGATTTTATTAATAGCCGATTCGATTTTTGCGATACTTTCTTTAATATTTATCGGTTGATCTAAAATGTATTTGGGTCCTAATTTTAAAAGTTCGTCTTGATGGCTGTTTATATGGGTTGTAGATAGATTAATATATGGATATACAGTTTTTTCATTAAGTTGATAGTTGTTTTTCTTAACCCAAAATTTTAGTTTTTTGTTGTTCTTGTTCATTACAGCAAGTTTTTCTGTTTCATAATATTGATTGATTTTATCTCTATATAATTTCAATTCTTCTTGATCGACAGTTTTCTCAAAATTTTTAGCGGTTTCGTTCCATATCTCTTTATTTTTAAAGACTTCAGTTTTCCTTTTACGTATAACTTTATTTAATATTTTTTGTTCGAATTTACGAGCGTCATTTTTAAACTCCTGGGTTATAAATTTATTACTAATTCTCAAAAATTTGGGTGTTAATTTAAAGTGTTTGCAATCGTTTAAGAAATTAAGTTTTTGTTCGGATTTAATTAGTTTTTTATTAATGGATTTCCATTTACTGAAAAGGTAATTATTCATAATTAAAAAATGGGGGGGGGGGGGTTATTAAGCATCAAAATATATGATTATAATAACGGGAGTTCTAAACATTATATAATAAAACTCTTAAAAAACCGTTAATCGGTAAAAAGAAAAAATTTTAGAATACATAAGTAGGTTATATATTATTTATTTAAAATAACGATCTAAAAATATACTGATTAAACGTGCGTAAGCAGAGATAGTATAGACGCAAATGGCATTGAAGAGTCCTTGATCCACAGGCATGGTACCAAATAAGTCCAGGTTTTCGACGATTAAACATTAAATTAAATAAACTAAAACGAAGTACTTTTACACATAATTAATTAAATAAAAACCTTAAAATGTACCTCATGTTACGTTAATATTTTCATCTGGGCGCCCAGACCTTCTCAAACGTTCAACTGTGTCGGATCTCTTCACGTTGCAGTCCTTTATAGCTTCTATTAGTTGATTCCACATCCGGTTTGGTGCCATTGCGTCACTATCGTTACAGACTTCCGGTGTCGTTGCAATTGCTATTGCCTCTCTAAACATGGCGTAATTATGGTTATTGTAGTTAGCGATTTTTCTGGTTTCTTCAAAATTTATTGTAATTTCTTCTTTTTCAAAGGTTTTGGCTAGAGCTGTGTTTGTTTTTCCTGTTCTGATGTCATTTTTGTGTTCCTTGTGTACGTTTGAGAAGGTCTGGGCGCCCAGATGAAAATATTAACGTAACATGAGGTACATTTTAAGGTTTTTATTTAATTAATTATGTGTAAAAGTACTTCGTTTTAGTTTATTTAATTTAATGCTTATAATACATGTTTTAAATGGACTATGGAGCAATGATATCTACTATAAAAACTAAGGATTTAAATTTTGAAGAAGAGATAGCACATTTCATAAAATGTAGAAAAGAGTTTTTGCAAGTTCGAGCATTTTCAAAAGGCAGTTAATATAAAATCAGGCTTTTAAGGGAGGTGAATATTAAGTATAAATGGAGGGTTGGGTATACTGTGAGGGAGACAGCAAAAACTAATATTGTTACAAAAAATACCATTTTTCTGTTATGGAGAAAGTAGTTCGTAAAGAAATAGGCAGGTTCTAGTAAGTGTATGCACTTTATTTAGGAACAAAAGATTAAAAATTGATTAAAATAAGGAAAAATATTGCAAAACTGTTACTTAAAAAAAAAAAAGAAAAAAAAAAGTTTAAATATTTGTTATTTTAAAAACAAAAATGACATACTCGAAGTAGTGTACTCTTTCTGTCAAGGCCTGACTCTTATCACCTTCATAACCTTTCTCTGGTTTGGCAAATCTGCTTCTTCTGTTATTTTTGTTCAAGAACGCAGCACCATATCATGTCCAAATTTTGGTTGGATTTGGCACAGTTAGTTACATTTGTTGGATAAAATTTTGACCATTTCTATAGTGATTGCATAAATATATTTCTTCTTAATTATCAAGGTTTTTAAATCAATAAAGATACAGTCTAAATGTTAGCTAACGAACAAAGATATGATTGTGTCGAACACAGCTAAAATTTAGATGTGCAATGGTGCTGCCTCGTTTATCTGAAAGTAACAGCAGAAGAGAAGTTGCTTACCAAATCAGAGGAAGATCATCATAGCAATGATGAAGTTTGGGGCTGCAGTTGGAAAGTCTACACACACTACTTAAAGTATATCATTTTTATTTTTAAATTACTATCTATTTTGATAAAGTTAAGTTTTAACTAAGTTTTAAATGTGGCTAAAAGTTGATACCAAATTAGATTGCACCCGGTGTGTATCAAATTAGTCATGCTTTAAAGTATTTAAGACATAAAATCAGTGGCATATAGGGGCTGATGGGCTGCAGCGCCTTCCAAAATTTTGCAGAAAGTTTAAAAAAAATAAAGATTAAGAATAATATGCATGAATTCTGTACATTGGGAAACATTATTAAACTTAACTCAGCCCTTCCCGAAATAAATCCTGAATATGCCCCTGTATGAAATAAATTAATTTTGAAAATAGGATTTTGGATTTAACCCTCGCTTTCCCAAGATCAAGGTGTTACTGCAGAAAAATTGCTTTCAGGTGCCGCTCGGCACGTTTGCCGAAAATCACCAGTGCGGCACTGCACTTTTTTGTATTGTTTTTTAGAAGTTGCAGCACTCCACTGGTTATGTTTGCTATCTCTGACGAATTAGTGCACTTTTCGAATGAGGCGGGGTAAACTAAATTTCATCTTCAAAATGGGGTCAAAATCTTGGGAAAGCGAGGGTTAATGAATGTATACGATTATTTCCAATTTGCAATATTTATTTATTCATTTACATAGAAAATATATACATTTATTTGTTATCTATTTTATTTATTTATTTTACAGAAATGTTTTTTTAACTTGCTAAAGTAAATATGTTTCTTTTTAGGTGTTTTCTTGGAATTAATCGGAGTCGAAGATCAAAATAAATTTGGAAGAAAAAAAGAATTTTTAATTTTTATATATTTTATTTATGTGTTTTACACGAATAAATGTTTTAATTTCATTTGCATACTCAGGGTCAATCCAGACAAGAATTAGTTTTTTTTATGCCTCTTCACGAAATTCCATATTATAAGGCCTCCTTTACAAAATTCATATCCATAAAATAGTCCTCTTCACAGTATTTATAAAATGTGTTATATATATGTGTGTATATATATTTTTTCTTTTTCACAAAAAATAAATAAAAAAATCAGAAAATTTTTTATTTTTCCCAAAAGTAGGCCCAAAAAATGAAAATCTGGATTGACCCCTGTTGTTTTATGCGTCTTCAAAATTTTGAATAGAGTAAAAAAATATATAGATTTTTCTTGCTGGAATATACAGGGTGGCTCAAAAAGTCCAAGTGGCATGTGTTGTGTCAGGTCGTAAAAGTGGGGGGGGGGGGGAAATAATGTCCATAATTAAATGACTATTTTAAAGTTGTCTACAGACAAAACAATGTTCAGAAAATTATAAAATTTTGTGTATATAGAATTGAGAAGATGGGAATTAATTTGAGCTAATAAAAAATATTTCGTCACCAGAGAGTTTTGTAATTAATTGAACATTTAATATACACTTCATATATTATTAGATATTTCAAATACCCAACTCACAAAGGCAAAATTCCCATATGATTAAGGCTGGGGTTTGGGAAGACCACAGATTATGAAAGTGATAATTGATGACACATGATTTTTCAGGTTATTTTAATATCAGTAGTGAAACTTTTCAGGTGCATACCCTAAATTCAAGAATTTTGAAGATTTTTGGTCTCTGAATTTCATGATAAAATATTTTGTTTTTATGTAAATTTCTTGTTATAAATGCTTAATTTGCCTTAAATATCACTTATTATAGGTAGTCATTTGGTATATCATTACTGAATCTTACATAATTGCATGCAAGTAATAGTTTTCAAAGTTATTGCATGTTAGGAAGTTTCACTCCTGTAATGTTTAGAGGAGCATCATCTTCCATAAAAAAAAAAAAAAAAATGTGCATGATAAGCACTGACATGATTGTAGATCCTGAAAATTTTTATTCTGTAACAGTGATGCATTATTATTATTATGAATTTTATCAATTGAATTTTCTGCCTCATTTTCTTAAATTTATTCTTACATTTCAATCTTTTGCGTTTCCTGGCAGTAACCATTATACAATTTATTTTTTATTTAATTCCTTTTAAAGAAAAATATTTCTTTTTAAATTTTTTGTATTTATCAGAACAAATTTTTCAAAATAAAAAAAATCTGTATTGTTTATTATTAATAATGTTTCATTTGCTAAACGAAAAAAGATTTCTCTGTCTTCTGTTGAAATTATTTTTCCTATTGAAATAGCAATCAAAATGTGACTATATTTGAAAAGGAAAAAAAAAAAAAAAATGTTAAATTTACAGAAAAAAGCTGTCAGCCAGGACGCCAGTAAAAAACTGTTTTCTTGATGGGATAAAACTTTTTTTTAAGAACAGCCAAATTTTGTTATATTAACATAAGAATATCGTTATGTTAACAGAAGTACACTGTAATTTTAAAAGAAACAAAATTTTTGTTCTGTAAAAAATTACAGATTTTTCTGTAAATTTCACAAAACAAAAATTTTTGTTCTGTAAAAGTTACAGATATTTCTGTAAATTTTACAGAGAAAAATTTTTTTGTTCCGTAAAAATTACAGATAATTCTGTAAATTTTACAGAGAAAAAAATTTTTGTTCTGTAAAAATTACAGGTATTTCTGTAAATTTTACAGAGAAAAAATTTTTTGTTCCGTAAAAGTTACAGATTTTTCTGTAAATTTTTACAGAACTCTCTTTAAAAATAACAGTGTTTTTCTGTTAAGAATAACGGTTTTCTTGTGTTAATATGACAGAATTTGAAACATTTTTTCCCCGTAAAGAAAACGGAATATGATTGGCGTCCTGGCTGACAATTTTTTTCTGTTTTTTTGACGAGTTTTTTTTTTTTTTTTTTTTACAGTGCAGAATGTCGCATTTTAGTAAAAGTGCCCTCTAGAAAAATACGGGATTCCTATATATTTACAATAGAGGCTAAAATTTTAAATTTGTCAAAATCAGGAATATGATCACTATTGAGAGAACGGATTATGAGTCTTAAATCTCCTGTTTTATATGAGCGTTTATGTTCCTTTAATTAAATTCACCTGTACTACCAGTTTCACCGATATATTTTAAACCACAATATTCAGTTTGTGCCACGTGGGGCCCCCAGCCCTGGGGGTCCACTTATTATACACCTCATTAATTCCGCCCAAGTTTTGAAATCAATTTGTTCAGCGTATTTATTACTAGTCAGCACATCTAAAAAATATAAAAATAAAAACTATTACACAAAATATAAAAATTTCAACATTTTTCACTCAGCTTTTTATCATGAAAATCGATAGTTTTTCGAGTGACGCAAGCGGAACGCTGCGAACTCATATATGCGGTAATTTGAGACCAAAGGAATATTTTATTCAAATACTCTGGGTCAACACAGTTTTTAGAAAAATTGCCATATGGCAACCCTTGAACCCTGTAGTGAAATCTCCTATCTCCCCAACCCATCTAATTGATTAGATTATGTTGTCAGTTTGACAAGTCAGTAGTATTTTTTAAGGACGTGATTTTAAAACTAATCAATAACAAATTTTAAATAAATTTGATTTTTAAAATGTTTAAATTAGATAAAAGAAAAAAAAGAGAAGCTTTATTTACCTAGGCTTCGAATTTTCATATCTTTTTTCAAAAGGAAATTAGAAGCAAGTAAAGAACAAGTTTTATATTCTTCGCCGATTTTCGAAACTGTAACACAAATTTTAAAATACTTAAAATTATTTAAAAAATATTTTACGACTAGGGGGCGAACAAAGAATTTGTGTATCTAGAAGACGAACAAAAAATTTCGCTTAAATTTTGAAAAATGAATGAAATAGAAGTTAGCCTAATATTTTCTCCCATGTTCTACAGAAATCCACAATCTTCTTCCCACAACGCGATAAGTCTCCTTAAAAACGCTTAATGTAATCGAAAACGTAATTACAGCAAATTTCGAATAATATCTCTTAATGTGACTGAATATTTCTGTGTGGCCCTGTAAATCATAAAGCTAATCATTCTATAGAAAGCATTCTTTTGTGCATGTGAGTAGCAAATTTTAATTTCAATAAGATTTATGCAAAGCAAAGGTATAGAAATAGGATTTATAGTAATACCTGTCACAGAAAACAATGCTTTGGGATACTTTCGCGTGTCCCTGTGCACAAACCAGTAGAGGTAGGCACTCCATTTTCAATAGGGAAAATCCGATAGTGAACTTGAATAACCTATGTAAGTTTCAAGAAATTCTATGACTATTTGCGGAAGTTAGAGCGCAGACAGACAGACAAACCGAAGACATTAACACTTTTCAAACTTGTTGGAAAGTGTTAATACAAAAAATTGACATTTTATAACGAAAGCTTTTTTATGACGAAATGATCTTACCCTACAGAATTTTTGTAGTTTCATAAAATAATATAGTACTGTAAATATAATCTACAGCATGTAAACGTGAAATAGCCTTAAATGGACGATATTGTTTTATTACATAACATAAAAGAGTTACATATTAAAGAATAAATTTAAATAATAACAATTAATAAGCCTTACGCAATTTCTTCTTAGAGTTTTGTAGGTCCGTTTCCAACAGTACATCTAATTATACACAAGAAAACGCAGTCTCACGATAAATGTGATCTGTTAATTAAAATAAGCATGGAAGGTAGCAGCTGCGATATCTTATGTGCAACACACTGTAAAGTGATTCGTGTAATTAAGTCATTTAAATCTCCGGCAATTCGAAGCTGAAGCCAGAATGTTAGAGAACGTACGTCAGCTCTTAAAAGCATTCAAAATTTAGTGGAATATCAGAATTCTCGCTTTAAATGAGTGTGTAAATTTAGCGAAAAGGGGTAGGATTACCGCGGTATATATATTGTATTTTAAGAAGGTTATCAAGTTTTTACTAAATGTTGATTAATAGTTACTATTATATTTAAAGCTACAGGTTAAAATCTTTAATTATAAATAATACCAGCTTACACAACATGGTCTGTCTTAAACAGGAATTGTTTTAATATCTTATTAATAAAAAATGTATTGGAAATTAATATTATTAAATGTTAATAATAAACTTAATTATTAAAAATCTTTTTTTTTTTTTTTTTTTTTTTTTTTTTGGGGGGGATTTAGGGGGCTCTACCCCTGCTCGATCCGAAAGAAAGAAAGAAAGAAATCCGCAGACAACAAACTGCAATCCTAAAATACTTTTTTCATTGAAAATATCTAAGATAACGCTCTTCATTATTTATTTACAGGCAACAAATTTCTTTGTTACCAATAGTAACACTGAGATTTATTTTATTTATTTATTTTTACACCATTGATCACATTTTAATTTTTCTGTGGAGAATAGCATCTTAAGTCTGAAAGAACAATGATTTGAAGAAACTTTTTTTGAAAATGGTAAATAGAGTACCTTTATTAACGTACCTTTACTAAGTTTTTAATTAAAAACTTTGTTAAGTAAGATATCAGAAATTTCTAACTGAATGAAATGTCTTCCTTGGAGTATCCAGCACACATTGATACCTCTCATGGCGCGGAATTTTTCCGAAGAGATGCGGCAGCAGACAAAAGAAACTGATGCGTGAAACAGTAATTATATATATATATATATATATATATATATATATATATATATATAGAGAGAGAGAGAGAGAGAGAGAGAGAGGTTTTATTTTATGCATAAACTAAAAGCATATCTGCTTTTCCTTTATTTTATCAGGACAGTTAGATAGTTTTTTAGAAACATGAAAAAGAAAAATTTGACACTCTTTTTCCGCAACGAAATAATCTGGTGTGTCACTCACACGACTTCCTCTTACCCTGAAATTTAATACTATAAATACAGCTTGGAGTTTAAGAAGTAAGATAACGAGTACTGTTATGTAAACCTGCGTTAAACAATTCAAATTAGGCTTCGGAAGAGTTTTATATGATAATTAGTTCTGTGTGAAGGGGGCTACCGCCCCCCCTCAAACCCTCGTTTCATTAATGCACCTACACTTATATAGAATTTAATTTGGTTATTAAAAAATAATTCTGTTTTTAAAAAATAATTTATTAAAATTATTATTTAATCAAATTATCTTTTATGATAATCATACGATTTCCATATTAGAGAAATAGTATAATACTAAATATTAAAAAAAAAGTGTAACTTATTCTCCATATTACATTTAAAAAAAAATGTTTTTTGTTAAAAATGAAAAAATTCGATAACTTTATTTTAAATTATCGCAGATCGACTTTTAAACCATTCGTTTTAAAGGTATTGGTGAGCTCTTTTGAAAGATACCCATCGTGAAAATTTAATCCCTCGAGGGGGGACTTCCCCCCCCCAGGGGGGAGCCGAGGCTCTACATACACAAAAATTTTTTCCCAGTTGACTATCTCTATAACAAAATATGTATATATTCGTTTCATTTGGTTTAGTGCAGTCTATAGGTCCTAAACTGTACTTACCTGGAATTTCCCCTATAGACGTAATGTATTTGAATACTTTTGAGTGTTCCCTGTAAACGAACCATTTGCTTCATCTCAACGAAAAACTTATTGTAGCATCCCTGTATGATACACATTTAGAATACCGAGTTTGGAATTTCTGCTACAATTTGTTCTTGAGATATGCTGATCACACACACACACACAGACAGACTGACACACAGACCATTCGCTAAAAACATGATTTTCGTATTCAGGAGACCTCAGAACATGTGAATATAACAAAAACTCACGTTCGAAAATTTGACCCTAAAACAATACTTTCTAAGAGAAAGTAAAAAATAATAAAAGAATTTAAATGCATCACGGTGAAAAAATAAAATGATTCAATACGAGGTCATTGACATTGTATACATTTGTTGAAATGCATTCTCCTCCTACATTTTAAAAATAGCCCTCTCGTTCTAAAGAAAATTGTGTTTAAATTGAAAATATTTTTCTTCTTTCTTTATTTAAAGAATAACCTTATGTATATTTTTATTTGTCTGGCCTCTCTTGTTTCCGGCAGATCGCCTATAGGTATCTATCCCTTTTATTTGAAACGTTTCTCAGTTATACAGCGATCGATGCCTATTTTCTTTCAAAAATATAAATCGCCCAGAATCGTTTACGGACTTTTTTCAATTACTTAATTTCTCTTAACCCTGCATTGATTGAGAGAGTATTTTTTGCTCAAATTTTCGAAATTGAGACAGTGATGTCATTTGCATGTTTCGAGATTTCCTGAATAACTACGGTATCAGTACATATTAAGAATATCGAAATGAAGTCCAACTCGGCATTCGAAATACGTATAATATCTGGGATTCGACTTGAAACGTTTTGTTGAAATGGGACAAATAGTCCGTGCACAGGGACGCCCGAGACAATTCAAATGCATTGTGGCTATAGGCAAAAATTCTGAAATATATAGTTTAACACTTTTAGACTACACCCAACAAAATGAAACGAATTCATACTTTTATAGGCATAAAATCATGTATAATAGAGGATACTGTTTGAAAATCATTCACCAATTGTTTACAGGGTCACAGAAAAGAATTCGGATGTATTAAAGATGTCTTTAATATATCCAACTGTCTGGATATATTATTCAGACTGTCTGTTAATATATCCGACTTTAATATATCCTTCAATGGCTTGAAGTTTTTTTTTTTTTTTTTAAGTATTGCTATGTGTGTTTCATATTGTTCTAAATTTAAATACACCACGCGGTGCGTCTACTTAATTTATAGGTAATATACAGGGATTCTCAAAATTAAACGAATGTATTGTTCTGTACTGAAAGTCATTGACGAAGAACTTTACTAAATCCAAGAAAACTGCTTAGGAATGACAATTATTTTCTCATATCCATGTGTTAAACCGTACAACTGTTTTCATTCCGAATTTTAATGCTTTTCTTTTGCTATAATTGTGCAGGGATTCATCCAGGTTTTAATTTTTGGGACCCATTTTTGTGAAAGACGAATTATTTTTGTGAAAATTTATTATTATTTTTTTTTTTTTTTACTTTCTTCTGTATTCAATTCAAAAAAGTATTGAATTCGTAAAAATTTTCGACTGTCGGTTTCCGACGGATTTACACGTTTTGAGAGCTCTAGAACACAATTGGACCACTTTTAGAAAATGTCTGTCTATAAGTGTGCAACACAAATCTTGTGGCGACTGTATCTCCGGAACTACTCCTCTGAATTGTATATAAATTTATATGTAGTCTTGACGTAAATTAGTGCCTATCAACTTTTGGTTTCGACCGCTCAACAGGTGGCGGTGCGATACAGCGATTTTCGCAATCCGATTTCCTATATCTCAGATTCTATTATGTATCATCAAACAAAACTTCATATGGGGGAAGGCCATTATGAGACATTATGCTGATTCAAATTGGATGCTTATCGGCCAATAGTGGCGCTGCTATACTGCGATTTTCCTCGATAAGGGAAAGGCTATGTCTCAACGTCTATGGCATATAACTGTACGAAACCTGATATGCGAGATAACCATTATAAATACGCATTTTTTAGGATGCTATTTATAGAAATAAAACTGTCTTATTTTGGATATTTAGTATTAGTTTTCTCTGAAATGAAAATCGTTTGCATTCATTCTGTTAGATAATTTTAATAAATAATAATTTTAATAAATTGCTTGCACTTAGTGGATTAATATAGGAAAATATAGAAGAAGGTCTTGTGGTGGCCAAAACATACCAGTTTTTTTTTTTTTTTTTTTTTTTAAATAAAAGAATTGTCGCGTGCAGCCTTTCAATTTAGCAGTTACTCTATCTAATGTTTAATGTCAAGTTAATAGTATTTTATTGAATCAAGTATAGACACTCATTAAAAACTAATATGTTGTGGCCACCACAAGATTTTTTTCTATATTTTCCTATACAAATTCCCTCAGTTCAAATAATTTACAAAAACTATTATTCTTTAAAATTATCTACCTTGACGAATACAGGCGATTTTGATCTCGGAGAAAACTAACACTAAATATCCAAAGAAACACAGTTTAACTAAAATCTTAAGAAATGCGTTTTCATAATCGTTATCTCGTGTATCAAGTCTCGTACAGTTAAATGCCATAGAAGTTAAAATATAGAATCCCTGTTTTCGGGAAAAATTGCACTGGAGCAGCGCAACTTATTGGTAGATATACATCCAAATTGAATCGAAAGAATGTCTCATAATGGCTTTCTCACATATCAAGTGTTGTTTGATGATACGCATTACAACCTGAGATACAGTCTTTCCTTAAACTGGGGAAATCACTGTGTAACAGCGCTACCTGTTGAGCAATTAAAATCAAAAGTTGATTCGCACTAACTTATGTCAAGATGCATCCACATATAAATTTTTATCCAATTTTGCGCAGTAGTTCCTGAGGTATAGCCCTCCCTTAAATTGTGAAAATCGCTGCACAGCAGTGCCACCTGTTGAGCAGTTGACATCAAAAATTAATAGGCACGAACCTATATGAAATACATTTATACATAAATTAATGTGTATTTTTATGCAGTAGTTCCTGAGATATAGCCTTTCCTTAAATTGTAGAAATCGCTGCATAGCAGCGCCACCAGTAGAGCAGTCGACATCAAAAGTTGATAAGCATTTACTTATATCAAGTTGCATTTATATATGAATTTATATTCATTTTTGAGCAGTAGATCCTGAGATACAGGTCTCCCTTAAATTGTTGAAATTGCTGCATAGCAGCGCCATCTGCTTAGTGGTTAATACCAAAAGTTCACAGGCACCAAGTTTGCTCAAGGTGCATCTACGTATAAAATTATACGAAATTCTGCGCAGTAGCTCCTGATAGACAGTCGCCACAAAATTTTTGTCATACACACACATACACACATTTTCTAAAAATGGTCAAATCGTGTAGTGCACCTCTTAAAACGTGTCAATCCACCGAAAACCGGAAGTCGAAAATTTTAAATTTGAATTTTGTGAAAAGGCCCATTTTAGAGATTTGAATTTTGTGAAGGGGTAGCAATAGGGTCCCAATTTTCGCCTGGATCGACCCCTGTTATGTATTTTGAGGTTCTAAATGTGAAAGTAAAATTTTCAGCTGATCTGTATGTATGTTTTTTGTCAAAATAACTTGAAAACAAACATTTTCATGAATACAAACTGGGTAGTTTGGGGATGCTGTAAGGTTTATAATTGAAAAATTTAAAAATATTGGTAAGTTTCAAGACGTATTTTTTGAAAAAAATTGGAATAAAATTCAATAGTATTCACACTTTTATCTGCAATCTCACTTTATTGCGTTTAACTGAAATATAAGAGAAAGTCATGTGAGCGTCACACTTGATTATTTTAATGTATGTGATTTCTGCTGTTTTTATCGAGGACTAAATCTCCTTTTCATTTCGAAAGTTGTACCCCCATTTCTTTAAAAGTGCGTGTACGGAGAAATGAGAAAATAACTTTGGCAGTTGAGCGTAGGTTGACGTTAAAATCGTTCTATTTCAAAGGGGTTTTAGGACACTTTTAAAAGAAGTTTCAAAAATTTTAGAATGGGGGTTCATTTTTTGAGTAGACTATGGGAACATTAAAATGTAATTTTGAAAATACTTCTGAATGGTTGTAACAGGTAAAAGTATTACGTAAATACCTATACACAAAACAGTAGCGCTATTTATACCACTTTCAATAGGAAACATACTGAGTGAACCTAGATATTTTAAAGCAGTTTCAGGACGGAGCTGATAACAAATCTGTTTCACAAAGAAATTTCAACTTTAGTTATAAATTTAATCTTACTTTATCCGAATTCATTGCATATTTTTAGAGCCCTATTGAACTCTTATTTCTCTTAAAAATAGGACACCATGCATAAGTGTTATTTATATTAATTCTTTTGAATATTTTAATTCAAATTAAAGGAGATATATTATTTAAAAGTCCAATAAATACATATGTGTCTTTATCGTTAGTTTAAATTAACACTGAATATATATTTTTTTAATTTTTAAAATGACGATTCTTGAAGATTTATTCATTACATTTTCAACACATTACTTAAAAAAGTTTTACGTTCAAGAATAACGGACATATAAATTTATTGAGGTAATAGTCTACACTTTTGTACTGATAAAGCAATTATATAAATATATATATATATATATATATACCACATTGGTCTGTTTTCGACTGTCCTAAACCATTGTCCCATTTTTTAGGACAGCCTGTACCGATTAAGCTAATGAAAGGTTGGTAAGTTTTTTGATTTTGTGTGTGTACATAGGCTTAAAGAAACACATATTTAATATTTTATAAAGAAAAAATATATTTTTTCAATGCTTGGTACGATATGGGTTAAGGGGGAAACCCTATTATTTACAGATATGAAATTCTTCAATATTTTACAAACTGACGCTGACTATTTTATCTTTAGGGATACGGCACACAGCTTTCCCGGAATTCCTCAGTGAAAATGACATTTCCATAATTAGAACGTTGTTAGATTTACCAATAAAAACAATACATCAAATTATATGCAAATAATAAATAATTCTGCCAAACTTGACATTATTCGGATGATTACATAAAGTTTTCGATTTTCTTTTGCTTGGTTCCGTAGATTAATTATTAAATCTATGCACACTTTTTTCTACAAAAAAAAACAATCTTTTAAACATCTTAATAATTTTATTCTGAAGTGGAACTTCGTTAAAATGCGTTTAAACGAAATTCTGTCCATAGGAAATAATTGGATGCGTCCCTGTACAAGAACTATAAATAATTTACGCACCCAAAAATATACAGTTATTTCTGAATAGTTCATAAACACGTGTACTAATTTGCTAGTCTATCCGAAGATTTTTGCGGTCTCTATCGTGGTACAGAGGAATTATATCCGTAGGCCGTAAAATAAATAAATAAAAGAAAAATAAGTGTATCCTTTCACTCGAATAACTACTAGAATACGCACCAAAAAAATATACAGCTATAGGGCCAGTTAAGATGTGTACCAATTTTAAAGTCAATCAGGTGATTTTTGCGGCTGCTATTGCGTTACATAGAAATTCTGTCCATAAGTCGTAATGATTAAAAAAAAACTTTAGTTGTGTACCCATCCATGAATGAATAACAGAATACACACCAAAAAATCTGGAGTGACTCCACTCGACTTTCCGAACATTGAGTAATTAACAGTTTTGTAGATAAAGTAAAGAAAGAGGAAAACAAACAAAAGGGAGAAAACCATAATAGAGTGTTTGAGTATTTTTCTCCATATGTTACACGATGTTTTATTTAACGCTACTGATCTTTGAGCCTATAGATCATAATGATAAAGAATTTTTCGTTGTGTCCCTATAAAAACCTATAAATGCTAGATTCACCAAAATGCTTATAGTTAGTGCAACAGTGATTTATAATATTCATATAAATTTTCAGCACAATTGAATAAGGCGTTTAGATGCTATCGCACTTTTAAAAATTTGGTCCCATAGGCCATAATGATAAAGATATTTTCTTTGTGTCCCTGTAAAAAAACTGTAAGTGCTAGATCCTCCAAAATATATACAAATTGAGTATCTGTGACCTATAATATGTGTATAAATTTTCAGCTCAATTGAATAAGGCGTTTAGAAGCTATCACACTTTTAAAAATTTGGCCCCATTGGCCATAATGATAAAGAATTTTTCTTTATGTCCCTGTAAGAAAACTGTAAGTCCTAGATTCTCCAAAATATATACAAATTGAGTATGTGTGACCTATAATATGTGTATAAATTTTTTGCTCAATTGAATAAGGCGTTTAGATGCTATCGCACTTTTAAGATTTTGGTCCCATAGGCCGTAATGATAAAGAATTTTTCTTTGTGTCCCTGTAAAAAAACTATAAGTGCTAGATTCACCAAAATCTATAGGGTTCGTACTATGGTGGTTTACAATATACGTACCAACTTTCAGCTTATTCGAACGAAGCGTTTAGACGCTAGCGTGTTCACTCACAGACATACACACATACATACACACAGACATACACACATCATCGCAAAAATAGTGAAAACGGACTCATTGGACCTTGAAACGTATAGAAACATCAAAATCTCAAATTCGGATTTTTGACATGATTACAATACTTTCCTCACTATAGTGTTCGGAAAGTAAAAATGTATAGTGCGACCACGTTTCGTACGACTAGCAGTGAGGCCGAGTCCAAAAGTTTCGAGGGATGCAAAGTTGGCTGAGAGATAGTTATTTGGCAAACATCCAGGTATTCGGTGTTCCCTTATCGCTTGTTTTCTCTCAGTCACCCCTATTTTAACACTGGACTCGTTCAATCCGCACTTGCACAGAGGCTTCCATGGTCGCAACAAATGTGGTTAAAGAATACACCCGATTCTCTATGATTCATGAGCATGCGTACTGATTTGAAAGTCGATCGGTTGATTTTTGCGGTCGCTAACGGCAGTACGCACAGACACTCAAACACAAAGACGAAAGCGACTGAAATTGAATTCATTTTATAAAAAATAAAATTATCGAGTTTTCTCTCTGTTTGGCGTTTCTGTCAGTAGCGCAATACATTTGGCTAAAATATTCCACAAGAGAAATTTGTGAACGCTTTTGAATGTGCAGTTAAACCTTTAATTTATATGAGTAGATATCATAGATATTTTTCTTAACTGTAATAAGTCATGGCTTCTAAAACGATAAATGGTTTCAAAATAATAATAAAAAAATATTTTAAAAAATGACCGTAAATTGTGGATATTGTTTAAAAAAAAAAACTCTATATAATAATATCCCTGATTATTCATTCTATTCTCATAAATGTATACAAATAATTTAAAAAGCATAATCATGTGGTGTAGTTTAGCTTATTTCAAACATCCTTTACAGGGTGCTTAAACTGTTTTTCTTAATTTGCTACTTTTCCTCTTTCTGCTCTTGGGTCAAAAACTTCGCTAAAACACACGAAAGGTCATGTGTTTTTCATACATCTGGAATTACAAAAGAATTTATCAACCCTTTTTTCAGATATTTGGCAGAAAGTCTATATTGAGAAGGGTCCAGTTACTTTTGTCTAACATACCTTTCAGTTTTTGAAATTAGAACTTTACACGTAATTTTTCACAAACAAAACTGTATAAAAAATAATATTTCAGAAATCACTAAAATGAAAATTACCCATCTTACTTTTATTGAATGAAACTTTGAACTAAAAATTTAAGATAAAGCTTAAATAGAGAAAACGATATGAAATTTGAATTTATTTCTTAAATCCAAAATTCTGACAAATTATTTTGCATATACATTACACACACATATATATATATATTACACACACATATACATTTATGTTTATAATTTGACTAAAGAATACATAATTTACATCCGTAAAAGCACGCTACAAAATTAAATGTGTAGGATGATAGAAACACACACAAAACCAAATTAAACTCAAAAGTATCAGAATGAGCGTCCCTTACTTATTAAACTGATTTTGGTCTGATTATCTTCTTGCAAACTTTCACTTTCACTTTCTTCATGAGTGGAGCAACTAAGGAATGGGGGAAAAAAAGATTATCATCCGGAAGAAGAGAAGATGGGAGGATCCATTTCTTATTTTATTCCGATATTACCCCTCTTGAGAATGAACCTTATGTTGTTGTTCCTGTGCTAATGCGGCACATTATTATATTAGATTAGTTCGTCTTGAATAGAAAGATAAATCAACGACGAAAGCAAACTTATGCGAGGGAAACAATACAATTGAACATTATATAAGGGAAATCGTGATAATATTTGTCCATGCAACTTTGGTGTGTCTATGCGTTTTGAAGTATTCCAGTTCTTTTTTGCTATTTTACGGTTATGAATGTATCCATGTGTAATTAAATACTATAACGTTTAAGCGATTTTTTCGAATCAGTTGAAAGTTGTTAAGTATGTTTTATTTAAAGTTATTGAAACAACGGTTAATAAATTAGGAAGCGTCGAGATTTTTTCGTTTCCAGAAGCAATAAGAAATTTTCAAGGAATGGGTTGACCTGTACAGTTATTTTAACTCTAAACATAAATTCAGATTCAATTACTTGTAATCTGAACATTGTAAGTTGGATGGATTTCAAATTATTTTGTTGTTCACTGACTTCATGTACTAACTCCGTGTTCATCCTGATTTCCCTGTAGATAAAGGCATTTAAAATTAGACGTGTTTGAAAAAACTTTCAGTGCCTGAAACGCGTTAGTATGTGTATTTTCAGGCAGGACATACGTTTCAATATAAGACAACGTCAGTGGCTTAGTATAAGTAGATCGATATAAGCGCCTAAATAATGTCGATATGTCTAAAAATTAGACATTTGGAAATTCAGGCTTTTTCCAGTTTAGACATTTAGAAATTCAGACACTCGTATCCCACTGCGACATTTTTATACGAAATATATATAGGCAAATATGAAATTTGTCATCACTTTTAACATATTAATTATGGGAGTAGAAGATTGTAAGTGATATCATTCGAAAGGTATGATCAGCCAGATTTGCAGAATACAAAAATTACTTTCTTACGATATCAAGAAAATGATTTAAAATACTTTTACTTTATGCACTAGCACTTTTTCATTTTATGCACATATCCTCTTGTATTAAAAAATTCCTAAAGAAGAAATTTATTAAATCTGGCAATTATTTAAAATTCCAATAAAACCATGGACACAGTAAGATGTAACATTCTTGAACTCTCGACTACAGATTTTTCATTCTAAGAGGCAAAGGCCATTAGAGTAGTAAAAGTGGTTATGAGTGAATGAGCGAATCATGTTTAGGACCTCTCGTACATTTATCGAAAACCGGAAGCCAAAAATATTCATGCATTCAATACTTTCTTCATATCATTTTACATGACAGCGCCACCTAGAAGCTTTATACTATTGAACATATACACAAATTAAAAAAAAAAAAAAAAATGAGTTAAAAAAGTTTTTTTTTTTTCTTTCTTTTGTGATTTTTGTCAGCTCTAACTTGAAGACATATTTTTTATTTAAAACATAATGCATTTCAACTAACTGAAATTGACTTTATTCTTAAGTGGATTTATTACTTTATCTTCTGCGTATATATGAAAAAAGTATAAGATTCGGAAAAATTTTCAATTTCCGGTTTTTGATGAATTTACACGTTTTGAAATTTCTTGAACACTATTCGACCATCTTTAGAAAAAGTCTGCTTTTAGAGATAGCAAAACTTTTCGAACACTGTACCTCATTAGCCAATAGACCTAAGTTAACCGAACTTGATATTTGGTTGGACAATTGCTTTGAATGGGTGCTGATTAAATTTTGAACTATATTATCCAATAGGTGGCGCTACCACGCTGTTATTTCCTCTCATTCCAGGGAAGGCTCAGCATCTGCAATGTACCAAATTCAGTATAAGGTATAATATATAAAACATACATATTCATTACTTTTATCATATATATAATGTAAAACCCTACTGATTCAGTTTGAGTACATACCAGCTAACAGGTGGCGCTCTAAGTTGCAATTTAATACCACTTTGGAGAAGATTATAACTTCTTTTACGTATAAGTACACGAAGCTTGGCGAATGAGAGAGTTCTGAGGTAAAATTATACTGATTCACTTTAGATGCATATCAGACGACAAGCGGCGCTGCTATTCAGTCATATTTTCCGTTTACGAGAAAGCTGTATCTCAGCTTCTATCCTATATAAATTTAACATACTTGATCTGCGAGTATATATTATCAAAAATTATTTTTATTGTTAATATTGTATGTGATTTTTCATTGCTTTATCTCAGCATCTGCTGGTGAAAATTGTGCCTAATTTTATAAGAAAATACAGAGTAAATTTTTGTTCATGCTAATTTCTAGGTGGCGCTATCATGTAAACTGATATGAAGAAAGTGTTGGATACATGAATATTTTTGGCTTCCGGTTTTCGATACATGTACACTTTTTGAGAGGTCTTAAACATAATTCGCTCATTTTTTGAACATGACTATTTGTCTGTGTGTGTATGATGTGTGAAATTTTGTAGTATCTCACGAACCAATAGGCAGAATTTGACAGTACGATTCTGTAGTATCTCATGAACCAAAAAGGAATAGGCAGTATGATTGATAATTGGTTAGACCTTGATTTGAATTGACGCTGATTAGTTGTTGAAATATATCACCCAACAGGTGGTGCTGCTATGTTGCGATTCACCCAATTAAGTCAAGGCTATATCTGAAATTCTGTAGTGTATAAACGCACCCAATACGATATATGATATGGACATTATGTAAAACTATGTTTTATTTTTTTTTAATTTGGATGCCTATCTGCCAGCAAGTGGCGCAGCTGTGTTGCAATTTAATTCCATTTAAGAGAAGGCAATTACTTAGTCTTGCAAAAAAAGTGGTCGAGTTTCGACCACTGGGCCCTACTAGTCATAATAAATAATTAACTTTAGTATTCTTTAGTTTTACTTCTGAAATTTATGAAAATATACGAAATGACTTTTACTCGAAGGATAAAAAATAATTATTCTAATCGGACTTTAAATATCTTTAAAATGTTTCGAATACAAACGTAAATTTAGCTAAGTGAACGCATAATGGCAATAAGGCATTTTATTATTCACAATTTACATCTCATTCAAATAACTTAAGCTCCAATTAAAAACGGCTTATTAAATTTTGAAAAACAATAAAAAGAGTATATTCATATGGAACAGAAGCTTCTGAAATAAAAGGCTAATTACGAAATAATGCATATATTATTTTACTCTATCAGCGGAAACTGATTATTATTCATTTTGTGGTACTTGTTGTGATAAGCTCTAATCCCCTGTGTCAGAACTTTTTTTTTTTTTTTTTTTTTTTTACTTGCCTATATATTAATTGTTTTATAATATTTTTCTTTTTCTTTTATCCCATGGATTAGAAGATCATTTTTCCATCCTTAAAATCCTATTTAATTTAATTAATATCAATATTCACATGACTGAAAAAAAAAAAAAAAAATTCTTTTTTTAAATAATTTTTAATGCTTAATGATTCCTTTCTTTAAGGAATTAACAGTGGAAATTTTATTTGACTTGCTTTAAGAACTCATTTACGAGATATAATATAATCATTTAGTATATATATTTTGTTTACATTTTTATTTATCCATTTTTTTTTATTTATTTATTTATTTATTTATTTGAGGGGTGGAACACGTAAACATATTATTAGAAACGCTTTCTCTCAGACCCAAAATCACTTATTGTCCAAGTATTCTTGTTTCTTTAGCAAATGAGATTCACAAATCTTGAAAATGTTCGTGTTTGTCTCTTTAAATAACGAGGCACAACAATCTTGAAAATATGTAAATCGTTTCTTTTATCAAGCATTAATGAGTGAAGGAAACAAGCACGCACAAAGTAAAATGTGCGTGCTTGTTTCGTTTTATAACGCACATTACTTAATCGGACAGAAAACATCTTTAACCCCTTCCGCTCCAGGCTAGCTGTAGTGTAAATGTCTGAAATACCAGATTATAATTTTGAAATAGTATCGTATACTTTCTTTGGACGTATGCACGTACGTCCATGGTATTAATGGCCATTAACACTAGGACGTACGCACGTACGTCCCTGGAGTGGAAGGGGTTAAGTAAATTGTTTCTTCGGATAGTACTCAATCGCAACCGAAAACCACAGATCTTTCTCTTATGGGTAATAAGGTAGAGAAAATATTGTTTTGGGGTCAGATTTTCAAAAAGGAGTTTTTGTTATAGTGACACGTTTTGAGGTCCCCTGACTCCGCAAATTATGTTTTTAGCGGTTGGTTCGTCTGTGTGTCTGTCTGTTATCAGTATATCTCAAGAATAAATAGTAGCAGAAAGTACAAACTTGGTATCAGCTTTACTATAATATTTTACCATGTCCAGAAAAGCAGTTCAGGAATTGAAATGGAACACGGTAATAGACATATGGAAAATAATGTGTATTTTTAAGCTAAATATTCATCGCTTGTTTTTTGTATATTTACAAGTGTTGCGGCTGCGCGATTACCGAAGTCAAGTTTTTTTAACGTTTGATCTTTGTCTCTGTCTCTTGCGTATGATACAACCCCTTTCCGACCCAGGCCGTTCGATCGTGCGCGTTAGACATCCACTTAGATTTTTGCATCTGGAACAGTCGTATGTAATAAAATCAGGAAATGAACGATCAAGCTCATGAGCAGAAGGTGTAAAGTACAATTTTCAATCAACAGCTGTCGGTTATAGTCCGTATTTTTCTTTCAGTTTGCAAAAACAGAGAAATGTAATGTTTTAAGGTAAAAATGTTTCGGGTCGGAAAGGGTTAAGGATGCTACACTAAGCTTTTCGTTGAGATGAAGCAAGTGGTTCGTGTACAGGGACACCCAAGAGAAATCAAATACATTATGTCTAGGGGGGGAAATGGCACGTAAGATGAAATCATTCACTGTTCCTTTACAGGACTACACAAAAGAACTAGATTATAGAGCGACAATAGTTAAAAATGGAGCATATTTTAGGTTGTGTCGTGTTCTCTGTACATAATCTTCAAAATATATACAGGGTTTCAAATATTTAAGCGACAACATCCTTTCTTATTGTTAGTGGATATGCTTTACTGTAATATTTTATCATGTCCAGGAAAGCTGTTCAGGAATTGAAATGGATTCTTCATAGAGATATGGTAAATAATATATGCTTTTAAGCTAAATATTTATCGCTTGTGTTTTGTATATTTACAAGTGTTGAGGTTGCCTGATTACCGAAATCAAGTTTTTTTAACGCTTGATCTTTGTCTGTGTCTCTGAGTGTAACTTAGAAACGAATCATTTCAGGAGATCCAAAAGTTGTATTTTCAAGTTGATATAAGGTTGTTGCTGGAATTATTTTAATAACAGATTTAAATTCTAGGTGCAGTAATAAAACGAGGGATTAAAGGGGGAGACAGTCCCCCTCACTCAGGTCTAATTGTCATATGAAACTCTTCCGAAGCCTAATTTGAGTTGTTTTAACATGAGTTGTTTTAAAAGAGTATCTCATGGATAGGGCAAATACAAAATTGGGTATCAATTTTATTTTTCCCCGACTGTAGGATTTTTAGATGGAAAGTGAAATGATCGCCCTGCAATTATGCCTCTAATATGAATACTAATATTTCATCACTAGGATCAAAATATTCAAATTAGTCTTGCACTTTTACGACTTTAAAATTGATGTTTAAACCAGACTTATGCTTATTTCATTCGTATTTGATTAGTTTGCTTACAATCGGATTAAAGCGACTCTTGACATTAATTAAAAATCCAAAATTCATCTAATCTACATTATAGACTAAAAACAAGTTTCATAGTTGCTCTGTTTTAATATGGAAAAGAAAATGATAGGTATATTTAATAGATTATACATAAAATCAAAAGAATAATAAAAATAGTAACAAAAAGTTTAAAAAGTATTTTAACAGTACTTCATTTTTCTACGCAGAGAAATAAACTTAAGAAATAAAATAAAATAAAATAAATAAATAACAATATGAAAAACAACCGTCTTACTAAAGTCTAGGGTTCTTACGTATTATCGCAACCAGGTTGGCGCGATTTGTAAGTTTGAGTAAGAAGTTAAGTTTTCTAGGGTTCTAGATATTTTTAAAATTATTATTATTCCAATGAGTATTTAAATAGTTTATTTTTTTAAGCAGTCATCATTATATATATTAAATGAAAAAATATTTTAATATCAATATTAATTAAATATTTTTTATAGTTTGATGAAACCCCTTCAATAGCACCTAACTAAACATTGTACTTAATATTAAGAAAAGAAAAACAAAATCGTACAAATAGTAGCTTACCAAAACTTCGCAAATAGGGGTTTGAATTAAGTCAGAAAACATCCTACGAAATGACACAAACTCCCCGAAAATTTAAGTTAAGTTTATTTTTCCTCGGACAGAAAGAATCAGTAATTGAATTTTAAAACTACATTTCAGTAAATTTTACACGTGTCTAAGAAGAAAATCAGCATCATCCGTAGACATGGATTAACATAATTTTGTTTTAGCCTATATATACCCGATTGCTTAACTCAGTGTTTCATAAAAGTTCTCTCAACGTTAAAGGGTCTAGCAGGATAAGGTAGGATCAGCGGCCCCAGAAAGGTATTTTGAAAATGACTCGTGTGGTAACATCTGCGAGATATAAAACTACCATTGACACAAATTCAGCCTCTCATCTCGCTGCGTTCTGGAGATAATGGATCCAATAGACGCTAGAGGGGGTAATTTTTAAAATTGATTTTTATAAAAACTATTACAGCTACACTAATGAAACAAAAAATGTTCGTTAGATAAAATATTAGTCTACATTATATATTTTTTGTAGAATTTTTCTATCGTATTTACTATTAATATAAAATGAAAATATTTTTTTTTTCAAGATTTTATTCCTAGTTCATGCAGAGGTACAATCACAGAAAAAATATATAATGTAGCTTACTATGTCTAGTAATACTACCAAAAAGTGCATAAATATAAAATGGGTGCAACACTTTAAAAAAAAATTAAAACTACTTATGACCGTCTTAGGTACTAATGACTTTACATTTGTCTTTTGATTGAAATTTTTATTACTGTACTAAAAAGTAGTAACATGTTTATTAATAAAAAGTACATTAGTTAGTAATTAAAAATATAAGTAAGATGTTGATTTTGACATAAAGAGTTGAAAATTGTTTGTGGAACTACGTTTTTAAAGAACAAGACGCAACTTGCCGCTTTCCATTTAGTTGCGTGTGTATAATTTGTAGCATTTTGTTTTTTCTTCAACCTATGGAAGCCTCTGTGCAAGTGCTAATTCAACGAGTTCACTGTTAAAATAGGGGTGACAGTCATCTGGCTCAGAGAAATCGAATGATAACAGAGCGCGAATTTTTAGATGTTTTCCAAATCACAAGCTGGCACACATCCAACATTTTGGACGCGTCGTCGCTTGGTAGTTTTAAGGAACGTGGCTGCAATACAGTGCGTTAAGAAATTATAAGACCACAAGCGTATTGGTGCATTTCTAAAGAAGAGAGCATAATATGCAAATTTTTAGTTGCGTATTTAAACTTGATAAGAAAACGCATCCTATACTAATTCCAACTTTTAAAATTAAATTAAATTTCATGAAAACTTATTCATTTTTCTAAAAATTAAAGACAATGACTGTTAAGAAATTATAAGACCACCTGAGAAAATTAGCATATTATACATGACGTCAAACTCAATATGAAGCGCATGCGTCAGTATTTCGTAAAAGCATTACCTAAGAAGCAAAGGCTTAGGTTTTGAATGTGTTATAGACGATTAATTTGACGATGCCTCGAGGCAAAGAATTATCGGAGTGCGAAGTGAGAAAAATTTTATTTTATAAAGGCTCTGGTAAATCTGAAAATGATATTGCGAGGATAATGAACCGTTCTAAAACTGCCATTCATAATGCCATAATTAGAAAAGATTATTCAAACAAAATAAAATGATATGGTAGAAAAAATATTTTGACAGCACGTGGTAATAGACAAATTTTTCGACTGTCAACTAAAACAGGTCTTTCAACTCGTGAAATTTCGAAACATTTCAGCAAGAAAACTTCACATGTAACAGTCTGGAAGAGTCTTAAATTAAATATTAATACGAAATTTATGAAATTGAAGAAAAAACCAAAGTTATTGAAATGCCATCAAGAAGAAAGATTAAAATGAGCTAAAAATGTCATGTCATGGAATGATGAGTGGAAACAAATTATATTTTCTGATGAAAAGAAATTTAACCTTGATGGTCCCGATGGTTACAAACACTATTGGCACGACTTGAGGAAGGAACCAAAAGAATACTTCAGTTGACAAATGGGTGGAGGATCAGTAATGATTTGGGGAGCTTTCAGTTATGAGGGGTTGTATGATTTACAGAGGATTTCGGGTCATATGAACTCAACACAATATCAGTCTATGCTATATGATCATATGATACCGTTTGAACCTTTATTAGGTGGTGCTAACTGGATGTTTCACCAGGACAGTGCTGCTTGTCATACATCTAAATCCACACAGGAATGGTTTAAAAAAGAAAAAAATAATGTTTTGCCATGGCCAAGTCGAAGTCCAGGCTTGAACCCCATGGAAAACCTATGGGGTATATTATCTCGCAAAGTTTATGCTAATAATAAACAATTTTCATCTGCCAATGAACTGGAAGTAGCCATTGTAAAAGAATGGTACAATATTTCTATAACTGAACTTAATCACCTGGTTACTTCAATGAAAAACAGAGTGTTTGAAGTCATCGAGAAAAATGGAGGACCAATATCATATTAATTTTTTATACAATTTTGTTTTTTGACAAGTGGTCTTATATTTTCTTAACAGGTTATTTTTCACTTATTTCCAATATATATTTTAATTAAACATGTATTGCATTATACAAAGTTATTGCAAACTAATCATAAAAAGTATAGAGCAATGTGTTATTTTATGTATTTAAATTATGATTAGAATCTTTATTTTTCTTATACTTTATAAAATTAAAGTGGTCTTATAATTTCTTAACGGACTGTATACCTATTATTCTTCTACCCCCACCAGTATATTAGCTCAACTTAAATAATCTTCTGCGTATTGTTTCAGAGTATTTCAACTTTTAATTTTTCTATAGAAAACTATTTTATTGTGTTTTAGTGAGTAATTATACACAAAATATGTCTAGTAAATGTAAAAACTGTTGTAGATTTTTGCGTAAAGATAACAAGTATAGAAAAGTTATCAAAACTGAAAATGAAGCTAAAACATACAGTGATTGTTTCAATAAGAATATCTCTGTAAGTGACGTAATATGCAACAAATGCCGTCTAAGTTTTTATAAAAAGGCAGCCTCAACTTCAAAGCCTACCGTGAGTGATTCCAAGACTCACAGTGATTCTACGATAGTCGAACCTGTAGGTACAAACGATGATGATTTTGTGTGTCGCATAACTAGTAGTGAAGAGGATGATTATATTGAAATGCCTTTTCCACAAGTAGTATCAACACATCAGTTCTCTACAATATGTCGAGTAGAAGTAAATCTACGAGTAATATCTCTTGAAACACGATGTGACATTAAAAAAAAAAGATTTTTATACCCAATGGTGATCGTTGCTGCAATGAACATATGATTGGTAATAGAATTTATGAAGATGACTTGTCCCGCTTATGCATCATTTCTAATACAAGTAAAATTAAAAAATCAGATTTAGTTGCTTTTATAAATGTACTTTCCCAAACATCTAATCTAACATTGTTCGATCGAATAGAAAATGGATTATCAGAAAATCAACTTAAATCCCTGACAGGCTTTGCTTGGGAAAACATTATAGAGCTCAAACATATGCTAACATTAATGAGAAATACAAAAACTCGGACTGTGACGCAAGCTTTAATAATTTTTCTTTTCAAATTAAGGACAAGAAATTGAAATAAGACCATTGCTGCTGTTTTGGGTTTGCAATATGAACAATACGTATCAGAATTTTTTGACGAGATCATGAAAGGTTTTGAGAGAGATATTTTATCAAAATATTTTAGTTATGGTACTATTACACGTCAAGATCTTATTTCTAACACCTCCAGTACAGACAAGAATTTATTAAATCTATCTGATAATCAACTTGTTATTATCTGCGATGGTACTTATGTACGACATCAAAAAAGTCAAAATAATTTTTATCAAAGAAAATCTTTCTATGGGTAGAAAAAAAATTAATCTTTGAAAACCTTTCACCATCTGCACTACAAATGGTTATATTATAGACTTTTTGCAGGACCTTTCTACGGCACTCAAAATGATGCTTCAATATTAAAACTTGTTTTACAAGACTCCACTGGTTTACAGACATTACTATCACCAAATGATATTTTTATTGTAGATCGTGGTTTTCGCGATTCAGTTGATTTCCTACAAAATAAAAGTATACAGCATTTATGCCTGCTTTAAAAGGAAACAGGGCGCAACTAACAACGAAAGAGGCTAATGAAACAAGAAAAGTTACAAAATTGAGATGGGTTGTAGAAGCAGTTCATGGTGCAATAGCTCAAAAATATCGCTTTCTGCACAGTTCTTTGGATAAGAAACTTATACCGAAGTTGAAAGTACTTTGTAAAATTGTTGGATTTCTACAAAACAAATATGGCCAAAGATTAAATTCTGAAGGTGATAAAAATGATGAGCTGCTTGAGTACATGGAGAGCAGAATGAGTGTTGTAAATACTCTTAGTGAAGAAGTCATTAAAAAAATTTGGAATCGTCGAAAATCGGCTTTTTAGCAACCTAAATCGTCTGAAATCCTAGATTTCCCTCAGTTAAATAAAGACCAGCTAACTGTGTTTTTCACTGGCTCCTACCGACTCTCACAGGCTGTGTCTTATTTAGCGGAGATAATGGACGAAGAATGCAACCTCACAGTGCAGTTTGTTAAAACCACAACCAGCATATTAAAACTGGAAGTTAGATCAAGGCATGTGAACTGTAAAACTTATCATGTTTATATTGAATATGTACCGATCGGAACGACAATCGAAAGCATACGCCGATATTGCTGCAACTGTCCTAATGGTCTAAGAACAGTAGGATGATGTTCTCACGTGGCCGCAGTTGCTTATTACTTGCCTTATGCCCGATATCTTTCCCGTATCTTATGTCCAGCACAAGTTTTATCTGATATAGTTACATCAAAAGAGATTCACGCAGTTATTAATGAGGACGGTGATGAAGATTAATTATACGTTAATAATATATTTTGTATTACAATAAATAATATTTTCTTTGACTTAATTTTTAAATATTCAGCATATTTCTTTTTTAACGTGAATAATAACTGTAATTTAGAGCTTTCACAAAGTTGTACGTTCTTAATAAACATGTTTCTTCTTTTTAATTCAGTAATATACGACATCTACGACAGTTTTTACATTTACCATACATATTTTGTGTACAATTACTCACTAAAACACAATAAAATAGTTTTCTATAGAAAAATTAAAAGTTGAAATACTCTGAAACAATACGCAGAAGATTATTTAAGTTGAGCTAATATACTGGTGGGGTAGAAGAATAATAGGTATATTGCAGCCACGTTCCTTAAAAATACCAAGCGACGACGCGTCCAAAATGTTGGATGTGTGCCAGCTTGTGATTTGGAAAACATCCAATAATTCGCGCTCTGTTATCATTCGTTTTCCCTGAGCCAGATGACTCTCACCCCTATTTTAACAGTGAACTCGTTCAATTAGCGCTTGCACAGAGGCTTCCATAGGTTGAGGAAGAAACAAAATGCTACAAATTATACACACGCAAAGCGACATGTTGCGTCTTTTTCTTTAACAACGTAGTTCCACACACAATTTTCAACTCTTTCTGTCAAAATCAACGTCTTTCTTATCATTTTAATTACTAATTAATATATATTTTAGTAATAAACATGTTACTACTTTTTAATACAGTAATAAAAATTTCAATCAAAAGACAAATGTAAAGTCATTAGTACCTAAGACTGTCATAAGAAGTTTTAATTTTTTTTTTGAAAGTGTTGCACCCATTTTATATTTATGCACTTTTTGGTAGTATTACTAGACATAGTAAGCTACATTATATATTTTTTCTGTGATTGTACCTCTGCGAGAACTAGGAATAAAATCTTGAAAAAAAATATTTTCATTTTATATTAATAGTAAATACGATAGAAAAATTCTACAAAATATATATAATGTAGACTAATATTTTGTCTAACGAACATTTTTTGTTTCATTAGTGTAGCTGTAATAGTTTTTATAAAAATCAATTTTAAATATTACCCTCTCTAGCGTCTATTGGATCCATTATCTCCAGAACGCAGCGAGATGAGAGGCTGAATGTGTGTCAATGGTAGTTTTATATCTCCCAGATGTTACCACACAAGTCATTTTGAAAATACCTTTCTGGGGCCGCTGACCCTACCTTATCCTGCTAGACCCTTTAGATCGCTAATAAATACAAAAGCTGAGATGTGGCTTTTATGTAAATGGAAAAGGTAAAAAAAAAACAATAATACGGGTAACAGCTTCGCTTGTTAGCCCGTATGCGTCCCAATGGAGTGAATGAAGTCTAAATACATTCATGCCATATAATTTTCACCTCTCTCTCATGCACACACACTGATGGACATTTTCTAAAAACGTTTGCAGGGGTTTCAGAGTATCACAAAACGTGTAAACGTGTAAATCAGTCTAAACCTGGCAGCTGAAATTTTCCACGAAACCAATACCATCTTGTTTCTAACGCATGCTCAACATTCAAACTGCAACTGCATGAGGAAGCACCCAAAAGGCTCAAAGTTTGCATTCTATTCAAATGATAAGATTAATTATGTACAGAATGGGACCACATCACCTGCAAATGTTATGTAACTGCTGCAAAGGTTTATGTATGACCCCCCTCCCTCCCCACCCCCAATATTTATGTATTCAAAATTAATCAAGCGCCTTTCACAGTTTGACAAAGGAAAAAATGTCGATTTCAGATTATATTTTTGCTCGTGTTGTGCGTAATCATGTCACAAAGCAGCAATGCCATGCTCTGTTGAAAGAAAAACTTTTGCGTTCTTTGTTCCCGGTGAGGTCTCGCCATGTCCTGCAAAAAATATACAGGCAGGCTTTAACAACAGGTTTCAAAAACCTCAAAGTTACAGGCTGGTTTTTCCATTAATGTATATTGAAAAGGTGGATTCACGAGTCATAACACCCTAAACCATAACATCCTATAAGAGACATGCATCCTAATGCAACTTTAAAATTCTTAAGCATTCTTTTGTGACCTGTGAAAAACTGACGAATTCTGTCTCTGACTTTTTAAAAAGAGAGAGTACATAAGTAAATAAATAACAACAACATTAATAATAAAAACGAATATTGTTATTTTTTTTTTCTTCATTTTTACTGTTTCGAAATGATTTAAGCCGAGAGAAACAGTGTATCTCTCTGAACTAAAGTGTTTATTTTAGAGATCCAATTCAAGTACATTACACGTTTAAAAGTAATGAATTTATAGAGCTAGTTATTAAGCAATTGATAAAAATGAAGAGAATTGTAATAGATCCGACAGTAAAATTGTGTTATTTATTAAACCAAACGGGAGACTTATGTTTTATAAAAATATTATCATCCGCCAACACCCTCTACCAATAAGTATTTGGACACTTTCGAATTTACACCTTTTGTCAAATATCTAGAAAAGTTTTTAAAATATGCGGTTTTTTTTTTTTTTTTTTTTTTTGCTTTAGCATGTGTTTAAGAGGAATTTTTTCATTATCTGCATAAATTTTTATGAGGCTGTCACGTATATTCATAGATATATAACGGTTTTTGTTTAAAAAAAAAAAAAAAAAAAAAATCCACTTTTTTTAAATATACCACCTGTTCCGCAATACTTTTGCTATTAAATTATGAAAATGAATTTTTTTTTTTTTTTTTTAAAGCTAGCGCATGCGTATTCAAAAATTACTCAGTAAAATTGTTCCTATTTCGTAAGATATTTAACATTTTTGCATTCTAATTGCAGTGTGCTGAGTGTGATGTAGTATGCCAAATTTCCTAACAATGGCTTACCACTGGAGTTTAATACCCCACGTGTCATAATTAAGAAAGTGAAAATTTTGTTTGCAATTTTTTTTCAACCATTATAGCTCCATGACAATAGGTGGTAGCCTCATAAAAATTCGTTCAGTTAATGAGAAAGATTCTCATAATCACATGCTGTAATGAAAACGCATTTAAAGTATTTTTTACAGGGTGTTCCAAAACATTTTGATTTTTTTAATTTTTTACTGGTCCCCCTTTTCTTCTTTCGGACACAACTTTTACTGAAATATATGAGGTATAGCATGTTTTTTACACTACCAAAGTTTGAAAATGATTCCTAAAGAAACTTTCTAGATATTTGACAAAATGTCTGAATTCGAAAGTGTCCAAATACTTATTGGTAGATGACGTACTAACGAAACATATTTTTGCCCTTCTTCTGTATGTTTAAATAGAATCCACTGAAAAAAAAACAACTTTATTTCAGAGGATTTTTTTTTTCTTTCACTGAACGTAAGATTGTTTGGAGACTAAATTTTTTGGGTTAAACCATCGAAAAATAGAAGGTTTATAAATATGTGCATGATGATATGTGTACCCTGACATTAAATGGAAGATTTTCCTCGTTATTTACTAAAAATACGTGCTTTTACGTGGATTTCTAGGGCGTATGAGTTAGAAATCGATAATTAAGTTTAACGACTTTGTTATTGTTTCATTAACTTCTAATGCTGAAATTGACTAGTTAATTAAAAGAGAAATGTGAATGCGTATTCTACTTCCAACAAAAAACAACAGCAACAGCAACAAAAAACTAAATCACTTGCGCATTTTGAAGATTATTTCATTTATGCTTCGAGAGGGGAAAAAATGTGACGTGGACTCATTTAATTCCCTCGGCACTTCAAGCTAATTACATTTCTTCGCGCATGTAATTAAAACCTATGTGCAACCTATCGAGACAGATTGTTATGAATTTTGCGCGTTCTTTTTAATTCTCCCATTGTTATTTTTAATGCAGTGACATAAAAAAACAAATCGTTTATAATGAATGCGCTTACATCATTATTCTCTGTAACAATTTCTAACACAGTAGTTAATTAAGACAAAAATAAGTGTATTTTATTGAGTCATTAATTCATTTAAATTTACACAGAGTCGCAGGCAGCCATTTTGTTGAACAGGATTTGCAGGAAATCGATAACTTTCTCAAAAATGTGCAACGATACCCTTTTAAAAGGTAAAAGTCAAAGGCCCCATTTTAAAGTTATTAAAAAGAAATAGTAAGTGGATGCTAAACAAGAACAAAAAATCATGCCGTACGCATTGATTATTAACACTTTCCAAATGTACGTAATGGTTATATCGTATAACTTCCGATGCTCTTTACTTACGTAATCACACACCGGACAGACAGTAGTTCTGAAAGACGTATAGGTAGACTAATTCAATTTCCTAATCATCCTCAAACATTTTAGAAAGTGTTAAAAATTCTTAATGCAAAAGAAAACGTAACCCTCATATTCTAATTACAGCCCTTAATGTATCTGAATATTTTAGTGTAGCCACGTGAATCTGAAGGTTAACAAAATTATATTCAACACAAAATATTATTTTATCAAATTAACAATAAATGTCAGTTTCTTTATGATTTTTACAATAAAATGCTCTTTAAATGTATTTTATAAAAATATCTGTCCTAAAATGCAATGCATTGGCCTTTTTTTTTCTTTTTAAGTGTCACTGTATACAAACCAGTTGCACAAAGCCCTATTAATGATTTTTTTTTTTTTTTTAATGAGGAACATTCCATAATAAATTTGAATAACATACATAATTTTTTAAAAATTCTGAAAATATTTGCAGACGCTGAGGGTGGGCAGACGCATAAATCGACTGCCGGACAGATAGATACGCAAACTGAAATCCTATTCACAATTAAAAAAGTTAAAAAATGTTAAATCGTTTAATGTAAACGAAAATGCAATTCCAGAAAATTTCGAATAAAAAGCTTCAGTGTAACTAAATTTTTTGATTCTGACAAATTTACAGACAAAAGTCTGATTTTATTAATATAGATACTACCTGATATCGATACCGAATTCAAATATCGCCATATATTTATCATTTGACAAAATTTCAAAGCAGAAAACTAATAGATTGTCGATGAAGTGAAGAAAAGATGCAGTTTTAGTATAAGACCTTCTCAGGAACTTTTTATTTTATTTTAGCCATTTTGGCATTGAATTATAGCAGAGTCGGATATAAAGAAGTTGGCGAGAAATGCCCTAGGAACTTTTAAGCCAAATTTCAAATTTTGCGTGGGGATCTGATACTAACGCTGTTTCGAAGAAAAAAAACAAAAGGAAAAATAATAGACTTTAAAAAAAATAAAATGTAAATTAAGCAACGCTGCCTCGCTATTTGACGTATTTCGCGATGAATGCACACGATGTTACAAAAAGATTGTCTGTGGGAGGATTTTAGCCATTTGAGATTTTCTTCTCTCGGACAACTCATAAAAAAGATGTTTGTAACAAATTATAAATTTTAAAAATAATAAAAATTTTAAAAATTTAAGATAATTTAAATAATTTAAAATAATTAAAAAAATTATAAATTTAAAAAATAATAATAAAATATACATAAGGTAATTGTAAATTGGGTTTCAATTTATTATTATCTATATTAATAAAAATCAGTCTTTTATCTGTAAATTTGTCAGAATCAATAAACTTTGCGATATCTTCACGTTTAACACATCATGGAAGCCAAAAATGACTTTAGAAAATTTTGTCTGTGTGTGTGTGTCGTCATGTGTGTATGTCTATAACGCTATTTTTGTCTGGGTATCACATAAGAACGGCTGAACGGAATTCAACGGCTCTTGGCAGGAATTTAGGTCTTTACCCAACTTAAAATTATATCTATCAACTTTTTCGCAATTTCCCTCCTGAGGCGGCAAAATTTAAAAAAACGTTCATAAGCATGAATCGGCTTCAAATTACTTTACAGTAAAGAAATTACACATGGGGAGACTAAGCGTAAGTAAAAATAAAACATTATCTGCGATTTAGAAATTTTCGATTTTTAAGGGGGGAAAGGGGGGAAATCGATTTTGGGCGGGAAATATCGTAAATTCTGGATTTTTGAGCAGATCAAAAATGTGTGACTTCCTTAGGATATTTCCAAAAACTCATTTTTGTTTTTTTTTTGTGATTTGCGATTTTTTTTTTTTTTTTTTTTTTTTGGGGGGGGGGGGGGACGACGGGGTAAAATTGAGAGACACCTTTCAGCACTAAATTTGTCCTGGGAAATCTATGGGAGCTGCGGTCATGATTTTTGGTGCTTGGATAGTTTATATGTATGCAACACCTAAACTAACGTGATTGGTCAAAATTACGCCCGTTCCCTCCCTTGTGGGAACAGAAGGCAAAAGCACATTTGTAAGCATAACTCGGCTCCAAATTACTTCCTGTGAAGAAATTGCTCAAGAGGATACTACATATGAGTTCAAATAAAACATTATCTACGATTTAGGAAGTTTTGATTTAAAGGAAAGGGAGGGGCAAATTAATTTTTGGCGGGACATTTTGCAAATTCCGGATTTTTTAGTAGAACGCTACGAAAAATGGAACAAAGATGAAAACAGCGCCATGAGTCTTCTTTAGGATCTTTCCAAAACACGTTTTTGATTTTTTTGTGATCTGCCACTTCTCTTTTTTTTTTTTTTTTTTTGCCTGGGGGGGGGGGGAAGGGGGAGTATGTGTTACGAAGGCTAAATTTGAGACAGATTGCCCAAGAGACAGCTTTAGCGCTAAAAGGGGGGTGGGGAGGTCTCGAATTTGCTACTTTTAAGCACTAAATTTGTCCTGAGACATTTATGAGAGCTGGGGTCACGAAGTTTGGTGCTTGAATTGTTTATATGTATCCAACACCTAAAGTAACGTGATTTATCGAATTCCCTCGGAGGGAGGCAGAAGGCAAAAAATTGTAAGCATATTGTAAGCATAATAATATATATATTAATAGCATAATAATATATATAGCATAATAATAATAAATATTGTAAGCATAAATCGGCCCCAAATTACTTCACGGTGAAGAGGAGTAATATTGCACAAGAGGAGACTGGACTTAGTATAAATAAAACATTATGTACGATTTTGGAATTATTTATTCTTAAAGCGGAGAGGGGGAAAATTTCAGAAATTCCGGATTTTTGTGCAGAGCTCTACTAAAAATATTTCAAAGGTATTGAAACAGCCATGTGACTTCTTTAGGACTCCAAAAACACATTTCCTTTTTTTTTTTTTTTTTTTTTTTTCAGGGGGGGGGGGGCGTAGGAAGTTGCAAATTCGAGATCCCTTTTTTAGCGTTAAATTTGTCTTGGGAAATCTATGAGATCTGCGGTCACGAAATTCGGTGCGTATCTGACACTAACGAGATTTTACGAAATTCCTCCCCCCTAAACCTCCTTGGAGTCGGGGGGCAATAAACGCGCGTAACAATACGTTTTCCTGTTTGAATTCGCCTTAAATTGTGTTAGAATGGCGAATCGCCTGTCCCATAAATGTAGACATCGTTTGGCTTTACTTGGAAATATATTCTTAGTAAAATATTTTTTTCAGCTGATGAATATTTATTTACATTTCTTGAAAGTATGTATAGTCTGCTGTTGTGATTTTTATTGGTTTAAAATCATTTTTTGGCTTGTTTTCGATTGACAAATCGATATTTTTATAAATTCGACTGGATGCGTAAAAGTAAATAGATTTCGAAGGAGGAGATCATCAGAGTTTTGGATTTAAAACTTAAAGGTAAAAATCCGAAAAAGTTAACGATATCTTTAAAAAGTGTCTACAGAATTTTGCATAATGGTGACAACTGGTCTATTAAGTAAGGACCTGGTCGACAAAGAATTACATTAATTCATTATTTCCCTGGTACTTCCAAGTATTTCATACTCAATTTACTAGCTATTTTTTATTTTATTTTTTATTAACACTTTTTTTTTTTTTTTGTTTGCTTTTATATCTTAAATATAAGAATAGGATGACGAAACTATTTTTCGATGTTTGTCAATGCATTCTACTTTTAATTAACATCTACTAGAAATTACTTCAGTTGCAGACCTTTTCGGGCCATACCGAGAAATGAATAAGTTCCCCAGGTGTAAAATTGAGCGAGTTTTATCAAATCCCAGTACCAGTTTATGTTTGCTCCAACGTCTTGGCTTACCGTGAATACATCACACGGCTTCTGACAGACCCGAGTCATTTATTTCATTTCAACTCATTTATCTTGGCAGCTAAATAGTTAATTAGAAATTCAGAAAGCGTAGCGGAGGCGAGAGGCTCGATCATTTAACCAAAATTTTTGCACCACTTAATAGTTACTCTCAAACAGGTGAATTCTTTAATTTTTTATTTATCGAATTCATTAAGGATGCTCATAATTTTCTCATGGAAAATAATTTTTCGGCAGACTCATTACTTTTTCTTACCCATAAGGTAGAGAAAGTATTGCTTTTGGGTCAAATTTTCAAAAGTGAGTTTTTTATATATTTACACGTTTTGAGGTCCCCTGAATCCGAAAATCATGTTCTTAGCGGTTGGTCTGTGTGTGTGTGTATCTGTGTGTCTGTTATCAGCCTATCTAAAGAACAAATAGCAGCAGAAAGTCCAAACTTGGTATTCTAAAAGTGTATCCTATAGGGATGCTACACTAAGCTTTTCGTTGAAATGAAGCAAATGGTTCGTGTACAGGGATACCAAAAGTATTCAAATACATTACGTCTATGGGGGTAATTGCAGATGAGTAGAGTTTAACATCTATAGACTGCACTAAACTAAAGGAAATTAATATATATATTTTTATATGCGTAAAAGTATGTCTCATCTAGAATAGGGTGGGGAAATCATTCACTTTTCATTTACAGGGCTACGCAAAAGAACTAGAGTACAGTGCCACAATAGCTGAAAATGGATGAAAGCGTATTTTAGGTTGTGCCGGGTATTATTACTAAAGGATTATATTTAGGTGCACCATGCGGTTACTACATATTCTTCAAAAGGTATACAGGGGTGCAAATATTTAAGCGATAACATTCTTTTTTATTTTAGTGATTCATCTGTTTTTAAGCACGGTCATTTCACGTTAAAGAATTGAGTTACACATTAAACGAGAAATAAAACTCATAGGGTTTCCACAGATTACTAGCATTTTCCAACTCTACGTACTAAAATACCCGTTTCAGATTTCAGCATAAAATGTATTTTACTTTCATGGTGGCGTCTTAAAGCACATTTATTTTTTTTCATTACGAAGAAAACGTTCAAAAATGTTTATACGTTGATTTTTAAAGAAGAAAAACTTCTCAATTCATTGTTTCTGTGTATACAGAAAGTATATTATTTAAAAGATGATAAATACACACATATTTTAAATATAACGAATAAATAAAAAAAGAAAAAAAGAAAAAGAAAATAAAAGAAAGAAAGAAAGAAAGAAACTACTAAAGTATGTTTATAGTTTTGTGTTTAAGGAAAAAGCATTTCAGAGATTGCTTTTGATTAAAATTTGCATACCTACCACACAGCATAGTAGAAATATCCTCATAACATGGAATTTTTGGCTTAAAGTGGCTGTTGCGAAAATAGAGTCCTTGGCGAAAAATGTCCGATCTACTTCAGCATCAAAATTTTAAAAATTTATAGGAAAGCTTTTTAGTATAATGCGGAATTAGCTTTCATGCCAAGAGTGATTCATACGGGCCAAAAACATTCTATTTAAAAAATATATAATTGAAGTATATTAAAAAAGGTTATGACAGAAAATTCGAAAGATGCTCGATTTTAATTTTTATTATTTTATTTTAAAGTTATGAAAGCGTCATTTTTCCATATGCATGAGCAAATTTAATATTTAATATTTGATATTCTTTTTATTTTTCGATTTTTTTTATTTGATATATATATATATATTTTAATATGTTAAAAAAAAAAAAAAAAAAAAAAAAAAAAAAAAAAAACTCGTAAACTCTTTTGGCAACATTTAAAAATTTTAAATGGCTAATTTTAAAGCTATTATATTATGCCATAATTCGTATTTATTTCTTAAATAGTTAAATAATTCTAATTTTCCTGAGAAAAGCGTAATTTCATGTTTTCTGTCTATAATAAGTAGTTTACACCATAAATTGTAGACTGTACAGATTTCGAGAATAGTTAAATATACATACATAATTTTTAAGTAGAAATGTCATTTAAGGCTACACGCTGAGAGGGTTAATGGTATAAGATATGTAACTTAGTTTTTGCATTTTAGATTGTATAGTTTGTTTAGTTTCGCCTCCTGGCGTTGTACTGCCCGGGACGTGCGAATTTGTAAATAATTCGTAGTTATTTTTATGTAAATTCATTCAAAGAGGTGTAGTCAGGCTTAGTCAGGTGATAAAATTTTCATTTTCAGTAATTCTGGCTTGTTTTTGCATTAAAATAGCTCATTTCCCGTTAAAAAACCGTTAAAAAGTCTCGTTAAGGCAAGTAATGGCTTTGGCTACCAATTTGGTGATTTTTACTCTCCTTATCGACTTTTTTTGGCGATCTTGGCAAAAAATCCTCATTATCGATATACCCTATATGGAAGCTCTAGCTTGATTTGGTGCGAAGTTTCTGGATTTTTTCACTTTTTTCTACGCGGGTATTTAAGGAATTGCTTCGTGTCAAATCGGTGGCGTTTTCGCCAATGCTTTCATAGCCACTGAAAGAGCTCCGAGTCCCTTTGGATTGAAGTCGATTGCTGTATGTTAATGCTCTTATACCGTTTGTACTGTGAATTTGCTGTTGACAGCTGTTATTTAAGTTGTGTTTACTGGTGAAAATGAAGATGATAATTGGTTTATAGACCTATATGGGATTTTTTGTAAATAAAGTTTTCTGCCTCTGCACAAGATTCGCCTTTCATTCTCGGACAACTTACGAACCCCCAAGTACGCAACAATATTACATATAGAAATGCTACGCACAGCGAAAACTACATATTTCATGCGACGGTCATTGATTCGCAGACAGTACGGATTCAGGGAAATGCCGCTGTCGTATTCACTGAATACGTATAAGCGGGGATATATTACATTAAAAAAGAATAAGAAATTTAACAAAAAATTAAGACATGCTTAACAAAACTGCAGCTGAATCAGATGGCAGGAAGTAGCTGAAAATTTATTTTGAACTGGAATGTAGCGTCCTGAGGTCCGTTAGTGCTTAAGCATGCATTGTCATCGGAATGTATGCACAATTTCAGATTTGTCGAACGATAGAAAATATTTTAAAATTCGAAACAAATTATTAACTGTTGTTGGGAGGCCAGGTCCTCCATATCCTCGCCCTTAGTTCTGTTACAGGTTTAGCATGTATTGTCGTCGGAGTCCTTACCTTTGTAAGCAAAGCTTCAGTTCAGTCGGATAACAGGAAGTGGGGGGGAAATTAAATTATTAGATTTCATCCACACACATAAGCATGACATAGCCCATATAAACAGCATACCAACTTAAATAAAAGTGTGTGATAAAAATTTAAGTAAAAAAGCATTTTTTAACATTAGAAACTTTTTATTGCAGAGTCGTAAAAAGCATAAAATAAAAGTTTATTCTTGAAAAAAAAAAATGAAAGTTTCAACAGTAAGAAAATTATAGAGAAAAACTAGTTGGCATAGGTGGACTCTGCTCAGTTCCCCATCATATTTATGTTCTCAGAAATTTCTAGTGCGAGACATATTACTAGCGGATCTGCAGATCAGGAGCCTCAACGTCCTATTTGCATCAGACATTATTCAATAGGTCATTTTTATTTATTCCTTATTATATAATAGTATATATTGATTCGATCGACTTATTACCAAAATCAAATACATTCCTGAGGGGGGCGGCAGCCCCCCTCAACCCCCCGTTGTATCTCTCTTTGTATACCATATTTGTATATGATATAAAGTGTTACGAAATTGTAAATAATTGCATTTATTTTTGTATAAATTCTTTCAAAGAGGTTTAGTAAGTTGATAAAATGCTAATTTTGTGCCTTTATAGTCGTTTTAGCGTTAAAATAGCCAAATTTTCCTTTAAAAACGCATTAAAAAGCTCCTATAAGGGAAGAAATAAATTTGGCGCCAAATTTGGCGACTATTTCCCTCCTTGGCGATTTTTTTGGCGATGTTGGCGAGAAAATCCTTATTAGGTATATACCAAATATGGAAGCTCTAATCTCATTGGCTGATGTGATACGAGAATTTTCCAGAACAGTCTGTTTTCGATAGAAAAGTATAAAAGGAGCATTATTTTCGCCAAGGCGGTCAGTCTCAGATCTATATCAGTTTCGTCAAATGCTTGCTCAATGGGCTCATGAATATGTGTACCAAATTGCAAGTCAATAGCGTTATTTTGGGGGCCGCTATCGCGGTACATACAAATTCTTCCCATAGGCCATAATGGTAAAAAAAAACTTTGGCGTGTCCCTGTACACGAACTTACAAATGGAATGCACACCGAAAACTATACAGCTAATTTCGTGGGCATCATGAACATGTGTACAAAATTTCAAGTCAATAGCGTGTTTTTTGCGGCCGCTATCGCATGACAGACAGACAGACAGACGGAATCCAAAATCCTTTTGAGTCTCAACAGAGGGCCTCCATTCACATTTCGGCAAAAATTGGAAGTCAATAGCTTGATTTTTGCGGTGGCTATCGCGGTACATACAGATTCTTCCTATAGACCGTAATCATAAAAAAATCTTTGGCGTGTCCCTGTACACGAACTACAAATGGAATACACACCTAAAACTATACAGCTGATTCCGTTGGGCTCATGAACACGTGTACCAAATTGCAAGTCAATAGCGTGATTTTTGTGGCCGCTATCGCGGTACATACAAATTCCTCCCATAGGCCGTAATGATAAGAAAAACTTTGGCGTGTCCCTGTACACAAATTACAAATGAAATACACACCCAAAACTATACAGCAGATTTCGCGGGGCACATGAACACGTGTACCAAATTGCAAGTCAATAGCGTGATTTTTGTGGCCGCTATCGTGGTACATATAAATTTCTCCCATAGGCCGTAATGATAAGAAAAACTTTGGCGTGTCCCTGTATACGAACTACAAATGGAATACATACCAAAAACTATACAGCTGGTTTCGTGGGGCTCATGAACATGTGTACCAAATTTCAAGTAAATAGCGCTTTTTTGGCGGCCGCTATCGCGCGACAGACAGACAGACAGACACAGCCCAAAACCGTTTTGAGTCTCAACAGAGGGCCTCCACTGACGTTTCGGCAATAATGTTAAAAGAAATCAATTTGACCAAAGCATCATACAGTGACAGAATGAAATCCCCGCCTAATAGGCTATCCACTGTTCATTTCGATATATTTATCTTATTCTAATCTATTAATTTATTTTATCAGGGTCAATTTCTTTGTTTAGTTTTCATGCTACTATTTCCAATGCAATAATCTTCAAATTCATATTTATATGAAAAATTTACAATTTCGCTATGTTGATAAAATCGTAAATTACGAATAATTTACGAAATTTTCCTATTGGAATATTTGTATTCAATCATGTTCAAACAAATATCATAAACGTAATTTTGAAGTTGTCTAACGTATTTAGGATCCTCAAAATGGAAGTTTATGCTCAATTTTGCTTTATTCTGACATGTTAAATAAATCGTAAATTCCAAATAACTTACGAATTTTTTAAATTGGAAAAATCATAGTCTATGATATCCATGCCAGTATCCTAAATATTATTTCGAAAGTGGTTTGACATCTTTACGATGAAAATATCCCTCAAGATTGACGTTTATGTGAAATTTTGCTCTTATTCAGCCATGTTAAGAAATTCGTAAATTTCCAATAACTTACGAAATCTTTATATTGGAAAATTCATAGTCATTAATATTCATGCCAGTGTCCTAAATAATGTTTCAAAAGTAGTCTGACATCTTTACGATGAAAATATCTCTCAAAATTGACGTTTATGTGAAATTTTCCCCTATAATGCCATGTTAAGAAATTCGTAAATTTCCAGTAACTTGCGAAATTTTCAAAGGAGCCTATTTATAGTTACTGATGTTCATTCCGGCTTCAAAACGGATATTTTAAAACTGGTCTGACATTTTTACAATAAAAAGTTTTCATTTAATGCACGTTTAAGTGATTTTTTGTCCTATTCTCCCATGTTAAGAAAATCGTAAATTTCGAATAACTTACGAAGTTTTTAAAATCGAATGTTGCAAATGAATAGGGTTCTTGCCAGTGTCGAAAGTAATATTTTAAAACTGATCTGACCTCTCTGCGACAATTTGTTCTTGAGATATGGTGTACACAGACTAACAAACTAACGGACTGACCCACTAACAGACTAACACACTAACAGACTAACAGACTAACAGACACCCTACAGACAGACACCATAGAAATTTTGTCATTTTCGGATTCCTCACACCTGAAAACGTGTAGAAAAGTCAAAAAACCGAGGTCGAAATTTTTCACGATTACCTTTCCCCATACCTATAGTATGATGGGGAACTAATAATGAAATTTAACTTTTTCAAGAGAAGAAAATATTCAAATATTCAAAATATTTTTAAAAGCATTCTAGACCAATATTCTTAGTTATAAGTTTATGTATCAGTATTCGTTAAGCCATAAATTTAAAAAGGTCTCGCAAGCCTTTTAAAATGTTTTGAACATTTAAAAAATTTCCTTTCTTGAAAACCCCCAGTAGCACATAACGTTGTTATAACTAATGTTTCACTCTTCAAACATATTTGCAACGCTATAACGACGTTATGTGCTGCCTGGGAAGTGAAATATCTATATTTTTCTCTATACTTTTCTAACTGTTGAAATTTACAATTCTTTATAGCATATCTTTTGAAGAATAAACTTTTATTCCATGCTTTTTAAGATTCCACAATGAAAAGCTTCTAATGTAAAAAATGCTTTTTTACTTAAATTTTTATTTTGTGCTTTTTTAGTTAGGGGGGGGGGAAGCTTCTAAAAGAACTAATAAAAACTTTTTAGGGTATTGCGCAGACATTAAGAGTTTTTCTTTCATCAATTGACATTTTTTCTATCAATTAACTACAAAAATTAACACATCGGTTTTTGAAGGATCGAACCCACGACCATCGCGTTATCAACATGACGCTCTAACCAAAATTCAAATAACAGTCCCGAAAAGTCGCTGAACATGCTACAAAATCCCATAAAATACTTATACAAAAATTAACAACTAAGAATATTGTTGTGCGTATAAGTAAGTATAAAACAGCGTCTTAAAAATTTCTTAGAATTCTGTGTAGACAATGGAAGATTTTCTTTTATCAATCGAAATCTTTTCTATTAATTATCTGCAAAAATGTAACACATCAGTCCTTCGAGTGTCGAACCCACGAATACCCCGTTATCAAAACGACACTCTAGCCAACTGAGCTACAAAAAAAAAGTTTGCTTACATTTGCATTAAACTGGATGCGCCTTGTTTTTTAACGTTACACTAACACACGATGACAAAAATCGAATTTTAGTAAAAAATTTAATAAATAAATAAATAAATAAATAAAACTTAAATTTTTATTTCATGCTTTTTAGTAACTAAAAAAAAGCTTCTTAAAAAAACTCTTCAAAAATTCTTAGAAAACTGTGTAGACAATGAAAAATTTTCTTTTACCAATTGACACAGTTTCTATTAATTATCTGCAAAAATTAACGCATCCGCTCTTCACGAATCGAAATCACGACCATCGCGCTATCAACATGGCGCTCTAACTAACATGAGCCAACGAGCGACGAAAGGAGTTCCTTACATTTACTTTAAAGGGAAGGCGTCTTGTTTTTAGCGTGACACGAAGACTCAATGACAAAATCCAATTTCAATAAAAAGCTTCTAAAAAATGAATCCGGGAAGCTTCAAAATGTATACGTATCCCTAAATATTATAGGCACCACTCGTTAAACATCGGGTACTTTGGTTTCATGTTTTCGGGAAATAAAAATTTCTAAATATCATTAAAAATGCTAACTAAAACTTTCCTAAAACTTTTCTTCCGTGAGCAAACAGGCGAAAGATCTTCACGTCCTCGCATATTAAATTCTAATTTAATCATACGAGAAACTAATGAAGCCTTTTCGCACACTTTCATCCATTAATTTCCTGCATTTATGACTTTACATACTTTACTCCGGAAGCACGAAATGCTACTTTAATTAGCTCGAGCGGCATAAAAGTGATCCGTTAAAATTCTATTCCACTCACAATTTCCTGTCATTAACTCCGATTTAGATTTGCGATTAAATTTACTCTCAAAATCGGGAAGTGAAATAAAAATTTGAAAAATAAAAAAATATTTGCATATATACATAGTCCATCAAATAATATAAGATGCAAATGGCAAAAAAAAAATGGGGCAAAAACAAATAGAAATACAGTTAGGCCGTTCAAAATTGGTACAGATAGGTTTTAGATGCCTGCAAGTCGAATGGGGATATTTTCGAAAGTGTAAAGTTATTAGGAGGGCCGGGAAGGGGGGCAGAGGGGCAAAAAAAAAAAAAGAGTTAGATCATTCAAAATTGGTACATAGAGGTTTCCAATACCTACAAATCGATTGCGGATATTTTCGAATTTTTAAAATTATTGGGAAGGCGGGGGAGTAGAGCGGCAAAAAAATAAAAATAGAGATATATCGTTCAAAACTGGTGCATAGTGATTTTTGATACTTACAAATCGATTGCGGATATTTTCAAATTTGTAAAATTATTAGGATAGACAGGAGGGGGGGGGCGAAGTGGGAAAATAATAGAAATAAGGGTTAGAGCGTGTTGGGATTTTTTTCCGAAGGCAGTGAGAACCCGGTGCGACATTTTTCCTAATCAGATTTTGTTTCTCTTTTTTTTCACGTGATACAAATTAATGCAATTTTGAGAATTCATTATAGTGATTCATTTAAAAATAGGGACCAGCGAAGCGGGCGTTGCCTACTAGTCTTTATATATATATATATATATATATATAAATTTCGTGTCACGGTGTTCGTCCACGATGAACTCCTAAACTAATGAACCGATTTTAATGAAATTTTGCACACTGTGTGCAGTCTGGTCCAACTTGAGAGATACGATAGTTTTTATCTCAATTTATAATCACAATATTTTTTTATTGCAAATTATTTGTTTATTATATGACAAAGGCTTATAATTATCTGTGAATTCCATAAGTTTTATTGTTGCCAAAAAAAAAAAAAAAAAAATACGAGTTTATTTTCTTTTGACCTAAAAATAAATACATTTACTCAAACGTGAACGTTAAAAAATCATAAAACGTTAAATTATGCATCTCACAAAAATTAACGTCATAATCACTTTAAAAATTTTGTACACATTGATAAAGTACTAATGTAGTTCTATACACAAGCGAAGTGTGACGTCACTGACCGTCTGTTGAAAAAAGAAAAATATTTCGTACGTTAATCGTCCATTGGATTTTTGTAAAAAAATATTAAAAATCGAGGAAAATTATTTCCCGATTTTAATCCCCATATTTGGGTATAGATATGTATTAGTTATCGTGTGCATGCGTTAAATTCAGTTATTTTCCTGTCAAACTGACAAAATTTTAATTTTAAATTTCAAAACTCTGTCGACCTTGGCGTATTTTTGTATTTGGTGATCAAAAACGTAACACGAAAATATACATGTCAGATGTATATTTTCGAAATACGTATTGTACGAAATATTGTTTCATATTATTCATTACTCTCTTAATATAAGTTGTTAAAATAACCATGATTTTTGAAAGGAATTAAATTATGTTCACCAGATAATGTGGCGATATATTTTTTTCCGTCAAGGATGACAGATATCAAATCTACTCCGCTGCAACATATTAATATCTTATATCAGATACTTTATTCAGACATTTGAAAACAAATTTGACTTCAAATTATGATAGAATAATTATCATTTTCCTTTTAATTAGTATATTAGTTGGATATTTATTGTGTAAATATCATCCTTTGAAATGAAATGTTTATGTTTTCAATCGAATATGGAAGTTTGCCATTTTTTTTCTAGAGTTTTGAAATTTAAAATTAAAATTTTATCAATTTTACAGAAAAAACAACTTAATCTAACGCATGCACACGATAACTAATAATACCCGAATATAGGGATGAAAATCGGGAAATAATTTTCCTCGATTTTTAATAATTTTTTACACAAAATCCAATGGGCGATTAACATAGGACATATTTTTCTTGCCTCCACAGACGATCAGTGACGCCATCACTTCAACAGAAAATTTAAAAACATGGTATATAAAAAGTTTTTTTTATCTTATATTTATTCTTATTTTAATCCTCATTGTTTCCCATCTTGATTAACTTGAATTTACTATTAAAATTTTAACATACTCAAAATCTTCTCATCACTTCGTTAAAATTAATCTTTTCCAAAATCTTTATCTATTTAAGACTATACCTGTATTTCTTTAAATGCCCAGTATTTCATAAAATATTCTATTTTAAACTTTTTAAATATTTATCAAATTTACTTATTTTTCTGGCTTAGACATATTATTCTCCTTTTTATAATTACATCTGTTGCCATCTTAGCATTAGAAGTAATATATTTCACTTCTCCATTAAAATTTATAAGACCCTAGAACAAAATTAATTTGTGCTTAATATCAACTCTATGAAAAGTTTTATCAATCTCTTCCAAATTTTGACCTAAGGCTCAAATCTTAATCCCGTGGGTTTTACATCGGCTACAACGTCTACGTCTTTATTCGTAAATAGTAATTTGACTGTATTGAATAGTTTACAGCAATATAATTCAACGTATAACTTATGCCACAGCGACTCGTGGACGGTCTGCTATTAAATATATATGTTCTTGTGAAAACAAAACAAAATAATGCTAATAATAAGTTAACAGTTGCTAAATAATGCAATTTTATATTTTAAAATAAAGAATCCTTTATTTTATTTATTTATTTATTTTTCATTTTTTCATTTTACGCTTTTTCATATGAAATGATGACTAATAAATAATATTAAAATTGCATTTAAAAATCTAAAACAGAATTTAATGAAGTATCTGAGGTCTATTGTTGACTTATATTTATGTATCGGTAAACGTAATTACCAAAAACGGTGACGGCACTTTTTCCTTTCTGAAAGAAATAGGACCAAGATTTATTAGCCTAAGAAAACTATTACTTTCAAAGTAATACTTTGCTTATACTAAGTAGTTATAAAAGTGTTGTCATCGAAGTGTAAAAGAAAAATATTATGGCAAAAAATAAATAAATCACACACATACATAATGAAAGCCTAATTAACGTTAAGTGATGTAATCACAATAAAATAGAGAATAAACCAACTAATGTTTGAATTAGATCGGTTTAAAAAAGAAAAAGTAAAAATCACTCATCATTTATAAATTATGAAGCAAAGATAACTCAGCAACCGAATTTTTTAAAATGAATCGAGGGAGTGAAGAAGCAGATTCGTCAAAGCCAATTATTAAGATGCAAAATTTATAAAACTAAAGAGCGAGTATTATACAGTCGAACCTCGATAACGTGTATTACTTTTAACATGAACTGTTTCCACAATCCCCGTCAAAATGAAGATTAGTTTATATGAAGATTAGTTACTGATAGCATTAACTACTGATAACGCGAATAAATTTTTTATCCCCATTGAGATTCACGTTAACGAGGTTCAATTGTATAGATATATATTTTTCATATGTATCATATATTTTGTTTTCAAGTTTTAAATAAGTCACAACTCAGTAAATGCGTTTCATTTCATGATCATTACATAAACCACTAAGGGATTTTGATGTCAATGAATAAGAAATGTAAATCAATATTGGATTAAAAATGAAGTTTATTTTATTTTTTTTAACACTTTTTAACAAAGTCGATTAGGGTTTATGGTTTCGATTTGTTTGTTTGTCCATCTGACCACACACTAACATGTGTCGATATTCTATTCTGTTCAAAATGACGTGCGGCCTTTTGAAAAACTTATAATTAGAACGACTCATTTTGTGGAGAATTTCGATCTATTACGATGTGCAATTCTATAAAGCATATTGAATACTACCGTTTTTAAGCATAAACCATAATGAAATCAACCTATATAAATCCTATTCACAAAAGCTTCTTTGATGTAGATGTTTGAGGTGTCCTGTGAGAAGAAGTTCACACATATGTTCTTTTAAATATTTATTTCTTTTCTAAATAATTCAATTTAAATTTTTAAATAAAAAAGTCAATTTATTAAGAATAGTTATAAAATTAATTAATTCTTTTAACAAATTTATTTTAATTTAATTTATTCCAATAAAAAAAGAACATTTTATTCTGTAATATCCTCTGAAAGCAATTCATTCTATTATAAAAGTCAATCTCTATTTAATTTAATTTGTATTTTACTAAGGGACTTATTCGTTTGTAGATAGATACATTTCCCCCCTTTTCAATAACGTTATGTTCAACATCTCATTTAATCATAGATAGAAAATAATTTATTTGTCTAAATTACTTTATAATATAAACAGAAGTTGCAAAATTTATTTCATTTCCTGTCATTTGTGCTATCATAATGACTTTGTTCAGTCTCATTGGCGTCAACACGTTTCTTTTAATAATAATAATAAGATAAAAAAGAACAGATAAATTCTTAATGATATATTGATGGCGCCAATAAAAAATAATTACTTTGGCGTAATTTATGTTGCCAAGCTTGGCTTTGTCTTTTGAATAACGGATTAAATTTTTGAATTAACCAATTAGAACATTATTTTGGCGCTTTATTTGGCATTAGTTTATTAATTTCGGGTTTGAATTGGCGAATGCAAGGGAGTACACATTTCGCTTTCAGACAGTCAGTATCTCTTGTTTACTGGTTTAATAAACATCTGCCCTCGTTTGCTCTCCGTCTCTCTCTAGCCTATAGAATTCTACGAGAACCGTGCAAGTGCTTACTTGATTGTTCATCTTTTTAGCATAAAAATAAAAAACTATTTTATTTGAAATGACTGATGTTATTTTTCTCAAGTGGCACTCTCTTTTAAAAGGATATATGGATTTCCAGCCTGGGTATTGCATCAAGCAATGTACTTGATGGATTCACTATTTCACGGACAATAAAACGTCTTCACAAATCTCTTTACAGTCCCTTTTCCTTTTTTTTTTTCAATTATTATTACTATTATTTTTTTTTCACGTTAAAATTTATTAGATAAAAAATTATAGCTTATAGCGAATTGAACCATTATAAACATCTATACTTAAACCTCGATTCGGCTCTGCATCTGGCAGTGCTTGTTATGTAGAATGGTATGATTAGCATTAATAATGAATTTTCAGGGCGCCATAAAAGCATTCAAATACATTAAGGGTTGTAATTGGAAATGGATGTAAGGACGATTTTAGAATTCATAGCGGCGGAGAATACCGATAACATCCCTCTTTCCGAAAGAACATAAGCCAACGAGGGGATAACAATAGTACTGTTTCTGGTGGAATAAATACTTATAATAATTGAACAAAATTATTTTATCTTTAGTATAACAATGGAAAAAGAAGAATGATTCTAAAAAAAATTGCAAATAATAGAAGCGGGATTATAAAATAATGAAAAGAAAATATAAATCTTCTTATACCCAGCCTATCGAATTAATGAGTTCAGTTCTGAAACTGCTTTATGTAATTCAGTTTTTCAAGACTCGTTTAATCTTTTACTCCAGTACTTTGAACATAATCTTCTTATCTTCCTCCGCAATAAACTCAGTTTAATGTAAAATATTCAAATCTTTTTTTCAACTGAATATCCTTTATTAGCAACGTACAATGAGATACGTCTTTAACATTATTATTTCGAAATAACTGGAAGAGGTGCTCAAAATGGCAAGCATTGTGCGTCAGAAAGAAACAATTTATTAATATAATTTATATTATTTTTATATTTATAATTGCGATTAAATTATTTTGTTAAGGTCAAGATTTTTATTGGGCCATGGGTCTTCTTTTGTTCGAGTCCAATCACAGTTATAACTGTAGAATTATTATGCACTTTTTGAAATGAAAATTATTAACTCTATTTATCTCAGATAGGCATAAAAGGAATAACAGTTCACTGGAAATTAGATATTCAAATTTCAAACTGCAAAATAATTACGAATATCAAAGTGGAGTCACTCCACTTCACTTTAGGGACATTGATTGCAGTAACCAAACAGTTTACAAATTTGAATGATTCAATCAATAAATAAAAATGAAAAGTATAATGAGGTGTTAGATAACCAAACCATAACCATTTACCAATTGCATACACTCTAACAATGGATCATTAACATAAGATTTTGTTTTTGTTGTGCATCCCTGTAAAAGAACTACAAGTAATAAGTCCTCAGTTTGCAGTATTGATTTTGCCGCAGCGAAATTCTAAAACATAAACCAGTTTCTTTTTGGTAAATAATTTAAAGAATTTCAATATAATTAGACTCCTTCCAAGCACGCACGCGATAAAATATGTGTAAAGGTTTTTCATTCTTACAAGTGAACTCTAAGGATATCTGCCGACATGAAATAGAGTTTGTCTGTCTGAATTTTGGAAAAAAGTTTCAAGCAATTTTAGGAATACGGAAGACTTGTTTCACTCGATTAAAATCATAGGCCTGTCGAGCAAAATTAAATTCTATTTCGGACAGCGTTTTTTTCCTAAAATTATTTAGCATTGCCAAAACGAATTTCAATTAAATTAAACCCTTAGTCCGTAATGTATTAGAATTCTTCATTATATTGCAACAAAATAATTATCTATCAAAAGTAACGAACCACTTTAAAAAACACGTAGATAAACTATTTTTATTAAAAACGACACAAAGCTTTTCGCCATTATAACAATGGCATCATCAGGTATAATTGCGTTACATAGAACCAGCAATATATAAAAAAGAGAAGTTAAAACGGTTTAAAGTTACGGTTACAATAAAAATCTTTTAAAGTTACGGTTACAATAAAAGAATTTTCATTTCAATATCATTTTCAGTATTTTTTTTTTCTCTATGAGCACAACGTGTGCCATATTTTATGAAGAGATGCAGCATTCTTGGAGTTAATAACTTTATTGTACTTGATAATATTTACTGCTTCTGTCATTAGCAGATCTTGAAAGTACACAAGACTCATTAAATAGGAATTACGTACAATTGTTCCTATGCTTTTATTGTAACCGTAACTTTAAACCGTTTGAAATTCTCTTTTTTATATATTGCTGGTTCTATGTAAAGCAATTACACCTGATGATGCTATCGTTGTAATGGCGAAAAGCTTTGCGTCGTTTTTAATAAAAATAGTTTATCTACGTGTTTTTAAAAGTGGTTTATTACTTTTTTATATATTATATATACACGTGAAATGTTTTCTAATTTTAAACTTTTAATAGTTTTTAATCTTAACTAAAATAATTAGCATTTTCCCATTCTTGAAAATGTATGTAATTTATTTTTGCGGTTGTAACCTACAAGATAGCCTAGAGAATTTAAGTTTATTTGAAATCGGTGTTTGGACGCTGACGTGTTCCTTCACGCATGAATGAATCACCGTCAAAATATTATGCGTAGAAAAAATAATTTTAGAAGTATGAAAAATGCAGGGCCCGCTTTACCATTAGGCGAACCTAAGCGGTCGCCTAGGGCCGCCGAAAAAGGAGGGCCGCCAAAAAAATTGAAACACTGACCAAAATATAAGGGGAAAAGGAAAGAAAAATGGATGGATGGAAGAAAAGCGAAAATCATAAACCAATTTTTTATTATTTTTTTTTTTCTCTTCTAAGGAATATGTATATATTCAGTTGTAAATTAAAAGTAATCGTCTTTAAAGATTTTAACTTTGTATAAAAACACCTTAATCCTTTCAGGGCAAGGAAATTTTGCTCATTTAAAATAAATTACCACCAGAATTTGCGAAAAAGTCTAAAACAGAAGAAATAAATGAAGACTTTTCTTTGTTATTAAAGTAAAACTTTGTAAACATTTCCAAGATGAATTTTTAAAGTTGGGAATTAAAATTAGGCGCTCTGGTTAAGGTACTAAAATGTTGATTTTTAAGAAATATATGTTTTGATTTGTATTGTGATAATGAAAAGCTAGATCTTTTCAAATTAGATGGAAAAAATGATGAGGGGGAGGGGGAACTGGGTGATTTGCAATTTCAACCCGAACAATTTGGTTTTATACCTTAACATTCCACCACCCATCAGAATAATAGAATTTATTCATGATAATTTTATTAAATCTAAAAAATTCGAAGCCCTTTTACTTGACATCACTAACACGTTTGACAGTTTCGCATGGCAGCCTCATTTTTAATCTCATTCAGCTTAAAATTCGAAATCCTTATATCAAATTCATCCATAAGCTGCTAAATAATAGAGTTAAGAATAAGAAAAATAGAAAAAAAACTCACTATTAAATTTATAATTATCTAAATAAAAAATTCCTGAAAGTTGTGTACATTTGCAAAAAAAATAAAATAAAATAAAATAACTTCGTAAACCAGTCAGAAAATAGTCCAGATTTCGGGAAGGTCTTAAGAATAGATTTAAAATACGCAAAATATATAAATTAAGATTAAAAAATAAATAAGAGTAAATTTAAATTACATAAGGGTGATCTTTTCTCGCCTATGGTGTCTAGAAAATATGTTTAATGCGTTAACTGTAAGATAGTCTTTTCCCTAAAAGGCTTTACCTTCATACGAAAAAGTTAAACGCTGCTTTGATTCGCATCACATGCCTACCAGTGGCCGAGCGATTGTGCGCTCAAAGCTGGTAGATTGGAAGTGTCCGGTTCGATCCCAGGTCAATCACAGCAATCTATCATCAACCTAGCCGTTCGGAATTTTTCGTGGCTTTCTCCGAAACTCGCGTAAATTACAGGCTAGAAATTTATAAGTATCCCCTTAGAAAGACCCCTTAGAAAGACCCCTCTCGTAGAGCATTCTACCTCGGACCTTAGCTTAGTTAGTCGGTCTTAAACCCTACAGTAAATCGATTCGTATCACCATATCTAAATAAGAATACCTAATTATGTCGCGTGTTTATGAATGAAAAGGCTTCGTAATTTTGCTTAAAAGTGATTAGTTTGCAATGAATAATAGCCAACACAAAATTTCATCTGATAAGTCAACGTACTAAGAAATAGTAAAAATTTTATCTCGCATATACATTAAGGAAAAGGTTCAAGCAAAAGTGAATGGGAAAGCATTTTAACACTTTTCAATAAAGTTGACGACTTTGGTTTGTCAGCACGGCCGTAGCTAATGTTCTCTATTTAAAATGGTAGAAATAGGATAATTAGGGACACCCAAAAGAATGACAGTTAATTGCTTTCTATGAGATGTACTTTTATGAATCACATTTAAAAAACTTTGTACTGCGAAAGTCGCATTAAAATTTAGATTTATCTCTATTAATAAAATCAGACTTTTGTCTGTAAATTTGTCAGAATCAAAAAATGTTGCGATATCTTCACGTTTCACACATCATGAAAGCCAAAAATGATTTACGAAATGTTTGCCTGTGTGTGTGTGTCATCGTGTCTGTATGTTGCTATTTTTATCCGGGCATCACTCGAGAATGGCTGGACGGAATTCAATGGCACTTAGCAGGAATTTATGTCTTCACCTAACTTAAAATTATATCTATAGAAATTTTCAAAATTTTGATTAGTTTTTGAATTGTAGATAAAAAAACGCCTGTGCATGCGCCATAAAGATTTTTTCAGTAAAACGCTTTGAATGGAAAAAAAAAAGAAAACATTAACTTTACGTTTTAGAGAACAGATCCCTCTCTTTATGTATATACACCACGTGATATCGATACCGAATTCAAATATCGTCGCATATATTTATCATTTGACAAAATTTCGATGCGGAAAACTCTAATAGATTGTCGATGCAGTTGAATGTTGAAGAAAAGATACAGTTTTAGTATAAGACTCTCTTGGCAGCTTTTTATTTTATTTTATTTTATTTTTGCCGTTTTGGCAATGAATTATAATGGCTATAGCAGAATCGGATATAAAGAAGTTGGCGAGAAATGTCCTAGGTACTTCGATGCCAAATTTCAAATTTTGCTTGGGGATCTGATACTAAAGCTGTTCCGAAGAAAAAACAAAAGGAAAAATAATAGACTTAAAAAAAAAAAAAATGTAAATTAAGCAACGCTGCCACGCTATTTGACGTATTTGGCGATGAATACACACGGTGTTACGAAAAGATTGTCTATGTGAGGATTGAGCCATTTGAGATTTTATTCTCTCGGAAAACTCATAAACAAGATGTTTGTACCAAATTATAAATTTAAAAAATGATTACATTTGTAAATAGGGTTTCCATTTAATATTACCTATATTAATAAAATCAAACTTTTGTCTGCAAATTTGTCAGAACAAAAAAACTTTGTGATATCTTCACGTTTCACACACCATGGAAGCCAAAAATGATTTTAGAAAATTTTGTCTGTCTGTGTGTGTGTCGTCGTCAGTGTATGTCTGTAACGCTACGTTTGTCAGGGTATCACGTGAGAACGGCTGAACGGAATTTAACGGAGCTCGGCAGGAATTTTGGTCTTTACCCAACTTAAAATTATATCTATCAACTTTCTCGAAATCCCCCCCCCCGTTCCGCTCATGGGGGGGGGGGGGTGTTAAAATTTCAAAAACACGTTTGTAAGCATTACTCGGCTCCAAATTACTTCATAGTAAAGAAATTTCACATGAGGAGACTGGACATAAGTAAAACTAAAAATTACCTGCAATTTAGGAATTTTCGATTTTTAAAGGGAGAAAGGGGGAAAATCGATTTTTGGCAAATTCTGGATTTTTGAGTAGAACTCTACCAAAAAATGGAACAAAAATGTTGAAAAAAAAGCTATGTGACTTCCTTAGGATACTTCCAAAAACACATTTTTGTTTTTTTCTGTTTTGCGATTTTTTTGGGGGGGGAGGGTTAAAAGGGGGCAAAATCGAGACACACCTTTCAGCGCTAAATTTGTCCAGGGAAATTTATGGGAGCAGAGTTCAGGAATTTTGGTTCTTGGATAGTTTATATATAACCAACACCTAAAGTAACGGGATTTATCAAAATTACCCCTGTTTCCTCCCTTGGGGGACAGAAGGCAAATGTAGAAAGTTGGAAATTCGGGATCCGCCTTTTAGCGCTAAATTTGTCTTGGGAAATCTATGGGATCTGCGGTCACGAAATTTGGTGCGTAAATTGTTTATATGTATCCGACACTTATTGTAACATGATTTTACGAAATCCCCCCCCCCCTTAAACCCCCTTGGGATCGGGGGCAATAAACACATGTAAAAACACTTTTTCCTGCTTGAATTCGCCTTAAATTATCTTAGGATTTCGAATTTTGGTGTGTGGATGTTGATTAAGTGTACGCATTATCTACTTTGATGGGATTTCGCAAAATTTCGGACATACCCGCTGGGGAAGGGGCGGTAAGAAACAGGTAAGTTCAGCCGAAGGCAGTGGAAACCCGGACTCCTTTTCCCAGCGAGCGGGAAAAACATGTAAAGAACACAGCAGGAACTTAGGTTAATAATAATGATATGTGATTTTGACAACTTTTTAAGTATAGTGTCCTGCGAAGTGGGCAAAGCCAGCTAGTTATTCATATGATATATATATATATATATATATATAGAGAGAGAGAGAGAGAGAGAGAATATGGTATGTTTAGCATTAAGGTTTACAGGATCACACCAAAATATTCAAACATATTATAAGAGCTACAATTGGAAATTGCTAGAACTGCATTTTCGCTTGTGTTAAGGTTTTTTAACACTTTTCAACAATATTTTGGAGTGATTATGAATTCAGTTAGTTTGTCTCTCTGTATTTTTTTCCGTTGTGTGATAACGTAGGTAAAGTACATTGAAGATTAAACGAGGCAACAAGTACATACAGATACAGTTGGAAAATATTAATAGCCTATGCGAACCAAATGATTTTTCGTTCTTGTTTAAATAATGAATCGAATACTTGTTATCATCTGGTTCAATGTAAAATGTAAAATTATCATTTATTATGGAAGGATTAAAATTATAATACAAATAAGAACTAATATAAAAAATTAATAAAAACAGTAATATTTTAATATTATATTATTATTCACCCTGGAACTATTTTGGTGGTAAAAATGTAGCAACTTGATAGATTCACTCCTTTTTGTGATGCGATGGCGCAGTCTAATAGCTAAGCAATGGTGAGGGAATGACGGATTTCAAATTCCCTTTTCTTCTGCCATGTAAAAAGTTTCTTTTTCACTCCATTGTAATAGTTTTTACTCAAATTTTCGTCCAAACAGTTTATGGTACAAGCTGTACATGATATATGAATATATGTACAGGTATAACAATATTGATGTACAGTAGTTCCATTGCACATCAATACGTGCGATGTCATTTAGAGAATGGAGATTAGTATAAACAGAAATTTTAAGGCATTTTCCTAATTGAATGTTTAGCACAGTCAGGTAGATAAGCTAAAGGTTTGATTCAACTTGTTTATTTTTTCTTATATTTCTAAATATGCCGGATCCAATTCAATTTTTACAAAAGAAAAGAAAAAGAGAAAGTTATTTAAATTTATATTAACTTAGAATAAGTTGAATCTTAATATAGTAGCTTTTTACTTTGTAAGGGAGGAGGAGCAGGGGTGGTGGTCAGGGATCACAGTAAGAAAATTTACCTGGGGTCACATGATATCTATAAGCTGCCCTGGCGTAATATCTATTAAAAGGGGGGGGGGGGGCGCCAAAAAATCTATTGCTTAGGGCCGCCAAAATTTTAAAGCGGCCCCTGAAAAAATGAGTGAGACATCTCCAAAAAGATCAAAAGCATTCGAATACTTTCAATTTTGTGCGTTTGGGCGAATATTAAGATTTATAATTTTAGGATTCTTGATAGATTCTTCTAAAATTTCACTGTTATCTGTCGACCCAATCGGGTGGAGAATCAAAATTGTTATGACAAGTTCTACACTCTCTTAGTAGTCATCCTCAGACTCTCGTTAATAACCACTACGTATGTGTGAAATAATTTTGAAATAATTTACCCAAATTCCAACTTATGGAATGTAATTATTTGTAGTAGATTAGATGAGAAAAATGAAATTGGGAAATGTTTTGAAATTTTGCAGCAGTTAGAGGAAAAGGCGTGTTCTCCATTTAGAGTTATTTTACGGGAAGGCGCCAAAGAATCAGGATGCCTACAGTCCATTGAACTTGACGGGAAATACTGAAATATTCTATTACAACTGTCAGTTTCAGTCTGCTGAATAGTTCATTGGTTTAAATGCCGAGAACCCACTAAATTTTAGAAAATTAAGTGGTCACACCTCAGATTTTTCTAATGTATTTGTTCAAACACGATTTTTGAATAGTACTTACACATGAAATCCTATCTTATTATATGTTTGAAACTAAGCCTGCGGAGTATTAGTCGTACTAAAAGATAGGTTGCGACGTTTTGATAATCGACTTCTATGACGGAGATCGGGATGGCTTGTTGTAGTAAAATCAATTCCCTTTATACGGCGCTGCGTCGCCAATGAAAGAAAAAAGATATAACCTATATTTTGTTAATAGATTTTGGCAACAGCCAGTAAGATTAGTTTTTAGATTTTGGATTCTTCGACTGCGTTCGAAGATAGAATTTCGATCTCTCACTATGAGAGTTAATTAGATTCGGAACTATGTTCCTTTAAGTATTTCTTTTTTGTATATAATGTATTTAAAGTGTAAATAGATCTTTTATTTTATTATAATCATTAAATTTCAAGAAGAATAATGCATCGTTGTCCCTTTTTCATTCTCTTGCTTAAAGCAATCCGGCATTTTGATTTTGTTCCTTTTTTTTTAGATTTCAAAAACCACTGAACCGAGAATTATTTTTCAGGCTTTAGTTTCGGATAGAAAATTTTAATAGGAATTTAGGCGTTATTTAATATTATATTCAAGTATGTAATACTAAATATAATATTTAATTATGTTATCTTTATTTAAGAAGTTTAAATTCAGGCTCGTTTCCGAAATTTTTTACAACATTTATGTTCTTTTCTGAAAGGAAAAATTAACTTCCAAACAAGTCCTTCCGGATCATTTGGAAGGGTAGGTTGATTTATTTTTCTTCATCAAGTAGCCGTCCTTTTGTTTGAAAAGGGCGGCTTAAAATTATTAATGGACTTGATAGAAATATTGATGTAGTCTATGTACATATGGAGTTTTAAGCAAATCGGTTCATAAATATCTTTTTATGTGAATTTAAAATTATCAAGTGGCCAGCACTTGGAAACAAGATGGCGGGCCAAGTTGGCAAAAAAATATATCAAATGCATTTGTGGGATAAGTCTACTGTTCGAATTAATTCGAATTTAGTTCGAATTAATTCAGAATCTCAGAAGTCATCGTGTTGAAAAATTAACGGCCACCACTTGGATCAAAATTTTGAAGCAAGTTGCTCAGTGAACTAATCCAAGATATTTGTAAAATAAGCCCACTGTCCAACTTTGGTTCGAATAAATTCAGTATTTCAAAAGTTAACGTGATAACAAAGTCGTCTCAAGTGGCAGCGTTCAAGTGGACGCAACTTCGAAAGAAACTTGCCCACCGAAATCATAGTTATTTGAATGATAAATCCATTTTTCAACTTTGGTTTGAATTGATTAAGTATTTCTTAAGTTACCGTGATAGCAAATTTTCAAGTGGCCGCTACTTTGAAACAATATAGTGGAGCAAGTTGCCCAGCAAACACATCCAAGATGTTTGAAGCATAGGTTCACTGTCCAACTGTGGTTCGAATCAGTGCAGTGTTTCGAAAGTTGTTATGGCAAATTATCAAGTGGCAGTCTAAGTGGCTACAGTTTGGAAACAAAACAGCGAAACAAAGAAAAAAGCGAAATCATCCAATATATTCGTACGATAAGTTCATTGTCCAGCTTTAGTTCAAATTAAATCAGTATTTCAAAAATTATCGCGAGAAGAAATTTCCAAGTGGCACCATGATTTCAAGTGAACACCACGAGAAAAAAAAGCGGTGAGAGATGCCCAGCGAACTTATCTGAGATATTTCAGTGATAAATCAACTACCCAAATTTGATACGAATTGATTCAGTATCACAAAATTTATCATAATGAAAAATTTTCAAGTGGCCGCCACTTAGATTTAAAACTTCGGATCAAGTCACCAAGTGAATTTATCCAAGATATTTGAACCGTAAGTTTACTATTTAACTTTTGCTTAGTATTTTAAAAGTTATCGTGATGGCATATTTTCAAGTGGCAGCGTGATTTCAAGTGGCCGCAACTTAGAAACAAGATGTTGGAAAGAATTCTCCTTCATCCAAGAAAATTCATCCAAGAAAATTCATCCAAAATTCATCCAAGAAAATTATATGATAAAATTACTGTCCAACTTTGGTTCGAATTGAATCAGAATTTCAAAAGTTATCAAGTTTATAAATTTTCAAGTTGTGTCACTTAGTTTATAGCATCCGCACTTTGTTAAGAATGGCGTATAAAGTCCATTAATAAACTAAGTTGTGAGCCTTATAAATTCTATGTATACACCGAAATCCAAGCAAATCCGATCTTAAATACGCTTTTTACTGTGTGAATTTGAAATTTTCAAGTGATCTCCACTTGAAAACCAAATGGCGGAGCAACTTGATTAGCAAACTCATCCAAGATATTTAAAAGATAAGTTCACTATCCAAATTTGGTTCGATTTGGAGTATTAATTCAGAAGTTATCGTGATTTTAAATTTTCAAGTAGTAGCCTGATTTCAAGTGGCACCGCTTAACTTAAGATATCGCTATTTTGTAAAAATGGCGGATAAAGTTCATTAATAAAGTTCATTGAGACCCTTATGTGTAAATATAGATATTTACATCAGGCAAATCCGGGCTTAAATACGCTTTTTACAATGTGGATTTGAAATTTTCAAGTGGTCGCCGCTTGAGAACAATACGTCGGAGTAACTTGGTTAACTAACTCGTCCAAGATATTTATAAGAACAGTTCGCTGTCCAAATTCGGTTCGATTTCGAGTAATATTTCGGGAGTTATCGTGATGACAAAATTTTCATTATAGATAGATAGATAAATAAACGAAGTGATTACAATAGGTCGATTTCTAAAGAAATCAACTTAAAAATATATGCTTTCACAAAGAGTAAAGAAAACTAGTTGGCATAGGTGGACTCTGCTCAGTTCCCCATCATATTTATGTTCTCATAAATTTCTAGTGCGAGACATATTATAATCATGTTAAAAGAAATTAATTTGACCAAAGCTTGATACAGTGACAGAAGGAAATCCCTCCTAATAGGCTATCCACTGTTCACTTCGATACATTTATCTTATTCTAATCTATTAATTTATTTTATCAGGGTCAGTTCTGTTGTTTAGTTTTCATGCTACTATTTCCAAGGCAATAATCCTCAAAATTCATATTTATATGAAAAATTTACAATTTCGCTATGTTGATAAAATCGTAAATTACGAATAATTTACGAAATTTTCCTATCAGAATTTTCAATCATGTTCAAACAAATATCAGAAATGTAATTTTGAAGTTGTCTAATGTATTTAGGATCCTCAAAATGGAAGTTTATGCTCAATTTTGCCTTATTCTGACATATTAAGTAAATCGTAAATTCCAAATAACTTACGAATTTTTTAAATTGGAAAAATCATAGTCTATGATATTCATGCCAGTATCCTAAATAATATTTCGAAAGTGGTTTGACATATTTACGATGAAAATATCCCTCAAGATTGACGTTTATGTGAAATTTTGCTCTATTCTGCCATGTTAAGAAATTCGTAATTTTCCAATAACTTTCGAAATTTTTATATCGGAAAATTCATAGTCATTAATATTCATGCCAGTGTTCTAAATAATATTTCAAAAGTAGTCTGACATCTTTACTATGAAAATATCGCTCAAAATTGACGTTTATGTGAAATTTTGCCTTATACTGCCATGTTAAGAAATTCGTAAATTTCCAATAACTTGCGAAATTTTCAAAGTAGCATATTTATAGTTACTCATGTTCATTCCGGCATCAAAACTGATATTTTAAAACTGGTCTAACATTTTTACAGTAAAAAGTTTCCATTTAATGCACGTTTAAGTGAATTTTTGTCCTATTCTCCCATGTTAAGAAAATCGTAAATTTCTCATAAGTTGTGAAGTTTTTTAATTCGAATGTTCCAAATAAATAGCGTTCTTGCCAGTATCAAAAGTAATATTTTAAAACTGATCTGACCTCTCTGCTGTTATTTGTTCATGAGATATCGTGTAAACAGACTAACAAACTAACGGACTAACACACTAACGGACTGACACACTAACACACTAACAGACACCCTACAAATTTTATCATTTTTGGATTCCTCACACCTGAAAACGTGTAAAAAAGTCAAAAAACTGAGGTCGAAATTTTTCACGATTACCTAAGTTCCCCATACCTATAGTATGATGGGGAACTAACAATATATATATACCTATATATTCTTTGGTTAAAAGTGTATTTTTATTTAAGTTTGTATATGTCTGTGTTTGTGTATGCATTTATTGAAATGTGTGCACATTTAGTTTTAAAATGCTGCGCTTTATGCATAATCTTGGGTTGTAAATGAGTTAAAATGAGTGTTTGTATAATATGTATATTTGTCAGCCGTGCGCAACAATTCTTGATTATTGGGGCCCAAATGTAGAATTTTTTTAGTTCCCCATCATACTATAGGTATGGGGAACTTAGTTAATCGTGAAAATTTTTAACCTCGGTTTTTTGACTTTTTTATACGTTTTCAGGTGTGAGGAATCCGAAAATGACAAAATTTGTATGGTGTCTGTCTGTAGGGTGTCTGTTAGTGTGTCAGTGTGTCAGTCCGTTAGTGTGTTAGTCCGTTAGTTTGTTAGTCTGTTAACACGATATCTCACGAACAAATGATCGCAGAGAGGTCAGATCAGTTTTAAAATATTTCTTTCGATACTGGCAAGAACCCTATTCATTTGCAACATTCGAATTAAAAAACTTCGTAAAGTTATGATAAATTTACGATTTTCTTAACATGGGAGAATAGGACAAAATTTCACTTAAACGTGCATTAAATGGAAACCTTTTACTGTAAAAATGTCGGACCAGTTTTAAAATATCAGTTTTGATGCCGTAATGAACATCAGTAACTATAAATATGCTACTTTGAAAATTTCGAAAATTATTGGAAATTTACGAATTTCTTAACATGACAGTATAGGGCAAAATTTCACATAAACGTTAATTTTGAGAGATATTTTCATCGTAAAGATGTCAGACTACTTTTGAAATATTATTTACGACACTGGCATGAATATTAATGACTATGAATTTTCCAATATAAAAATTTCGTAAGTTATTGAAAAATTACGAATTTCTTAACATGGGAGAAAAGAGCAAAATTTCACATAAACGTCAATCTTGAGGGATATTTTCATCGTAAAGATGTCAAACCACTTTTTAAATATTATTTTGGATACTGGCATGAATATCATAGACTATGATTTTCCAATTAAAAAAAATCGTAAGTTATTTGGAATTTACGATTTACTTAAAATGGCAGAATAATGTAAAATTGAGCATAAACTTCCATTTTGAGGATCATAAATACATTAGACAACTTCAAAATTATATTTATGATATTTGTTTGAACATGATTGAATACAAATATTCTAATAGGAAAATTTCGTAAATTATTCGTGATTTACGATTTTATCAACATAGCGAAATTGTAAATTTTTCATATAAATATGAATTTTGAGGATTATTGCATTGGAAATAGTAGCATGAAAACTAAACAACAGAATTGACCCTAATAAAATAAATTAATAGATTAGATTAAGAGAAATATATCCAAGTGAACGGTGGATATCCTATTAGGCGGGGATTTCATTCTGTCACTGTATCAAGCTTTGGTCAAATTCATTTCTTTTAACATGATTATAATATGTATCCCACTAGAAGTTTATGAGAACATAAATATGATGGGGAACTGAGCAGAGTCCACCTATGCCAACTAGTTTTCATGGTAAAGATGTCAGACTACTTTTGAAATATTATTTAGGACACTGGCATGAATATTAATGACTATGAATTTTCCAATATAAAAATTTCGTAAGTTATTGGAAATTTACGAATTTCTTAACATGGCAGTACAGGGCAAAATTTCACATAAACGTCAATTTTGAGGGATATTTTCATCGTAAAGATGTCAAACCACTTTCGAAATATTATTTAGGATACTGGCATGAATATCATAGACTATGGTTTTTCCATATTAAAAAATTCGTAAGTTATTTGGAATTTACGATTTACTTAACATGTCAGAATAAAGCAAAATTGAGCATAAATTTCCATTTTGCGGATCATAAATACATTAGACAACTTCAAAATTACATTTATGATATTTGTTTACACATGATTGAATAGAAATATTCTAATAGGAAAATTTCGTAAATTATTCGTAATTTACGATTTTATCGACATATCGAAATTGTAAATTTTTCATATAAATATGAATTTTGAGGATTATTGCATTGGAAACAGTAGCATGAAAACTAAACAACGGAATTGACTCTGATAAAATAAATTAATAGATTAGAATGAGAAATATATCGAAGTGAACGGTGGATAGCCTATTAGGCGGGGATTTCATTCTGTCACTGTACCAAGCTTTGGTCAAATTCATTTCTTTTAACAAGGTTATAATATGTCTCGCACTAGAAATTTATGAGAACATATACATGATGGGGAACTGAGCAGAGTCCACCTATGCCAACTAGTTTTCTTACATAGAAATTTCTCATAGAAATTCCAGGTTATTTAAAAAAAAAGAAAAGTTTATAGTTTTTTTGGATATTCTTCTTGAATATCACCATTTAAAGCATTAAGCTGATAAACGGTTTCCTTAAGAATAAAACAGTTTTATTTATTTATTTATTATTATTATTATTATTATTATGCCGATGTTCCAGTATAGAGAACACATAGCTTGATACGTTTCTAAAATAAATAAATAAAGGAATTATGAAAAAAGTGCAATGAAAATACAGCGAACAATAACTAGATATTGATTTTGGTATGAAAAGGGAAATTTTTCAAAAAGAGAAGTATTTACTGATATAACTTTTATCCCCTGTAGCTAAATTTTCACAAAAGACAGACGCCTTCCTATTCTATCTTACTTTTTGCTTCATCGAGATTCTCTTTTGTTCATGTTTTCTATTTCTTATTTATTTTTTTTTTCACTTTTACACTCATAACATTTTTAATATTTTGTACGAATTTTACTTTTTAAAGGAATCATTGATTTATTTTCAAATGCTACCGAAATGCTGCTTTACAAAATAAATAAATGAATAAAAATTTTATATTAACGGGGAAATAAGAAATGTGTCAATAAGATGTATAACAATGAGTGCAAACCCTTTTCCGCAAATGAAACGTCTCTCTCTGCACATATTTAATTAAGAATTCTTAAATTATTCGACAATTATTCTTTCTCTTAAATGCAATCATTGTCTTTACTCATTCCCCTTTTTGGTCGAAAAAGTTTTCTTTTCAGTTAAATGTTCAAGGTTCAGTTTTGTGCTCTATTCAAATGCTTAGAGGTCCCCTGAATCTGATAATGAAGCTTTAAGAAATTAGTCAGTGTGTATGCGCGTCCGTGTGAGTGTATATCTGATTTCACCATAATTCAAAGACTAGTATTGCAGCAGGTTATAACAATTTTTTCTTCTGTACTCTATCTCCAAATGAACTCAGTACAAATTCACTTATAAACATTATTTTCCATGATAATGGCAGATCAGAGAAGTATAACACTCAATATCGAATGAAAATCAACTTGTTACCCCACTGACGGCATCTAAAAAAAGAAAGATGGAAAAAACAAAACAGTCTTTTGTATCAAACTATCTATGGTTTTTTCTTTCATTTTAAAAGACCAACATGGGTGATTTCTTTTATTTGTATATTGTTTTTTTTTTTTTTACCTATGTAAATTTGTTTTAGTTACATAGATTTTTTTACTTCCTAGCTAAAAAAAAATCTGTAGATATCCTGAAGGTATTTGAAAAAAAATCATAAAATCTGCAGAATAACTGCAGTTGAAAAGAAAAAAAAAAAAAAAAAAAAAAAAGTTTTAAGGCAAGTAATTTTTTCCCCTTATTTTATTTATTTTATTTTATTTATTTTACTATTATTATTATTATATTTATTAATTTTTACTTTCCGAACACTATAGTGAGGAAAGTATTGTAATCATGTCAAAAATCCGAATTCGAGATTTTGATGTTTCTATACGTTTTGAGGTCCCCTGAGTCCGTTTTCACTATTTTTACGATGATGTATGTATGTGTGTGTGTATGTGTGTATGTGTGTATGTTTGTGAACACGCTAGCGTCTAAAGGCTTTGTTCGATTAACCTGAAAGTTGGTACGTATATTGTAAGTCACCCTAGTACGAACCCTATAGATTTTGGTGAATCTAGCACTTATAGTTTTTTTACAGGGACACAAAGAAAAATTCTTTATCATTATGGCCTATGGGAGCAAAATCTTAAAAGTGCGATAGCATCTAAACTCCTTATTCAATTGAGCAAACATTTTATACACATATTATAGATCACAAATACTCAATCTGTATAGATTTTGGAGAATCTAGCACTTATAGTTTTTTTACAGGGACACAAAGAAAAATTCTTTATCATTAAGGCCAATGGGGCCAAATTTTTAAAAGTGTGATAGCGTCTAAACGCCTTATTAATCTGAGCAAAAAAATTGTACACATGTTATAGGTCGCATTTGCACCAACTGTATAGATTTTGGTGAATCTAGCACTACAGTTTTTTTACAGGGACACAAAGAAAAATTCTTTATCATTATGGCCTATGAGACCAAATTTTTAAAAGTGCGATAGCATCTAAACGCCTTATTCAATTAAGCTGAAAATTTGTATGAATATTATAAATCACTGTTGCACTAACTATAAGCATTTTGGTGAATCTAGCATCTATAGATTTTTACAGGGACAAAACGAAAAATTCTTTATCATTATGATCTAAGGGCTCAAAGTTCAGTAGCGTTAAATAAAACCTCGTGTGATAGATGGAGAAAAAAACACTCTATTATGGTTTTCTCTCTTTTGTTTGTTTAGCAATTCCTCTTTCTTTATTTTATCTACAAAACTGTTAGTTACTCAATGTTCGGAAAGTCGAGTGGAGTCACTCCAGATTTTTTTTTTGTTTTTGTTGCTCCAAATACCTTTAGATTATCTGCAGTTTTGCGCATTTTCTCCCCCCCCCCCTTTTTTTTTTTTTATTTTTTTTTTTAACTATGTTTTCCCTGCTTTCTCTTGTCCGTATACAGAGAAAAAAAATCTCTCCCTTTTTTGGAAACTTCATTTTTGCCACAATTCTATGATTTGCATCTCCTGAAGACTACAGCTTTTTTTTTTTGTGTGTGTGTGTGGGGGGGGGGGGGTTCGTCTGGGTGTCTGTGTACCTCTGTGTGAACTCTTGCACAGACATTAGTTGGGTGTTCAGCATTTTTGAATTTTCATCGGGCCGATATTACATGACACTTTTTACCGAGATCGCACAAAATGCTAGATGTGCAAAAAGAATTCAAAGAAGACAAAATGTTCTATAAGGGAAACTTCACGTTCGTTCATTTTTACATCTTTAGATTGTTCTAAACGTTTAACATGTAGTTTTTAGATGCACGGATCCTACAGTATTATAGATATGAAAGTATTCATCACTCACTAACAAAGCCACACAAAAGATTTCAGTTGTATAAGGATGTTTCGAAATACATATCTAGATATGAAATTTCATTTCTGGAAAATATTTAACTCACGTTTTGCCGATAATTTGCTTAACTTTCAATAATTTGATCACCCATTGTTTTGGATTGTCAGTTTTATTTTCTTTCGATTATCAGCTTCGGGAGCTATTTATTTTTCTGTTTCCCTGAAAGCATACTTTTAAGAAAGATTTAATCTATTTTTTGAAAGTAAACTGATTTATGTTTTACTTCATTTCAGATTTAATATTTACTCACACACCCGTGGGAAATTGTCACACTTTATTTCTTTTTACTTTCTTCTATATGTAATTTAGAGAAAGTATTGGTTTCGTGAAAATTTTCGAACTCCGGTTTTCGATAGATTTACACATTGTGGGATGTCCTGAACACGATTTGATAGTTTTTCGACAATGTCTGTCTGTGTGAGTGTATCACGAATTTTGTGGACGCTGTATCTCACGAACCAATGAACGAAATTTAACCAAACTTGGTACTTAGTTGGACCCTGACATGTTCTGGTACTGATTAGATTTGGGGACCAATCGCTCAACAGGTGGCGTTGTAATCGCATTTTCTAAATTTTTAACATGGCAGTCTAGGACAAAATTTCGTATAAATGTACATAATGAGAGTTATTTTAAACTTGTGATTGTAAAATAATTATGAATTATTGATAATATTAGTAGTTAACTAGGAAAAAAGTTTTGTGCATGTGGGGACATCGCTTGCTCCCTTGGGTGGGGATGTACCCCCCAAGGGGAGTAAATTTTCAAGGTGGGTATCTTTCGAAACCTTTAAAACGAATGATCTATGATAAGTTAAAACAAAGTTATCGTTTCTCTTTAACTGTTTTTATATGCAATATAGAGAAAGTACTGGATTTGTGAAAATTTTCGACCTCCGTTTTTTGATGCATTTACACGTTTTGGGATGTCCTGAACACGAATTGATAGTTTTTAGAAAATGTGTGTCTGTGTGTATCACGACTTTTGTGGACACTGTATCTTACGAACCAATGAATGAACCAAACTTGGTATTTAGTTGCATCCTGACATAAACTGGTGCTGATTAGATTTGGGGATCAATCGCTCAACAGGTAGCGCTGAGATCGCATTTTTTGTAAATTTTTAACAAGGCAGTTTAGGACAAAATTTCGTATGAATGTGCATAATGAGCGTTATTTTAAACTTGTGATTGTAAAATTAATATGAATTATTGATAATAGTAGTAGTTAACTAGGAAAAAAATTTTGTGCATGTGGGAGCATCGCTTTCCCTCCTGGGAGGAGTAAATTTTCAAGATGTCTTGTCAATACCTTTAAAACGAATGGTTGATAATTTAAAACAAAGTTATCGATTTTTTTTTACTTTTAACGAAAAAAGCTTAATTTTTTTTTTTTTTTTTTTTTTTTTTTTTTTTTTGTTACTGAGTGAATTTGTATAGGAAAATATAGAAGGAAGTCTTGTGGTGGTCACAACATACTAGTTTTTTTTTTTTTTTTTTTTTTAATATTGAGAATAAAATGGACTTTTATGGATATTTAGTGTTATACTACTTCTCTAATATGGAAATTGTCTGCATTATCATGGAAGATAATTTTTTTAAATAATAATTTTAATAAAATATTTTTACTGGGTGAATTTGTATACGAAAATATAGAAGAAAGTCATTTGGTAGCCACAACATACTAGTTTTATTTACCTTCAAAATCTGAAACTCATAAACCACCCAATTTAAATTTTGATTTATCAGAAGCCAAGTAATTAGTTTTTGTGGGATGAAACGCTAATGATAGTTAAACCAAATCATTCAAACAAAATTTTCGCACTAAAGTTCATAATTGACGACTCAATTTTCATTCTTCTCCATGCAAGCCACCTTTAGAACAGGACCCCCTATGGCGAATTTTAAATTTTTGTTGCCATATTGGTGATGTCTTTTATTATTTTATATTCATTTTATATTAATTCATTTTGGCGTAATTTTTTTTGTTTAAAAAATCTCGGTACCTATTTTCATTGTACTTTTTATTATAGTGTTTTTTAGTCAATTTATGACAAAAGTTCATATTACGATTTTATCTGTAAAGTGTTGCTAGGATTAAAATGACAAGATGCAATTTTTAAAAATAAATTTTTCTAATTTGATCTCATCAAGCAAATGTCGCCGTATAAAAGGTTACATGAAGAATTTAATAATGTTATAACAAATTTAACAATTAATACATACAGGATAATGCCGACAACAGTCACGTAAAAGTTATTGTAATTCAATTAAAATGTTAGCACATATTTTTTTCTATGATTAATTTACAGTATCAATTAATAGATAAATTCATTTTAAATTATTTACACTAATGTTAGCAATAGGACCGACAAGGTGGGATTTTTACCATGCGAAACTCAAGAAAGTTATCGAACGTAAACCAATAATTTTATAAAAATATGAAAAATAATATTATAGTTTTAAAAAATTAAAGAACACGCTTTTATAGAAATGTGAACTAAAAAGCACAAAATATCTATCTTAGTAATAAAATGCAGGGTAAGAGAAGCTCGTGGGAGTGACACACCACAATATTTACATACATTTAAATCTTTAATTAAAATAATTTAGAATTAAACAAAAACAATTTTTAAAAAATCTCCCCTGGCTGGGATCGAACGCTAGACCTTTAGGTTCGTAGTGCGGAGCTATACCTCAACGCCACGCCGTCCACGTAGAGAAAGTCTTTTTTTACAATATAGATTTTTTGTTTGGTCCCAGAGCGGTTACAAACATACATACAAACATACATACAGGTGAAGCTAATAAAAGCGTGTTAAAAAAGATAACTGGAGATGAGAATTTGAATTGGAAATGCTCAAAAATAGAAGGATTCACTCTTCAGGGAACACGCCCTTCTATGAGTAGGGAGATTGCAAAATTTCGGACAACTGTATAGTTAATTCAAGTCAAAAATACAGTTCATGTTCCTATCTTGCGACAAAACTCAAATTTAAAAAGGAATGAATTAAATTTCAACAAATCATTAACACAACACAACAATGAATCAAGATTAAAATAATAATAATAATAATAATATTTATCCACATGCCATTCGTACTCCTAACACACAATAAGTTGCCAACAGAACTATTCTAATAAGAATAATTAATATAGAGACCAATCTCGTCCAATAGATAAAGATTCTACAAATGAGCAATTTCATTATTAATTAAATTCACTGTTTTAATGTATTTTTATTTTAATAATTCAAAAATCTTCAAAACTTTCAAGATTTGGAGTTTAATTATATCTTTCAGTTACACACTAAGCGACAAAAAAAAAAGCCGCACTTGGACATTTTCCTTTGTGCCTTCTACAACCGCCAATTTTATCGTTTAAAAAGCAAATTTTCGAACAGATTTTATTATGTTGGCCTCCACATACATTTTAGCTTTGAGTCTAGTGTTAAAAACAAAATGCAATTGTTAGGAAAAATGTAATTTTAAAAATTATTTCAAAAATGGTAAGAATAAAGCAGTTAACGATGCCACAAAAAGTATTAGTTTTTGAAAGAAAATAAAAAAATATTTTAATACGTGAGATGGCAAAATAACTAAATGTTAACGAAATATTGGTAAAATGGTTTTTAGCAAGGTATAAAATTTTTTGGCCGTTTAAACAGAAAATTATGCTTTAGGCGGCCATGTCATCCAAGCGAGATGACCGTAAGTTAAAAAGTCATTGCTTATAAAATCGGTTTGTATTATATTTAAAACATAAAAGAGATTCGGAAAAAGTGTTTAGTAGAATAATTTCTTTAAATACAGTGCAGCAACTATTAAACAAAGCAGATTTAAATTACAGAAAGTTTGAAAAAATTTCATTCTTAGTGAAGAGAATTAGGAAAGCAAGACCTCAGATGGCTAAAAAAATTAAAAAATGATTAATTAATTATTGGGCTGAACTGGTTCTCTCTGATAAGTCAAGTTTAACTTATTTCGAGCTAAAAAAACAAGATCTGACAACGAAAATATCACCGACTTAATGAAAATCGCACTTTAAAACAGTGACACATTCTCCGTACACTATGGTACGGACATGCATAACTTTTCAAACAGTCGGGCAAATTTTTATGCTCAAGGGATCAATTAACTCGAAATAAAACGCAATTTTCATAAAAGTGGTGTCTGACCGACTATTTTGGAGGTAGCATGGACATTTTCGCAAACAGCATTTAATGATGAAAATGTACATTACTACACGGCGTCTGTGGTAAGTTTATTCACTTCAAATTGTCAAAATTTCCTATCCATTCCCATGAGAACCTATAATTCTGTAAGTAATCATATCTTTTTTCACTTTAAGTTCAAACCCACAAAGGATATAGTAGAATTTCTTTTTTACGAGACATGGAAACAGCCCTAATCGCGATCCGCTCGAAAATGTTTCGTCTATAAAAAGGCGGGGGGTTCGAAAGATGGTTCGAAATTTGCAACCAATAACTCTGCCAGAACTAGAAAAAAATATTTGTGACATTTGGCACATTGAAATTTCTGAGATTTATATAAGAACACTATAAAACTATGCCATTGCGCATTAAAGCAGTAATTCCGTATAAAGATGGAATTAACCCAATGCAGAATATATATTTTTAATAAAAAATTGCTTAGCTCTAACAAATAAATAGCTTTATTTTATATATTAAAATAAAACTTGTTTATTTCCTATAAAAAATCATAATAGAATACAAAGTGTATGGTTATTGCATTATGTTCAAAAAGAAAGTTTTATGCAGATTTTTAAAAAGTACTTCGTAGAGTGTAATAAAGCGAATTATTAAATCAAAAATGTACATAGGTATAATTTCACCCCTTTGGTATTATGCAAACAAGACAGTTTTATTTGTTTCAAACATTAATTTTAAAGTTATTACAAATAAAAAAGGTAAAAGTCATTTTATCTGCAGTGCGGCTTTTTTTTTTTTTTTTTTTTTTTTTTGGTCGCTTAGTGTAAATCGTTTTCTTTTAAATTTCAAGGTGCCTGCGCCATCTGCCGGAAAAAAAATATAAACATTATAATTCAAATTAAAAATTTTTGATAAAACAGATTTATTTTATTTCTGTTTATATTTATAAAATTTATTTATTTATTTATTTATTTATTTTTGAGAGAAAAGAATTATTTATTTATTTATCTATTTATTTATTTGTTTTAGCATTAAACACATTTGATTTATTCCTGAGATATTAAATTTGAATTATTTTTATTAATTACAATAAATTATTTGATTTTATATTTCTTAGTCTCTAGTGATAACCATAAAATTCTCACATGTTTCGATTAATTAATTTACATTTATTTTATTTAATAATTAATTATTTTTTTAATAAACAGATGTAAATTGATTAATTTGTACAAATTAATTTTAGAAACCAAAGCAATTATGCATAGAATTTAATCTAAGGTGCAAAGAGTTCATCTTTCTTAAAATCAACCAGAAAATGATGAAGTATCCTATAATAGCAATAATCCCCCCCCCCAAGCTTTTATTATTATTTTTTTTTAATTTCTCAACCCTCCCAACTAAACAGCGAAACAACACCATCCAACCCTCTTAATCAAACATCTGCCCTCCCAACCTCCATCTCTGAGGTTGATTTCTTTAGAAATTGATCTATTGCAATCACTTCGTTTATCTATATACATATAATGAAAATTTTGTGATCACGATAACTCCCGAAATAATACTTCAAATCGAACCAAATTCGGACAGCGAACTTACCTTATAAATATCTTGGAGGAGTTCGTTAACCAAGTTGCTTTGATTTTTTGTTTTCAAGTGGCGGCCACTTGAAAATTTCAAATCAACATTGTAAAAGCGTGTTTGCTTGAATTTTGATGTAAATATAGACCCTATAAGGGTCTCAACCTAATTTATTAAAGAGCTTTATACGCCATTTTTAACAAAGTGGAGGATACCTCTAATTAAGCGGGGCCAGCTGAAATTAGGCTATCACTTGAAAATATGACATCGCGATAACTTCCGAAATAACCATCCATATCGAAACAAATTTGGACAGTAAACCTATCTTATAAATATCTTGGATTAGTTTGTTAGCCAAGTTGCTCCGCCATTTTGTTTGCGAGTGGAGACCACTTGAAAATTTTAAATTCACATAAAAAAGCGTTTTTCGAATTTGTTTGAATTTTGATATATACATAGACTATAAGACTTTTAACCAAGTTTATTAATGAAATTTTTTCGCCATTTTTAACAAAGTGCGAATGTTACAACAAAGCGGGACAACTTAAAATCAGGCTACCACTTGAAAATTTATAAATTATGATAACTTTTTAAATTCTGATTTAATTCAAACTAAAGTTGGATTGTGAACTTATCATATCTTGGATTAGTTGGTTCACTGGGCAACTTGTTCCGACATTTTTTTTTCCCCCAAGATGTGGCCACTTGAAAATGTTATATAACGATAACTTTTAAAATACTAAACTGATTCAAACCGAAGTTGGATAGTGAACTTACGGTTCGGATATCTTGGATAAGTTTGTCAAGACTCTGTCATTTTATTTCCAAGTGGGAGCCACTTGAAAATTTGTCATTATGATAACTTTTGTAATACTGAATCAATTCGCATCAAATTTGGATAGTGGATTTATCATTCCTAATCTCAGATAAGAACGCTGGGCATTTCATTCCGTTTTCTTTTTTTCCCATGTCACTTGAAATCACGGTGAGACTTCAAAATTTTTGATCACGAAATTTTTGAAATATTGAATTAGTTTGAACTAAAGTTGGACAGTGAACTTATCGTACAAATATATTGGATGATTTCGCTGGGCAAGTTGCTCCGCCATTTTCCTTCCAAGTTGCAGCCATTTAGACTGCCACTTGAAAATTTGTCATGACAATAACTTTTGAAATACTGCACTGATTCGAACCAAAGTTGGATAGTGAACTTACGCTTAAATTATCTTGGGTGAGTTTGTTAGTCAATTTGCTTCATCATATTGTTTCGAAGTGGCGGCCACTTGAAAATTTGTTATCGCAATAACTTTTGAAATACTTAATTTGAACTAAAGTTGAAACATGGATTTGTCATCTAAATATCTATGATTTCGGTGAACAAGTTTTTTATCACAATTTTGTTTCCAAGTTGCGGTCATTTGAGACATTTTTATCGTAATAACTTTTGAAATACTGAGTTCACTCGAACCAAAGTTGGACAGTGGACTTACATTACAAATATTTTTGATTAGCTCAATGAGCAATTTGCTCCGCTATTTGGAACCAAGTGGCGGCTACTTAATTTCGCAACACGATAAGTTTTGAAAGTCTGAATTATATCGAACTCAATTTGTACAGTTGGCTTATCTCAAAAATGCATTTGATATATTTGTTTGCTCACTTGACCCGCCATCTTGTTTCGAAATGCTGGCCACTTTAAAATTTCAAATTCACATAAACAGATATTTATGTACCGATTTGCTTAAAACTCCATATGTACATAGCCCACATCAATATTTCTACCTATGACATCAATATTTTCTTCATAATGCACTTTTTTTTTTTTTTTTTTTTTTTTTTGCCAGCTTGGCCCGTTATCTTGTTCCCAAGAACCGGCCACTTGTAAAGTTCAAATTCACATAAAAATATATTCATGAACCGATTTATTATAAACTCCATATGTAAATAGCCCATATCATTATTTCTACCAAGTCCATTAATAATTTGTTGCCGCCATTTTGTTTCGAAATGGTGGCTATTTGATAAGAAAAAACAAATCAACCTACCCTTCCAAATGAGCCGGAAGGACTTGTTTTATTTTGCTTTATTATAATTATTTTTATTATACATTAAACATGTGTAGTTTTTTTTTTTTTTTTTTTTTTTTATCTGATAATGTTATACAGAGACAATTATTGATATATTATTGAAAACATAAAATTCTTTGTATAACCCATTTTTGTAGCAGCTTTAATGATGTGGTTGATATTTTTGTCTTTATACTTAGATGAACAAAGATTATGTATTCAAAAGAGGTGATTGAGGATGATATTTTGTATACAGATTGAAGACAAGAATTAAAATATGTAACTAAATTTACTTTAAAACAAAAACCTTGTCTTTTGTCATAAAGATCAGTATAAATTTTACTATCTATCTATCTAATATATATATATGTACACACACCCAAGAACCATTACATTATGACCACTCTGTTAATAACGCACCAGCTGGTCCTGCAGTTCTCGCACATGGCGAGGAGGTAGCATGGCAGTACGAATTTGGTTTTCCAGGTGGGAACACAAATGCTCTATTGGATTAATGTCAAGTGAATTTGGAGGCCAAGACATGACTTGAAATTCACTGGAATGCTCCTCGAACCACTCCATGACGATTCGACCCTTATGACAGGGTGCATTATCCTGTTGGTAAGCACCATCCCCCGTCGGAAATACTGTTGTCATGAATGGACGAACCTGGTCTGCAACGATGTTCAAGTAGTGCACAGACGTCAGGGTTTGTTCTATGGTGATTTGATTATGGGTCCTAATGTGCTCCATGAAAAGATTGCCCACACCATAATACCCCCGCCACCAGCTTGTCTCCGTCCAACTGTGCATCCGAGAACGAGGGTTTCCTTTGGAAATCGGCGTATTCGCACACGCCCGTCGATGTGATGGACCAGAAAACGTGATTCGTCGGACCATGCAACTTTCTTCCATTCTTCTAATGTCCAATTCCGATGTTTCTTAGCCCATTGAAGACGCAGCTGGCGATGACGTCCCGTCAGTGCAAGGACATGCTTCGGCCTCCGGCTGCGTAGGCCCATACGCAGCAATGTACGCTGCACAGTGGGTTGAGAAACACTGTCTGGGTCGCCACTGCTGTAGCTGGTGGTGATTTCGGCTGTCGTAGCTCTTCGGTCATGGCGAACAATGCGTAGCAATCTCCACTCTCCTCTGGAATTAATGCGCCGTGGACGGCACACTGCTAGCAGGCGACTTGTCATTTCACCATCCATACACTACTTTCGATATGTGCTCACAACAACTGAACGTGAACAGCCCACTAAATGCGCAGTTTCTGATATTGATGTTCTCAGTCGCAGAGCCATAACGTTTTGACCTTTATCGAAGTCTGATAAATCACCGCCTTTTCCCATTATGTCGCTAATCGAGCTATGTTTGGAAAGACAATGTATAGCCGCTTTATATATTCCAACATCAGCCGCGCACGCGCAGTAGTTTTTTTGTTCCTGGGTGAGCCCATTGTTATCGACGGAGGGTGATCATAATGTAATGGCTCTTCAGTTTATATATAAGACTAGCCGTATATATGAATTCGCGCGTTCCGTTTGTCCTCTCACTTGCGTCACTCGAAAAACTGCCGTTTTTCAGGATCACTGAACTGAGTCCACGTGCTTAAATATTTCTTATGTATAACTTTTTTTCCTTGAATGTTTTATTAAGTCACTATCGTATCGTTTCAACAAAATTTAATCGCAACTGGTCCACGTTAGAGAAATATTATATAGATTTTGATTGAAATTTTCTTCTGTCAGAGCATGACATATAAAGCATTACAGAGCGTATTATAGTGTTATAAAAATTAATTGTAAATATATATGTGCGTGTTAATAAGTATTATTTCATAAATATATATTATATTTTGTGCATTCTATTTTTTATGGATTTTTAAATTCTTCTCCTTTTTTTGTTTAAAGTTACATGCATTTTTAATAAATCTCTATATATAACGAACATAAAATGTAAGGGCTCTTCGACCAATACTATAAACGTAATTTTACTAATTCTGAATATATAGAAATTGCATTTTTTTTTTTCAAAATCTTTCCCAGCTGTTAACAGCTGCCTTCATCAAGAAGTAGCAGGTTGTCCAAACTCGTAAAATATTTCCAGAAGAAGAATTATTTTTAATTCCGTACAAATCCCGAATAACCACAAAATAAACTCGGGAAATGCATCTTAATTTTTCTCCACTCCATCCCCAGGCAAAAAGATTAAAAGATCTTTTGCGTTGATGTTTCCCCCAAATGCCGCAGGAGAACATTATCAGCTCGGAAAAGGGATTTTCTTTGCCTCTATCAGAGCATTAACTGAGCAGCGCAAATGGAAGTTTCATCTGGAAAGAAATGAACATCAGACAAATGGCCACAAATATTTATAAACTACTTTTAAAAGATTTTTTTTTTTCCTTAACAACATTTCTATGTAATATTTTATCATTCTATCATATATCTACCTATTTATTTTTTAAATACGAATAAGAAAGCCCTTCAGAATAAATTGAAAAATTTAAAAAATATTAATGAAATTTATTCAAGTAAATAATTGGCCAATATTTTTATCTTGGTGAACCCTTATTAGTAATTTTTTCAAAGACATACTAGAAAAGTCTATCTGTGCATGTACTACATAGACGTTATCAATTTATGCATAGATTTTATTTACGTAAAATGAATAAATAATAAATAAAATTTTTGCTTTGTACGCTTATTATCCTTCAACCAACCCGTTATCCTCCAACAATAGTGAAACAGCGTCCCGAAATTATTGGGCTCTGGTAGGCTTATTTCTGCCATACCAACCCTCAGTTATTCCACAGATACAGCAATCTATAAACCTCGGACTACTTCCGCTTTTGTGCTACTTCCACAAAACAGAGTTCTTCTGACTCTAAATTTAAAAAATTACATTGTTGCAAATTTCCAAATATTATTTATTACCAAGCATATTATATATATATATATATATATATATATATATATATATATATATATATATATATATATATATATTTTAACAGGCTTTGCCCGTTTCACAAGTTCCTATATTTAAATGAATCCAAAAAAAAAAAAAAAAAAAAAGTGACTATATTTTTTATTTTACTTTAAAGTTAAAAATTGAAAAAAAATCCATTGCAATCGATCAAAACACGTTTCGGGTATCGGGTGCCTTCAGCAGTTGTCTCCACATTTCGCGCCCTGCTGATGCAGTGTCCTCTACGCAAGCACTTCCATTTGGGTATTGTGTAAGAAATGCTATTTTACTATATTTCAGCGTCCATTAAATATTACTTCTATTACCCTACTACCGTAGGCAATGGAAGTACTGTATTCTGTAAAAAATTCGATGTCGAGTTTTCACCTGATTTACATCTTTTAAGGCCTTCTGAGTCCAAAAAAGTAGGCTTTGGCAATTAGTCTGTGTGTGTGTGTGTGTATGTGTGGAATCTTCTGGCTATCATATCTCCGAAACTAATAAAGATAGAACTACGAAACTTCAGAATTGAGACTGGTCTTGTGTACAGATGAATTTTCTAAATTTTGGTGAAAACTGGAAAAACGAATGTGGGACATTGGAAACCGAAAGTGGTATCGTCTCAAAAACGGCTCTAAGCATTTTCTTCAAAGTTGCTATATAAACACTCTATTCGATGTCCTTTCGAATGATATAGCTCGATAGCTCAGGAAAATTGATAAGCGTCCGAATCCGATATCAATACAGTAACCGTTGCTAAGAAACGCAACACTGTTACGACATGCCTTTATATAGAAGAATGGACTTAGAATAAAAAATCTGCATCATCCTAAATTAAATTGTTTTAATTCTGTTTTGCCCAGAACTCTATTGTATTTTCTACGAAGTAGACAGGAGCTTCGGTTTCTTTCTTTCAGTCATCTACTCCATCCCTTCCCCACCTTTTTTTTTTTTTTTTTTTTCTCTTTCTCTCTATACAATTTGTTTTTTATTGTGACGAGAGTGACGTAATATAAACCGTGAAACTTTCATTTTTTACTTCCATTATCCTATTACCGTAGGTATTCGGTCCAAAGATTTCATATCGAGTTTTCCCCCGATTTACAAGTTTTAATGCCTCCTGAGTCCAAAAAAGTAGTTTTTGGCAATTGGTCAATATGTGTGTATGTATGTATGTATGCATGTATGTGTGGTATCTTCTGACTATCATATCTCCTAAACTAATAGAGACCTGTTTCAGAATTGAAACAGGTCTGGTGTACAGATTAATTTCCCAAATTTTGATGGAAATTGGAAAAGCGGAAGTGGGTCATCGGAAAGCGGAAGTGGGACCTTAATTCCGTATCTCAAAAATGACTAACGATTTTCTTCAAAATTGCTATGTAAACACTGTATTAGATGTCTTTTCGAAGGATATAGTTTGTTACTTCAGGAAAATTTCACCATTCTTTTAAAAATGGTTGTACGGATCTTTTTCAAACTCTCCATATTAACTCCCTTTTAAATATTCTTTTGTGAGTAATTATTGTTTTCCGGTCAATAATTGAGTATGCCAAGTTTTAGTAAAAGATTGTGTCTCAAAAACGGCTCTAACGATTTTCTTGAAAATTGTTACATAAATCCATTTTAGATATCCTTTTTCATGTATTATGTGGTTATTACAGAAAAATTAACTGTCATTCTGATTAGACAGTCCAGTTTTAGATCCCAGAAATCGATGTTTAAAAAATAACTATCATCTTTTTTCATTTATTTTTTTTTTTAACGCTTTGTGCAAACTCTGTTTGCACATTATAATATCTCAGGTACTACTGCACAGAATTTCATACAAATTGGTATGTAGTTGCACATTGACATAAATGAGTGCCTATCAACTTTCGGTAAAAATTGTCCAACAGCTTGAGTTGCCATCCCACTTTTTCTAAATTTTTAACATGGTGGTATAGGACAAATTTTGTATAAATGTTCATAAATAGCGAATTATTTTTTAATAATCATTATGAAATTTAAAAGAATTATTTATAATAGAGATAGTCAACTGGGAAATTTTTTTTTTTTGTGTGTAGGAGCCTCGCCTCGCCTCACCCCCTCGAGGGGAGTAAATTTTCATGATGGGTATCTTTCGAAAGAGCTGGCCAATACCTTTAAAACGAATAGTTGAACCATCGATCTGCATAATTTAAAATAAATTTATCAATTTTTTTCATTTTTATTATGGAACTTCGAGCCATTTAACTCCAGAAAGTTTTATTCCGTTTCAAAGGATTTAACAATTCAAAAACATCCTTCAGAAATGTTAAGTCAAGAATGTCAAGCCCTAATATACACGAAATCTCTTTTCTATCCCCTAAAATAACTTCTTCAGTCCCCAAGACATTAACTTGTTCATTCTGAACTCATTAGAGGACAGCGTTAAGACGGTTTCATGTTAACTTATACTAAAACATACACATATATGTACATACATAACCCTGAGACAACGAAAAGAAATTTATAGACATATTTTTACCAAATATCCTAGAGAATTTTTTTTCCCCATTAATTACAATTATTTCCTTTCGTAGTATATGTCCGAAAAGTAAAAGGAAGAAACGTAACGTGATATATTGGAAACATTGGCACAACAATTCTAATTATTGCATTTTACTTTGAGGCAATTTAAGCTTCGATTCCCTCCTAATATAAAACAAGTGCCTCGTTACGTGTCGGTTTTTCCCTGACGAACCCTAAGTACCACTTCCACTGAAAAGTTTTCAGTGTTTCGAGTGCCTTGTCAATATGCTTGCAGTCGAAGCCTTTTGTTTTGTAGCCACAGTAATATCCTCTAATCTCTCGGCTTACGATGTTCAGGAAGCAGTCATGAAAAATAAAGTACGGTTCTTTTCCCACCTAATTTAGAAATACTTTATTAAATATCGTTTTTGAACTTTTGAAATATTGTTATTTATACTCAACACTTTCTTCTTTTTTATCGTGTAAAGGTTGTTAGAAAATAAGATTATTAAAGTTTCAAAAAAAAAAAAAAAAAATAATAATAATAATAATAATAATGATGATGATGATTGCGAGCAAATAAAATTGTAAATAGGGCGGGATGTTACAAGTTTAAAAAATGAATAAAAAATTTGCAGGGTAAAATTTATTTTCGCTTAAAAATTAATTTTCAAAAACGTATCTATTAGTAAGTAATCATGTATTTTGAATCTTTTATATCAAATATTTCCCTTTTATATCTTTTTTATTAGAAATAAAGTTTATTGAAAAATAATACAAATCAAGCTGAAAAAACTGAATCAATGTTCCTTTTCAGATACCTCGTGATTATCTTTTTTTAAGTGTAAATTTTAGATGTTATAAGACTTTTTTAGTGCTTTCTAATACCTAAATTGATTATTGCATGCCTATACAAACAAAAGCAAATTTTTTACTTTCTCTTGCCCATATATATAGGACAGAGACTGTAATGTTTTTGGGAGAAAGTTTTTACACTGAATTTTTGTTATATTGACACCTTTTCAGGTGCTCTGATTCCAAAAACCATGCTTTTAGAAGTTGAACTGTGTGTGTGTCTGTTATCAAACTCGGTAATCGAAACCTGTATCATATATAGTGATTCTACACTAAACTTTCCGTTGAGATCAAGCAAATGGTTCGTGTACGGGGACATCCAAGAGAATTCAATTACGTCTATGGGGGACATTTCTGGTAAGTACAGTGTAACATCTATAGGCTGGCCTACACAAAATGGAATTAACGTATTTGTTTTTATATGCATAAAAGCATGCTTTGTATAGATTGTTAGATGGAAATCATTCATCATTCGTTTACAGGGCTTTGGATATAATGGTGCTATACTTGGTAATTGTCGGAAGTTTATTTCTTTTTGTATTAAGTGTTTTTCCTATAAAACTAAATTTAAGAACAAAATGTGATGTGAATGTAGTTTATAGACAACACACAGGGCTATTTGAAATGAAGCAAAACGTTCTTTTCCGTTGAATGCAACTGATGGAAGTGCTTCGCTACATTTTAATGTATCGACGAACGTTGCTCAAGAAGCAAAATTAATTTTTCCTATTCAAACTATAAATATTCCTGCATGCTCTATTTTTAACTATTGTTCTTTGAGGCGTTCTGAATACGAAAACCCAATTATTAGCAGTTTATCTGTTTACATATCTATATCAGCATAATTAAAAACAAATATCTGCACAAAATACAAATTTGGTATTTTGAAGTTCATTTTACACCATTTGATAAATTCGATCAATACTGGCAAGTTTGAAAGAAGATTAATAACAGCCTTTAAAAAATAAATAAATAATGTAGCCAACAACGTTTTGGAAGAGCGGTACCCCCCCCCCCCCCGTGTCAAGTAAAACTGTTGCTAAACCTATTTTAGTTTATTTTTTAAAGCAGATTGATGATTATCGTACCTAATTGACTTTACGATTTAATCTATGAGGCGAACTGCTAAATTACTTCAGTGAACATTTAACTGTTTTTAGATTGTGTCAGTTGATGGCGCAGTGAGTACTTTCTGTAACCACCTCCGAAAGACTTAAGATCAGAGGAGTGTCGTTTAGTTTGTTCACTCGCTATGTGAAATGTGCCGACGTTTCTGTGCACAGCTATGGCACCTGTTTAATTTAATCGAGCTTTCATATTTGTGTAAATTGTTAGTTATTATTTATGATTAAAAGTGTTATCAGTTATGACAGTGTATTTTCTACAGCTTTATTGAAATGGTGAACACGTTTAACCAAGCCAGCCGTAATCTACAATATAGTATTAAAATGCAGGGTAAGAGAAAGTCGTGCGAGTGACACACCAGATTATTTATTTCTAAGTCTATGAATATAATTTTTCTTCCTTCTTCATTAAAACTGAAATGTATTTTAAAATAATATACTACATTGAAAATTAAATAATGTCGGAAAAGGTTTATTATCTTTGCTAGTCGAGTGATTTTTTTTTTCCCCTTGTATTATTATTTTTATTTTATAAATGAATCAAAAAATGCATTTTTGGAACCCTTCCTTTGTTTATTCCTTCATAAAATATTGTGATGAACAATTATTAAAAAACGTAGAGATTGAATTTTTTGTTTATTATTACTAATAACTAAATTAAATTATATAAAAATATTTAAAATGTTTTATGTTTGCATTGGCAAACATAGAAGAAAAAAAAAAAAAAAAAAGCAGATAACACTTTCGCACACTTTTTAACATTATTCTTACGAAGTTTAAAATACAATTTTAAAATTTGTCATTGGAGCAATGCATTAACGTTCATTACAAATTACATTTGTCTTAGTTCGTTTTCTTTTCCTTTATGAAAACATCCATTTCCATCAGAACGGATTAACAGTTTTAATTAAATAAAGAAAGAATTCTAAAAAAGAACTTTTTTTTATATAAATGAAGAAAACATTTTGATGTAAAAAGTGTTTGCATGCGATACATCCTTTCTATTTGTGCAATGTTTGAAAAGGTTTTATACTGGCCGATTTACCCTGCGTTGCCCAGGTCGAAGAAGTGTTTATAGAATTTTGAAATCAATGAAAGGACTGAACAAATAGGTGTAAAAAGGCGAAATGCGTGAAACATTTTACGAAGTCTTTAATAGAAAATATTATAAATAAATACAAAATGCACAGCCTTAGTAGGGGACCTCCTTGGCGACTTTGAATATTTTAAGGCATTAAAGCGATGAATTGAAATGGCTATCTCGATTGCATAACTAAAGATCTTGGCGAGAAACGTCCGAGCTACATTGGTGCCAAATTTTAAATTTTGCCAAAGGGGTCTGATACAAAAGCTGTTCCATGAAGGGAAAAAAGAAACTGTTTTATGATATTTGAAAAATAATAATAATAAAATCCAAATTATAACTATTTACATTTAAGGTGAGAACATAAAGAACCTCTTAAGGTACACAATAATATCGACAAATCTTGTTTTACTTTAAGAAAGAAAAATACTACTTAATTAAATAAAAATTTTAAGCTCATGCCAAATATCTTCAAACAATTTCCTGATTTAAAAAAAGAAATTAAAAAATGCACCCACTTTCGTAGCATAACATTTTTTTTTTCTCCTCTCTAATTATTATTGTTATTCATGCGAAATTAAAAATATTTTATTTTCGGGAAAAATAAATAAATAAACGTGTATTTTATTTTCTTAGTTTGGTATCAAATATTTCTTTCTTTTTAATCATTTTAAAGTTAAAATGAGGTTTTTATTTAATATCTTTTGGTCCAATTATCCGACTGTACTAAAAGGCGTCCAAAACTTAATCTATTCCCTACAAAAGGGGGAAAAAACTGTTTTATGATATTTACAAAATAAAAATTAAAAAATCTTAATAAAATCCATGTAACTATTTACAATTAAAGTGAGAACATAAAAGAACACCATAAGTTACACAATAAAAGCAAAAAAAAAAAAAAAAATCATTTTACTGTAGGAAAGAACAATACTACTTAATTAAATAAAAATTTTAAGCTAATGTCAAATATCTATATGAAAACATTTATTAACACGCAAATTCCTAACTTAAAAAAAAAAAAAAAAAGAATCAATTTTCATAGCGTAATATTCCCCCCCCCCCCCCCCCTCTAAATATATATTAGTAGGTAAACATGAAATTTGTGATATACTTTTAACAGATTAATTATTGGAGTAAAGTATTTATCATTCTAAAGGTATAATTAGCCAGATTTGCAGAATACAAAAATTATTTTCTTACGATCTCAAGAAGGTATTTAGAAATACTTTTATTTTTTATATGCTTTCATTTTATACCCGTAATCTTTTGTATTTAAAATTTCTTTCATTTCAATCGTCGGCGTTCCAATTGAAATTTCATACAATTGAACACATACTTAAATTAAAATATATATATATATATATATTTATGAAGTTTTTTTTTTTTTTTTTTTTTTATGATTTGCGTCAGCTCAAATTTAAAGAGATATTAGCAGTACGATAAATTTCATTTTGTGCATAAATATGTGAATAATATATCAACTCGGGATTCAGCCTAATTTTGTAGTTTTTCCTAGCTTGATTCTCTGTCATAAACCGCCTGCCGATTTCTTCCGAATCCGGGTTGCGTATCTCCGAAATGTTGGCGCATACAGGTCAACCTGGCGAATTTTTGTAGCTCGCGCCAAAACCCTCTCTGTCGCAAAGCAACCCGCCTTTCCACTTCATTCATGATTCGTTAAGGATTCGAGCAATCTTTTTTTTTTTTTTTTTTTTCCCCAAGAGAATAAACTATTAAAAATGTGTCAGTGGAGTTTTAGTATCGTAATTCTTAAATAATATATTTAATGCAAAAATTTATTAGAAATCCTCCACCCTTTAAATTTAATTTAGCAAGATTAATGAAGAAATAAAATTGTAATATTCTAATTTTAAAGCTTTTAAAATTGTTCTTGAAATACATTTATTTATTTATTTATTTATTTTACTTTCTCTTACCAACATATATGGTAGAGAAAGTATTGTTTTGGGGTCAAATTTTCGAAATTGAATTTTTGTTACACGTTTTGAGGCTCCCTGAATCATAATTGTTAAAAATGTGTCAATGGAGTCTTTGTATCGTTATTTTTAGATAATATAATTTAATGCCAAAATTTATTAGAAAACCCTTTAAATTTATTTTATCAAGATTAATGAAGAAGTATATTTGTAATATTATGATTTTAAAGCTTTTAAAATTATCCTTGAAATACATTTAATTTATTTTATTTTATTCTGTTTTATTATTATTATTATTATTATTTACTTTCTCTTCGTCAAATAAAATTGTTTCTAAACCTATTTTAGATTATTTGAAAAGTACATTAAACTTTACATTCTTACGCTATTGATCTTAAGCTTTAATGTGCAATCTGTCATTATAATATTGAAATGCAGGGTGAAAAAGAAAGTCGTGTGAGTGACACACCAGATTATCATTATTACGCATCATTATTTAGTTTATTTTACCCATATATTGTAAGAAAAGTTTTATTTTTGATTCAGATTTTCGAAATTGAGTTTTTGCTACATTTGCTTAAATATCATGAAACAAAAAATTAGGTTTTTAGCGGTTGCCTGAATGTGTGTGTCTGTGTGTTTGTTATCACCATACCTCAAGAATAGATATTGGGACTCGGATGAAATATTAAGTAATTCGTGTGCAGTGACTAAGAAAAGAATTCAAATTCATTAAGTCTATGTGTGAATTTTCTGGTAAATACAATTTAATATTTTTGGATGAAACAAAAAAAAAAAAAAAAAAAAAAAAAAATTGAACATTTATTTTATGTGCATGAAAGAATGTTTCGTATACAATGTAGAATGTATATCCTTTATTAGAAGTTTACACAGAACCCCACAAAAGAATTCAGATATATTCATACAATGGAATTGCTGAAAGGTCATTTCATGTCGTGCTATGTGTTTTAAATTCTGTGCTAAATTAGTACACTATATAGTGTTTGTAAAATATATAGTAAATATACAGGTCTACCCCAAATTAAATAAAAGCATTTCTTTTTATAAATAAAAATCAATGTAATAAATGCAATTAAAGTTTAATTAATTTAAAATTATTCTCTTATTCTAATTTACTTTATCTTATCCGTAAAAGGTCGCGAAAGTATTGTTTTCGGATCACGTTTTCGAAATTGAATTTTTGTTACATTTATATGTTTTGAGGTTTCCTGAATCCAAAAATTATATTTTTAGTGGTTGGTTTATGTGACTTGTCTGTGTGTATTACAGATATTGAGTTTGTAAAATGGATGCATCAGTTTTTAAATATCACTTATGTCATTGATAAGGACAATATTGCTTTGGAACAATGTAAGTTGTAAACTTCACATGTTATTCAAAATTTACGTTTTCTTTTTAACATGGCAAAATAGAGCAAAATTTCGTTTAAACGTCCATTATGCCAATATTTTGTCGTAAACATGTCAGACTAATATTTTAAAATATATTTTTTAATACACTTCATTAAATATGAACATTTTAATTTGAAACTTTAGTAATTAAATATTGTGTTTCCTTCATTTGACAAATTAGGCCAATACTTCCCACGAACTTGCAATATGGGGATCAGTTGCGTTGGAAATTAATGTACGAAAACAATCCTAATAAAATTAGTCATTTAATTACGATAAATCAAATTTATCGAATCGGATAGAGGGTAGCCTATGAGGTGCGGCATTTCAGTCTGCGACTGTGTTGAGTGTTCTATCATACTCATTCCTTTTAATATGAATACATTTCGCTCTCAATAGAAATTAGTAACAATAAATATAGGATGAAAATGGTTATGCGCATCATTATTACTTTGATTTGTATAACATATTAAGTTAGATTGTTTATGATTACTGAAAAACAAATAGAATAGCATTAATAAAATGTTTAACGTTTTATTTTATAACTTTGTATGTTGGGGTTGGGGGGGGGGGGTAAAGAATGAGAAATGGACATGTCCGAGGAGGAAATTATACTTAGAAAATTTTATGAATTTCAACCATAAAATTTAACACGAAATATCTATTTTATTATGATTAAGATGCTCTTTAAAAATACATAATAGATAAATATAAGGTGATAATTTATGAAAATTCAAGCAGTGCATCGTAAGAGAGATATTTTATAAAGTCATACATTTTAAAAATTTAAATACAAAATGACAATAAAAATAGTTGAAATGTAAAATGGCGTACTACTGATTTGGACTTATGAACATTTTTCATGCATTTTACTAAGAATTTGTAATTTGTTTGAACAATTTTTACAAACTTTTTGGCCTTATACATGAAATCGGATCTCAATGCTAATATATTACCATTATTATTATCTACTTCTCTATTCGGATAACTATTTCTTAATTTCAAGATATGTTTCGTTTTGCGATTTAAATCCTACATTAATAATCAGAAGAAAAAAAATTAATAACAAAAAGAGAAAGAAAGAAAAACGCCGGATGTTTATTTATACAGGTTAAGCGGCGTGAAGTTTCTCTTTGCACTTCCAGATTTGGCGAAAATCGCATTCTCTGGCGAAAAATTGTGAATTTGTTCTGCATGCGCCAACAGTTCGGAGATACGCATCCGGGTTCAAAACGGAAGACGGGGAAAATAAATTAGAAATATCAGTCCTATCGTTACAAAATTCAGTGCCAAATGCTATCATGTTCTCACACACATACACAGACAACACCATAAATTAAAAAACCCTAAAGAGACCTGAAGACATATAATGTACCAAAAAGTTATAACTGAATTTGTTCCTGATTACAATACTTTTCTGCATAATGAAAGTTCGAAAATAAAAATTTAACTTTATTTAGTTTCATTTTCTATATTCAATATCATTTATGAGAATTTCCAAAAAATCTCTCTCCGTTTATTTTTTGTAGTTCGATGGAGATGAGTAGCGTAATTCCTTCTCATAAAATGTAAATATAGCACTTCGTCTTAAATTATCTTAGTAATATGTTGATAATCATATCTTTGAAAACAACAATTTTAATATTTGGACTGATTTTTATCATGAAAAACGGCAGTTTTTCGAGTGACGCAAGCGGAAGCCCAAACTGACGCTGCGAACTCATATATACGGCTAGTTTGAGTTCAAAGAGATTTGTAAAAGCCGACACTTAATATCTCAGCAAATATACCATATTTTGTTCTGATCTTTCCAAAATAGTCTTTTATCTTCGGTCTTAATCTATCCTGAAATTTTTACATTTCTACATGCAGTATGTTTTGAGATCTGAATCTCAATTTAAAGCCAAAATGGGAAAACGGTTGGAGTAATGGACTGAAATTCTGAAAAATATCTCTAAAACGGCTCGAAGGATTTTCATATAATTAATATATGTTGTTAATAGGATCTTTCTGAATCTAGTAACGTCTTCGTTTTTTTCAGGAAAACTCTTGTTTTTTATAAAAGTTGTTTTAAAAATGGAACTATATTACTCCGCCAATTGCATGCTTTCCTTCGGCGAAAACGTCGTGATGTGGTTTTTACTAGCAAGGCTTGAGAAGGCCATGTTGGTTGGTTGACCAACGTGAATGCAGTCAATGAATTATTTAAACTTTCCTTTTTTTAACGCAAAAATACTTCATTGCATTTTTTATATATTTATTGTATATATGCTAAGTCAAATTCACTTAAATATATTTTCTCTTCTGCTATGAAAAAGATATTTTTGATTTCAAAATTTCATATTTAGTCAAAAAATTATTTAGATAATATTTTAAATAAGGAAGTATTTTGTAATTTTAGATATTCCATTTTATCATATTAATGATGAATTTACAATTTTTTTAATTGAAAAAATTTTTAATAATTCATGAACATCGATTTTATAATAACTCAATGATTTGCGATTCCTGTTCATGTATCCTTACGCACCGGGAATGAAAAAAAAAAAAAAAAAAAAAAAAAAAAAAAAAAAACAGCAAATAGAGTTTTGGCGCCATCTATCGTTTTTATTTAAAACATACTCTTTCGTAAATACATACATATATATATATATATATATATATTTCTTTTTAAAAATTAAAAATCTCTTTTTGAAATACAGTTAGTTTATTCATATATTTACTTTTCAGACTTTAAAATGATACCTATTTTAAATATTAGCATAATCAAACTAATTTTTTTATTATTATTTAAAGCTATAATGACTAGGGAATGAAAAAAAAAAAAAAAAAAACATGAAAATAGAATTAAAATTCATGAAAAGTGTGTCAAATAGCAATTATTGAAAAACACGTCAAAATAAATAAATAACATCTTTACTTTGAAACCCATGATTTATTTTTAAAATATAATTCTCTCTTTCTCTCTTTCTTCCTTTTTTTTTTTTAATTAATTAATTTCTGCATGAAAAATTCCATTTCATAACTATATTTAAAACTACAATAAATAAAAAACCCTCCTTTAATTTTAAATATTTATTTCTACATGTTTCTAAGCAATTAAAAGTGTTTTTTTTTTTTTTTTTTTTTTTTTTTTTTTAAGAAAAATAGCTTAAATATGAGAATGTATGGTTTTATCATGAAGGTAATAATTTGGCCATCTAGTGGCGCCATCTTGTAGTTTGTATTAAAACCATATACATTCCTATATTTAATTTATTTTTCTTAAAAAAAAAAAAAAACTTTTAATTGCTTAGAAACATGTAGAAATAATTATTTAAAATTAAAGGAGGGTTTTTTTTTTTTTTGCTTATTTTAGTTGTAAATATATTTATGAAATGGAATTTTTCATGCATAAATTAATTAATTAAAAAAAAAGAAAGAGAGAATTATACTTTTTTAATAAATTATTATGGGTTTCAAAGTAAAGATGTTATTTATTTATTTTGACGTGTTTTTCAATAATTGCTATTTGACACATTTTTCATCAATTTTAATTCTAATTTCATATATATATATATATATATATATATATATATATATAGCGTATTTATCCGATCGTTCATCCCCTATCCATTGTTGCTTTAAATAATAATAAAAAAATTAGTTTGATTATGTTAATATTTAAAATATGTATCATTTTAAAGTCTGAAAAGTAAATATATGAATAAACTCTAACTGTATTTTAAAAAGATATTTTTAATTTTTAAAAAGAAATATATATATAACTTGTATTTTCCACAAAACTTAAGCTTAACTTGTATTTTACTTATTAACTTGTATTAACTTTAGCTTAACTTGTATTTTCCATAATTTTTTCTCCAAATGATTTTATCTTATTTTTAAAATTATAGAAATATAGAGCTTAATTTATATTTTGTCTATTTTTTTCCACCAAATATTTTTATGAAATAATTTTTACCTGCACCTTTGATGAAAATTTAAATTGTGAATATTGGAGCTTAGCCTCAAAAGGGAAAAAAAAATAAATAAATTTCCATTTTTAACATTAACTTGATTTTTTTAAATTGTTTAATTTGCATTTGTAATTCTCTAAAAAGAAACTTGCAAAATGTAAATTACGTAATTCTAACTTAAATTTGAAATTTCCCACTTATTATTATTATTATTATTATTTTAAAGAGTTTGAGAATCTCACTCAATATTTTTTTCTATTGCGAAGCTTCTCCATTTTGTTTCCAAGTGGCAGGCTACTTGAAAATTTGTCGGCATGATAACGTTTGAAATACTGAATTAATTCAAACTAAATTTGTAGTGTGGAGTTATCTCAGAAATGTATTTGTTATGTTCATTTGCCAACTTAATCTACCCTCTTGTTTCCCTGTGCCAGCCCACTGAAAATTTCAAATTTACATTAGAAAGGTTCTATGTTAAAACTCCATATATACAAGACTTCATTAATAAATCCATCAAGTCCATTAATAAATTGTAGAATTGAAAAATTGTAGAATTGTAGAATTTTGAAAAAAAAAAAAAAAAAAAAAATGGTGGCAACTTCATTATAAAAGATAAATCAGTTTACCCTTCCTAGGAGCCAGAAGGACTTGTTTTAATTTTTTGATCAATAACCCCTAAAAAGTAATGATATCAGTACAAAAAACCCTTAACGGGTTAAAAGTTTGTGACGCCGCTACTTTATGGCTAGAAGAATTTGAAATATGAACCTTAAAAATAATGATATGAAATTTTAAGTGACGCTTTGCAATTAGTTAAAATATACATAGATTTTCTTATTTGATCATTTACTTTCTACTTTTATTTATATTTATAATGCAAACGTAATATTTTTAGCTTCAACATCAGACAGATATATAAAATACACTCACTGATGCTTTTTAATTCACATTTCAAATTCAAAATAACAGTTTTAAAAGGAATGATATAAAAATTCCAGTGGCGCCTCGGTGTTATTTTAAAAGATTTGTTTTTAGATTCCATTAAAATTACTTTTGTTTTGTCTAATAAAGTATATTTACATAGTGAAACAGTGCTTTTAATTTTCAAATATACTGTCAAATAATTATACTTTCACTGAGTTTGCATTATAAATTAAAATTATTTATTTCAATAAATTGATTTATCTTTTGCGTCACGCTATCCAAAACTGCAAGTAAAATCTGTGTAAATATTTTCCTTACGTCACACTACCTCTTTGCGCAAATTTTCACTCAGCTGGATACTATGATAATGATACTATGTTTTGGATAGCGTGATGCAAAAGATAAATCAATTTATTGAAATAAATAATTTTAATTTATAATGCAAACTCAGTGAAAGTATAATTATTTGACAGTATATTTGAAAATTAAAAGCACTGTTTCACTATGTAAATATACTTTATTAGACAAAACAAAAGTAATTTTAATGGAATCTAAAAACAAATCTTTTAAAATAACACCGAGGCGCCACTGGAATTTTTATATCATTCCTTTTAAAACTGTTATTTTGAATTTGAAATGTGAATTAAAAAGCATCAGTGAGTGTATTTTATATATCTGTCTGATGTTGAAGCTAAAAATATTACGTTTGCATTATAAATATAAATAAAAGTAGAAAGTAAATGATCAAATAAGAAAATCTATGTATATTTTAACTAATTGCAAAGCGTCACTTAAAATTTCATATCATTATTTTTAAGGTTCATATTTCAAATTCTTCTAGCCATAAAGTAGCGGCGTCACAAACTTTTAACCCGTTAAGGGTTTTTTGTACTGATTATATATACACTAAGGGACAAAAAACGATATTTTCTAGTTTTCTTCCTGCAATCGCCAGTTTTATTGTTTTTAAAGTAAATTTTTAAACAGGCTTTATTACGTTGCGTTACACGTACAATTTAGGATTGAACTAAGTGTTAAAAACACGATTCAGTTGTTCGGAAAAAAATATTTTAATACGCGGGATATCAAAATTATTAAACGTTAACGAAATATTAGTGATCTGGTAGCAAGATATAAATTTTTTTCGTCGTTAAAACTGGAAATTTGTCCTTAGGCGGCCACGTTACTCATCCAATCAAGATGACAGCAAGTAAAAAAGCCAGTGCTTAAAAAATCAATTTGTATTACATTTAGAACATAGAAGAGATTTAAAAAAAAAAAGTGTTTAGTAACATAATTTATTTAAATACAGTGCAACAACAATTAAACAAAGCAGGTTTAATTACCAAAAAATCTGAAAAATATCATTCTTAACGAAAAGAATTAGAAAACCAAGACTTTAAAGAGTTAAAAAATTTAAAAAATGATTGGGTTAATTGTTGGGCTGAAGTGGTCTCTCTGAGGAATCAAGTTTAACTTGTTTTGAGCTGACGGAAACAAGCAGGTCTGATCACGAAAATGTGACCGGCTTAATGAAAATCGCACTTTTAAAACAGTGACACGTTCTCCGCGCATTATGATACGAAAATGCATAATTTTTCAGTGAGTTGGGCAAATTTTCATGTTCAAGTCATCGATTCACCCGAAATAAAACTTGGCTATTAAAAAAATGACGCCTGACCGACTATTTTGGAGGTATTTCAGACTTTTCCACAATCAACATTTCAGGATGATAATGCACCTTGTTACATGGCGCCTGCTAGTACATTTATTTGATTCAAGTTGTTAAAATTACCTATCCATTCCCATAAGCATCTATAACTTTGTAAGTAATATCTTTTATCTTTAAGTTAAATCCCACAAACAATATCGCAGAATTTCTTCTTTAATAGACGTGAAAATAGTCCTAATCTCAATCCGTTCGAAAATGTTTAGTCTATAAAAGATTAGAAATTTGTAGCCTACAACTTTGCAAGAACTGGGAAAAATTATTTATGATATTTGGCAGAGTGAAATTTCTGAGTTTCATTTTAAAAAACTGTAAAATACTATGCAACTGCGCATTAAAGCAGTCATTCCATATAAAGGCGGAATTATCCAATGCAGAATACATATTTTTATTAAGTAATATTGTTTAGATCTAACAAATAAATAGTTCATGCATTAAGATGGTACTTGATTATTTATTTCATATAATAAATCGTAGTAAAATACAAAGTATATTTTTATTATATTACGTTTAAATAGAAATTTCCATGTAGATTTTTATTAAATATTTGGTAGAGTGTAATAAAACGAATTATTAAATCAAAAATGTACATAGATATCATGTTATGACTTCCGTATTATACAAACATAACAGTTTTATTTGTTTCAATCATTAGTTTTTAAGTTATTACAAACACAAAAGGTATAAGTCAATTTTTCTGCAACGTGGCTGTTTTTTTTTTTTTTTTTTTTTGGTCCCTTAGTGTAGATCTGAACTTATATGCATATTTGAATACATTTTAAAGATTAATATATTAATTATATTTGAAACTGCAGTAATTTTTCTTTTTTGAATTTCAAGTTTATGAACGAACTGAAATTTTGTTTTAAAAGCAGGAGAAAATTTAATTTATTATGGACATTTCACGGATTTTTAAATACAATTTAATGAGGAATACTTAAATTTTTAAGGGGGGGGGGGGGGGAGATCCTAAACAATTTGCTGAACTCCTTAATCATAAATTAGATAAAATTATGCGCTGGGGTAAAACATAAGATTTCAGCTATTTAAAAGTTTAGAGAACGATTGACATCACACGCGGATTTAACTTACTTCTGACGTGAAGAATGTGTGTTAAATCTAATGTATTCATTCAAAATTAGATTTTTATGTCATTTAATTACTTCATAAACTAGTATGTTGTTTTAAATTATCACAGATTTATAGTTTTATAGTTCAACCATTCGTTTTAAAGGTACTGGCGAGCTCTTTTGAAAGATATCCATCATGAAAATTTACATCTCTCGAGGGGGGACTTCCCCCCCCAGGGGGGGGGAGGCGAGGCTCCTACACATACAAAAAAATTTTCTCATTTGACTATCTCTATTATAAATAATTCTGGTAAATTTCATAATGATTATTAAAAAGTAATTCTCTTTATGCACATTTATACAAAATTTTGTCTTATACCACCATGTTAAAAATTCAGAAAAAGCGAGATGGCAACGCAACGTGTAAGACAATTTTTACCAAAAGTTGATAGGCACTAATTTATGTGACGGTGCAACTACATACCAATTTGTATGAAATTCTGTGCAGTAGATCCTGAGATACAGTTGCCACAAAATTTTGTTACACACACACAGACAAACATTTTCTAAAAAGGGTCAAATCGTCTTCTACAGCTCTCAAAACATGTGAATCTATCGAAAACCCGAGGTCGAAAATTTTTACGAATCCAATACTTTCTTCTATTGAATATAGAAGAAAGTAAAAATATTCTGAGGAATAGTTTTTGAAAGATTTTCATTTATTTGTTATTTTTCAAAGTAATAAGTAACATTAACTTAAAGGGGGGGGGGGAGACTTATTTGATAACGAAAAAGTAATTTTATCATTTTTCTTTTAAAGTAAAAATTACTGTTAAAAATATGTCATTTTAATAATACATAAACATTAAAATAATAATACGAGTAGTAATAATACTTTAACTCTTCTTAATCAAAACTTCCTTTGCTAATCAGAAATTCTTAACAGATTTTATTTATTTATTTATTTATTTTATTTTACTTTTTTTTTTATCTTTTTTTTTCCCATTAAAGAAAAGAATTATTTTAAACTAGCAGGCTACGCCCGCTTCGCTGGTCACTATTTTTAAATGAATCACAATAATTAATGAATTCTTAAAATTGCATTAATTTTTAACAAGTGATAAAAAAAGAGAAAAAAAAATTCTGATCGGGAAAAATGTCGCACCGGGTCCCCACTGCCTTCGGCAGCGTAGACCCGTGCGCTGCGCGCGCCTATTCCTTCACCATCCTTATGACTTCTCAAAATTCCATGTTATTACTCACAAACTTTCATTCTTAAGAAAAGGAATTAAAAAATATATCATTTAGCATCCGGTAAAAACTCACACCGGGACCCCACTGCCTTGGGCAGCACAAACCCGTGCGCTGTGCACGCATATTCCTTCTCAACTTAAACTTTTATTATTAAGAATAAAAAATTAAAAAAAAAAAAAAAAAAAAAAAAAATCTTATCATCGGGTAAAAACTCGCATCGAGTCCCAAACCCATGCGCGCTGCGCACGCACGGGTTAAGATATACGTGCGATGCGTGCGCGTATTCTAAAATCAAACTTTTATTCTTAAGAAAAGAAAATTAAAAAAATCATTTCTTATCAGGTAAAAAGTCGGACCGGGTCGCCACTGCCTTCGGCACCGCAGTCTCGTGCGACCTGTGCGCGCCTATTCCTTCCCCACCTTTCAGCCCCTCCTAAATAACCTACAAATACCAATTTTGAACGGTCTAACTCAATTAGCTGAGATGCAAAAGAAAACCTAATCAGGACACCTTAAAATTGTAAATCAGGTGAAATCTCGAATTCTACTTTCAAAAATTTAAAAGAACTTTAAAATATCTTTCGAATGATGTACATTAGAAATAATTTAATCATAATTAGAATTTGAAATATTTCAATTTTAAATTATTACAGCGCCATCTGGCGGTAGAAATTTCTGTAATCTACTGTTCAATTCCTAATCAACAAAGCTTTCAAATGATGTATTACTTATGAAATTATTTTAATTAGTAGCTGAGATACAAAAGAAAACCTAATCAGAACATTCTAAACATGTAAATCACGTGAAATCTCTAATTCCATTATCTACGGTAGTCGGTTAATGGAAGTAAAAAGAAAAACAAAAAGTATTTTTTTAGTACCTTCAAATGTTTCGTTGCTATGGAAACTCCTATCGTTTATTGAAAGATAGTTTACGTGTTAGAATAAAATTTAATTTGCAACTAAAATGTAACTGCTTTGTTTATTAACCCAAATTGATGAAATTTGAACTGCAGGTTGGTTTTGTGCTGCATAGGTAGTATATTAAGTGTCGTGTGCGAAAAAGAAAATTTGAAGTATTTTGACATTTGCAATTTTTAACCCCAGTTCAAGATCATGTGACATTAATGAATTCCATATGTTTTGTTTCCGTTCCAGACAGCGGTTAAAATCGTCTGGTGACAGAATGCCTCTTTTCAAGCAATAAGACGTGGATTTTTGGTCATTTTTCGATCGACATGGTTCGACGTTTTAATTAATATCTCCGAAACTAATTACAATTTTTTAATTCTGTTGTCAGGAGCCCCTCGGAAAGGCTTCTGAGCATCCGTATGTCAATATTTGTGCTTCTGCGTTCAATAGGGGCTGAACGTATAGAAGAACAGACAGACAGACAAACCTTTTCTATTATTATTATAGATAAGTTTATTTCTGAGTTAAAAAGAGCCATAGGTTTTTAATTATTTTCATTATATTTCTTAATTCTCGATTTAACATATACGATTTTGTCGAATAGAATTAGAAATATTAAATACAAATTGTTAGCGCTTTTCATATAATTTCGTCCAACAATCCTTCAATCTATAAGAAACACAGAAAATATTTCTCCTTTCATTCCTGGGTGTGTGACATCTTTAGGGCACTTTTTTTCACTCTCCTACGTGTGATGCCGTTTCGTTTCAGGACACGATAGGCGAGCGTAGGGTGCCTACATTACTCCTTTATCTAGGCACCCTAGGCGAGCTTATTCTGAGATCCTTGTCAACCGGCCGGATCAGAAAAGTCGCAATTTCACACCTCACCTGCCGACTAGAGGCTGTTCTAGGATTTCTGACTCCAGGCAGTTTAGCAATCATAGTTAACAATCATGGTGGGAAAATCTGTTTTTCAGAAGAACAATAAGTTTCGAATTAGCAGAATATTTGTGAGGAAAGCCCCCACCTCCCAAGAAAGAAAAAAAAAAAAAAAAACCTCCAGAAAAAACTGTAAGACCACTCTGTGTGTGTGTGTGGGGGGGGGGGGATGAACAGTTGACTTGAATTTGAGTGATTTTGAGGATGTTTTTGAGTAATTATGTCGAACATTTTCAGAGATCCATATCTTACAAAGAAACATTCAAAAGGTGTCTTCAAATAATATTGAAAAAAATATATGTGATTCTATTCTTCGTAAAACACCAGAAAATGCAAAAATTATCGGCTGAAATGAATTACAGCGACCATAAAAAATTATCAAAATTAAGCATATTTGGCGATTTCACCACTGTTAGCCGACTGATTTTGAGTACTTGGCGGAGAAGAAAAGCATGGTTCTGTTCGTACACGGCAATCTCAGTGAAAATAGCGAACTGAACGCCTAACAGCGCTAAATCGCCAAATATGCTTAATTCTGATAATTTTTTGTGGTCGCTGTAATTCATTTCAGCAGATAATTTTTTCACTTCCTGAAGTTTTATGAATAGAATAGAATCACATATATTTTTTTTCAATATTTTTTGAAAACGACACCTTTTGAATGTTTCCTTGTTAGTACTTGTTACCAGCACATTTTGAAAATCGCTTGTTATTATTTTACCATGTTTTTATTAACTTCTATTCTTGTTTGTTTGTTTGTCCGGTACAAATCTTGCAATCGAATTTTAACTAACTTCCCTACTAGACATTTGAAACTTTTACAATAGCTCAGAACCCGATGACAACACAATACTTGGAAGTCCGATTTTCGAATTTTTGATTAGTTGTCTTATAATTAATTAAAATATGAAAAAGTTAACCTCAATAGCGTTAAAATAGCCAAATTGTTCATCTCGCAAAAATTGACGTCATTATCCCTTTAAAAATTTAATGCACATTGATAAGTGTTCTATGATTCATCAGAAAATTCAAAACATGGTATATATATATACACACTAAGCGACAAAAAAAAAAAAAAAAAAAAAAAAAAGCCGCACTGCAGAAAAAATGACTTCCCTAACAGCACAGTTAGGCTTAACTTATCCACAGTATATCTTAAGGACGTTTCTGGGATGTTTTTTCATCCAGAAGGCATCTTGAAGATATCCTGGGGAGGCGATGTGCTGTCTGGGTTATACCTTTCTTATTTGTAATAACTTTAAAATTAATGTTTGAAACAAATAAAACTGTCTTGTGTGCATAATACCAAAGGTATGAAATGATACCTATGTATATTTTCGATTTAATAATTCGCTTTATTGCACTTTACGAAGTACTTTTTAAAAATCTGCATAAAACTTTCTTTTTGAACAAAATGCAACAACCATACACTTTGTATTCTAATATGATTTATTATATGAAATAAACAAGTTATATTTTAATATATGAAAAAAAATTATTTATTTGTTAGATCTAAGCAATTTTTGGTTAAAAATATGTATTCTGGATTGGGTTAATTCCACCTTTACAGGGAATTACTGCATTAATGCGCAGTGGCATAGTTTTATACAGTGTTTTAATATAAATCTCAGAAATTTCAATGTGCCAAATATCATAAATAATTTTTTCTAGTTCTGGCAGAGTTATAGGCTGCAAATTTCGAATTTTCTCCCCTCTCCCCCGCCTTTTATAGACGAAACATTTTCGAGCGGATCGCGATTTTGACTATTTCCATGTCTGGTAAAGAAGAAATTCTACTATATCCTCTGTGGTATTTAACTTAAAGTGAAAAAAGATATGATTACTTACAAGATTATAGGTTCTCATGGGAATGTATAAGAAATTTTAACAATTTGAAGTGAATGAACTTACCACAGACGCCGTGTAGTAAGGTGCCTTATTATCTTCAAATGCTGTTTACGGAAATGTCCAAGATACCCCCCCCCCCCCCCCAAAATAGTCGGTCAGGCACACCACTTTTATGCAGATTGTGTTTTATTTCGAGTTAATTGTTCCCTTGAGCATAAAAATTTGCCCGGCTGTTTGAAAAGTTATGCACTTCCGTACCATAATGTACGGAGAATGTGTCACTGTTTTAAAAGTGCGATTTTCATTATGTCGGTCATATTTTCGTTGCCAGATCTGCTTGTTTTCTTTAGCTCGAAATAAGTTAAACTTGATTCATCAGAGAGAACCAGTTCAGCCCAATAATTAACTAATCATTTTTTGAATTTTTTTAGCCATCTGAGGTCTTTCTTTCCTACTTCTCTTCATTAAGAATGGAATTTTTTCATGTTTTCTGTCATTTAAACCTGCTTTGTTTAATAATTGCTGTACTGTAGTTAAAGAAATTATTCTGCTAAACACTTTTTCTGAATCTCTTTTATGTTCTAAATGTAATATAAACCGATTTTATAAGAAATGGCTTTTTAACTTACGGTCATCTCGCTTGGATGAGCAACGTGGCCGCCTAAAACCAAATTTCCAGTTTAAGCGGCCACAAAATTTTACATTTTTCTAAAAACCCTTTTACAAATATTTCGTTAACATTTAATCATTTTGTCATCTCACGTATTAAAATATTTTTTGATTTTCCTTCAAAATTTAATACTTTTTGTGGCATCGTTAACTGCCTTATTCTTACCATTTTTGGAATAATTTCTAAAATTACAATTTTCCTGACAATTGCATTTTGTTTTTAACACTGGACTCAAAGCTAAAGTGTATGTGGAGGACAAAATAATAAAATCTGTTCGAAAATTGCTTTTTAAACGATAAAACTGCCGGTTGTAGAAGGCGAAAAGGAAAATATCCAAGTGCGGCTTTTTTTTTGTCGCTTAGTGTATATATATATCTTATAATTATTTTATTTTGAAGTGACCTGTGTACAATTGTGTTTTATTTTATTTTTTACTAAACTTATTATCGTTACGTAGCAAGTTTTTAGCCTTCATTTAAATTAAATATGACGTAAAACAGTGAAATGCTGGTCATGCAACCTAACGCTCGGTCTACGACATCACAGGAAAAAAAAAAAAATTGATAGGACTAATGCGATGAAAGTTAGGAATGAATTGCACTTTGCCCGCTTTGCATACGAACTTTTGGATATTTGTAAGATTCTGCAACTACTAATAATGACACCTGGGCAGAGAAGTAACAACGTGACTGTGCCAGTCCATGGTTTCCGTTGTGGAAGTGGGAAGAAAGATTTTTTTTTATTTTTTTTTTAACCGTTGAATTTTTTGTTAAAACCCAGTAGCATCTATCTTCTGATGGAAAATTCAACGGAGGCAACTACAAAACCGGTGAGAGTTGTTTTTACTTTCTCTTACCCATAGGGTCAAGAAAGTATTGTTTTAGGGTCAAATTTTCGAACGTGAGTTTTTGTTATATTTATATGTTCTGAGGTCCCCTGAATACGAAAATTGTGTTTTTAGCGAATGGTCTGTGTGTCTTATCAGCATATCTAAAGAACAAATAGTAGCAGAAATTCCAAACTCTGTATTCTAAATGTGTATCATATAAGGGTGCTACACTAAGCTTTCCGTTGAGATGAAGAAAATGGTTCGTGTACAGGGACACTCAAAAGTATTCAAATACATTACGTCTATGGTGGAAATTGCAGGTAAGTAGAGTTTAACATATACAGACTGAACTAAACTAAATGAAACGAAAATATATGTTTTGTAATAATCAACTGGGAAAAATTTTTTGTGTATGTAGGAGCCTCACCTCCCACCCTGGGGGGTGGGGGAAATAAATTTTCATGATGGGTATCTTTCAGAAGAACTCGCCAATACCTTTAAAACGAATGGTTGAACCATCGATCTGCGATAATTTAAAATAAAGTTATAAATTTTTTGCATTTTTAACACACATATATATATATATATATATATATATATATATTTATATATATATATTTATTTATATATATATATATATATATATATATTTATATATATATATTTATTTATATATTTAAATATATATAATATTGAGAATAAATTCAACTTTTTTTGGATATTTAGTGTTATACTACTTCTCTAATATGGAAATCGTCTGCATTATCATGGAAGATAATATTTTTTTAAATAATAATTTTAATAAATTATTTTTACTGAGTGAATTTGTATAGGAAAATATAGAAGAAAGTCATGTGGTGGCCACAACACACTAGTTATTTATTGTTAATGGATGTGCTTTACTAATAATATTTTACAATTTCCAGGAAAGCTTTTCGGGAACTGAAATAAATTCCTCATAGAGATAGGGTAAATAATGTATGCCTAATGTATGCCTGAAACAAGCTAAATATTCATCGCTTGTTTTTTGTATATTTACACGTTTTGAGGCTTCCTGATGACCGTAGTCGAGTTTTTTAACTTTGATCTTTGTCTGTGTCCCTTAGAGATGCAAATGTTGTATTTTGAAGTTAATATAAGTTTGTTGCTGGAAAAGTTTGATCAATATTGATAAGTTACAAAGAACGTTGCGTGTGAAAGTTGTCTGTATAATTTTAAGCAAGCTTTTAATTTTAATAACAGAATTAAATTCTATATAGATGTAGGTGCATTAATGAAACGGGTGGTTGAGGGAGGCGGTAGCCTTCTCACACAGAACTAATTATCCTATAAAACTCTTCCGAAGCCTAATTCGAAATTTTTAATGTAGGTTTAGATGACAGTACTCGTTATCTCGCCTCTTTGGAAGTGAAAAGTTGGGATTTGGAAAACATTCGACTCTCTCTTATCCACAAATTCATATGTACTTACTGTCATTCACTACGGTATGTTTGTGAATCTCAACCAAATAAAAAATGCGCCTCCATTGTAAGGTAAAAAATACAAGCTTTTTCATTTGTGTATCCGTGGCTCAGTTGGTAAGAGTGCCATGTTAATAATCCGGTGGTTCTGCGTTCGATACCCTGAAGCTCCAGAGTGTTCATTTTTGCAGACAATTAGTATAAAGATGTCAATTGACAAAAGAAAATTTATCGTTGACTACACAGTATTCTAGGAATTTTTTAAGAAGCCTCTTTCTTACATCTCTTTCAAGAAGAAAAAAAGAGTTTTTGGTGGACTACAAGCGCCCTCTATTGGGCGGAATATTCACTAAAATGTCAATGAAACAATTAACAATGCAAAATAAAAATGATTAGGAAAAACACATAAACATTAAACAAATCAGTAAAATGTTAAGTCATAATATAAAAAAAATAATAATAAACTAAAATAGTAATAAAAAGGTGCCTCAAACGAATAATTAAATTGCAGATATTGGCCCTTTATCAGAAAATGAAATCACAAAACTTACAGGCAATCGTGTGGTGACGCCATCTGTTGGGAATTTTAAGAAATAATTTCTCTTTTCTTAACACAGTTCAAATTTCCCCAATTTTGGTTAATAAACAAAAAAGTTACTTTTTTTTTTTCTTCAAATTAAATTTGATTCTAACTTCGAAAAGATTTATATGATACGCTATAATAAGAATTTGGGTTTTAAAAGTTTTTTTTAAATAGATTATTTTCTCTCTATCCCCCCCCCCTATTTTAAACACTGGACTGGATTAGTCAGCACTTGCGCAGAGGCTTCGATGGTTTCAAGAAAGGGGGTTGAAGAATGCATTGATATTTATCGCTTTTGTTAATTATTCTGTGTCGCGCCCATTAAGGCGTAGCATTCATTTTACAGTTCTAAACTCTTCCCTCCTCCTTTATAAATTTCTGTTCAAACTTAGAATTTTTAACAACATAGTTAATGAAAATTGGATAAAAGACATTTAAAAATTCCTTTTACCCAAGTGCTTTAAAGTTTTTAAATTCATTAATGATAAGTGATATTTTAAAATCCAGTTACGAGTCCTAAGTTCATAAATAATGTACCCTCTCCCAGAAAAATACTTCTAGTTGCAGATTTTCACTGGTTCTAATCAAGTAAAGAAAAGAAAAAAACGAAGTGAAGCAACAGAAAGAAAGTGAAAAAAAGTGAAGCAGAGCGGAATTGAATGCGAAATCAACAACTACAGGCAGGCGCCCGAGCCTTTATTGCGGGTAGGTGTTTTTTTTATTTTTTTTCCTGACCGCTGTTTAATAAAGGCAATTGAAACTCTTTAGTGGGTGGAATCCTTTTCACAAGTATTTTTAATGTAATATAAAAAATTGTGTGGTATTCAGTACTGCAACTTTCGAGGTTTTAATCTCTCTTGCATAGAAACATTTAAAAACGGTTAAACAGTTCATCTGATTTACAACATGCTATCCTTGTTGTTTTAATCTTTCGGAGAAGCTTTTTAAATTTCTCTAAGATACTCAAGTGAAGGACGAACAAGTCATGTCAACTTTTCGTTAGATTATTTTAATTGGAATAAGTGTCAACAGCAATGCTTTATTGTAACTATTCAACGAAAAATAGCTTTCTGTTTTTAGATTTTTGCGACCATAGAATTTTACACCTTACGCAGCTATAAATTTGTAAAATCTATTGACTGATGTCTAAAGCGACGCAAGAAAAATAAATAGCCAATAATTTAACTTCGCTGCTTTGCTAAAAATATCATTTTAAAAACCATTCTGTCTTATTAACACACAAAAGTACAATCTATTCTCATTCGCTCCTTTTATTTCCTTATTTAAAAGCAAACGTTGCTTATCTTCCTTTCGCTCAATCAGATCGAGAACGGTGAACGAACAGCCATCCAAGATCAGCCCGCTTCTCCCCTTGTTTTATGAGGGATATTATTTTTTATGCATTCCTTTTTTGGGGGGCTGTTATTTTTATGTCTTCGTACGCGTACGGATGGTTTACGAGGCCTTTATGCTCCGGGATTTGTTTCCTCTTTCCTCTCGAGTCGTTAACGCAAATGTTTGCTCGTTGTTTATTCGAATTACATTGGATGTCGGTCGTAAAAATAAATGGCTTCTTATTAGGAAAAAAAAAGAAGAAGAGAGCGCAGGTAACAGATATAAATTAGCACCGAGTTACGAAATGACGGCACTTCGTTTAATGGAAGAACATTTAAATGGGTTAGGAGGTCATTTGCGGCTTTTATAACTGTTTGTCGGCTTTTTCCGAAAGATATCTCTATCTGAAAAAAAAAGAATAAATAAATAAAAACTGAAATCAGAAACAGTTTCTTAAGAGAGCTCCATTTAATTTGTAACTAAAATTCAGTTTATTCTTGTACATTTTATTACAATTTTCCTCATAAATTCATTCATTACTCAACATTCATTCATTCAACAACACTGCTAGGAATGAAAATTGAACTCAACACCATTTCTGCAAATTCTTACGTAAAATGAACTGATGAATCCGAATAGGACGCCCATTTTGAACTACCTTTTTTTGTAGGGACGCTTCCTTATTTTTAACACTTTTGGGTACTTCTATGGCTATAAATATGTTTTACAGTGGAGAAAAGAAATATTTTAACTGTTAAATATCTTCTGAAGGTTTAAGGAGGTGAAAATTTCTATAATATGAACATTTGCAGCAAGGAGAAGATTTAGGTTGGGGGGGGGGGGAGGGAGATTTGCCCCTGAAATTTATAAGTTACATTTGTTATATTTTTATTAATCAATTATTATTATCTCTTATTATACATTATATATATATATATATATATTTTTTTTTTTTTTAAGAGTTAAAATATCTATTTTCCATTCTCCAAATCGTGTTCATGACCGAAGAGTGATAAAAAATCGGGGAAGGAGGTGACGTCCCAAGAACACGGTGGGTGATGGGGCAAAATGGGGGGTACTATTCGGATTCAGGAAGTCATTTTACATAAGAATCAGCAGAAATGGTATCAGGGTTATTTTTTTTTTCAGCGTAGCATAATAACATAGAAAAATAAATATTATGAAACACTTTCCAATTATTTGCACAGATATCACTCCAATTATTTGCACAGATATTCCTTCAATGACAACGGTTTCTATTAGTATAGTTTACAGTTGTTAACACAAATGCTTTCTTTTCTTTTCTTTTTTTTTTTAATGCTTTCTAGATGGAGGCGAATGAAATTTCAATTTGTGCTCACCAGTGTCATGCTGAAATCGGGTGAATTTGAAACAAACCCAATTCGCAACTCGACACGTACACGCAGATTTTGACCCGCGAATTTTATACAAAATGCAAATTGTATGGATGAACAGATCTTTTAAGAAAATTAAATATCACATACAGGGTGATCAGTTTAAAAGAATACCGTGGGCTTTTCTTATAACCCTTAAATAGGACGGATGTGGCAGCTATTCTAACATTGGAGTATGATTGTTTGAACCCTGTTTAAGTTTGTGAGACAATTCCTAACACTGTTGGACTGTTACAACTTTATTTGTGAGGCAAAACAGAAATGGCGACGCACCATTTTTTTAATCCTGTGATAATTTTATTTTTGAAAACATAATTTGATTCAATGTTTTTTACATTGTCATTCCTCACATTTGCGGAAAAGAAGCACTTTTAGAAAACATATGTCAAATTTAAATAAAGATATTTTTATTCTGTAAATTTTATTTAGATTATTGAAAGGTACTTAAGGGAGTGAACTACTCTCAAAACTATAACCATGTTACTTAATATTTTAGAGAAGATAACATTTTTACATGCTGAAAAAGTCATATACACATGACAGTTCATAACTTCTATCGACAACAAAAAAAAAAAAAAAAAAAAATTAGCTAGATTCATTGTCGTAGTTCAATCCCTAAAACAACTCCTCTGGAGTATTTTGTCAAATTTTCATAATGTTTCAATTATAAATTTTGGAGTTATGATGTTTTGGAATAAAGCAAAATGCCAAAAATCTCATTTTGAGAAAAAGCAGAAAACAGATTTAAAAACAAGATTTTACCTGTTAAATAAAAAATAATTTTAATAAGTTCCTGATTTATTTCAAAGCTTTTCATTTTCTTTTTTAAATTCATTTTATATTCAGTAACAAATTTTGAGGCTTATATTGAGTAAAACATTTATGTAAACAAACATTTACGGGTCATTTCCGGTCACATCCGGTTTCAAAAACTGGCGAGTGACTAATACAGTAAAATCCCGTTACAACGAACTTCACGGGACCGCAAATTTTATTCGTTGTAACGGAATTCAATAGAAAATTAAACATTTCAATTCAGATCCTCATATCATAGTTAATTATAAAAATAGTAGTATAATACAAATTAGTAGATAATTAATTATTAAAAATAGTAATAAAAATTAGTAGTACCTTCTAATAACGTAAAGTTAGTACTAATACAATGTATAATATTTTTTATAGAACTGAAAAATTGACTTACCACCATTTCAATGATCTTCAAATTGTACAAGAAAAAATTTAATGCAGAAAATCAGTGATTTTTTTTTTTTTGTACAAGGGAGTTTGAAGCTGCGGACAATACAAAATTATGTACATGATTAATATTAGAAAAAATGTTATCTGGTACACTGCTCTGTAAAGACATAAAATTGCGCACTCTTTCTAAGCTTTCTAAGGCTTCAGCAGATGTAACTTTTGAAGTAGTAATAACCTCATTTTCTTCATCTTCAGAACTTTCTTCATCATTTTCTAAAATGCGATCATCAACAATAGACTGCACAATATCTGTCTCTGTTAATGAATAACAAGTTGCAGCATTGTCATCTGCAGTTAAAAAATCTTTAAAGCTTATGCTTTGAGACACACCAGATTTTTCTTTTACTAAGTTCCAAACGGATTCGATCTCATATTCGACTGTCTGTTCCTCATCATGTAGTACATCGCTAGATCCTTGAGCCGTCGATTCTTTATTTAAATCCTGGTCAATCTGCGCGTGTTTCCAACAGTGGGCTATTGTTTTCTGGCTTATATCATCCCACGATCCACAGATCATATCAATTGCCTCTTTCATGTTGCACTTTCTGTTTACGTTATTTTGCAGATCACAGATAATGCGTTTTAATAACATAGTTTTGTATCGTGATTTTACGGCTCTGATAATGCCTTGGTCAAGAGGCTGAAGTATTGCAGTACAGTTAGGCGGGAAATACTCTACACGAATGTGATTCAATATAGGAGGATCATTGTGTGCTGTGCAGTTGTCTATGAGTAGAAGAATTTTACGTTTTTGTTTTTGCATATCTTTATCAAAATTTATCAGCCATTCATTAAAGAATCCTTGCGTCATCCATGATTTTTTGTTGGCTTTGTAGATGCATGGTAAGGACTTAAAATTTTTGAAACAACGGGGTTTTTCAGATTTGCCGATTATGAGTAATTTTCGTTTTTCTGTTCCTGATTTGTTGCAGCAAAATAGGGCTGTAATCCTTTGTTTGGAAAGCTTTCTTCCAATACACTTGTCTCCTTTTAACGCTAAAGTCTTCCTTGGTTCTAACTGAAAAAATATTCCGGCTTCATTGGCATTAAAAACATCGTTAGGACTATACGTCTTGATTAATTTTAGTACTTCACCTTTACGCCATTCGTTTACAGATTCAACTGGGACGTCTTTTGCTTCTCCTGAAATGCATTTTGCCACTATACCGTATCTTTCTCGGAATCGATTCAACCATCCGACACTGGCTTGAAAATTTTCAACGTTTAGCATTCTTGCAAATTCCAAACCTTTTTCTCTAATTAAAGGGCCATTAGAGGGATGTTTCTAGAACGAACATCCATAAACCATTTGTAAACAGCACTATCCACATCTTGAAACTGGGCATTTCGAATTCGTTTTCTGCTTGGATCAAAGACTTGAACTTGAAGTTTTTTCAAAATGCTTTCTTTATCTTTTAGAAAAGTGGATAAAGTAGACGGCGAAATTCCATATTTGCTAGCAACATCAGATTTTTTCATTCCTTTCTCAACTTCAGAAATTATGGGTTTTTTTTCTTCCAAACTAAACTGTTTTCGCTTAACAGCCGCCATTTTATGACCTACTGGTAAGATGAAAATTTTCAAACTGATTTCGAGCTTTGGGAATTCCTTTGCGAAAGTTATTCAGGTAGGGAGGAGAGGGAAGGGGGAATGTGAAATACTCATTTCACGTTTCGTTAAGTTTGCTTACATTTGTTACAGCTTACTTGGACTTCCAAGAAAAAGGGGTGGAGAAAAGGGGAGAGCGAACAAAGGAAACATTCCTTCTGCAGTGAAATGCCTATGCACACCTGTTTTACAACAAAGCTCGGAGAAAAGCGATTGCTTTAGAGATAAGCTTGATTGTCCCTAAGACTAGGCATCGAAAACAAAAATTGTCAAGCGATAAAAATGTACAACTGAAAGTATTTGCCGTGTCATATTATTTCGTTCTAACGAGATTATAAAAAATTGAATATTTCGTTATACTGAGATTATGTTAACATTATTTGAATACATTTCAAAACGGGACTCGCTTGCATTTCGTTATAACGGGATTTTTCGTTGTAATGGAATTCGTTGTAACGGGATTTTACTGTATTAAAATGCCTGTAACTCAAGTTCTAAACAAAATTCAAACTGATTTAGAAAGCTAAAATGTCAGGTTTTATTACTAACCCAAAAAAAGAAAATCTGACTTTTAATTGAAAATTGCATTTTAAAGGTAAGCAGGCACCTTAAAAAATATCTGGTGTGAAACAACCACACGACTTCCATTACCCACTATTACCCATATTATATGCATTTTTGAGAGATAATGCGATCAGAAAACATAAAAGTGAACTAAAGAGAAAATCGTTAGAGCCGTTTTTGAGATACCAACTTTTACAAAAAATCAATTATTGACCGGAAAACAATAATTACATACAAAAGGATCTTTAAAAGTGAGTTAATATGGCGAGTTTTAAAAAAATCCGTACAGCTGTTTTTAAAGGAACGCCCTTGGGAGACCTGAAATTGAGCTATTTATACAGGACGCCTATCAATTTTCCTGAACTAACCAACTATATCATTCGCAAGGACATTTAATAGAGTGTTTATACAGCAAATTTGAAGAAAATCGTTAGAGCCGTTTTTGAGATACGGACTTACGGTCCCACTTCCGGTTGCCGATGTCCCATTTGCGGTTAAACTCAATTATTGACAGGAAAACAATAATTACATACAAAAGCATATTTAAAAGGAGTTAAAATGGCGAGTTTGAAAAAAATCCGTACAACCGTTTTTAAAGGAACGCCTTTGCGAGGCCTGAAATTGAGCTATTTATACAGGACGCCTATCAATTTTCCTGAACTAACCAACTATATCATTCGAAAGGACATCTAATAGAGCGTTTATATAGCGAGTTTGAAGAAAATCGTTAGAGCCGTTTTTGAGATACGTACTTACGGTCCCACTTCCGGTTTCCGATATCCCACTTCCGGTTTTTCAATTTTCACCAAAATTTAGAAATTTCATCTGTACACCAGACGTATTTCAATTCTAAAGTTTCGTAGCTCTATCTTTATTAGTTTCTGAGCTATAATAGCCAGAAGATTCTCCACATACATACATACATACATACATACATACATACACACACACATACATACACACTGACCAATTGCCAAAAACCACTTTTTTGGACTCAGGGCACCTTAAAACGTGTAAATCAGGTGAAAACCCGATATCGAATTTTCAGACCGAAAACAATACTTCCATTACCTACGGTAGTAGGGTAATGGAAGTAAAAAGGGGGCAAATTCAGCAGGTTTGTATAGTTGACATTTTTGATTTTGTTGACTTCTTTATGTAAAACTATTAAATATGTATTTTTTTATTTTTTCGAAAAAAAAAAAAAAAAATCTTGGAGCTTTGGAAGGTCAAAGGTGAAATTCGTCTTTTTTTTTTTTTTTTTTTTTTACGAAAAACGTACTTAGTGAACCATGGTATTGATAATTATTTTGTATTCTACTACTTCCACACTTACTTACTACCAGGACATATATACTTATGGTTGACTCACGGCACAAAGGTCAAAGGTTATTCAAAATTCTAAAAAATATATATTTTTTTAAACTTTGACCCTCAAAATTTTCTTGCGTCACAAAAGGTATACATTTCAGTAAATGCATACTTATAAAAAATACCCAAAATGATTACGTTATGTTGGGTTGACTTCTACCGCAAAAAAAAAAAAAAAAAAAAAAAAATATTTGACTTTAAAATATTGAAAAATCAAAAATTGCATCATTTTGAATGTCATTTACTACTTTCGCGAGAAGTGGACAGGTATGAAATGAGTCTAAAAAGAAGCCTTAAATAAAGCAAAAGAAGCAAGATCAATTCACATCAAAATTTCAAGACAAGGGAATGTTACAAATCACGCTGTAAAAATTAATAATTATTCGATGTCAGATTCCTGAAAATGTGCCATGCATTTTGTAGTGGATTCGTGAAATCCACAAATTTTGTCCCGAGAATTTTTTAAACAAACTTCTTAAGTCCTTTTTGCGAAGGATCAGTTTCGAATTTCCCCACTTTTGTAAAAATGTTTGTTTCTGGAATTTCTAAATAGAACCACCCCCCTCCTGTCATTTCAATCATTTCAGTTACTTCAACAATGCAAAATGCTACCTAATATTAAAAGGTCTCTTATGAAACTTGTGGAAAAAAAAAAATGGGTTAGGGGAGTTTCCCTACTTCAATAAGAAAGAAGACAAATACAATTTATTATTATAAAGCTAACTTCCAATTTCTCTCCAAAAAGAAAATTATTTGGCATAGGTGGTCTCTGCCCAGTTCCCCATCATTTTTATCTTCTCATGAATTTCTAGTACAAGACATATTATAATCATGTAAAGAGAAATGAATTTGACCAAACGTTTGAGACAGTGACAGAATGAAATCCCCGCCTAATAGGCTATCCACCGTTCACTTCGATATATATATCTTATTCTAATCTATTTATCTTATTCTAGTCTATTAATTTATTTTATCAGGGCCAATTTCGTTGTTTAGTTTTCATGCTACTATTTCCAATGCAATAATCCTCAAATTCATATTTATATGAAAAATTTACAATTTCGCTATGTTGATAAAATCGTAAATTACGAATAATTTACGAAATTTTACGAAATTTTCCTATTAGAATATTTGTATTCAATCATGTTCAAACAAATATCATAAACGTAATTTTGAAGTTGTCTAAATGTATTTAGGATCCTCAAATTGGACGCTTATGCTCAATTTTGCTCTATTTTGCAATGTTAAGTAAATCATAGATTCCAAATAACTTATGAAATTTTTAAATTGGAAAAATTATAGTCAGGGATGTTCATTCTAATATCATAAATGATATTTTAAAAGTGTTTTGACATCTTTACGATGAAAACATCCCTCAAAATGGAAGTTTATGCGAAATTTTGCACTGTTCTGCCGTATTAAGTAATTCATAAATTTCCAATGGCTTACGAAATTTTTAAAGTGGGAAAATTCATAGTCACGGATGTTTATACCAATATCTTATATAGTATATTAAATGTAGTCTGACAAATTTACGATTAAAATATCCCTCAAAAGGGACATTTATGCGAAATTTTGCAGTACCCTGTTAAAAAATTCGTAAATTTCGAATAATTTGAGAAATTTTCAAAGTAGCACGTTTATAGCTAATGATGTTCATCCGAACATCAAAACTGATATTTAAAAGCTGTTCTTACATCTTTACGATAAAAATATTTCTTTCATGCACGTTTAAGTGAAATTTTGCCCTATTCACCCATGTTAAGAAAATCGTAAATCTCGAATAACTTACGAAGTTTTTTAATTAGAATGTTGCAAATGAATAGGGTTCTTGCCAGTGTCATCTATCTTCTATAATAATAAATGGAAAGGTTTGTCTGTCTGTCTGTCTGTCTGTCTGTCTGTCTGTCTATCTGTCTGTCTGTCTGTCTGTCTGTCTGTTCTTTTATACGTTTAGCCCCTACTGAACGCAGAAACACAAGAATTGACATACGGATGCTCTGGAGCCTTTCCGATGTTTTCCTCGAAACAGAATTTAAAAATCTTAATTAGTTTCGGAGATATTAATTAAAATGTTGACCCATGTCGATCGAACAATGACCAAAAATCCTTATTGCTTAAAAAGAGGCATTCTATCAGCATTCAGCAGACGATTTTAACAGCTGTCTCGAACGGTAACAAAACAGGTGCAAGTCATTAATGTCACATGATCTTTAACTAGGGTTAAAAATTGCAAATTTCAAAGTGCTTCAGATTTTCTTTTTCGTACACAACACTTAATATACAACCTTTTCAGCACAAAACCAACCTGCAGTTAAAATTTCATCAATTTTCATTAATAAACAAAGCAGTTACATTTTAATTGCAAAATAAATTTTATTCTAACACGTAATCCATCTTTCAATAGACGATAGAAGTTTCCATAGCAAAAAAATACATTTGAAGGAACTAAAAAATACTTTTTCTTTTTCTTTTTACTTCCATTACCCGACTACCGTGGTATATATAGGTTTTGGGGAAATAAAAAATATTTATTTTTCTTTTTACTTCCATTAATAAAACTTCCGTAGACAATGGAATTAGAGATTTCACGTGATTTACATGTTTTAGAATGTCCTGAGTAGGTTTTCTTTTGTATCTCAGCTAAAATTTCGATATTTCAAATTCCAATTAAATTATTTTTAATACATCATTCGAAAGATATTTTAAAGTTGTTTTAAATTATCGAAAGTTTTAACCAGATTTACACGTTTTGAGGTCTCCTGGATTAGTTTTCTTTTGTATCTCAGCTACTAATTAAAATAATTTCATAAGTAATGCATCATTAGAAAGCTTTTTTGATTTGGAATCGAACAGAGGAATACAGAAATTTGTACCGACAGGTGGCGCTGTAATATTTTAAAATTTCAATATTTCATTATTTCAATTTCTAATTATGATTAAATTATTTTGAATACATCATTCGAAAGATATTTTAAAGTTCTTTTAAATTATCGAAAGTTTTCACCAGATTTACACGTTTTCAGGTGTCCTGAATCAGTTTTCTTTTATATCTCAGAAATTAATTAAAAAAATTTCATAAGTAATACATCATTTGAAAGCTTTGTTGACTTGATACACATTTTAAAGTACTTTTACATTATCGAAAATGGAATACGAGATTTCACCCGATTTGCACGTTTTGAGGTGTCCTGATTAGGTTTTCTTTTGTATCTCAGCTACTAATTAAAATAATTTTATAAGTAATACATCATTAGAAAGCTTTGTTGATTTGGAATCGAACAGTGGATTACAGAAATTTCTACCGCCAGATGGCGCTGTAATACATTCAAATTTCAATATTTCAATTTCTAATTGTGATTAAATTATTTTTAATGCATCATTCAAAAGATATTTTAAAGTTCTTTAATATTATCGACAGTTTTCACCAGATTTACACGTTTTGAGGTCTCCTGAATTAGTTTTCTTTTGTATCTCAGCTACTAATTAAAATAATTTCGTAAGTAATACATCATTAGAAAGCTTTTCGAACAGTGGAATACAGAAATTTGTACCGCCAGATGGCGCTGTAATATTTTAAAATTTCAATACTTTAATTTCTACTTATGATTAAATTATTTTTAATACAGCATTCGAAAGATATTTTAAAGTTCTTTTAAATTATCGAAAGTTTTCACCAGATTTACACGTTTTGAGGTGTCCTGAATTAGTTTTCTTTTGTATCTCAGCTACTAATTAAAATAATTTCATAAGTAATGCATCATTAGAAAGCTTTTTTGATTTGGAATCGAACAGTGGAATACAGAAATTTGTACCGCCAGATGGCGCTGTAACATTTTAAAATTTCAATATTTCAATATTTCAATTTCTAATTATGATTAAATTATTTGTAATACATCATTCGAAAGATATTTTAAAGTTCTTTTAAATTATCGAAAGTTTTCACCAGATTTACACGTTTTGAGGTCTCCTGAATTAGTTTTCTTTTGTATCTCAGCTACTAATTAAAATAATTTCGTAAGTAATACATCATTAGAAAGCTTTTTTGATTTGGAATCGAACAGTGGAATACAGAAATTTGTACCGCCAGATGGCGCTGTAACATTTTAAAATTTCAATATTTCAATTTCTAATTATGCTTAAATTATTTGTAATACATCATTCGAAAGATATTTTAAAGTTCTTTTAAATTATCGAAAGTTTTCACCAGATTTACACGTTTTGAGGTGTCCTGAATCAGTTTTTTTTTTTGTATCTCAGTTATTAATTAAAAAAAAGTTCATAAGTAATACATCATTTGAAAGTTTATTTTAGTTGATACACATTTTAAAGTACTTTTACATTATCGAAAATGGAATTCGAGATTTCACCCGATTTACACGTTTTGAGGTCTCCTGATTAGGTTTTCTTTTGTATCTCAGCTACTAATGAAAATAATTTTATAAGTAATACATCATTAGAAAGCTTTTTTGATTTGTTATCGAACAGTGGATTACAGAAATTTCTACCGCCAGATGGCGCTGTAATATTTTTAAATTTCAATATTTCAATATTTCAATTTCTAATTATGATTAAATTATTTTTAATGCATCATTCGAAAGATATTTTAAAGTTCTTTTATATTATCGACAGTTTTCACCAGATTTACAAGTTTTGAGGTTTCCTGAATTAGTTTTCTTTTGTATCTCAGCTACTAATTAAAATAATTTCGTAAGTAGTACATCATTAAAAAGCTTTTTTGATTTGGAATCGAACAGTGGAATACAGAAATTTGTACCGCCAGATGGCGCTGTAATATTTTAAAATTTCAATATTTCAATTTCTAATTATGATTAAATTATTTGTAATACATCATTCGAAAGATATTTTAAAGTTCTTTAAATTATCGAAAGTTTTCACCAGATTTACACGTTTTGAGGTGTCCTGAATCAGTTTTTTTTTGTATCTCAGTTATTAATTAAAAAAAGTTCATAAGTAATACATCATTTGAAAGCTTATTTTAGTTGATACACATTTTAAAGTACTTTTACATTATCGAAAAATGGAATTCGAGATTTCACCCGATTTACACGTTTTGAGGTGTCCTGATTAGGTTTTCTTTTGTATCTCATCTACTAATTAAAATAATTTCATGAGTAATACATCATTTGAAAGCTTTGTTAATCTGGAATGGAACAATAGATTACAGAAATTTCTACCGCCAGGTGGCGCTGTAATATTTTTAAATTTTAATATTTCATATTCTAATTATGATTAAATTAATTCTAATACATCATTCGAAAGATATTTTAAAGTTTTTTTACATTATCGAAAGTGGAATTCGAGATTTCACCTGATTTACAATTTAAAGTGTCCTGATCAGGTTTTCTATTGCATCTCAGCTAATTGAGTAAGAATAAGTAACTGAAATGGAACAATAGGTTACAGAAATTTCTACCGCCATATGGCGCTGTAATATTGATCTAATATTCTAATTATGATTAAATTATTTCTAATACATCATTCGAAAGATATTTTAAAGTTCTTTTGCATTATCGAAAGTGGAATTCGAGATTTCACCTGATTTACAATTTAAAGTGTCCTGATCAGGTTTTCTTTTGCATCTCAGCTAATTGAGTAGGACCGTTTAAAATTGGTATATGCAAGTTAATTAGGAGGGGCTGGAACGGTGGAGAAGGAATAGGCGCGCAGCGCGCATGGGTTTGGGACCCGGTGCGAGTTTTTACCCGATGATAAAAGATTTTTTTTTTTTTTTCTCAATAACAAAAGTTTGAGTTGAGAAGGAATATGCGTGTACAGCGCACGTATATCCTCAAGCCTGCGCGCTGGTCTGCGCTGCCGAAGGCAGTGGCGTCCCGGTGTGAGTTTTTACCCGATGCTAAATGATATATTTTTTAATTCCTTTTCTTGAGAATGAAAGTTTATGAGTAATAACATTGAATTTTGAGAAGTCATAAGGATAGTGAAGGAATACTTGCGCGCAGCGCACGGTTCTACGCTGCCGAAGGCAGTGGGGACCCGGTGCGACATTTTTCCCGATCAGATTTTTTTTTTCTCTTTTTTTATCACATGATACAAATTAATGCAATTTTGAGAATTCATTAATTATTGTGATTCATTTAAAATTAGTGACCAGCAAAGCGGGCGTAGCCTGCTAGTCTATAATAATAAATGGAAAGGTTTGTCTGTCTGTCTGTCTGTCTGTCTGTCTGTTCTTTTATACGTTCAGCCCCTATTGAACGCAGAAGTACAAGAATTGACATACGGATGCTCTGGAGCCTTTCCGATGTTTTCCTCGAAACAGAATTTAAAAATCTTAATTAGTTTCGGAGATATTAATTAAAATGCTGACCCATATCGATCGCGAAAATGGCCAAAAATCCTTATTGCTTAAAAAGAGGCATTCTATCAGCATTCAGCAGACGATTTAAACGGCTGTCTCTTACGGGAAAAAAACATGTGCAAGTCATTAATGTCACATGATCTTTAACTGGGGTTAAAAATTGCAAATTTCAAAGTGCTTCAAATTTTCTTTTTCGTACACAATACTTAATATACAACCTATTCAGCACAAAACCAACCTGCAGTTAAAATTTCATCAAATTTCATTAATAAACAAAGCAGTTACATTTTAATTGCTAATTAAATTTTATTCTAACACGTAATCTATCTTTCAATAGACGATAGGAGTTTCCATAGCAACAAAATACATTTGAAGGAACTAAAAAATACTTTTTCTTTTTTTTTTTTACTTCCATTACCCCACTACCGTGGTATATATATATAGGTTTTGGCGAAATAAAAAATATTTATTTTTCTTTTTACTTCCATTAACAAAACTACCGTAGATAATGGAATTAGAGATTTCACGTGATTTACATGTTTTAGAATGTCCTGATTAGGTTTTCTTTTGTATCACAGCTACTAATTAAAATAATTTCATAAGTAACACATTATTTGAAAGCTTTGTTGATTTGGAATTGAACAGTAGATCTTTTAAATTATCGAAAGTTTTCACCAGATTTACACGCTTTGAGGTCTCCTGAATCAGTTTTCTTTTGTATCTCAGCTACTAACTAAAATAATTTCATGAGTAATGCATCATTAGAAAGCTTTTTTAGATTTGGAATCGAACAGTGGAATACAGAAATTTGTAGCGCCAGATGGCGCTGTAATATTTTAAAATTTCAAAATTTCAATTTCTAATTATGATTAAATTATTTTTAATACATCATTCGAAAGATATTTTAAAGTTCTTTTAAATTATCGAAAGTTTTCACCAGATTTACACGTTTTGAGGTGTCATGAATCAGTTTTTTTTTGTATCTCAGTTATTAATTAAAAAAAGTTCATAAGTAATACATCATTTGAAAGCTTATTTTAGTTGATACACATTTTAAAGTACTTTTACATTATCGAAAAATGGAATTCGAGATTTCACCCGATTAACACGTTTTGAGGTGTCCTGATTAGGTTTTCTTTTGTATCTCAGCTACTAATTAAAATAATTTTATAAGTAATACATCATTAGAAAGCTTTGTTAATCTGGAATGGAACAATGGATTACAGAAATTTCTACCGCCAGATGGCGCTGTAATATTTTCAAATTTCAATATTTCAATTTCTAATTATGATTAAATTATTTTTAATGCATCATTCGAAAGATATTTTAAAGTTCTTTTATATTATCGACAGTTTTCACCAGATTTACACGTTTTGAGGTCTCCTGAATTAGTTTTCTTTTGTATCTCTGCTACTAATTAAAATAATTTCGTATTTAGTACATCATTAAAAAGATTTTTTGATTAGGAATCGAACAGTGGAATACAGAAATTTGTACCGCCAGATGGCGCTGTAATATTTTAAAATTTCAATATTTCAATTTCTAATTATGATTAAATTATTTTTAATGCATCATTCGAAAGATATTTTAAAGTTCTTTTAAATTATCGAAAGTTTTCACCAGATTTACACGTTTTGAGGTTTCCTGAATCAGTTTTCTTTTGTATCTCAGCTACTAATTAAAATAATTTTATAAGTAATACATCATTTGAAAGCTTTGTTAATCTGGAATGGAACATTAGATTACAGAAATTTCTACCGCCAGATGGCGCTGTAATATTTTTAAATTTCAATATTTCATATTCTAATTATGATTAAATTATTTCTAATACATCATTCGAAAGATATTTTAAAGTTCTTTTACATTATCGAAAGTGGAATTCGAGATTTCACCTGATTTACAATTTAAAGTGTCCTGATCAGGTTTTCTATTGCATCTCAGCTAATTGAGTAAGAATAAGTAACTGAAATGGAACAATAGGTTACAGAAATTTCTACCGCCAGATGGCGCTGTAATATTGATCTAATATTCTAATTATGATTAAATTATTTCTAATACATCATTCGAAAGATATTTTAAAGTTTTTTTACATTATCAAAAGTGGAATTCGAGATTTCACCTGATTTACAATTTAAAGTGTCCTGATCAGGTTTTCTTTTGCATCTCAGCTAATTGAGTAAGAATAAGTAACTGGAATGGAACAATAGATTACAGAAATTTCTACCGCCAGATGGCGCTGTAATATTTTTAAATTTCAATATTTCATATTCTAATTATGATTAAATTATTTCTAATACATCATTCGAAAGATATTTTAAAGTTCTTTTACATTATCGAAAGTGGAATTCGAGATTTCCCCTGATTTACAATTTAAAGTGTCCTGATCAGGTTTTCTTTTGCATATCAGCTAATTGAGTAAGACCGTTCAAAATTGGTATATGCAAGTTAATTAGGAGGGGCTGGAACGGTGGGGAAGGAATAAGGGCGCAGCGCGCATGGGTTTGGGACCCGGTGCGAGTTTTTACCCGATGATAAAAGATTTTTTTTTTAATTTTATTTTCTTAATAATAAAAGTTTGAGTTGAGAAGGAATATGCGTGTACAGCGCACGTATACCCTCAAGCGTGCGCGCGCAGCGCGCGTGGGTCTGCGCTGCCGAAGGCAGTGGCGTCCCGGTGTGAGTTTTTACCCGATGCTAAATGATATATTTTTTAATTCCTTTTCTTGAGAATGAAAGTTTATGAGTAATAACATTGAATTTTGAGAAGTCATAAGGATAGTGAAGGAATTCGTGCGCGCAGCGCACGGGTCTACGCTGCCGAAGGCAGTGGGGACCCGGTGCGACATTTTTCCCGATCAGAATTTTTTTTTCTCTTTTTTTATCACATGATACAAATTAATGCAATTTTGAGAATTCATTAATTATTGTGATTCATTTAAAAATAGTGACCAGCGAAGCGGGCGTAGCCTGCTAGTCTATAATAATAAATGGAAAGGTTTGTCTGTCTGTCTGTCTGTCTGTTCTTTTATACGTTCAGCCCCTACTGAACGCAGAAACACAAGAATTGACATACGGATGCTCTGGAGCCTTTCCGATGTTTTCCTCGAAACAGAATTTAAAAATCTTAATTAGTTTCGGAGATATTAATTAAAATGTTGACCCATGTCGATCGAACAATGACCAAAAATCCTTATTGCTTAAAAAGAGGCATTCTATCAGCAATCAGCAGACGATTTTAACGGCTGTCTCGAACGGAAACAAAACAGGTGCAAGTCATTAATGTCACATGATCTTTAACTGGGGTTAAAAATTGCAAATTTCAAAGTGCTTCAAATTTTCGTTTTCGTACACAACACTTAATATACAACCTTTTCAGCACAAAACCAACCTGCAGTTAAAATTTCATCAATTTTCATTAATAAACAAAGCAGTTACATTTTAATTGCAAAATAAATTTTATTCTAACACATAATCCATCTTTTAATAGACGATAGAAGTTTCCATAGCAACAAAATACATTTGAAGGAACTAAAAAATACTTTTTCTTTTTCTTTTTACTTCCATTACCCGAATACCGTGGTATATATAGGTTTTGGGGAAATAAAAAATATATTTTTTTCTTTTTATTTCCATTAATAAAACTACCGTAGATAATGGAATTAGAGATTTCACGTGATTTACATGTTTTAGAATGTCCTGAGTAGGTTTTCTTTTGTATCTCAGCTAAAATTTCGATATTTCAAATTCCAATTAAATTATTTTTAATACATCATTCGAAAGATATTTTAAAGTTGTTTTAAATTATCGAAAGTTTTCACCAGATTTACACGTTTTGAGGTCTCCTGAATTAGTTTTCTTTTGTATCTCAGCTACTAATTAAAATAATTTCATAAGTAATGCATCATTAGAAAACTTTTTTGATTTGGAATCGAACAGTGGAATACAGAAATTTGTACCGCCAGATGGCGCTGTAATATTTTAAAATTTCAATATTTCATTATTTCAATTTCTAATTATGATTAAATTATTTTGAATACATCATTCGAAAGATATTTTAAAGTTCTTTTAAATTATCGAAAGTTTTCACCAGATTTACACGTTTTGAGGTGTCCTGAATCAGTTTTCTTTTATATCTCAGAAATTAATTAAAAAAATTTCATAAGTAATACATCATTTGAAAGCTTTGTTGACTTGATACACATTTTAAAGTACTTTTACATTATCGAAAACGGAATTCGAGATTTCACCCGATTTACACGTTTTGAGGTGTCCTGATTAGGTTTTCTTTTGTATCTCAGCTACTAATTAAAATAATTTTATAAGTCATACATCATTAGAAAGCTTTTTTGATTTGGAATCGAACAGTGGATTACAGAAATTTCTACCGCCAGATGGCGCTGTAATACATTCAAATTTCAATATTTCAATTTCTAATTATGATTAAATTATTTTTAATGTATCATTCGAAAGATATTTTAAAGTTCTTTTATATTATCGACAGTTTTCACCAGATTTACACGTTTTGAGGTCTCCTGAATTAGTTTTCTTTTGTATCTCAGCTACTAATTAAAATAATTTCTTAAGTAATACATCATTAGAAAGCTTTTCGAACAGTGGAATACAGAAATTTGTACCGCCAGATGTCGCTGTAATATATTAAAATTTCAATACTTTAATTTCTACTTATGATTAAATTATTTTTAATACATCATTCGAAAGATATTTTAAAGTTCTTTTAAATTATCGACAGTTTTCACCAGATTTACACGTTTTGAGGTCTCCTGAATTAGTTTTCTTTTGTATCTCAGCTACTAATTAAAATAATTTCATAAGTAATGCATCATTAGAAAACTTTTTTGATTTGGAATCGAACAGTGGAATACAGAAATTTGTACCGCCAGATGGCGCTGTAATATTTTAAAATTTCAATATTTCATTATTTCAATTTCTAATTATGATTAAATTATTTTGAATACATCATTCGAAAGATATTTTAAAGTTCTTTTAAATTATCGAAAGTTTTCACCAGATTTACACGTTTTGAGGTGTCCTGAATCAGTTTTTTTTTTTGTATCTCAGTTATTAATTAAAAAAAGTTCATAAGTAATACATCATTTGAAAGCTTATTTTAGTTGATACACATTTTAAAGTACTTTTACATTATCGAAAATGGAATTCGAAATTTCACCCGATTTACACGTTTTGAGGTGTCCTGATTAGGTTTTCTTTTGTATCTCATCTACTAATTAAAATAATTTCATGAGTAATACATCATTTGAAAACTTTGTTGATCTGGAATGGAACAGTAGATTACAGAAATTTCTACCGCCAAATGGCGCAGTAATATTTTTAAATTTCAATATTTCATATTCTAATTATGATTAAATTATTTCTAATACATCATTCGAAAGATATTTTAAAGTTCTTTTACATTATCGAAAGTGGAATTCGAGATTTCACCTGATTTACAATTTAAAGTGTCCTGATAGGTTTTCTTTTGCATCTCAGCTAATTGAGTAAGACCGTTCAAAATTGGTATATGCAAGTTAATTAGGAGGGGCTGGAACGGTGGGGAAGGAATAGGCGCGCAGCGCGCATGGGTTTGGGACCCGGTGCGAGTTTTTACCCGATGATAAAAGATTTTTTTTTTAAATTTTTTTTTCTTAATAAAAGTTTGAGTTGAGAAGGAATATGCGTGTACAGCGCACGTATATCCTCAAACGTGCGCGCGCAGCGCGCATGGGTCTGTGTTGCCAAAGGCAGTGGCGTCCCGGTGTGAGTTTTTACCCGATGCTAAATGATATATTTTTCAATTCCTTTACTTGAGAATGAAAGTTTATGAGTAATAACATGGAATTTTGAGAAGTCATAAGGATGGTGAAGGAATACGTGCGCGCAGTGCACGGGTCTACGCTGCCGAAGGCAGTGGGGACCCGGTGCGACATTTTTCCTGATCAGATTTCTTTTTTTCTTTTTTTATCACATGATAAAAATTAATGCAATTTTGAGAATTCATTAATTATTGTGATTCATTTAAAAATAGTGACCAGCGAAGCGGGCGTAGCCTGCTAGTCTATAATAATAAAAGGAAAGGTTTGTCTGTCTGTCTGTCTGTTCTTTTATACGTTCAGCCCCTACTGAACGCAGAAGTACAAGAATTGACATACCGATGCACTGGAGCCTTTTCGAGTTCCTCTTCGAAACAGAATTTAAAAATTTTAATTAGTTGTGGAGATATTAATTAAAATGTCCACTCATATCTAATCTAAAAGCGATATCAATGACTGAGAATTCACCGCCATTGCATAAAAAAGATATTTTAACAGAATTAAAATTAGAAAAAGTGGAAAATAAATTAGAAATATTTGTCCGATTGTTACGAATTCGGTACCAAATGAAAGGGGATTTTTTTCTGAATTTAAGTGTGCAAGCGGCTTATCGGTACAACAATTAGATTTTTTAAAATTAACTAAAGTATGAATTTTTTGTGGCAACATCATTTCAAACGCCAGACTGTCTGAGATGAAAAGGGAAATGATTGTAACCGATCAAGATGTCACGTGTTATGTAGTAGGGAGAAAAATTGCAATTTTCAATTTTTTTCAAATTTTCATTCGCGTTACATTTTAATTAATATTTGGCCTAGACAGCATATTATAAAGCTACTGTTCAATTTTCATGAAAATATCTGGATAAACAAAAAAATTAGATTAAATTTTGTATTAAATTTTTTTAAATTGAGATATGCCGTTGAAATTTCGCAACATTTGGTTTTAACGCCCGATAATTCGATTCTGAATATTTTTGAAAGTGTAGAATTATTAGGAAGGGCTTGAGGGGGAAGGGAGGGGGGCGAAGGGGCCAAAAAAAAAAAAAGAGTTACAGCGTTTGAAATTGTTATTGTTATCTTGATTATTCACTTTTAACTAAGAATGACTGTAAATTTACAGACACTCTGGATAAATATTTACATTAAATTTACAGAAATTTTTAACAGTGTATATACTTATTTATTAATTAGAAACCACTTACTTATAATAATAATAATAATAATAATAATAATAAACTGGTGTGTATCATTCACGCGACTTTTTTTTACTCTGCATTTGAGTACATTAAGGCAGAGTCAGATTAAGAGGTAAAATATATAACATGTGCTGTATATAAATAAACTTAAGAAATAAATTCAAAATAGGTTTAAAAACCGTTTTCTTTGACACCTAATTAAATGTGAGGGGGTAACCGCCCACTCTTTAATAGAGTACTTAAAATTTATAAAGAATTTAAGGCTCTTATTAATTTCAAAAGTTTATTCCAAGTCATTCAAACGGCGTTCACCCGCACCCGTTCTTGAAAATTAACAATTTTGATCAATATTTTCAGTCGGCAACCTCATATGAACCTCAGAATACAAAAATCTGAGTTGCCTGCAATTTTTTGTTTTTACGTTATACTGATAAGAGACTCATAGAGACTACAAAAAAAAAAAAAAAAAAAAGAAAAAAAAAAAAGAAAGAAAGAAAGAAAAAGGCTTTCGCTTAGTTATATAAGTATAGCCTTATATATTGTTTAAAAACTATGTACAACGAGTACTTAAATAGAGTCTTATATTGAAAACACATACGACAACCTGAGGCACTTCGAGACATTTCCAACTACAGCGCCAATACATTCCAATTATTTTGGGTATCCTTCTAAATGAAGGGTGAAATTGTTTTCATTGCATGTTCTACACGGAACATTCTTTCATGTATTTAAGAAATACCCATTTTATTTTGTTGAATACAGTCTGAAAGTATATTGTACCTATCAAAAATTTCTCTCACAGACTCAATGTATGCGAATTCTCTTGGATGTCTTACCTGTACGTAAACCACACTCGCTCGATCTCGGAGAAAAGTTTAGTGTAGTTTTACTATAGGGTATAGATGTAGAATACCGAACTTAGACATTGTGTCACCATTTGTTCTTGAGATAGGGCTGATAATAGGCATGCTGACACACGCACAGAGACCCACTGCTAAAAACCTGTTTTTTCGATTCAGAGGACCTCAAAAGGACAAAAACTTAACTCTTTCTGTATCATGCCAGAAAGTGAAAATCCTACACCTCGCATTGTAACGTCTATAGTAATGTAATCTAAGCGAAAAGAATTCAAGTGACACAACTGATTATTTTTTTTTTACAACGCCTGTCTTTAACGAAAAGCCTGCTTCCTTATTTTACTCTATTCCTAGTTGGACGCCGAACAGAAAAATGACCAAGATTTGAATGATAGTGTACATTTTTAACGTGAACGAAATTTGAATACAACAAATAATTTGAATAAATGTCTAGGCAGGGCATGCATCGTGAAATGTTCATAAATGGCTGTTTTAAGTTTTTATTTCTTTATCTGAATCTTTTGAAATGAAAAGAAATTGATACCTTGAGCCCTTCTAGTGGTTTTAGATGGGATAATAGAAACACCGTGCAAATGAAATTTCAGTTCGCGTCGAATAAATCCAAATGTTCATCCGATAAACCTCTAATCTGTGTCTGCCTATCCACACAGTGGCATCCTTCATGCGGGATTTGAATTCCCTCCAGAGCTCTAGAATGCATTAATAAGGGAATTTATTTCGATTATGTCTGTATGCAGACAGAGTGAAATATTTATAAAAATAGCGTTGTGACAAATGGTACGACTCACCCATTGTGATAATTATTCCAAAATCGGTAGGATTGTCGTACTTCAGGGAAAACGGTGGGCCCTTTACGTAAAGGTAACATAAAAATAAAAACTGTAAAAATAGGTCAAAGTAATAACAGTTGTAAAATAGGCTAAAAATTGTAAAAATAGGTTATGGATTTTGGTTAAGTAAGATGAACTGATTTTAACTAAATTTGAATTCTATCCGATATCTATAACTAGTATTTGAATGCTTCGAAACTAATTCCCGACATTCAGATTCGCTAAAACAGGGTATCTTTTGAAATAGCACTACTGGTTTGTAAACAGGAATTCGCGAAATAGTTTCTGTTAAGACTGCTACAGCCTATTTTTAAAAATCTATTTTACTCAATTTTTAAATAGAAAACATGTACTTTAACCCCATTTCTTGCAAGCATGGGAGCCCTCAACGAGTCCGGTGTCAAAATAGGGGGATGTCGTTGCTAGGGAACACCGAATGACTGGATAGGTCGGTCAACTTGTTACAAGCCTTTGGACCAGTGGCGGCTCGTGAACCGAAAATAGGTGAAGAGCTCAAAAATAATAGTTAAGTATTTTTAATCATAATTTTTTATTACGCATGGTCTGAACTAAAATTAACTAAAAATACTTATTTAAATGTAAATTTACATTCTACAATTGAATACAGCGTAAAGTACAGTGTGCCTCTTCACCAATTTTCGGTGCACGAGCCGTCACTGCTTTGGACTCGTTCTTAGTCGTATAGGAAACGTGCTTGCACTATAAACATGCATTATTTAAATGCAAAAGAAAATGTTTCAAAAGCATGATTCATTCGCTTGGCCACGTAAGAATAATTAGAGGGAATAGAAATGCAAATATTTTTAGAATTGCAATTAGGTTGTTTTACAGGTTGCCAATTTCTATCTATTATGGTAAAAATATCCCAATCGATTTATGCAACGAAACAAATAAATCATAATATAATACATCAATCAACAGTAATATTTTATAATCTACGTGAATCATCTGTTTCTTTATCTTTACTCTGTCTTCTAGGGGAAACAATTATTATTGGACAAAAGTATTTATTTTATAAAAAGCTTCCAGATTGACATTCATCAAGTAAAATTTCAGTAGCCCCGAAATTTCATTAAAAAAATCTGGTGTGAAATAACCGCACGACTTCCATTACCCTCTATAACACCTATCATGTACATTTGTTAGAATTTTCCAGTGAGAGAAACTTGATACACGTGTAAAGAGATATAAAACAGAGTTTACACAGCGAGTTAAAAAATAAGAAAGAAAAAAAAATGATGATAAAGTTATTTTTTAATTTTTTTTTAAACACTGATTTCCGAGATATAAAACTGAACTATCTATTCAGAATGACCGTTGATTTTTCTGTAGTAATAACATAATACCTCAAGAAAGGTATCTAAAATGGATTTATGTAACAATTTTCAAGAAAATCGTTAGAGCGGTTTTTGAGATACCAACTTTTACTAAAACATGGCATACTCAATTATTGCCCGGAAAACAATAATTACATACAAAAGTATATTTAAAATGGAGTTGATATGGAGAGTTTGAAAAAAAATCCGTACAGTCGTTTTTAAATGAATTTTTTAATTTACATATAACATATTAATATAAATAGAATATATATCTCTCTGTATATATATATATAGGGGAGACCCGTGTACCTAGGGCCACCCCACTTTATTTGAATAATATTTAATTTTAACTTTTAATACTTAATTGGGCAAGTAACAACACCATTTGCTATTTTTACAACTACTTTGGAATTTTTGAGGAGAGAGTTTTGACAAGTTACACATAGAAAACGAATTTCCATGGTTTGAAGTAAAAATTTGCAGCTCATTTCTTTTGCTATTTTACAAAGGCAAGTCAAATATTTTTCTTTCATTTCTAGTATATAATTTTGCTTTTTATATTGAGCATTAAATGAGATATTTAATTAGTCCTCTCTGCCTGTGGATTTTTTAGTGGACAGCATTTTGAATGAAGTTACCAAAACTTGTACCTAGGGCCAGGGTGTTTGGACGTTTTAACACTTTCGCACCCGCATGTTTTTTTCTTTTTGACAGTAAGGTCCGCCTGTGGGCGTTTTCCAAGTTACAATTTTTCAAAACAAAATTTTCCGTATTCACATTTATATTACAAATGGATATGCATTATTATCATACTCTGTCTAATCAAAGTATTTGCATCCATAGTATACTGATTGTACAAATATGAATATTGTGTATATTTTTCAGAAATAAATAATTTACAAATTGCAAAAGAAACGCCCACTGGTAGAGTTTCATATTTTCAAATGACCTGAATCTACGTCAGCAGTCGCGAAAGTGTTAAGAAACACAGTACAGTCTGTAGTAATTGGATGCTGGCAAACGCTGGTAAACCAATCACTATATATGACGTTGCTGAAAATGTTGGCAAGTCCTATCCGTCGCGTCGGCTTTTACTCCTGTAAACGTTCTATCAGGCTTTCGTGCACCCGGCATAGGGCCAATGAATGAAAACACATTCACTGAGGATGAATATTTAAGTTCAAATGTGACTGAAAGACAAGATCCGTCCATAAATAAAAAAAAAGAGATTTTCCAGGAAGAAAGTGAATCAACAATGATAGAACTGGATGTCTCTGTTTCGTGTCCTGTTGAAATTTCGAAACCTTGAACATCTAACATCTTTTCGTGTGTCATGCTTTAACAGGTACGAACCTAAGCAAAACCTTTACCTAAAGCAAAATCTCCCACATCAAAGAAAAGATATGACCGAAAACCAGAGAGAACTAGAAATCCAAGAGACACTCCAGAAAAAAAAAAAAAAAAGTGAAAAATTTCGTGTTTCAAATTAAGGCAACAACATGATAATTATTATATGATAAATAAATATATTACTTGATATTATTTTTTTTTTTATAAAATACATGTTTATATGCTTATTTTCTATTCATTACAAAGTGAAATCTAAGTTTGAGAGAATGGCCCTAGGTACAATGAGGTCTGGCCCCAGGTACAATGAGGATGTTGTACCTAGGGCCACGAGTGAAGTTTTTTAAAAAACCTTCTATTTGTCGGAATTTATTATTTTAGGTATTTATATTAATCCTAATTGGAAGTAATTAGCCCTAAAGATATGTACGTATCAGTTTAAAAATTGTAAACAGGTCAAGGGCTCTGCTTTTGGGCATTCAAAAAAAGCGGCCCTAGGTACACGGGTCTCCCATATATATATATATATATATATATATATATGAAAATCATTTGAAGTCTATCAAAAACCTCTGTTTCTTGCCCGCTCCCCGCCACAGGTAGGAAATTTAGCAAAATTTCTTTTTGGTAATTGTTTTTTAAGATATTTTACAACAAAGTTACAGTTAGAATCTAATTTTTTTGTAGCCCTTTCCTGATCCTAAAAGTGGAAGAGGGATATTTCGCAAATCCGTTTATATCACGTATTGGGTACTCATCGCACTATCACACACACACCAAAAAATCTTTCCCTAAAACAATATAGAATAGAGTTACGCTTCGATGTACATCATACCCCCCCCTCCCTGCCCCCGGCCAAAGGGGAAGCGGGGATATTTCACAAAATTCATTTGGAGTGTGTATACATACACCAAAAAAACCGCCTTTCTGAGATAATTTAGAAGAGCGTTACAACTGGGAAACATATTTTTTGCCCCCGTCCTCGCAGCCTCCGGTGCCTGTCCCTATTGCCTGCGACAATGGCTTACCCGTGTGCTTCCTTTAGGGTGCTTATCCTATAGGACAGTTTCGATACGGACAGTATCGAAAAATTTGAAGTAGCCCTTTTATATCTGAATCCCAGTTACATATGAACAACATTATACGTGATGTACATAATATTTGCTCTCAAGTTATTTCCTATATTTAGTATTTGATTTATTCGATCAACCATAAAATGACAGCAATTTCAAGCCATATATAATATTACAATATGCTGTGATTGGCTACGTCTACCGAATGAGATTATTATTATTTGTGGTTATATATACTTCATGATTAGTTAATAGTAGTTGGTATATAGAAAAATAAATTAATTAATATGTAAACCTGATCGTGGGTACAGCCTTAATATAGCTCCCCTTGGTGACTTTTGAATTTTTTTCGTGTTTTAAACCAAAATATAATTTATGTGATTATTGTTCCAATTTCTTTTTGTCTTTTTTTGTCTTTCTTTTTTTTCAATATTTTATAATTTAGTTATATTTTTGATGCGCTACTTGGCTTTAAATGGCTGTCCTTGACGAAAAATGTCCGATCTACTTCAGCATCAAAATTAAAAAAAAAAAAAATTGTCCAGAGTTATCAATAAATAAATACCTTTAATATAATGCTGAATTACCTTTTATGCCAAACGTGCTTCATCCGTGCTAAAAAAAAAAAAAAATATATAAAGTTGAAGTACAGTGCTCGACATTGAAGGTGCAACACCAAGAAGGAATGATAATAACGGAATGAAATTTGTTGGACACATACATTATAGTAGGAAGAACAATTGATTAAAATTTCAGGAAATTTGGAATAATATGTACTGAGAAAACAGTACATTGAATTGAACAGCGATTGGATGACATGTACGGGTAGAGCACTTCATGAAGTTTTAACACGATGCCATAATTCATCGATCGAAGTTACTGGTGAGTGGTGGGGGGGGGGGAGTTGTTTTTCAATGATTAAACAGTCATTTTCATTGGTGAGAGATCAGGAGAACGCGCTGGCCAGAGCCACAGTCGAACGCATTCTGTATCAAAGAAGGTCCGGACAATACAAACAACTTGCAGTCGTGCATTGTCTTGCTTAAATTTTGCTCTACGGAGGCCTCGAATATAGGGCAGAGGGGCGGGCCTTAACTCATCAGAAATTTATTGGCCGCTGTTCAGAGTGCCAGAAATACGAACATGAAGTAATCGAGACGTGTATCCAATGGGAACACATAACATCATTGCAAATGATGATATTGTCGAATCCCAGCTGGCAATGTGCATTATTCATAATGCCGTTAAATACGGAAAAGGCAATCTTGATGCTGTAAACAGGATTGTGATTTGTCTGAAAAGTGACTTCACGCCATTACTGCGTCCAGGTTCATCGTTGATCACACATTAATGACGCCGATATCAGTGATACATTTTTGAAGGTAATCAGAATTTTGATAGCCGCATACTGAGTCACCACCTGGATTGATGGTATGTTGTACCATTGGATACACGTCCCGGTCACCACTTGCTTTTATTTCCGCCACTCTGAATACCAGCTATTACATTTTTGACGAGTTAAGGCCCATAGCTTTGCCTTATGTTCAAGGTCTCCGAAGCGCAACATTTAAGCAGGACAATGCACGACCGCAAGTTGTCCATATTGTCTGGACCTCTTTTGATAAGAATGTGTTCGGCTGTTGCTCTGGACAGCACGTTCTCCTGATCTCGCACCAATAAAAATGACTGTTTAATCGTTGAAAAGCGACTGCCCCCCCCCTCACTCACCAGTAACTTCGATCGATGAATTGTGGCATCGTGTTAACACTTCATGAAGTGCTCTACCCGTACTCATTCAATCGCTGTTCGATTCAATGCCTAGATATGTGCTGTTATTGCTCACAGAGGACGCTGCTTTATGTACTGTTTTCTCAGTATATATTACTCCGAATTTCCTGAAATTTTAATCAATTGTTCTTCCTACTATAATGTATGCGTCCAACAAATTTCATTCCGTTATTATCATTCCTTCTTGGTGTTGCATTTTCAATGTCGAGCAGTGTATATAAAAAAATGCTATGAAATAAAATTTAAAAGAAACATGCTGGATTTTGTATTATTACTATTTTATTTTTAAAGTTATAACGACGTCATTTTCTCATTCTACAACTTAACATTTCGAAATTTTTAATTTTTCGCTTGAAAGCATATATCATTTTATGTTGGAAAAATAAAATAAAAATAAATAAATAATAATAATAATAATAATAATACCTCGTAAACTTTTTCCCAACAATTAAAAATTTATATGGTTTATAATAAGGCAAGTATCAGTTTATTTTTTTCATATTTTAATTAGTTTTTAAAAAATCTAATCAAATTTCCGGTATAAATAGTAGTCTATGTTCTATTCCAGACTATTATATATCTCTTTTCCAAATTTCATCCAGATCCGTTAAGCCGTTGTGGCGTGATTGAGTAACAAACATCCATCCATTCAAACTTTCGCATTTATAATATTAGTATAGATAATTAAATAATATTTATAACACTTACGATTATATTCTAACTCGTTTGTTGTAGGGTGACTAAGGCGCCCGTTGAAAAATGTTCATTCATTTTACTTATTTCTCACCTCAAATAATTCATTTGCTAGCAAGCCCGTGCGAAACTTTCGCGCTTTATTTATTTCTTCGTTACCTTTAAAATTTAAATTTATTATTTTTTTATAGACGTCATTTTTTCATATGCATGAGAAAATTTAATAATATATATACTTTTTTTTTCACGTGAAAGCATATTTTATTTAACGCTGAAAAAAAAAAAAAAAAAAAAAAAAAAAATCATAAATTTAAATGTCTATTTTAAAGCTATGTCTAAAAAAATCTTATCAAAAATTCGTTACAAATAAGGTACCGAATGAAAGGGGCGTTTTTTCTGAATCCATCGAAGGAAACAGGTTATCGATCGGACAATTAGATTTTTTAAAATTAACTAAAGTATGAAAATTGAGTTCACAAGTCCAAGGCTTTGCAGTCCAGGGAAATCTCTTTGCCTTTTTTAAGTGTGACAGAGTCTGTCAGTGATGAGCGCAACTCTATATGCTGTTATATTAGCTGATTTAACGATGATTTTCGAGAGAATTAAGTTTTACTTTCTCATCATTTAAAGCCTATTTTTACAGAATAGAGCATTTTATTGAATCAGGCTTCATTTACTTTCGGTAAGATTTTAATTTTTTAAATCAAATTTTTCAGTTGTTCCACAATCTTGGAGAGCAATCACAATTTTAATTTGTCGCATATGAAAACTGCTTTTTACAGATTTGATTTATAAGGTTAATTAAAGTAATTTTACTCAAGCTGTTGTCACATTTACAATTTTTGTTGTGAAAAACACAATGTTCTAATTTAAAAAGCTTTATAAATTTCGTTTCGTTTCTTTTTTATTGTTTTAATATTTGACGGTTCCTTAAATTTTTTTGTGGAAAGATAAAAATTACTCAAATTAAACTGTAAAGTATTTGGGTAAAAATATTGTAACTCGAAATAAATAAATAAATTAAGCCTCCCCCCCCCCCGAAAAAAAAAATAAATAAAAAAAGTTCAATTGTGGTTTTATCTAAATTGGAATTATTCCTTTCTTTTAAAGTCACTAAATTTTTTGTTTGGCCCGCGTCCCCGTCCCCCTCAAGATTGAGTTTTTAGTTTCAAAAATTCGATTGATTTTGTTACTAAATTGAATCCGTTCAGAACGGGAATCTTTTCTTTGATGTTTCCCCTATCTCGTTTCTGAGTGGTTAGCTGTCAGTCGTCTAATCCCGGTTCTGCCATGGAGATCCCTAGAGGTTTGGAATTCACTTTAAATTGTAATTTTCGAAATCATGAGCTTCAGTGTATAGAAAATGAGAATGATGACTGCACGTACGTACAGACAAAATGAAAATTTCTATTACGTGTTATTTTAATTTTGAAAGATGTTTATGAATTAATTTAGTTTTTAGATAACATATAAATAAACAAAAATAAATAACTGATTAATTTTTTGTCGATTTAGGCTTACTGGGTTTCTCTTTCTTATTTGTCGGTATTGCAGTATGAGGACAAAAGAATTCGACTTTGCACTGACCCTACCACTGATTTCTCTTTCGTATTTATCTCAGAATATCCGCAGAAAGGCAGCTTTGACGCTAAAATGGATTCAGAGGAAATTTATTCTCATTCAATGGCTTTATTTTTATTAAAAGGTGATTAGGAACGACCCTTAATTCGGAAAGAATAATTTGAAGAATTTTCAGACACAAAGCAACTAGGACTTCCTTATAGAAAGCAATTTTATCAATTATTTAAAATACAGTGAAAAAAGTACAGTCGGTAACAAAAATGTCCGAACACTAGCCAAAATTCCTATGTAAAAAAAGTTTTGTTAAATAAATCCTTGTCGAATCTTGTTCTTAGTTAGTGTAAGAACATGATTCGATAAGGATTTATTTAACAAAACAGTATTAACTTTTTTTATATAGGAATTTTTGCTAGTGTTCGGACACTTTTGTTACCGACTGTACACACGCTAGGAAGCAGATAATATAAAACAAGTACTAGCATGCAGTACTTGTTTTATATCATCTTACCTACTATTTAGGACAAAAAATAGTAGATACTCCTATGCACAATGAATTTTCCATAGCAATTACAAGATTCAATAGTAATGTTTTCAATAATACCTTTAGGGTTTTTTTTTTTGAGAACCTAATTATGGTTTAACTCAACAAATATGAGATTTTCTTAACATGGGAGAATAGGGTAAAATTTTACTTAAACATGCATTCAGTGAAAAATGTTTACTGTTAAAATGTCAGACCAGTTTTAAAATATCAGTTTTGATGCCGCGATGAACATCATTAACTATATGCATGCTACTTTAAAAGTTTTGCAAGTTATTGGAAATTTTCATATAAATAAGCATTTTCAGATTTGTTGCATCGGCATAACAGCATGAAAACTAAACTACGAAATTGTCCCCAATAAAATAAATTAATAGATTAGAATAAGATAAATAGACCGAAGTGAACGGTGGATGGGGGGATTGCATTCTGTCACAGTGTCAAGCGTTTGGTCAAATTCATTTCTCTTAACAGGATTATAATATATCCTGAACTAGAAACTTATGAGAACGTATATATGATGGGAAACTGAGCAATAGTTTTTTTTTTTTTTTTTTTTTTTTTTCATGCCAAAAGGAAAAGAAGAAAAATTAGTATATTTTTTCTGGGAGAGGGGAAAAAAAAAGGGCTATCGCCGTAAAAGGCTCTTTTTTTTTTTTTTTTTTTTTTATTGCATTATGAATTTAAAAAAGCTAAAATTCACGAAATAATTTTAAAACCAGATTTTTACAAAACAAAATTTAACAAAATTTAATGTTTTAAAAAATGTCCTTAGACTTTTTTTTTTCTTTTTTAAGCCAAAATAGGTTTTAACTCAACAAATTTGGAAATACTTTTAGTTTCCCATCATACTATAGGTATGGGGAACTTAGGTAATCGTGAAATTTCGGCCTCGGTTTTTGACTTTTTTTTTTACACATTTTCAAGTGTAAGGAATTCGAAAAAATCAAAATTGGTATGGTTGTTCGTCTGTAGGGTGTCTGTTAGTTTGTTAGTTCATTTCTCTGTTAATGCCATTTCTCTGTGTGCACGATATCTCACGAATAACTGATCGCAGTGACCTTGGACCAGTTTTAAAATATTATTTACTAGCAGGCTACGCCCGCTTCGCTGGTCACTATTTTTAAAGGAATCACAATAATTAATGAATTCTCAAAATTGCATTAATTTTTTATCATGTTGTTAAAAAGAAAAAAAAAAATTCTGATCGGGAAAAATGTCGCACCGGGTCCCCACTGCCTCCGGCAGCGTAGACCCGTGCGCTGCGCGTGCGTATCCCTTCACCATCCTTTTGACTTCTCAAAATTCCATGTTATTACTCATAAACTTTCATTCTTAAGAAAAGGAATTAAAAAAATATATCATTTAGCATCGTGTAAAAACTCACACCGATACCCCACTGCATTAGACAGCGCAGATCCCTGCGCGCGCGCGTGAGGATATACGTGCGCTGTGCACGAAAATTCCTTCTCAACTCAAACTTTTATTATTAAGAAAATAAAATTTAAAAAAAGAAAAATTATCATCGGGAAAAACTCGCACCGGATCGCAAACGCATGCGCGCTGCGCGCGCACGTGTTAAGATAACGTGCGGTGCGCGCACATATTCTGAAATCAAACCTTTATTCTAAAGAAAAGAAAATTTAAAAATCATTTTTCATCAGGTAAAAAGTCACACCGGGTCCCCACTGCCTTCGGCAGTGCAGTCTCGTGCTCGCAGCGTGCGCCTATTCCTTCCCCACTCCTCTAGCCCCTCCTAATTAACCTACATGTACCAATTTTGAACGGTCTAACTCAATTAGCTGTGATGGAAAAGAAAACCTAATCAGGACACCTTAAAATCGTAAATCAGGTGAAATCTCGAATTCCACTTTCGATAATATAAAAGAACTTTAAAATATCTTTCGAATGATGTATTAGAAATAATTTAATCATAATTAGAATTTGAAATATTGAAATTTTTAAATATTACAGCGCCATCTGGCGGTAGAAATATCTGTAATCTGTTGTTCCATTCCAGATCAACAAAGATTTCAAATGATGTATTACTTAAGAAGTTATTTTAATTAGTAGCTGAAATACAAAAGATAACCGACTCAGGAAACCTCAAAACGTGTAAATCAGGTAAAATCTCGAATCCCACTTTCGATAATATAAAAGTACTCTAAAATATCTTTCGAATGATGTATTAAAAATAATTTAATCATGATTAGAATTTGAAATATTGAAATTTTAAAAAATTACAGCGCCATCTGGCGGTAGAAATTTCTGTAATCTACTGTTCGATTCCAAATCAACAAAGCTTTCAAATGATGCATTACTTATGAAATTATTTTAATTAGTAGCTGAGATACAAAAGAAAACCTAATCAGGAGACCTTAAAACGTGTAAATCACGTGAAATTTCGAATTCCACTAATTACGGAATGGAAGGTGACAGAAATTTGTGGCAACTACTCTTGAAATTCAATTCAAATAAGTTTCAAAATGACATATTACTTATTAAGTTATGCTAATTAGAAGCTGAGACACAAAAATGATATAAACACTATTATAAAACGATTTATGTCTGACTTTTTCGTGGTTTTCTCCGTAACTTGCGTAATTCCGGTCTAAATACTGTTAAAAATCCATAGTATGAAATGTGAAAGGAGTATCAGAATTCGAAACTCTGCAAAATATAAAAGAATAAAGGCGTTCTGGGTTTTTCGTTCTTTTCTCCGAAACAACCGTTCCTTTTCTACGTTTTTGCCCCTTCCCCCCTTTCCTTCCCTTCTAATAATTTTACACTTGAAAATATCCGCAATCGATTTATCTTTCCTAAAAACGTAATAATAACAATTTCAAACGCTGTAACTCTTTTTTTTTTTTTTTTTTGGCCCCTTCGCCCCCCTCCCTTCCCCCTCAAGCCCTTCCTAATAATTCTACACTTTCAAAAATATTCAGAATCGAATTATCGGGCGTTAAAACCAAATGTTGCGAAATTTCAACGGCATATCTCAATTTAAAAAAATTTAATACAAAATTTAATCTAATTTTTTTGTTTATCCAGATATTTTCATGAAAATTGAACAGTAGCTTTATAATATGCTGTCTAGGCCAAATATTAATTAAAATGTAACGCGAATGAAAATTTGAAAAAAATTGAAAATTGCAATTTTTCTCCCTACTACATAACACGTGACATCTTGATCGGTTACAATCATTTCCCTTTTCATCTCAGACAGTCTGGCGTTTGAAATGATGTTGCCACAAAAAATTCATACTTTAGTTAATTTTAAAAAATCTAATTGTTGTACCGATAAGCCGCTTGCACACTTAAATTCAGAAAAAAATCCCCTTTCATTTGGTACCGAATTCGTAACAATCGGACAAATATTTCTAATTTATTTTCCACTTTTTCTAATTTTAATTCTGTTAAAATATCTTTTTTATGCAATGGCGGTGAATTCTCAGTCATTGATATCGCTTTTAGATTAGATATGAGTGGACATTTTAATTAATATCTCCACAACTAATTAAAATTTTTAAATTCTGTTTCGAAGAGGAACTCGAAAAGGCTCCAGTGCATCGGTATGTCAATTCTTGTACTTCTGCGTTCAGTAGGGGCTGAACGTATAAAAGAACAGACAGACAGACAGACAAACCTTTCCTTTTATTATTATAGACTAGCAGGCTACGCCCGCTTCGCTGGTCACTATTTTTAAATGAATCACAATAATTAATGAATTCTCAAAATTGCATTAATTTTTATCATGTGATAAAAAAAGAAAAAAAGAAATCTGATCAGGAAAAATGTCGCACCGGGTCCCCACTGCCTTCGGCAGCGTAGACCCGTGCACTGCGCGCACGTATTCCTTCACCATCCTTATGACTTCTCAAAATTCCATGTTATTACTCATAAACTTTCATTCTCAAGTAAAGGAATTGAAAAATATATCATTTAGCATCGGGTAAAAACTCACACCGGGACGCCACTGCCTTTGGCAACACAGACCCATGCGCGCTGCGCGCGCACGTTTGAGGATATACGTGCGCTGTACACGCATATTCCTTCTCAACTCAAACTTTTATTAAGAAAAAAAAATTTAAAAAAAAAATCTTTTATCATCGGGTAAAAACTCGCACCGGGTCCCAAACCCATGCGCGCTGCGCGCCTATTCCTTCCCCACCGTTCCAGCCCCTCCTAATTAACTTGCATATACCAATTTTGAACGGTCTTACTCAATTAGCTGAGATGCAAAAGAAAACCTATCAGGACACTTTAAATTGTAAATCAGGTGAAATCTCGAATTCCACTTTCGATAATGTAAAAGAACTTTAAAATATCTTTCGAATGATGTATTAGAAATAATTTAATCATAATTAGAATATGAAATATTGAAATTTAAAAATATTACTGCGCCATTTGGCGATAGAAATTTCTGTAATCTACTGTTCCATTCCAGATCAACAAAGCTTTCAAATGATGTATTACTCATGAAATTATTTTAATTAGTAGATGAGATACAAAAGAAAACCTAATCAGGACACCTCAAAACGTGTAAATCGGGTGAAATTTCGAATTCCATTTTCGATAATGTAAAAGTACTTTAAAATGTGTATCAACTAAAATAAGCTTTCAAATGATGTATTACTTATGAACTTTTTTTAATTAATAACTGAGATACAAAAAAAAAACTGATTCAGGACACCTCAAAACGTGTAAATCTGGTGAAAACTGTCGATAATATAAAAGAACTTTAAAATATCTTTCGAATGATACATTAAAAATAATTTAATCATAATTAGAAATTGAAATATTGAAATTTGAATGTATTACAGCGCCATCTGGCGGTAGAAATTTCTGTAATCCACTGTTCGATTCCAAATCAAAAAAGCTTTCTAATGATGTATTACTTATAAAATTATTTTAATTAGTAGCTGAGATACAAAAGAAAACCTAATCAGGACACCTCAAAACGTGTAAATCGGGTGAAATCTCGAATTCCGTTTTCGATAATGTAAAAGTACTTTAAAATGTGTATCAAGTCAACAAAGCTTTCAAATGATGTATTACTTATGAAATTTTTTTAATTAATTTCTGAGATATAAAAGAAAACTGATTCAGGATACCTCAAAACGTGTAAATCTGGTGAAAACTTTCGATAATTTAAAAGAACTTTAAAATATCTTTCGAATGATGTATTCAAAATAACTTAATCATAATTAGAAATTGAAATAATGAAATATTGAAATTTTAAAATATTACAGCGCCATCTGGCGGTACAAATTTCTGTATTCCTCTGTTCGATTCCAAATCAAAAAAGCTTTCTAATGATGCATTACTTATGAAATTATTTTAATTAGTAGCTGAGATACAAAAGAAAACTAATTCAGGAGACCTCAAAACGTGTAAATCTGGTGAAAACTTTCGATAATTTAAAACAACTTTAAAATATCTTTCGAATGATGTATTAAAAATAATTTAATTGGAATTTGAAATATCGAAATTTTAGCTGAGATACAAAAGAAAACCTACTCAGGACATTCTAAAACATGTAAATCACGTGAAATCTCTAATTCCATTGTCTACGGAAGTTTTATTAATGGAAGTAAAAAGAAAAATAAATATTTTTTATTTCCCCAAAACCTATATATACCACGGTAGTCGGGTAATGGAAGTAAAAAGAAAAAGAAAAAGTATTTTTTAGTTCCTTGAAATGTATTTTGTTGCTATGGAAACTTCTATCGTCTATTGAAAGATGGATTATGTGTTAGAATAAAATTTATTTTGCAATTAAAATGTAACTGCTTTGTTTATTAATGAAAATTGATGAAATTTTAAATGCAGGTTGGTTTTGAGCTGAAAAGGTTGTATATTAAGTGTTGTGTACGAAAAAGAAAATTTGAAGCACTTTGAAATTTGCAATTTTTAACCCCAGTTAAAGATCATGTGACATTAATGACTTGCACCTGTTTTGTTTCCGTTCGAGACAGCCGTTAAAATCGTCTGCTGATTGCTTATAGAATGCCTCTTTTTAAGCAATAAGGATTTTTGGTCATTGTTCGATCGACATGGGTCAACATTTTAATTAATATCTCCGAAACTAATTAAGATTTTTAAATTCTGTTTCGAGGAAAACATCGGAAAGGCTCCAGAGCATCCGTATGTCAATTCTTGTGTTTCTGCGTTCAGTAGGGGCTGAACGTATAAAAGAACAGACAGACAGACAGACAGACAGACAAACCTTTCCATTTATTATTATAGATAGATGACACTGGCAAGAACCCTATTCATTTGCAACATTCTAATTAAAAAACTTCGTAAGTTATTCGAGATTTACGATTTTCTTAACATGGGTGAATAGGGCAAAATTTCACTTAAACGTGCATGAAAGAAATATTTTTATCGTAAAGATGTAAGAACAGCTTTTAAATATCAGTTTTGATGTTCGGATGAACATCATTAGCTATAAACGTGCTACTTTGAAAATTTCTCAAATTATTCGAAATTTACGAATTTTTTAACAGGGTACTGCAAAATAGTACTGCAAAATTTCGCATAAATGTCCCTTTTGAGGGATATTTTAATCGTAAATTTGTCAGACTACATTTAATATACTATATAAGATATTGGTATAAACATCCGTGACTATGAATTTTCCCACTTTAAAAATTTCGTAAGCCATTGGAAATTTATGAATTACTTAATACGGCAGAACAGTGCAAAATTTCGCATAAACTTCCATTTTGAGGAATATTTTCATCGTAAAGATGTCAAAACACTTTTAAAATATCATTTATGATATTAGAATGAACATCCCTGACTATAATTTTTTTAATTTAAAAATTTCATAAGTTATTTGGAATCTATGATTTACTTAACATTGCAAAATTGAGCAAAATTGAGCATAAGCGTCCATTTTGAGGATCATAAATATATTTAGACAACTTCAAAATTACATTTATGATATTTGTTTGAACATGATAGGTGTTATAGAGGGTAATGGAAGTCGTGCGGTTATTTCACACCTGATTTTTTTAATGAAATTTCGGGGCTACTGAAATTTTACTTGATGAATGTCAATCTGGAAGCTTTTTATAAAATAAATACTTTTGTCCAATAATAATTGTTTCCCCTAGAAGACAGAGTAAAGATAAAGAAACAGATGATTCACGTAGATTATAAAATATTACTGTTGATTGATGTATTATATTATGATTTATTTGTTTCGTTGCATAAATCGATTGGGATATTTTTACCATAATAGATAGAAATTGGCAACCTGTAAAACAACCTAATTGCAATTCTAAAAATATTTGCATTTCTATTCCCTCTAATTATTCTTACGTGGCCAAGCGAATGAATCATGCTTTTGAAACATTTTCTTTTGCATTTAAATAATGCATGTTTATAGTGCAAGCACGTTTCCTACGACTAAGAACGAGTCCAAAGCAGTGACGGCTCGTGCACCGAAAATTGGTGAAGAGGCACACTGTACTTTACGCTGTATTCAATTGTAGAATGTAAATTTACATTTAAATAAGTATTTTTAGTTAATTTTAGTTCAGACCATGCGTAATAAAAAATTATGATTAAAAATACTTAACTATTATTTTTGAGCTCTTCACCTATTTTCGGTTCACGAGCCGCCACTGGTCCAAAGGCTTGTAACAAGTTGACCGACCTATCCAGTCATTCGGTGTTCCCTAGCAACGACATCCCCCTATTTTGACACCGGACTCGTTGAGGGCTCCCATGCTTGCAAGAAATGGGGTTAAAGTACATGTTTTCTATTTAAAAATTGAGTAAAATAGATTTTTAAAAATAGGCTGTAGCAGTCTTAACAGAAACTATTTCGCGAATTCCTGTTTACAAACCAGTAGTGCTATTTCAAAAGATACCCTGTTTTAGCGAATCTGAATGTCGGGAATTAGTTTCGAAGCATTCAAATACTAGTTATAGATATCGGATAGAATTCAAATTTAGTTAAAATCAGTTCATCTTACTTAACCAAAATCCATAACCTATTTTTACAATTTTTAGCCTATTTTACAACTGTTATTACTTTGACCTATTTTTACAGTTTTTATTTTTATGTTACCTTTACGTAAAGGGCCCACCGTTTTCCCTGAAGTACGACAATCCTACCGATTTTGGAATAATTATCACAATGGGTGAGTCGTACCATTTGTCACAACGCTATTTTTATAAATATTTCACTCTGTCTGCATACAGACATAATCGAAATAAATTCCCTTATTAATGCATTCTAGAGCTCTGGAGGGAATTCAAATCCCGCATGAAGGATGCCACTGTGTGGATAGGCAGACACAGATTAGAGGTTTATCGGATGAACATTTGGATTTATTCGACGCGAACTGAAATTTCATTTGCACGGTGTTTCTATTATCCCATCTAAAACCACTAGAAGGGCTCAAGGTATCAATTTCTTTTCATTTCAAAAGATTCAGATAAAGAAATAAAAACTTAAAACAGCCATTTATGAACATTTCACGATGCATGCCCTGCCTAGACATTTATTCAAATTATTTGTTGTATTCAAATTTCGTTCACGTTAAAAATGTACACTATCATTCAAATCTTGGTCATTTTTCTGTTCGGCGTCCAACTAGGAATAGAGTAAAATAAGGAAGCAGGCTTTTCGTTAAAGACAGGCGTTGTAAAAAAAAAATAATCAGTTGTGTCACTTGAATTCTTTTCGCTTAGATTACATTACTATAGACGTTACAATGCGAGGTGTAGGATTTTCACTTTCTGGCATGATACAGAAAGAGTTAAGTTTTTGTCCTTTTGAGGTCCTCTGAATCGAAAAAACAGGTTTTTAGCAGTGGGTCTCTGTGCGTGTGTCAGCATGCCTATTATCAGCCCTATCTCAAGAACAAATGGTGACACAATGTCTAAGTTCGGTATTCTACATCTATACCCTATAGTAAAACTACACTAAACTTTTCTCCGAGATCGAGCGAGTGTGGTTTACGTACAGGTAAGACATCCAAGAGAATTCGCATACATTGAGTCTGTGAGAGAAATTTTTGATAGGTACAATATACTTTCAGACTGTATTCAACAAAATAAAATGGGTATTTCTTAAATACATGAAAGAATGTTCCGTGTAGAACATGCAATGAAAACAATTTCACCCTTCATTTAGAAGGATACCCAAAATAATTGGAATGTATTGGCGCTGTAGTTGGAAATGTCTCGAAGTGCCTCAGGTTGTCGTATGTGTTTTCAATATAAGACTCTATTTAAGTACTCGTTGTACATAGTTTTTAAACAATATATAAGGCTATACTTATATAACTAAGCGAAAGCCTTTTTCTTTCTTTCTTTCTTTTTTTTTTTTCTTTTTTTTTTTTTTTTTTTTGTAGTCTCTATGAGTCTCTTATCAGTATAACGTAAAAACAAAAAATTGCAGGCAACTCAGATTTTTGTATTCTGAGGTTCATATGAGGTTGCCGACTGAAAATATTGATCAAAATTGTTAATTTTCAAGAACGGGTGCGGGTGAACGCCGTTTGAATGACTTGGAATAAACTTTTGAAATTAATAAGAGCCTTAAATTCTTTATAAATTTTAAGTACTCTATTAAAGAGTGGGCGGTTACCCCCTCACATTTAATTAGGTGTCAAAGAAAACGGTTTTTAAACCTATTTTGAATTTATTTCTTAAGTTTATTTATATACAGCACATGTTATATATTTTACCTCTTAATCTGACTCTGCCTTAATGTACTCAAATGCAGAGTAAAAAAAAGTCGCGTGAATGATACACACCAGTTTATTATTATTATTATTATTATTATTATTATAAGTAAGTGGTTTCTAATTAATAAATAAGTATATACACTGTTAAAAATTTCTGTAAATTTAATGTAAATATTTATCCAGAGTGTCTGTAAATTTACAGTCATTCTTAGTTAAAAGTGAATAATCAAGATTCTTAATCTTTATTCTGTATTTTTACGTAACTTTATTATTTAATTAAAATTAAAAATGACTGTTTCTACTTTAGAAAAAGCATTCCTAGTCCGAAATATATTCTTACCCATAATTAATTAAATTAATATTAGTTATTAAAATGAATGTATAAAATAAGTTTTTTAACAGCTCCGTTTATTTTTCTCCGTAATTTTACGGAAGATTTAAGATAATAGATTACACAGAGTTTTCTGTTGAAATTTTTAACAGTGTATACGATTAATCTGGCACTCCCACTATTTTTTCTTACCCATTATTACGATTCAGACAGACTATTACAGTTTAAAGTACCCCTTAAACTGTGTTATTTAAATGAGAGTTATTACACTTGGAATATTTCCAAAATATTTTTAAAACGTTGAAAAAAAAAAAAAAAAAAAAATGTTTTATTGGATATTTATTTCTATGAGACATAACTGGGAGAAAAAAAACGCAATAAAGGAAAGTAAATATTGGATAAATAATTTCTTGGGTTATTCTGTAAATGTATCTTTAAATGTAAATATTATTGAAGTCTTTTTAACATATTTTTATTTAAAGTACAGAAAATGTAACAATTTTTTATTATTTTTGTATATTGTATATAAAGCTAAAAGTTTGTCATTGTATCTGCCCACATTTTTGCAGTTCGCTACACAATGCTACTCTTTGAACCGATCGCTACAAAAATTGGTACAGTTATTAATCAGCACAAATATCTAGCTAACGCCGTCCTTTTTTTTTTTTCTTTGTTTCTTTTTTAGTTTAATCAGATATTTGGTTCATATTATATTAAAACCACATTTAACCTAAATATTATTAAAAAGAAAAAATATTTTGTGCCGAAATAAAAACACACTTTTTTCGACTTATATTTTTAATTACGCGTAAATAATAAAACCTTAGCTATGCTACGAAAATGAGTACATTTACTAATCAGGAATTCGTGTGTAAATAAATATTTTACTCGTATAGGTAATTGGCATTAGCTTGAAATATTTAAGTAGTTCTCAGTAAAATAAAATTTTTGGTTTTTATTGATAATTTATGTATAATTTAGGAGATTTTTTCATATTCTCGCCTTAATTTTAAGTGGTTATAACTTGGATTTTTTTAAGATTTTTTTTTCTTTCCTTTTCTCATTTCTTTTTTTCTTTTTTCTTTATTCATTTATTTATTTATTTATTTATTTAATTTTTATTTATGTGAATAATTTTACTGCTTTTTTTATTTCACAGATTTCACTTTCCGAATAATATCTACCAATAAGTATTTGGACACTTTCGAATTTAAATGTTAAATATCTAAAAAAGTTCTTTTGGAATCCCCTTGAAACTTCGATAGTGTAAAGAACACGTCATACCTCATATATTTCAGCAAAAGTTGTGCACTGAAGAGGAAAAGAGGGCCAGGGAAAAATTAAACAAAAATCAAAATGTTTTGGATCACCCTATAAAAAGTAATAATGCTTTAAATGCGTTTTGACGGTAGCATTTGATTATGAGGAATTTTCTCATTATTGGTATGATTTTGTATGAGCCTACCACATATATTCATTCATCAAGATATAACTGTTAAAAAAAATGTAAAAAAGAAATCCCCCTTTTTAAATTTTAACGCATAGGGTATTAGACCAAGTCAAAGCCGTTTGTAGGAAACTTGGAGTACTACAATCGATACAGCCTACCGCATTCAGAATGCAAAAAATTTTAAATATCTTACGAAATAGGAGCATTGTTACCGAATAATGTTTAACTACGCATGCGCTAGCTTTTAAAACAATTCATTTACATAATTTAATAGACAGGCGTATTGAGCAACTTATATCAAAACCACAAACAAATATCGTGTAAATTCAAAATGTTATGAAAGATAAAATGATCAAAATTTTTTATTCTGCTCAAAAAAAAAAAAGGAAGGTGATAGGGGGTTTTATCAATATTTATTTACAATCACTGAACGTGGTATTACTATTGAGCATTAAATGAATCAAAATAAAAAGGTGAGTAAAGCCCCTTATAGTTTTTGAGAGAACTGTTCATTCTATCTCTCATAACCATTTGAATTTACACGGTATCTGTTTGGGGTTTCGATATAAGTTGCTTAATACTTTTGGCTATTAAATTATGCAAATGAATTTTTTTCTAAAAGTTAGCGCATGCGTAGTTAAAAAATATTTAGTAAAAATGCCCATATTTCGCAAGATATTTTTTTGCATTCTGATTGCAGTATGCTGTGTCTAATGCAATATGCCAAATTTCCTAAAAATGTTTTTGCCCTAGATCCCTATGTGTTATAATTAAAACAAACATTTTTTTAAAGTTATATCTCTATGAATACATATGGTAGCCTCATAAAAATTTATACATATAATCACAAAAATCCACATAATCACATGCTACAGCCAAAAGGCATTTACGGCTATATTCACCAATAACTTCAACTCCCGGTTGAAAACGAAAACTTGAAAAGCGTATAAAGGCAGGGTTCAACTTTTTAGCGACGTCTGACGCATTGCATCCGCCATCTAGCGACATTGTTATTTTAAGATTTTTTAGCTGAAAATAACCAATCAGATATTATATGAAAACATTGACACTAGATGGCAGAAGCAGCGTGTCAAATTTTCTTTGAAAGCTATACTCTGCCTTTAGACGCTTTTCAAGTTTTCGTTTTCAACCGGGAGTTGAAGTTAATGGGGAATAAGGCCGTTAAAGTATTACCTCGTATAGGGTGATCCGAAACATTTTGACTTTTTAATTTTTTACTGGTGGCATTTTCCTCTTAAGGACAAAACTTTTGCTGAAATATATGCGGTATAACATGTTCTTTATAATCCGAAAGTTTCAAGATTATTCCTAAAGAACTTTTCTAGATACTTGACAAAACGTCTGAATTCGAAACTGTTCAAATACTTATTGGTAGATAGCGTACTACGTAAGGAAAGTATTGTAATCATGACAAAATTTGACAATGAAATTTTGATGTATCTATATGTTTTGAGGTCCACTTAGATCATTTTTGCTATTTTTACGGTGATGTGTGTGTGTATGTATGTATGTGCGGAATCGTCTGACAATCAAATCTCCGAAACTAATAAAGATAGAACGATAAAACTTCAGAATTGACGCAGGTCTGGTGTACAGATGAATTTTCCAAATTTTGGTGAAAATTGGAAAAACAGAAGTGGAACATGTGGAACCGTAAGTCAGCATCTCAAAACCAGATCTAACGATTTTCTTCAAAATTGCTATATAAATACTCTGTTAGATGTTCTTTCGAGTGATATAGTTGGTTAGTTCCGAAAAATTGATAGGTGTTCTGTGTAAATAACTCAATTTCAGGTCTCGCACGTGCGTTCCATTAAAAACGGGAGCACAGATTTTTTTCCCCCCCAAACTAAGCATAACAACTCTTTTTTAGATATCCTTTCATATGTAATTGTTGTTTTCCGGTCAACAATTCAATTTGTCATGTTTTGGTGAAAGCCTGTATCTCAAAAACGGCTCTAACGATTTTCATGAAAATTGTTACGTAAATCAATTTTAGATATCCTTTCTCATATATTATATGGTTATTACAGAAAAATTAATGGTCATTCTGATTAGACAGTCCAGTTTTAGAAAGGCCGTTTGTCTGCAGAACTGGCTCCTAGGCCTGGGCGACCAAAAAGTGTTGCGAATGATCGAAATGTTAACACTGTTTGAGTAATCCTTCAAGAAAATCGGCGAATGACGTGTGACGGGATAGCGGCATCAACAAACATTTCGAAAACGTCGATATTTCGCATTCTACGCAACAATTTACAGCTTCGCTATGTTTGTTCCAGACGGGTCCCTCATCACCTTACTAAAGAACAAATGAAAACAAGAATTTACCAATGTTGTAAATGGAAACAGATGATTCAAAATGATCCAAATCTCTTAAAGACTTTAATAACAGGTGATGAAACTTGGGTGCATCATTATGATCCCCTTACCAAGTCCGCAACAAGTGTATGGAAACGTACTGATTCTCCGCCTCTGAAAAAAATCCGACAAACCAAATCTGCTGGAAAGACCATGATGATTAATTTCTTTGATCATAAAGGTGTAATCTATCTGCATGCTGTGCCTCCAAAAACTACTGTGAATGGTGAATATTATGCTTCAGTTTTGAAAATTTTGCGACAACACATATCGAGAAAGCGCCATGAACTGGTAGGGATTTGGACATTACATCACGATCATGCTCGCTCGCATGTCGCTACTTCTGTTCAGCAATATCTTAGTAAATGCAATATTAAAATCATGCCACATCCCCCTTACAGTCCAGATCTCGCACCATGCGATTTCTGGCTGTTTCCGGCGTTGAAGGAGAAGCTCCGTGGCAGAAAATTTAATACAGATTCTGAAGTTATTTCAGCAGTGGAGGGTTCTCTGAAGCAGCTTCCAGAAAAGGGCTTCTCTAATTGTTTTGAAAAGTAGGTTGAACGATGGGACCGTTGCATATCATCTGACGGAAGGTATTTTGAAAAAGAATGATGTATTTTTTGCTGTAAATATATTTCTTGATTTTTTATAATTTTACTCTCAGTTTTTATGGAATGCCCTTTGTGTATATATATATATATATATTTAATCTTACGAGTTGCAAATATTTAAATTGCAGTTAAATAAATGTTTAAGTTGTACATATCTTTAGTTTTTTAATGGGTAATTGAAAACTTTTTTGTAGTTTGAAAGTTGCAAATAACTATTTTTATTTTTAGTTAACATTTAAACCAAACTTTACAATTTGAAAAATAAAATTTATTTCAATTTTTTATTGAATACAATGTTGTTTAACAAAGTTAATTAACACGTACAATGTTGTTTGAATGCTATATAAACAATAAATACGAAAAAATAGGACACTCACAAATGCTACAGAAAAGGAAATTAAATTAAAATACTCATTGTTGAAATATAATATATCGCTCCACGTCAACTCAATAACTAAACTAACTAGCGCGCGTTAGGTGCGCACGCATACATTGAAAGGATGATACAAAACAGTGACGTAGTAATATCGTCATAACTACATAGCAGTGACGTCACACAATGGAAGTAAAGGTAATAGCCGGGAAATACAAATTCCCATATATATATGAGTGTGTGAGTTATGAAAAATTTAGAAGCAATCCTGAGGCAATATCTTGAAATTCCGATGAAAATATGTACACGACAGAATTGCCTCTTAAAGATGTGAGACATTATATAATGGACTGTAAAAAATGAGGCTAGTACTGGCATAATATGAATTCTGGAAATTCATGTCGCAGTTTATAAGTGCCCAAACAAAGTTTAAATAGGTAAGGCAATTATGGAGAACTGTATCATTCAGAGACACAAATACAAAATGTAACTAATAGTAGAGAAAGGAGGAAAAAAATAAAAAGCTATTTTGGGGGGAGGGGCGGGGTGTAGAATTACATCTTCTAATAAAGCCTCTTTCAGTATCAAAGCGTATGCTCATACAAATAAATTTGTTTTTGTGAATTTTCGCTAATCCAAAGACCTGTTTTATTCTCCTCTCCTAATCTAGGATTATTTAAACTCATCGAGAATTTAAAATTTTCAATTCTTTATAATTTTACATTGAAATTGGGTATTAAGTTTGAATAAATTAAGAAAAGATACACAATTCAAAAATTGCAGTTATGCAAACATATTTTTTTTAGGTTATACTTATTTAAATTAAATGTGTTATGTAGAGTTAAAAAAGTTATTTAGTCAATTTTTCCTAACCAGTGTAGTAAAAAGTAAATTATAATAAAAAATGTGTATTTTTTTAATATTAATATGTAATCTACATTGAAATTGGAGACTTTAATTTTGAAATATTTTTCATAAATTTAAATGACTAGTTTTGAAATCGATATTCTTCGAAAACACAAAATTGCGCACAGATAAGCGACTGTCATTTGTTTAGCACCCTTGTTCCATTTTCAAACTGTTACGAACGTTCTATTTATTATGCAATATAAATAAATGTGCGTACTGATTTATTTTAAGCCATAATATTTAAAGCTCGAGTCAAACTTAAGCTTCATTTAAGTATTTCACGTTAAACTAAAGGCTGTATCATTTGATCTTTATATTTACGTATAAATATATATGCCAAAATTGTAGTTATAAAAGTGTATTTATTTAAAGTAAACCTTCATAAATTAGTTTAGTATGAAGAGTGTGGAAATTGTTTTTCTGTAACGAGTATTTATCAAAAAACCGTTTTGCATCAGATTTCATTGTATAGCCAACGAGCTATAAATAGCCAAGAATCAGACATTTCCAATATTTTTTACAGACGATATAGAGTGATTCTGCCGAATTTATTATTATTATGAATATACATAACCGCATGAGGAGAATATTCTGTATTTTTTTTTTCACGTATGCGCCTATAGAGACCTTCCTTGTAAGTCTCTGTAGCGTAAAAATGCAATAAACTTTATGTACGTAATGGCTAATTTAAAGAACTAAGTGTAATAGGTTTGGGTGCTGCTATGCTACAATTTCTCCAGTTCGTGGTAATGCTACATTTCGGCATCTATAGTATATGACTGCACCCCTAGTTTGATATGCAAGATGTCCATTGCGAAAATTTATTCTGATTCAATCATATCAGCCCAAAAGGGGAATATTCTTCAACCCCATCTCTTGAAACCATGCAATTGCTAACTCAACGCTAAGTCCAGTGTAAAAATAGGGGTGATAGAGAGAAAATAAGCGGTAAGAGAGGGCCAAATGACTGGATGTTTTATAAATCCCAACCTTTCGGTCAATTTGGCACCCCTCCAAGAATCTGAACTCGTACTCACTGCTAGTTATAGGAAACGTGGTTACACTATAGCTGTGCTGTCAACTATTATTATTTATGGGAAGCCCTTATAGCCCATATTTCATCTTCTATTGCATTTCAGTGCTTCAAACTTAAAATGTGAGGATTATACCTATGAAAAATTATGCAAATTCAATTTTAATGTCTAAGGTGTTAAGCTTTTTTTTTTTTTTTTTTTTTTTTTTTTTGTAATAGGTTTACGTACTTTTCCCAGGAATTTATGTACGTCTAAAAGTAAACAATATTTTTTTGTTTTGAATAGCCATAATTTATTAGTCTTCATAATAGTTTGTCTGGTTGTTACTTTCCCCCCCCCCCCTACCATTGAGAACGGTCATCAAAGATTAAATTCTAATTACTAAAAAGGTACGCGAGATTTTCAAAAATACACAAAACATTTGCTGTTTTAGAAACCGTTAAACATTTCGTATTAATTTGGTCTCGAATAATGTTTAGCAATACTGCCATACCGGCCGAGGCAAACAAATCATTGTATTTACAACTACGAAGGGTTTTTACAACGAGTGATTGTAATCATCATTGGCAAAAGACTTCTTTTCCCCACAGACGATATGCATTGACTAAGAAAATACATTAAAATAAACTATTTTTTCGTTCATGCGTTAAAATGACTGACATTTAAAGTTCATTGCTATGCCTTAAAAATAGTATCACTTTAATGATTATTTCTTTGGTATCTTTTTACAAACTTTTCTTAGTTTCAGTTTCGAAAAAACATATTTAGCTCAAATTATTTAATATTCAATTACCAAGTTTATGGATAAGATTTAACATATGCAAATAACTTTTGATGACATTCTTCCTGGGATAAGAAACCGGAGGTGTAACTCTCTATATAAAACCTTCAACGATCAAAGATGAAAGTACTAGTATCGCAGACCCCATTCTGATATTTGCTGACACTGGTGTAGATGTGTATTTAATGATTTCAAAGGACGCAGACATTCGGGCAAATCATGACTTTTACCGATTTTTGCCTCGAGTTTAATATTACACTGAATATAATTTCAAGAAGTTAATCAAAAGATTTGTCCTTCTTGAAATGCGCATCAACTCTATCAGAGATGAAATCTGTTTTCCTTGAATCTCTGGTTACTCTAGTTGTAAGGATGCTCGGCGGTGGTCATGGCACTATAAAATTTGCATAATTTTTTATCAAATTTAATGGTTGTAGGTATACAATTTAATGGTATAAAATCAGATTCTAAAAGACCTTAAATCAAAAAGATCAGAATCTAAGTAACATCCGGTTGCACTCAATAATTCCAAAAAATAAAACTAATATCCGAAGAACTTTTATGTAAGACTAAGACTGTTATGTGAGACTAACATACTATACACTAGACCACATAATCTAGAGCATAGTGCAGATATTTAGGATACGTTTCAAATGGCCATTTATTCGGATTTTAGGCCGATAGCTATAAGTATGTTTGCGGACTCCATTTCTGTGTTTCTGATAAACTGAACACTTCAAAGGAAATATTTATCATATCCTATTTCTCGAGTTATCAAACAATTTAAAGAAAAGATAAGGGTGACAGTCAAGGAGCACTAGACCAGGAATTGAACCCTAGTCCATGGTAACGTGCCAATGCTCTTCCACTCAAACATAGTCTGCCGATTTTACACTTTTCTGGAAATTAAGGTGTGAAACAAAAAACAGCGATTCGCGATTCATTTGATTTCAAGAGAAAAAATAAATCATTATGTTCCTTTCAAATATAACTAAGAAATGATTTTATGTAAATATAAAGAATAAAAAAAAAAGAATATAATAGAATTTAAAAATATAGCGAAATCAAATCCATGTTCAGATAAATGGCAATAAGGGATTTTATTATTCACAATTTACATCTCAATCAAATAAGAAAAGCTTCAATTAAAATTGGCTTATTGAATTTTTAGAAGAATCGAAAAGTATATTCCTACTAAAACAAAGGCTTCTTAAATAAAAGGGTATTTGTGAAATAATATATAGGTTCTTTTATATCACTTGAAACGGATTGTTATACATTTTGTGGTATCTCATTCCGTAAGCTCTTAACCCCAGAGTCATAGCTATTTTTTTTTTCCTAACATTAAGTAATATATTCTTTGTCCTATAACATTGTTTCTATTTCTTTGATCATCTTAAATTATTCGTTTAAATTCTTTATAAAATTTTATCTTTAAATTAATTAATATCCATATTCATTTTTCTATGACAGAGATTTAAATCTCTTTTTCTAAATAATGTGTAATGTTTAAGTAATCATTTTAGTATGCAAATATTAGTGGAACCGCACTCTATTGTAATCGAAATGACTGGAATTGTTAGTGTAAAATAATCTCTTCCCAGGTGATTTAATTTGTTATGCATCTCCACGGATTATAGGTGTTTATATAATCTCTACTCACTGCGTGTAATCGAGCATTCGCAGACTGATATTGCAGAAACAGTTCAAACAGATTAGCTATGGGGAAGCCAAAACATATAATTAACTAGTGGATCTGCAGATCAGGATCCTCAACGTCCTATTTTTGCATGACGCATCATTCAGCGGATCATTTTTATTTATCACTTATTATATGATATATATATAGTATCAGGTGGGTTGTGGGCGTTTAATTACTTTAAGAATACTAATTCTATTATTTACTTAACTTTTAATAAAGAATTAAAGTATTTACAATTATTTACATAGAAGTTAATGAGCATTTAAAATCAATTATCAAAGTAAGTTCAGCAGTCAATAAGTCGTCAAATTAATTATGATTCGTCACATAAGGAAATCGTCTGGCATTTCACTAAAATCGTCAAGCGTGAGATAATCAAAGTAATCAAAATACAGGCATTACGTCCATCGAGCACACAGCTCCGTCAAAGACTCGTTGATGAAAACTGAACTCTATTCCTTCAGCGCTCTTAGCAGTAGCCCGGGCAGGAAGTAGCATCGTTCACGTCATGAACACACACTTCCTCTAGTATTCTGAGTGCGGGAAAACAAAACCCAGATCACGTGATCCTGGATTCCGCAGTTGCAGCAAGCGAGGTTGGGGGGGAAGAAACAGAATGCCGGATGCCGATCCACTATATATATATATATATATATATATATTGATTTGATTGAATTCTTGCATAAACATTTCTGAGGAAGGCTGCCGCCCCCTCAGCCCCCTGCTATAACTCTTTTTGTATAGAAATCTGTATAAATCTGTATGTATATGGTTTTACTAATAACTGATAGTCTTGTGTTAACTCCCTATAATTCATAAATACTTGAACGAAATTTCATGCAAAATGATTGCATAACATATCAGAGTTATTTTATATAACCCTATGCCCACACTTTTCCACAGAAAAACATGCATTTAAAATTCTAATAAAATTCCATTATATTTAATTAGGTGCACTAACCTAAATGAAACGAATGTATATTTTTTATATCCATAAAAACACGTTTGATGTAGAATAGGGTATCGAAATCATTCAGTAATCACTGCAAAAAAAAAAAAAAAAAAATGATTATAGTGAAACAATACTTTAAAATTGATGGGAGTGTACTTCAGGTTGTGCCCTTTATTAACCCGATCAAGTTATCGTGGGTCGTTGGAGACCCGAGACATTTTTCTGTTGTCTCAAACCTATGAATCCATATATAGAAGAAATACCCATCTATCGTGTCCATGATTTTTTCCGTAAAAATACCATTTTAAAATTTTATTATGTAATCTGAATTTTTCAAATATCTCAATTTGTTCAAAAGTTATGAATAGAAGACCCATGATAAACTGACAAGGTGACGAAAAAAGCGATAACCTGATCGGGTTAATATAGACTTATATTTATGTGCACCATTTGTTGTTTACATAACTTTCAGAAGATGTACAGGGCTGCGAATATTTAAGCCATAAAATTCACTGTTTGTGGAAGTGCTTCACTATATTATATTACCATGTCCATTGAAGCTGCTCAGGAATTTAAATTAATTCCTCATAGCCGTACGGTAAATAATGTATATTTTAAGCTATATATATATATATATATATATATATATATATATACATACATACATACATACATACATACATACATATGTGTGTGTGGGGGTACATCTTTTGAGGCTTCCTGGATACCGAAGTCAAGTTTTTAACGTTTGATGTTTGTCTGTGTCTCTTAGACTAAGTTCAAAAAATAATAATTTCAGGCGATCCAAATTTTGTAATTTTAAGTTAATACGTTCGATACGAGAAAAGTTTGTTCAAGAATGATAAGTTCCAATGAATGTTGTGTGTGAAAGTTGTCTCAATAATTGTAAATTAACTTTTGAATTTAATAAAGGATTTGAATTTTATATAAATTATACATGTAAGTACAATAATGAAACGGGGGTTGAGGAGGGCGGTAGCTCCCTTCCCCACATAGAAGTATTTGTCAAATAAAGCTGTTCCGAAGCCTAATTTGAATTGTTTTAACATAAGTTTGCATAACAGTATTCGTTATCTTACCCTTTAATCTCCAATCTGTATTTACAGTATTAAATTTCAGGGTAACAAAAAGTCGTGCGAGTGACACACCAGATTATTTTTCTTTAATTAAAGTTAACGACTGCAAAATGGTTTTTTGCATATGTATTTTGTCATTTTATGGAAAATACGTTTAGTGTAAGTGCGCTCGTTTTAAAATGCTACTTACTTTATAGATTGTAAAAATTAAAATTTTATAGAAATTAGGCAGCATTCTTTGTTGAAAAAAAAAATTATTTTGTCTTAGTTAAAATTTAATCCGGAAAATAATTTTAAAAATATTAATAACATCCTTTTGCGATGCATCTATAAATATAACCCTTAATAAAGAAAGACACGAAAATTTAACTCAATTCAATTTAAGCCAAAAATTAAAAAAGTAGAAAAGGAAACAAAAAAACTGCTTTTCATTAAAATAGTGAAATGGGAGCTACTTTAATTCGTTTTACGAAGCTTCACTGGTGGCAAAATTAAGAACAAATTATTTCTCTCCATCCTTTTCAAGTAAACTCACAGACAAGAGAAAAATTATGAATCACTTCGATGTCATACATTTAAATGAATGAGAATGAATTTGTGAAGCGACATTTTTAATTGTGTCAAATAGTGGTTCTCTGTTGCTATTCGTTTATCAAAATAATTGGGCTATTTGTTTACTGCAAAATATGTGGGTAAAATCGGCTTATGCTTTTAAATTTTGCTTTTCTCATTCATTGTAATTTGTATCTCATTTATAAAATTATTTTATTTACGTTCAAATCTAAAACTCTAATGAAGACAAAATCGTAATAAAGCCACGGGATCTTTTAAGAATATTTTTAATGGTTTGCTGTTTAATGGCTCTCCTACGATAAATTTAATATGATTCATATGCAATGTATAGTTATTTTATTTTAAAGTGCACACATTTTATCATCGATATTATATAATTAGATCCCCAATGTGCTGCAAAAGAATATTCCCGCAGATTAAAATATTTTTTAATCATCCTTTCAGATATTGACTGCACATACTGTAACTTGAAGATTTTCTTTGATTAATACTCACTTCGACAAACGATTCGCACTGTTTAAACATATTTATGAAACTAAAATTTCGGAATCTTTCCCGAATAATTCTTCTGCACTCGTATGTAAGTGCGAACAAAAAGTGTTGAATGGGGTCATCCTCGTCCACTCATTTTCAGCTCTTCTGAAACATTTCACACACAATTCTATTTCATGAATTGAGATTTTTTTTTAAAATAAGGTTCGTTTGTTCTATTTTTATGTCCGGTATCTGTACCAGTTCAAAGATATTTTATGGCTATTTTTCATGTGCTGCTTTTAATATCAGACAATGTGACAACCACCACGGCCCCGTACCTCAATGAACTCTTTCTTCGTGGATCTGTAAAATTTTCTAAATTAAATATTTTTGTACTTAAGAATGAAAAAAATGATCGCAGAGTTTAACATGCTCCATTAAAAGACACACAATCACAAGTCCAACGAGCCACAGTTGTATTCCAATAGTGGTCAGTTTTAAAATTTTATGGGGGAGGGAGAGAAAACAAAAGCCAATCAAGTCAATAACAAATTAACAAAAAGCATTTTATGTAACATTCAATTATAAGATTTAACATTTACTAACGTAATGAAAAATAAATAAATCAATGAACTTGCAACAAAACCAGTAAACGAATTACCTCTCAAATTTGCAGAGCTTCGGTCAAATTCTTCTTCATAAAGGGCAACACTCTTGAAATTAGAATTAGATTTTTTCTTTCTCGTATTTTGATGAGAGCATTCATTTCAAGGCTGAATTACGACACAGCAACTCTTAAAAGTTGTCGTTATTGGACATTATTGTAGTACTGGAAGTGGACATCTCAGAAAATGCCACAAATATAAGGTTTAACTAAATAAATGGATGCACTTATTTATCCCATGAGAGGGTCGGAGAAATTAGCTCAAACTAAAAAAATACAAAAATTAAACAAAATTCAACCAAACTTATTTGAAACTACGAGGAATTAACAGTGACATCGCAAAATGCTTAAAATAAATTCATCGGGTTGCCAAGTCGGGCGAGAAACTTAATATCAGAAATACAATTTTCATTCTATTGGATCCTATATAAAATTATTAGGAAACTAGTATATAACCCCGTCAAAAATGACGGAATGTGAAATCAATTAAGGTAGTGAATCAACGAATGCTTTGCCTGCTTCGATGGACACTCTATTTAAAAGGGACTAACGTGCAAGTTGCACCAGACGGGACTAATATGCAAGTTTTGTACCTGACGGGACTCATGTGCAAGTTGCACCGAACGAACAAACTATTTCTTTTAACGAAAATACCTACTAACCCAGGACGATAGGTTTAACATAACGTATCATATTATATATCGTAATATAACTCAGTACTTATTTCGCTTCCTTCTTCGACTCGTTTTAATAAGTCATTTTCATATGTATGGGCAAATTTAATATTTTTTAATTTTTCGCGTGAAAACATTATTTCATCTTATGCCTCCCCCCCCCCTCAATATATATATATATATAACAATAACTGGTAAAAATTTTTGGCAACAATCATCATAAATTTCAATGTCCAATTTTGAAATTATTTTCATATTTTAATTAATTTTAAAATATCTAATCAAAACTTCGTTACAAATAAGGTACCCAATGAAAGGTACCCTATTTATAACGAAGTAACCTTAGGTACCTTATTTTGCAACCTTATTCATTTTAACTAATTTGATAAATATGGCAATCAACTGTTTGTTTATATCAGGTAAGTGCATTATCATGATCGCAAGAAAAGGATGCAATAACTATTAGCCCATAATTTTTAGGATTGAATTTTGATTTTACCCTCCATGGGTATTTTAGAATTGCAATGGTAGTTATGAACTTCCGTTGAAATCTTTTTACATATTGAGATTAAGGGAAAGGTGCCAGCACAAAAAACGTTCAGTTTTGAAAGATCTTTCTAGTGATGTAACATTTATGCAGATTAATTAAAAAAATAAATAAATAAAAATAAAAATACATAGCATTTCTAAGGGGGGGGGGGGGGGGGGGGAATGGCTACCAAAAGTCTCTGTTTTGAAGCGGTCTAAACCGGAATCGTTCCTGACAGAAGATGGTCATTATTATTATTCTATAATATTTCTATATAAAAATATTAGTGATAAATCGGAATAAAATGTTGACAAGTATGTAAATCCTGCTGATTTCCATCACCCTACTAACCGTAGGTGATGGAAGTATTATATTCGCTCCAAAAATTCAATATCGAGTTTTCACATGATTAACACGTTTTAAAGTCTCCCGAGCCAAAAAAAAAAAAAAAGAAAAAAATTTTTTTTCAGCAATCGGTTAGTATGTGTGTGGAGAATCTTCTGACTATCTATAAGCTGACTTCTGATTTTTTTGACTTTTGGTAAAAATTGGAAAACCAGAAGTTGGACATATGAAACCGGAAGTCCGTATCTCAAAATGGGCTTAGCGATTTTCTTAAAAGATGCTACATAAACGCCCTATTGCAGGCCCTTTCCTATGTAATAGTTCGTTAGTTCGTGAAGATTGGTAGGCGTCCTGTATCAGTAGATCAATTCTTGCAAGCGCATTCTTTTAAAAACGGCTGTACTTATTTTTTTTTCAAACTCGACCTATTAACTCTTTCAGATATCCTCTCGTATGTAATTATTTTCCGGTCGATAATTGAGTTTGCCAAGTTTTGGTGAAGGTCAGTATCTCAAAAACGGCTCTAATGATTTTCTTGAAAATTACTACATAAACCCTTTTTCAGATATCCTTTAGCATGTATTACGTGGATATCACAGGAAAATTAACAGTCATATTGCCTATCCTTATTAGGTAAGGTAGTTTTAAATCTCTGAAATAGGTGTTTTAAGAAAACGGCTCTGCCGAGGAGCACCCAACTTTCTCCAAAACCTATGATAGACCCTATGAAAAGATAAAAACTAGTATGTTGTGCCCATTACAAAACTTTCTTCTCTATTTTCCTGTACAAATTCACGCAACAGAAATTATTTGTTCTATCATGAATGAAGACTATTTTCATCTACGAGAAATATAACACGAAATGTCCAACGAAAGTGAATTTTTATTTTGCAGATGGCATTTTTCCCGTTCGCAAGGAAATTTGCAGTATAGCAGCATCATCCATTGTCCGATATGCATCCAAACTGAAACCGCATAATGTTCACAATAGCCTCACAACATATTAAATTTTGTTCGAGTGGATAGGATAACTGACATCAAAAGTTGATAGGTTCTAATTTATGTAAAGGTGAAACTACATATACATTTTCATGTAATTTTTCGCAGTAGTTCTGAGATGCAGTGGGAACAAAATTTTTGTCACACACAGAGACAGGCAGACACAGATATTTTCTAAAAATAGTCAAATCGTATTCTGTACTTCTCAAAACGTGCATTCCATCGGAAACAGGAAGAATTTAATACTCTCTTCAACTGAACGCAGAAGAAAGTAAAAAATGAAAATGAAAAATTTTCTATTATTAGATAAAATACATTATATATATATATATATATACATACTAGCAGTAATACCCGGCGTTGCCCGGGTTGACCTATAGATACCGAATTGTGTATGCATGCTGTCAAGTTATTAAAAAAAAAAAAAAAAAAAAATCTTCATTACTGCATGGTACCTATAGAGATGTTTAAAAAGACGAAAGTATTGATAAGGATGGTTTCCCCAACAGGAGAATTGGCTCAGATTTCCGAACCTTAGATGTACAGGTTTCCAAACGACCTTAAATGTTTCTTAAATCTTAGGACTTGAGCCAAAGAATTAAAACAATGTTAGGAGGTACTGTACTCCGCTCATTACCTCTTTAAAGGCGGGTGCCCCCCCCCCCCCCCCCCGAGCACCAAGGTTGTCATTTTTTTAACTGCAAAAATGCTGCAGGCTTGTAAAAAAAAAAAAAAAAAAAATTACCTTAAATAATAAAGAAAAAAGCAAAAAAGATTAAATCATCCGAAGACTTAAATTGTATACGTGGCATATTTTGAACTGAAAAAATGCTACAGGCTCGTTAAAAAAATAGTGCTTAATAATTAAAAACCCCAAATAATAATAATAAAAAAAATTATAAATCTAGTAACCATGGTTTTCGGAGGTATATTTCCTGTGTTAATCAAAAAAAAAAAAAAAAAAAAAAAAGTGAAATATAAACAGTTTGTAAACAGACACTAAGAGGGATTTGGTTTTTAATTGTCCAAGGCCAAAAACCAGATAAAAAGCAATAAAACACTTCTTGATTTTCAAAACACAAATTTTGCGAGTTTAGATTCAGAATACACATTTGAAAGTTCCATGTAAATTTCAATGTAAATACTGTCGTCATGAAGGAAAATGAGTCTAAAGTACTTCTTTATATACAACATTGGTTGTTTTCCCAGAAGGACAATAAACGAAAAGTTTGTTTGCTGCTCCTACACTTGAACATCCTACATACAATTGACCATGAGCAAAACAATCCTCCTGTAATTGTAGGCCAATAACCTGCAATGTCTGTCCCTGCGATTTGTTTATAGACATTGCAAAACTTAATTTCACTGGAAATTGTAAACGCTTAAACTGAAATAGCAGATCTGAAGTTATTAAAGGTATTCTAGGAATAAATATAATTTCCCCTTTGCCACAACCAGTTTCAACTTGTGCTTGAATGACATGAAGATGTAAAGCCGTTATTATTAATCTTGTACCATTACAGAGCTTAGGCTGATCTAAATTTCGTAAAAGTATTATAGGAGCTCCAACTTTTAATCGTAGCGTATGAGGAGGCAGTCCTGGAATATCTAAAGAATTGAGGATCTCCGTAGGGTAGTTGAAAACTTCATTTTCATCCATGACTGTATCTACAGAATTGTATATTGTAGGATCACCTGGAATCTTTTGCAAAAGCTGTTCGTTGATAGAATGAACTGTAACATTCTTTGGTGCCATTATCGCTCTTTCACACAACCAGGATACGTCTTGTGTATAAAATTTGGAAATATCTTTTCTGTTAATTCAGAAACACTTGTAACTACTGTGGTAATAGAAGACATGTTAATCTTGTTCTGAGAATCGACAAGTGTTTTTCCTTCTCCAAGTTGTAGTAAATTGTCAGCAAATAATCCAGAATGTTGATCACCATAAATTCTTGCTCGCATGTTAATTATAAGTTTGAAGACTGTAACATGTTTCCACAAAGAGGAGGATTTATGGCATGCTCTAATTTCATCAGCTTTAGTGCCCTTAAGAATGACTGGGAGAGTCTGACGAAAATCTCCCGATAAGACAACAGTTAAGCCACCCATCAAATGATTGTTGTTTCTCAAATCTTGTAGAGTTTTGTTCAATGCTTCTAATGCTCTTTTATGCGCCATTGTACATTCATCCCAGACTATAAGTTGACATCTTTTAAAAACCTCTCCCATGCCAGAATTTTTGGTTATTTTACAAACAGCTTCATCATTTGTAGCTAAATCCAAAGGAAGTTTAAATGTTGAATGAGCTGTTCGACCTCCAGGCAACAATGTAGCAGCTATGCCGGAAGAGGCAACTGCTACAGCAATTTTATTTTGTTTTCGCACATTGGCCAATAATAAGTTTGTCACAAAAGTTTTTCCTGTACCACCTGAAGCATCTAAAAAGTAAATGCCTAAAAAGTAAAAATCTAAAAAGTTCACTATCGTTGAGTAAGCATTTCTCTGATTTGGGAGTAACTTGGGCTCATTTTCATTTATATATCGAGATAAGGAGCTGATGTCATAGGAAGTTTTTCTTATAATTTCTGTAGGTACACTGGTAACTTGTGTTCTATTTGCCTGTGGTAGACCAAACGAAGTTAACTGTGGTCCATCCATCGATGCTATTGTATCTTCTATTTCAATTAAAGCTCTGTTGTACATTTCATCTGTGTAAACTACTTGAAAAGTAGGGTTTGCAAGTTGCGCTTGGTGCTTAAAATCTTCTGCCAAATCACCTTTGTATTTCTTCCGTAGTTCTGAAGGGCTTCCTACATCACAGGTTTTCAGTAGAATAGAAAATAAATGTCTTAAGCGCTTTGGCTATTGGCATATGGCTGCTTCTCTTAATGTAGCATCCCACTGGTTATCATTTTCAAGCAATCCACGTCTGTAGCAAGCTTCTCTAAATGTTTGACAAATAATGCCATCAACTGTTCTAAGATCTTCAATATTTTTAGGGCCTTGAACTTGGTGGAGCAACAGTCTTAAAAGAAAAACATTCATGCTGGCTTGGATGAACAGTAAAAACTCTACCCAAAGCACTGTCGAATTTAACATCTGGATAACCTTCAACTGGATTTCCTCTTTTTCTTCTACTCCATTATTTATTGTTCCACGTGTAATAAGATTACAATTGGTGATAGAGTAAAGTTTGAGCAAACATATCCGCTTGGCATAATTTAAAGAAAGCAGTGAGAGTGGTTTCTCTAGGAGCCACAGCTTGTTGCGCAGCTGTTTCATTAGTAAAGTAAACTCTTTGTCCATTTTCTAAATGGACTGCTAATTGCTGGACTGCGGCATACCTTTCATGAATAGGGAAAGAAAAAATTCTCCAGAAGGCTTCATTACTGCTTATGTAACGATCTTGTTGAAAAATAATAACTTCATCATGCACAGTGTCTTGTAGAGCGAACATAGCTGCATCAGAACCCTTGTTAACATACTTGCATACATATTTGATGGACTTAACGGAATTACAAAATTCGACATTAATGTGAGCATTAAACATTTTAGTCAAGGGAGGGCAGTATGGAACTATCCATCTGTTATCAATTTCATGGTGTCCAATTTGGGTTGTAACACCTCCATCCTCGGGTTTTCTTCTACGATATGAGGGATACCCATCTTCTCCAGTTTGAGTATCTTTTAAAAATGGTTTTGGGTAGCGTTTTTTACATACGTTGTCTTTCATGCAGGGTGAATTGATATTTAGAGATCCACATGGTCCATGTACCATTTGAATTTTAACAATTTCAAAGAGATTTTTGTCTACGTTAGTGTCTGGAAGTTCAGCTGAGATAACCGAATCTATGTCATTTGCCTGAATTTTATTAGTCAGCCAAAGCAAAATATGAGCATGAGGCAATCCTCTCTTATCATTCAATTGTGTACATGTGGCATCTTACTGGTCCAAAAATTTTTAATTTTATGATGAAATCCATCATTTTCAATAATTTCAATCGAAACACCCTAGCTGTAAGATCATGTCTGTGAATGTAGGTTTGTCCAGGTAGTAATTCATCCTTGATTTCTTTCCATTTAGCATTGCATGTGAACGTAATGAACAGGTCAGGTCGTCCAAAATTTCGAACGTACGTCATTGCATCCTGAGTCCTTTCATGCATGTAACGTGGGCTTCCTCTGAAACTTGATGGTAGAATGCAAAGTTGGCCAATCTGTGTTCCAGCAAGATCATTATTTATGGCATCTCTTAAATGAACATATTGATCACATTTTAATTCTTTCTGATGAGTTCTAATATAACGTAATCTTTCAGATTCTGTTTTAGCATACATATCAACAGCAAATTGGTGGAAAAGATTTCTCGTCAACATTAAATAATCTGAAGAATTGCTACGAACCATAAATCTGTAGGCATAGAAATCCATGCAAGAAACCTTTTTGTTGGAATGTACACCGGCTTAGGGTATATCGAAGTGATAACCATCTTCTCCATGTACAAACAGTAAAAGGTACTGCAAGGCATCATAAGATCGATGAGTTTCAGCTATAACTTGCAAAGTATTGTCTCGAGATTTAAGTACAATGTTTCCCATGTTCTTCACCAGCAATAATTACAGCCACTTCATTACATTCTGGCAGATTATATCGTCTAGCATGTTCTGCAGGTGGTCTCTTGTCAGCATCAATGATAATTTTGTGTTCAGCTGTAGGAATGTTTTCCAGAGCATATTTAAAACTTTGAATATAATGATTCGAAGCATGGAGCATCTCCTGAAGTTGCAGAATGAGTTCAAATTTTGTTGCTGGGTTTGTGCTACACTTGTTTTGTGCTTGTTGTTGCAAATCGGAAATGAAGTACAATTGAAGATATTTTCCATGTTCATTTAATGTGGGTTGCAGTGAACCTAATCATGATAAATCTGACCTTGAACTTTAAAACTAGGCATGAAACTTCGTTCAGTAATTATGTTTGCTCCGAAAGAGGTCATTGCAAAAGCAGAATTGTAAGCTTGTATATTTTGTAGGAAATGTTTTGAATCAGATGTACTGCCTGTGATTAATGTTATCAAAGGCTCGGGAGGATCTTGAATTGAAGTCAATACAACTTTTCCATTACTACAACACATTGCTGGTGATTCTCTAGGCCACTTTTTAGCACCACAACTGTCACAAATTTTTGACATTGATCCAATGCTTACCTGATACTGAGATGCATAGTCAAAATCTGGATTGTAGTTAAAAGCACATAAACTCCACTGGTTAGTAGTCATGGAACGTGATCTTCCAGCAGCGTTTCTTACAGCATCCTCTTGAAGCCTTCGATTGCGTTCTTCTTCTGTTTCGCGTTGTCTTTGTGCTTGCTTTCTTTTCGCATTCGAAGATATCCAAACGAAGTACGTTTTTTTCGGTGGCATTATGACTTATTTCATGTGTATTTTGTATTAACCGCACAACACAACGAAATTATGTACTCTACGAAATCGATAAAACGATACCCATTACTTATATTCACAACAGATGTAAGTACATTTGTGAAAGATACGGATATAAATAAGAACGTAACCAAATTTTAGTAGAAACCGTATTGGATATAAATAAGAACGTAACCAAATTTCAGTAGAAACAGTATTTTTTGATCGATGTTTAAGAACACAGTTCGTATACTTTCGCAAAAACGAAAGTTTTATATACAAAAGAGAATAGAAGTAATATTGAAAAAAGTGTACCAAAATCTCAAAAGAAACCGTATTTTTTTAACTATGTTTAAGAACACATTTCATATACTTTCGCAAAAAGGAAAGTTTTATATATAGAAGAATTAAAATTAAAAAGAGGGTAATAGTTATATATAAAAAGATAAAGATAAAAAAAAAAACAGTTTGTAAAAAAGAACGTAATCAAATTTCAGTAGAAACAGTATTTTTTGATCGATGTTTAAGAGCACAGTTCGTATACTTTCGCAAAAACGAAAGTTTTATATACAAAAGACAATAGAAGTAATATTGAAAAAAGGGTACCAAAATTTCAATAGAAACCGTATTTTTTTTTAACTATGTTTAAGAACACATTTCATATACTTTCGCAAAAAGGAAAGTTTTATATATAGAAGAATTAAAATTAAAAAGAGGGTAATAATTATATATAAAAAGATAAAGATTAAAAAAAAAAAAAAAACAGTTTGTAAAAAAGAACGTAACCAAATTTCAGTAGAAACAGTATTTTTTGTTCGATGTTTAAGAACACAGTTCGTATACTTTCGCAAAAACAAAAGTTTTATATACAAAAGACAATAGAAGTAATATTGAAAAAAGGGTACCAAAATTTCAATAGAAACCGTATTTTTTTTTAACTATGTTTAAGAACACATTTCATATACTTTCGCAAAAAGGAAAGTTTTATATATAGAAGAATTAAAATTAAAAAGAGGGTAATAATTATATATAAAAAGATAAAGATTAAAAAAAAAAAAAAAAGCAGTTTGTAAAAAAGAACGTAACCAAATTTCAGTAGAAACAGTATTTTTTGTTCGATGTTTAAGAACACAGTTCGTATACTTTCGCAAAAACGAAAGTTTTATATACAAAAGACAATAGAAGTAATATTGAAAAAAGGGTACCAAAATTTCAATAGAAACCGTATTTTTTTTAAACTATGTTTAAGAACACATTTCATATACTTGCGCAAAAGGAAAGTTTTATATATAAAAGAATTAAAATTAAAAAGAGGGTAATAATTATATATAAAAAGAAAAAGATAAAAAAAAAAAAAGCAGTTTGTAAAAAAGAACGTAACCAAATTTCAGTAGAAACAGTATTTTTTGTTCGATATTTAAGAACACAGTTCGTATACTTTCGCAAAAACGAAAGTTTTATATACAAAAGACAATAGAAGTAATATTGAAAAAAGAGTACCAAAATTTCAATAGAAGCCGTATTTTTTTTAACTATGTTTAAGAACACATTTCATATACTTTCGCAAAAAGGAAAGTTTTATATATAGAAGAATTAAAATTAAAAAGAGGGTAATAATTATATATAAAAAGATAAAGATAAAAAAAAAAAAAAAAAAAAAAAAAAAAAAGCAGTTTGTAAAAAAAGAACGTAACCAAATTTCAGTAGAAACAGTATTTTTTGTTCGATGTTTAAGAACACAGTTCGTATACTTTCGCAAAAACGAAAGTTTTATATACAAAAGACAATAGAAGTAATATTGAAAAAAGGGTACCAAAATTTCAATAGAAACCGTATTTTTTTTTAACTATGTTTAAGAACACATTTCATATACTTTCGCAAAAAGGAAAGTTTCATATATAGAAGAATTAAAATTAAAAAGAGGGTAATAATTATATATAAAAAGATAAAGATTAAAAAAAAAAAAAAAAAAAAAAGCAGTTTGTAAAAAAGAACGTAACCAAATTTCAGTAGAAACAGTATTTTTTGTTCGATGTTTAAGAACACAGTTCGTATACTTTCGCAAAAACGAAAGTTTTATATACAAAAGACAATAGAAGTAATATTGAAAAAAGGGTACCAAAATTTCAATAGAAACCGTATTTTTTTTTAACTATGTTTAAGAACACATTTCATATACTTTCGCAAAAAGGAAAGTTTTATATATAGAAGAATTAAAATTAAAAAGAGGGTAATAATTATATATAAAAAGGTAAAGATAAAAAAAAAAAATAAAAAAAAAAAAAAGCAGTTTGTAAAAAAGAACGTAACCAAATTTCAGTAGAAACAGTATTTTTTGTTCGACGTTTAAGAACACAGTTCGTATACTTTCGCAAAAACGAAAGTTTTATATACAAAAGACAATAGAAGTAATATTGAAAAAAGAGTACCAAAATTTCAATAGAAGCCGTATTTTTTTTAACTATGTTTAAGAACACATTTCATATACTTGCGCAAAAGGAAAGTTTTATATATAAAAGAATTAAAATTAAAAAGAGGGTAATAATTATATATAAAAAGAAAAAGATAAAAAAAAAAAAGCAGTTTGTAAAAAAGAACGTAACCAAATTTCAGTAGAAACAGTATTTTTTGTTCGATATTTAAGAACACAGTTCGTATACTTTCGCAAAAACGAAAGTTTTATATACAAAAGACAATAGAAGTAATATTGAAAAAAGGGTACCAAAATTTCAATAGAAGCCGTATTTTTTTTAACTATGTTTAAGAACACATTTCATATACTTTCGCAAAAAGGAAAGTTTTATAGTTAGAAGAATTAAAATTAAAAAGAGGGTAATAATTATATATAAAAAGATAAAGATAAAAAAAAAAAAAAAAAAAAAAAAAAAAGCAGTTTGTAAAAAAAGAACGTAACCAAATTTCAGTAGAAACAGTATTTTTTGTTCGATGTTTAAGAACACAGTTCGTATACTTTCGCAAAAACGAAAGTTTTATATACAAAAGACAATAGAAGTAATATTGAAAAAAGGGTACCAAAATTTCAATAGAAACCGTATTTTTTTTTAACTATGTTTAAGAACACATTTCATATACTTTCGCAAAAAGGAAAGTTTTATATATAGAAGAATTAAAATTAAAAAGAGGGTAATAATTATATATAAAAAGATAAAGATAAAAAAAAAAAAAAAGGAGTTTGTAAAAAAAAACGTAACCAAATTTCAGTAGAAACAGTATTTTTTGATCGATATTTAAGAACACAGTTCGTATACTTTCGCAAAAACGAAAGTTTTATATACAAAAGACAATAGAAGCAATATTGAAAAAAGGGTACCAAAATTTCAATAGAAACCGTATTTTTTTAACTATGTTTAAGAACACATTTCATATACTTGCGCAAAAAGGAAAGTGTTATATACAATAGAATTAAAATTAAAAAGATGGTAATAATTATATATAAAAAGATAAAGATAAAAAAAGCAGTTTGTAAAAAACAATTAATAAATTGAAATAACTTAGCTTCAAAGTTCTCTAGAAGTCATAAACGATGCAACTTCCAAGGGATAAACATGCCAAGTATGTTGCTAATTTGTAAATAGCAAGTTTGTGAAAACATATGAACGAATCACAAAACATATGAACGAATCAAAAGACATTTACACCATTTAGAAAAAAATACTGATACGTCTTTTTTCTCCCTAGACTTCCCCCAGTAGCACATCGATGGAAACCAATATTGGGCGATATGGGGGCAATATTGGCGAACATTGGCCAATATTGCCCCCATATCGCCCAATATTGGTTTCCATCGATGTGCTACAGGGTTCGTAACGTTCGTCTTCTTCTCCCTAGATGACGTGAGTTGTCCGTAATCACGATGTCAGAATTTATTTAATGTTGAAAGGAAAAATGAATTTTTAACCGTATCTTATGAAGTGTTTAAAATATTTATTCAAAGTTAATATTTTTAGAATCGTCATAGCCCGAGGATTAAAATGGTATATTCATTTTTAAATTTGGTCAATATGCGACTTTTTAGCGCAGTTTTTGTGCAAATTTGTGTGTCTTACAAACTATGGAATTTTAATTACTAAATCTGAAAATAATGCTTTGAAACTTACATTTTTAGAATTAGGATACCCTGAGCAGTAGTAGTTAAAGTAGTTTTGTTTTCTTTTTATTTTAAAAAATGAAGCGGATGCGAGAATAGATATATACACGAAATTTCACCGTATCTCTGCTTCCAAGGCCGCGATGCGAGGTGCCGAACTTGGTTCCGAACACCCTTCTCGCCCCTCCTAATAACTTTACACTTTCGAAAATATCCCCATTCGAGTTGCAGGCGTTTGAAACCTGTTTGTATCAATGTTGAACGGCCTAACTGTATTTCTATTTGCTTTTGTCCATAGCCCCACCCCTGACCACCCCTCCTAATAATTTTACAAATTCGAAAATATCCGCAATCGATTTGTAAGTATCGAAAACCTCTATAAACCAATTTTGAACGATCTAACTCTATATTTATTTTTTGCCCCCCCCCCTCCTCTCCCCCATTCTCGCCCCTCCTAATAACTTTACACTTTCGAAAATACCCCCATTGGACTTGCAGGCCTTCAAAAACCTATCTGTACCAATTTTGAACGGCCTAACTGTATTTCTATTTGTTTTTGCCCCTAGCCCCCCCCTGCTGGGGGCTGAATTTCTAAAATTCCAGAAATTGGTTTTTAGATATTTGCATTATCTATATTTTAGAGCAAAAATTTCACGTATATCTGTTTTTCTGTTTGAGATATATAGGATTATGTGAAATCACGTTTAATGCATGTGAAATCACGTTTCGTCCCCTCCCCCCCCCCCTCCCTTGGGGACCGAATTTCAAAAATTCCAGAAAACATTTTTTAGACATTTGTATTAGCTATATTTTAAAGCAAAAATTTTATGGGTATCTGTTTTTTTTTTTTTTGTTTGAGAAATGAAGGATTTTGTGAAATCACGTTTTGCCCCTCCCCCCCCCCTCCTAGGGAATGCCGAATTTGGTTCCGATCAGTGAAACGGCCTAGGATTCTATAGCGGACAGACAGACACACACACACAGACAGACTCTGCTCTTTTATATATATATATACACATTATTGATATTTATAAACCAACATTACATCAAGTAAATCATATATATTGTAAATTAAAACAATTATTGATGTTTATAATTCAAATTTATTAAAAATAAATCAATATATATATTATATTTTAAAATATTACTGTACAGCTATACTTAAATATTTACAGATCACAATGATAAAATACTACAAAAGATATTTGAAAAGAATATAGAATCATACGCCACCAAGCAGTGTGATGGAAAGAGGGGGGGGGGGGGGACTAATGTCACACACAGAAAATGTAATTTTTCCGTTTTATTTATTTAATTTTTCTTTTTAATATAGTTTCAGCAACCCACCAAACCAACCAAGCCAAACAAAGCCACCCATTCTCCATCTTTTTCATTTCATTTTTATTTAAATTTTATATATATATATGTGTGTGTGTGTGTGTGTGTGTGTGTGTGTGTATGCGCATACACACAAGAAATATATATATAGATTCTTTTAATACTGCATTTATCCATATTATGTTCGCAAGCGAAGAAACATTTCTACCATAAAATGGCTGCCAACGTCATAAAATCGAAATATACTTTATATTACGACTGTTTATCGATAAAATATTTTTATTATCCCAATAAATTCCCTATTCTTACCGACAATTTTTACTAACTTGTAAAATGCATTCATTTTTCACATGCTTATTAGCTATTAATATTTTATTACATTTGCCATCTAGATTTTTTGATACCAGACACTTATAGATTTTTGTTTGTAAATTTTTAGATATATTAAAATAGATCATTAATGTAAACTGACATTATTTGAGTACGAAATAACTAATAAAATTGCAGAAAATTAAATGTTTTCTAAAACGTCTACTAAAATGAGGTAATACAGCGCTTTCTACAAACTTTCATTAAACTGGTGCGTTACGGTTATTTATATATATTAGGTCTTTGCATAAATTCGGGCGTTTTTTATTGCTTCATTTCATAAAACTACATCAAATCAAATGACAATTTTTAATCGAAATACTCTCCATTACTTTCTACAACCTTTTCCCATTTTTCGGGTAACAAATGTATACCACGGCGACAGAAGCTCTCGTCTTTGGAGGCAATAAAATGATCCGCGTCCGCACGAACTTTTGCAACGACCTAATATATATAAAATCTATTTAAGAAAATTATCTTCCCACGACGAATGAAAATGATTTTCATCGTCACCGAGCCTCCCAATGTCAAGGTATAACGTGTTTTTTCGTTTTCTTCTTTTGCGCATAATTTTGAAACAAGTGAACATATACGAGGAAATATAAAAATTGGATGGCACATTCGTTACCAAATTATTAATTGAATTTTATATAACTTTATCGCAAGTAATTTTTAAACTAAGATAAAATATATAGAGATATTTTTAAAATGAAGTTATGGAAATAACTTCATTTCTTTTAAGTAAGCATTGGAAAAAACTGAAAAATTTAAACAACTTTAGCAAAGAAAATTAAGTGAGTAAGTGCATCCAAAGTGTACATACCCCAGGAATGTATCTGTACATGCAGCAAGTTAATCGAATCGATTTTTGTATATTATAATAAGGAATAAATAAAAATGACTTGTTGAATAATGTGTGATGCAAATAGGACGTTGAGGCTCCTAATCTGCAGATCCACTAGTTTATAATACGCAGAGTTTTTAACTAAATTTACTCGCACTTTCAGATTTCGAGCTGATAGAAACAAGCTAATAGGACAGCGAAAAGATGACCGAATTAATGAAAATTGCACTCTTAAAACATTTACATATTCTCCGTACATTATGAAACGAAAGCGCATATTTTTTCAATGAGTCGGGCAAATTTTCATGTTCAAGGGATCCATTAATCCGAAATAAAACGCGGTCATTATAAAAGTGGTGCCTAACCGACTATTTTGGAGGTATCTCAGATTTTTCTACAATCAGCATTTCAAGATTATAATGTAACTTGCTACAGCCATCTTCGGTACATTTATTTGATTCAAACTGTCAAATACACCTATCCACTTCCCTGAGAAACTCTAACTCCGAAGTAATCATAACTTTTTCCATTTTACGTTAAATCCCACAAAGAATAACTCGGAATTTCTTCTTTACCAGACCTGTAAATAATTCTAATCTCAATCCGCTGGATAATGCTTAGTCTATAAAAGGAGAGGGGGATTCGAAATTTTTAGCCTACAACTTCGCAATAACATGAAAAAGTTATTTGTGATATTTGGTACAGTGAAATTTCTGAGGTTAATGTAACAAAACTGTATAATGCTATACCATTGTACATTAAAGCAATAATTCCACATAAAGGTGGAATTACCCAATGCCGAATACATATTTTTATTAAGTGATAGTTTAGATCTAACAAATAAATAGTTTTATTTCATATATTAAACTATAATATGTTTATTTCATATAATAAATCATAATAGAATGCAAAATATATTTATTTTATCATTACGTTTAAAAAGAAAGTTTTATGTAGATTTTTATTAAATACTTCGTACAGTGTAATAAAGCAAATTACTAAATCAAAAATATACACAGGTATCATTTTTCTGTCTTTGGTATTATGCAAACATTACAGGTTTATTTGTTTAAATCATTAGTTTTGATACGAATAAAGAGAAGTATCTGTGTGTCTGCCTGTCTGCATTCTGGTGCTTACACTACCGATCGCAGAGCTACAAAACTTGGCAGATGGGTACCTGGGACCCTGCAGGTGTGCACGTGATCAAGATTTTTTGAATTTTTGAATTATTTATTTTATTATTATTATTTCGATTTTAATTATTGCCTTCTATGTTTCATTTTTCAGAAATTTATTGTAATCATCTGCGTACCTTAGCAACAAATATTACGTTATTTTTTATTTAATCAATTCATTTGAAGGCGAAATCTTTTTTTAATTTATTGTATTTATTGAAAATAAAGTAGGAATGCAGTAGGAAAAATTAAGTATATTAAATTTTGAATTAAAAATCTTATTTATAACAGTTATATAGTATAACACCTTTTTTTTTTTTTTTTTCTTTTTTAAACTAATTCCTTTGAAAGAAAAAACTTTTTTTTTTTTTTTAAATACGTATAATATTTATTGGGGAAAATGGTAGTAAAATGATAGTAACGGTAGTAAACTGATTAAAATTCATTTGTTTTTTATGTATTTAATCCCTTTTAAAAGAAAATCTATTTTTTATTTTATTTTATTGGTCGGAATCAAATCGTAATATAGCGTAAATAGCGAGGCCTATAAAATACCTGGTTCAAAAACTAAAACATTTAATAGATGCTGAGATACGGTCATCTTCAAAATCGTAGTTCTTAAATAATAGCAGATTATTATGTCGTCGATAAATACCCAAATTGAAATGGCCAGGAAAGAACTTTCTGCAGGCAGTGGGAACCTAGACCCGATGCAGTGCGAGCGGAAAAAGAGCTGCTGTAGGCAGCGCGTACCCTAAGCTATGTTTGAAGCAATTTCAATGTAATTTTTTTTAGTTTTTATTTATAATGGGATGTAAAAAATAAATACTGATCCAAATCTTTTGAAAAATTATTTAAATTTAGTGATCAGCGAAGCGGGTGTAGCCTGCTAGTTTCAAATAAAAAAAAGTATAAGTCAATTTCTGCAGTGCGGCTTTTTTTTTTTCCTCTTTTTTCTTTTCCCCTTAGTGTATTTTTAACTGACAAAATTTATGAAATCAAAACTGCCTAGTGGTTGATATATATATATATACTAGCCGCCTTCGGCGACCAGCTGGTTCGTGAGCCTTGAAAAATCCGACTTTACAAAACACACGCTCGGTGGCGTCTGCGGCGCCTTTTTTCCGTTTCAGGCCCTACAACAGCTTATTGACATATAGTGAAAATAGCTTTATTGAAAAATTTAATCGCAGTAAATTCCCGCTCATTAGCGCCTGTGGCGCCTTCTTCAGATTTCAGTATCTGAAACAGCCTGTTCGCTCAACGTGTTCTTTCAAAATTCTGACTTTAGCAAAGTCCCACTTGGTGGCGCCTGCGACGCCTTACCATCGTTTTAAAACTTACAGCAGCTTCCTCGCTCATACCGGAGATAGCTTTGAAAATTTTAACTGTACCAAATTTCCGCTCTGTGGCGACTAACGCGTCGCTTTACGTTTCATGACTTGAATCAGCCTGTTCGCTCACCATGTAAAGTACCTTTGAAAATTCTGATCGTGGCAAATCCGCAACCCGGTGGGGCCTACGGTCTCCGAATCTTTTCCCTATAAGTAATTTACTCATAATCAGAATTGGAGATAATGAATCTATACATATAATAAAATAAGATGTTTGTGTGTGTGTGTGTCATTGTGTATGTATTTCCAGAGCCTTTTAGGAAAACGGCTGATTGCTGAGCTACACAAATTTGCATGCAGGTTCGTAATGACCTCCCCTGATGCACCTCCAAGCCAGACTTTCGAATTTCTTATTAGTTTTTTTTTTTTTTTTAATTAATTAAAATGTGAAAAAAATAACCTTATAATTTCTGATAAATTAGCCATTTAAATTTTATCTATAATTTAATTGTTGCCAACTTTTTTTTCGACAGAATGAAAAAAGAAGAAAAAAAGTACATTTATTTAAAATGAGGAAACTAATTAAATAAATTAGAAGATAAATTAGAAATATCAGTCATATCGTTACAAATAAGATACCAAATGAAAGAAGCAATTTTTGTGAATCCAACGGATTAAAGAGCTTATCGATCGGACAATTAGATTTTTTAAAATTAACTAAAGTATGAATTGTAGGTGGCAACAGCAGGAGATTGTATGAAAACCGTTTGGAAAAAAAAAATTAAATCTGCTACTCATTAAAAGTCGCATGTTTTCGTAAGTGGGATTAAAAATTGCAGTTTTGAAATTTTTTTAAATATCACTGAGGAGATCCCATACTAAAGCTGTGGCGAAAGTTGTCGCCAATCGAAATACATTTACTTAAACGTTTCAATTATTCAATTAAAAAGAAATCATTTTAATATAGTGACCAGCGAAGCGGGCAAAGCCTGCTAGTAATAAAAATGCCAAAGCAATAGGTACTCTTCAATTTCAATGATTTTTAAAATGATATTTTACCTATGAAATTATGCTAATTAGAAGCTGAGATACAAAGATAATATAAGCATTGTTATAAAAAAAAAAATTGTGTCTGATTCTTTCGTGGTTTTTCTTTGAAACTTGCGTAACTGTGGGCTAAATAGTGTTAAAAATCTTGAATACGAAATGTGAGCGGAGTATCGGAATTCGAAAGCCTGCGTCATAATTAGAATTAGAGATATTGTAATAAAGGTGTTTTGGTTTTCTGGGGTTTCCTCTGAAACTCCCGTACGGAATTAAATTGCTTATATCAGTTTAAAAGTCCGCAATCCTTCTAATGATGTGTTATAAGTAATTTGATCATAATTAGAATTCTGGATATTGAATTATTAAAATATCAAAGCGCCCTCTGGCGACAGAGATTTGCAACATATACTCTTCAATTCCAATTCAAGTAACTTTTATAGTGATCTATTACTTATGAAATTATGTTAATTAGAAGCTGAGATACAAAGGTAATATAAACATTTTTATGAAAAGATTTGTGTCTGACATCCATGGTTTTCTCCGAAACTTGCGTAATTCCGAGCTATATAACATTAAAAATCCTTAGTACGAAATGTGAGCGGAAATTGGAATTCGAAACTCTGCAAAATATAAAATAAAGGCGTTTTGGGTTTTCCGTTGTTTTCTCCGAAACTCTCGTTTCTTTTCTACAATTTTGCCCCTTCGTCACCCCCCTTTTCCGTCCCTCCTAATAATTTCACACTCGAAAATATCCGCAATTGATTTATCTTACCTTAAAATCTAATAATACCAATTTCAAAAGCTGTAACTTTTTTTTTTGCCCCTTCCTTCCCCCCTTAAGCCCTTCCTAATAATTCTGCTCTTTCAAAAATATTCACCATCGAAGTATGGGGCGTTAAAACCAAATACTACGAACTTTCAACAGCATATCGCAATTTAAAATACTGCAAAATATAAAAGAAAACTTAATCTCACATTGTTTTTTGGTCATGATAAATATAATTCCCAATAATTTTTTTTTTTTTTTTTTTTTTTTTTTGGGGGGGGGGGAGGGGGTTGTTTTGTTTTTGTTTATTCTCATATTTTCATGAAAATTGAACTGTAGCTCTATAATATGCTGTCTAGGCCGAATATTAATTTAAATGTAACGTGAATGAAATTTTGAAAAAGTTTGAAAATTTCTATTATTCCCCCAACTATAAAACACGTGACATCTTAATTGGTTACAAACATTTCCTTATTCATCGCAGACAGTCGTTTGGCAGTTGAAATGATGTTGCCATCTAAATTTCATACTTTAGATAATTTTAAAAAATCTAATTGTTGTATCGATAAGCCGCTTGCACTCTTAGATTCTGAAAAATCGCCCCTTTCATTTGGTACCGAATTCGTAACGATCGGACTAATATTTTTAATTTATTTTCCACTTTTTCTGCTTTTAACTCCGATAAAATATCTGTTTTTATGCAATTGCGGAGAATTCTCAGTCACTGAGATCGCTTTTGGTTAGACATGGGTCGACATTTTAATTAATATCTCCGCAACTAATTAAATTTTTTAAATTATACTTTCACTATCCCCACGGGATGGCTTTGGAACACCCGTATGTCAAATTTTGTACTTTTACGTTCAGTAGGGGCTGAAGGTATAGATGCTCAGACAAACAGAGAAACAGACATCTTCTTTTATTATTATATATCAGGGCTATGCAATGAATGAACGACGTTAAAACAATATAATGTTCTTTTTAAAAGGATTTAAGAATTCAAAAATGTTAAGTCTATAAGCCATAAAATACATTAAATCTCTTTTCAATCCCTGTAAAATAACGAAGTATCTATGGCCCGTACGATGGCTACCTATTCCTGTTGAGCTCATATTGACGCAGACTCTTTATGTTCTCTCGCACGCGAATGTGCGAGACCCCGAAATAACCCCGAAATGCCGAAAATGAATTTTAGAGACTTTAAAAAGGCATAAATATTCTATAATCTTCAAGCGAATTTATTTTTCCGTTAATTACAATTATTTTCTTTCGCAGTCTATGTCCGAAAAGTAAAAAGAAGAAACGCAACGTGATATATTGGAAACATTGGCACAACAATTCTAATTATCGCATTTTACTTTGAGGCAATTTAAGCTTCGATTCCCTCCTAACATAAAACAAGTGCCTCGTTACGTGTTGGTTTTTCTCTGACGAACCCTAAGTATACTACTCACAGTGAAAAGTTTTCAGTGTTTCGAGTGCCTTGTCAATAGGCTTGCAGCCGAAGCCTTTTGTTTTGTATATCCTCTAATCTTTCGGCTTAGGATGGTTCAGGAAGCAATCATGAAAAATAAAGTAAAATTCTTTTCCCGTCCAATCTAGAAATACTGGGTCAAAAATCGTCTCTGAATTTTCTTGTTTGGGGGCGACACTTGACTCTCTCCTAAGTTCAAAAATTGTTAGAAAATAAGATTATTAAGCTTGTGAAGCAAATTAATGAAGTTTAATAAGTTTAAAATAATGAGGAAAATTTTGCGCAGTAAAATTTAATTTTCGTTTAAAAAATTGAACGAAAATGCTTATGAAAAAGTAAGCAGCATTTATTTTATTTATTTTTTAATGAAATGAATCTATAATACTTATTTTAAAATCACATAAATCAAAAATAAACTTTTGGAGTTTCAGAAAGGTTTTCTTTGAATCTTCTTATTCAATAAAATGAATCAAAATTATCAGATAAATTTATTTAAAAAGTTTATTTTGAAATCACACAAATTAAATCAAAATAATGAATTCTAGAAAAGTTTTCTTTGAATCTTCTTTCATTGGGTTTTCTCATATTTTAGGAGCGATTTTTTCAAAATAGAACTTTGTAATTCAAGTAAGACTAACAATTCGTAACAGAAAAGATTTAGAAAGAAAAGATTAGACAATGAACTGTCCTTTTGTATCCCAATCTATGAAAGTAATAAAAACACATTTCAAACATATACTTTCTTTTAATTTAGAGGATATTTTTCGAGAAGTATAAATAACAATCAAGTCCTTTCCGACACGTGGAAGAGTAGATAGATTTATTTTTAACCGACTTCAAAAAGGAGGGGGTTCTCAAATCAAATCGTATGTTGTTGTTTTTTGTTTGTTAGCTCATAACTTCTGAACGGATGCTCCGATTTTGATACTTTTTGTTTTGTTGTAAAGATCTTGGTCTGAAATAGGTCCCATTGTAATACCTTTATGATCTAGGCAAATTACAGGGTGCCCACTTTAACAACGTTGCACATGTTGTAGTATAGCGAGTGGCATGTATGCTGTGTAAAGCTCAAAGTGCGGTCAATGTAAGCGGTCACATCGATTACCGCATAGTCGTTTTTAACCGACGCCATAACGGAAGAGGTTTTCAATTCAAACCATTTTTTTGTTGTCGTTGTTGCTGCTGTTACTTGTTATCTTATAACTTCGTAACAGATTCTCAGATGATTATGCTTTCTTTGTTGTAAAGATCTTGTTCCGAAATAGGTCCCATTAGTATTTCATTAAGATCTAAATAAATTACAGAATGCCTACAAAAGTCCGTTCTCATTTTTTTTTAACAGCTGAGCGGCTGCAGATACACTCGTAAAAGTAGTATGTAAGTATAGTAAAGTGACCATGTCCTAAGAGATATGGCCGTATACAGCACCACCTGGCGGAAAATAATGGAGTTAGCGTTTCTATTTAGAAAATAGTACGAGATTGGGGAAAAAAGGGAATTTCAAATTTTGGAGCATCGTCAGTTTAGTACAAAAAAAAAAAAAAAAAAAAAAAAACACTTTGTAGACATTAATGTTAAAAACAAAATGTTTAAAATGTGCATCTGTTTGTTCTCAGTTTCCTACACTGTAAAGTTCCAAAGCAATCTTAGAAATGAAAAAGACCTTCGTTTCGATGTTTAAACTTCTGTCCGTCAACTGCAATGCACATTCTTGTTTGAACTTTACGCTGCACACGTAGCGAATGACATATGCACTCTATAAAATTCAATTAGAATTCAGATGTGCATTGCAGTTGGCGTTATCGTTATACCATTTTTATGTCTGTTTTAATTTATTAAACTATAGCTTTTATTTATTAAGCTATAACTTTTTTCTCTAGAGCTTCATTGGATAGCCTAATAAGAATAGCAAAGAGCCATTGATTTTTTTCAAATTGCTTCTCTTTTGAAAGTTTAAATTTCATATATATTTACTGATATTGGATAATTTTATACTATGTGCCTAAAGAAGATTTGGTTAAGAATGCAGCGAGTCCGTTCTTTACATTTCTAAAACCCTTTTTAATTTAATGTATTTGGATCTAACAGATAGTTTTTTTTTTTTTTTTTTTTTCCCATAAAGACAAGAAAAGTGACAACTCAAAAATGCAGTATTTGAGAAAAATAAAGGTTAACCTTTGATAAGAATAAAATTGACATAACTGTCTTTCGAGTGGATAATTTTCGAGGCGGACATGTAACATTTTTGGGATATTGGGGCACTTCATATACTTTTTAGTGACATATACTCGGAATTGCCATTTTTTGAGCTGTGTCACATTTTTTGCGGGTTGCGATCTGTGAAACTGCCCTCTAACGTCTTCTCGTGTTCTGCTACATGAATACATTTTCACTGAAAAGAAAAAAAAAAAAAAAACCGACTCCAAAAATAAACTGTCATTCAAAATACTAAAAATAAAAAAAAAAATTGGCATAAAATGAAATTGTAAATTGCGCCTACAAGTATAAAATAAATTCCTTCGTCAAACAGCCTAAACACTACAAATAATCATAACATTTGAAGTCGGCGCAAAATTAAATAAAAAAACTGTATTTATTTCATACAAAAATCAAATTCTATTTAAAATATAAACACCTCACTTTGGAATCTACAAAACACAGTCAAAAACTACTTTGATTCAAACAAACAATTAAGATTTCGAAAGCTGAAATATTTTGCAACGGAAACTCCAGTAACTTCGTAGAAACATAAATACTGAATTGCGAAGGAGGTTCACTCTTCTATAGAGTGATAAAATAATAAAGGAAACAGGCAGATGGATCATTCGAGACACAACAGCGTTGTAGCTGTCGCTCTAAAAACAAATCTGTAAAAAAGTATCAACTTTTTTTTTCTGTTATGATTAATTGTAGTGTTTATGTTGTCTGACGAAGGAGTTTATTTTATACTTTTAAGCGCAATTTACAATTTCATTTTATGCCAATTTTTATTTTAGATTTAGTTTTTTTTTTTTTTTTTTTTTTTTTTTTCCGTATGTTAGTTCATTTTTGGAGTCGGTTCTATTATTATTATTATCATTATTATTATTTTTTTTTTTTTTTACAAAAAGATTTTATTTATCAAGTGGCGGAAACAAAATGGTGGTTCGTTTATAAAATTAGTGCAGACATCGATGTGAGCTATGTAAAAACGCATTTTTCAGCAAATCGATTCATATATACCTTTTTATGTGAATTTGAAATTTTCAAATTCCCGCGATTCACGCAAATTCATATATTTTTTTCAAGTAGCCGAAAACAAGATGTTGGATCAAGTTGGCCAATGAACTTATTAAATGCATTTCTGAGAGATAAGTCTACCGTCCAAATTTGGTTCGAATTTATCCTTTACTTGGAAAGTTCCCATTTAAGTCGCCGCCCTATTTAAAATGATCAACATTAAGAAACAAAAGGGCGGATCAAGTTCATCGATAAATTTGTTCAAGACCCCAATTTGGGCTACGGATGCATCAAAATTTAAAGAATTTCGACTCAAAATTACATTTTATATATATGTAAATTTCCAGGATAATCAAATGAGCCATTTAGGTGCTATCGCACTTTTAAAAATTTGAACCTATAGGCCATAATGGTTAAGAATTTTTTTTCTTTGTGTGTCTGTAAAAAAAAAAAACTATGTAGTTTTTTAATTAAATAAGACTGTAAATATTGCATATCTATATACAGTTGTGTGCTAAAGTTTCGAGCCAAACTAACTTTAAAACGATAGCTTTTAGATAAATAAAGATAAAAAGAAATATATATATATATATATATATATATATATATAAACTATTGTACCGTCAACTTTATCAAATGTTCATTCGAAATATACAGTCAGTCAAATAATTAACTGTACATGAAACCTTTCTCAGAATGCCAAAGAATGAGTCAATATTTAAAAAAAACCTTAAAAAATCTTTTTTTTTTACCTTAAATCATTTTATTGAAATAATTTTGTTAAAATTTTAAAATTTGAAATGCAATTTACTTTTTTTAAATGCATCAGATCAAAAAATTATCATGATCTATATTTATCAAATCACACAGAGTTGCAATTCAAAACTTATCATTTTTTTTAATTAATTATATATAAATTGTCGTCTTTTAAAATAAATTGATCTCTAAATATAAGTATTGAAATTCTAATATTGTTTTCTTTATTCAAAATGTCACTTTTGTTTCCAATCAATTTATTTAAATATGTTGCTTCAGATCACACACATCAATATTTAAATATACATTAAGAGATATTAATAAAAATTTGCCTTTAATATGATTTCACTTTGTGACCTCAAAACGAGTCAGCTGGTTGGAAAACAACTGGCATTTAATTACAACTGTCTTTCCGTGAATGATGCAATCACATATCTGAGTAGCACATAAATATCTGTTGTAATCTTTTCTCAAAATGCCAAAGAATGTGTTTTTTAATAATATATTACATTAGACTTAACAGTATGTCAGTATAATTTTCTTCTATATAGTGTATAATTTTGGGTGGTAATGGTAATTTTAAAATTTCTTCTTCAGATTGATAATGATTTACAAGACTGCGAAATGTCCACCAAACAAGTGATTTAATTTTTCTCATTTTAATAAGAAATATCTAAAGGATCAGTCCTTTCACAGAATGATTCAATATTTAAAAAAACTTTAAAAAATCCTTTTTTTTTTACTTTAATTCATTTTATTAAAATAATTTTTAACAAAATTTAAAATTTGAAATGTAATTTATTTTTTTAAATACATCAGATCAAAAATTATCATGATCTATATTTATAAAATCACACAGAGTTGAAATTTAAAACTTATTAGTTTTTATTTTTTTAATTAATTATATATAAATTGTCGTCTTTTAAAATAAATTGATCTCTAAATATAAGTACTGAAATTCTAATCTCGTTTTTTTAAAACAATTTAAAAATTATGAAATGTCAATTTGCAATTGACATTTCATAATTTTTAAATTTTATAAATTTCATCATTTTTGAAAATTAATTATTAATTAATTAATTAATAATTAATCATTTTTAGACAAAATTTCATACTTAAATTTTTTTTGTCGTTTTCTTTATTCAAAAATCGTTTTTCAAAAAATTGATTGGAAATCAATTTATTTAAATTGGTATTTTTTTGAGTGGGTGTGGTTGGTTATTATATAAGCAAGAGATCACTTGACATTTTGTCTTGAAGAGATTATAATGTACTGGATAGAAACTGATATAATTGCCGATTCGCACGTTTCTTTTAAAAATTTTAAATATTTGTATCATGGAATATTGAAGAAAAATAGCACGTATCGTAGATTTAATGAAATTATTGCACTCAATAAGATAACAATAATTCATGTAAAGCATCACCATTCTTTAAGACTGAAACTGCACATTCATGTGTTTATTGGTTCGGATAATGAAATTGACAGAAACATTTGGAAAGATTTTGAGATTAAAATATGCTCAATTAGACATGAAATATATCTTTCGGTTGTGTATGATTCTAATTGCA